>CM068833.1:35650889-36850889 GCA_028554795.2 Sinohyriopsis cumingii
GAAACGTACCCAAGAATTGCGACCTGTTCAAAACATTTCCTTGTACACTTTCTTATCAATAAGCAGAGGTATATGGGATTTACTTCATTTTATATCTGTGGGTCCATCTGTTTTCCTTGTTTACACTACTACAGGTGAACTTGGGATTATTGTGTATTTACCTTATAGATAAACACGTAGAGGTCTATTCCTTTTATTATTTTATTTTACGCGCGCGCGCGAGAGAGAAAGCACTGCTTTTTTTTAGGAAGGATACATTACTGTTTATTAAAACTCTTTCATCCTAAGAGCCACAACAGTATATAGTCTTTTGTGATTACATATATTAATGTGAAAACATAAACATCCACTCACGCGGTTTTACTTTTAGATTTTCATCGTGATTTGATACGAGATCAAGTTACGCATAGACAAGCTGTATTGACGAGGAAAGCCATATCCTACGTCGTAGTTTGACCTTTTTTACACGCTAGACGAGGAAAGCCACACCTGCGTCGTAGTTTGACTTTATTTACACGCTATCTTCAGCTTTTGTGGATCGAACGCAAGCTTAATTTCAACATTTTCCGACATTTCAAAACTAACCGAAACACCGAGAGCAAAGTAAAAATTTGGAAAATGTATGAGTAGTGCTCTTTCAAACATGTATTTAGCAGAAATGTTCATAACGATTGGCAAATGGAATAGTAAATAATACGAATCGTGCTCTCTGGAGTTTATTTGCTTTAAAAAAGAATAGCATAGAGAGGCATATTAAAGCCAACGTTCTATCCGCCCTCTTTCACAAGTATCCTGTAATGTATAGAATTTATAGAATTCATGTTTCCATTCAGATATATCCAAATGTCGTCACCTTACAGTTTCAATTGGAATCACCTGCATTGTTGAATGGAAAGTGCATTCAGAATTGATATCTTTTTAATTCCATTAGTATTTGTATTTTGGCTATCATCTTGTCACATTTTAATTAATACAGCGTCAGAAGTCAACACAATTTTTCATGCTTTCATTCATCATTTTCTTTAATTTGTGCTTATTTAATAGAAATGCATTTACCAGAGTCAGGTTTTCCATTTTTAATAGCGTTTACGGGAGAGAACAACTACTTGCATATATTGTCTTATAAATAATGTGCTATAATGAAATAGGAAATGAATTTATGATCAACAAGGTATAACCGCAGCTGCAATAAATGTAAGGATACAATTCAAGAGTATTTGTTAGCAAGTTTTTTTTTCTTCTTATTTTGATTCCATCAAGTAAACATTGTACAAGCAACAATGATGATGTCATCACATCAGTGGTGGTTAGCTATCTATATATCTACAGGAGAAATGGCACAGTTTGTAAGGTGTGCCAAGTTGTCTGTCAGTGCAGAGATCCTGATTATAGGACGATAATGTAATAGGGCTTTCAACCTAGACAATTAGGCAGCTTCCGCTTCTAGTTTTTGGTAGTCGTAATATTTCTGCATTCTTCGTTTTGCATTTGATCGTTTCGTTTGCATTCCATTTTTGCTCCACTGGTAAAATTATGTGCTTCAGGTGTGTGTTAGAAGAGGTAGAGAATGTACTGTTAATAGCACATGACTTCAAGTTGTTTTACTGATGCATTACAAGTGGATATCATATTTACTGGCTTCATTACAAGGCTATAATCTCTAACTAGACAAATAAATTCGATTTTGTTTCTTTACGAACATAATGTATCATATAAAGGGACGATATGCTATTGCATGCTTAGGATACTGATGTCATTAGTATGGCATAGATGCACAGTTCGAATGAAGTACTACGTAAATATTTAAGCCGATGAAAATGGGAAATTATACTGACTTTTCTAACTCTACTGAAGAAAAGACCAAGCTAGCTCCTATGATAGCATGTCATGCATCGTTCGTCCGCCATCTGTTAGAACAGATTTTGTTATTCTCCTTGCTTCATTTAACCTACACGGAGAAGGGTCATGAAACTTCGTACAGTTTCAGCTTGAGGCCTGCTTGGTCCTGAATGTATTCCAACATTCTGTATGACTGCCACAGTTGTTCTCTAAAGAAACATGGTGTAACCACTCTTCCCGAAAAAATGGTGACAAAATGGCAAATATGTGATTGCCATATTTAAAATTTTCATATTCCTCTTCCAATTAAGCTTTGAGTTTTATTAAAAGACTTCTTATGATATGTAGTGTTTCTTGAATTAAAATTGCATCAAACATGGTAGAAATGGTGGCCATCTTGAAAATCTGGCTATCGCTTCCTTTCCTAAATGGATCGTCATATCAAATCGGGTTTCACTCAGATATTTGTTATGATGTCATGGATAGACTAAATGAATTGGCGTCGATCAGACCTTCAACATTTCTGCCATTGAAGTCATCTTTAAAATGGAAACCGACGATTCGTTGAACGAAGCTTTGTTAAAATAATTCTACACACGTGTTAAATTGTTTTTAAAATTCAAAGGTTTGTAGAAATATTCGGTAAATTCAACGTTTTGAAGAATCCAATATGCTAAGATGCCATATATTTATCATTCACCCAGTCAACAATGATGACTGAATTAAGCATATATTATCCAGTCCTAAATAACACAATTTTTATTTAAAAAACGAAAAGTCAAATAATATTGAATATACCCGCAGCAGCTTTGTGTAGTATTGATCTTTCTTTACATTTTACTAAAACCTACCCATTTTTTCATGTATCATTTACAGTGGTTACTTTTACTTAAAAATAAAACATTTCGTAATACATCGGTGTGTAAATTTGTAAGAAATATAACACTGTTTATAACCCTTGATGAAGACGATACTGTTATTCTTGCAGATAACGGAAACTATCTTCAGAAACATTAACTGATTTGTGTATATGTTGCAGAGAATTGAAATTAAAAGTCAGTGTTGACTCAAATTAAACCACTAATATTTGGTACCAAGGCAATTTAACCGTTTCTGTTTTGTTTTTGGAAAACAATCACTGGAAAATAGTTTATCAGTCATTATTGTTAGGGTAACTTTATAAATACAATTATTCGACGTAGAAGAGGATCTTTTAATAAGCAACGAATGTACATGTATATCCAACATAAAATGTACATGTATATCAACATAAAATGTATATCAACATAAAATGTACATGCATATCACCATAAAATGTATATCAACATAAAATGTACATGTATATCCAACATAAATGATTATTAAATTTGTCTTTATCATTGCATTTATTCATTGAATTTATAAAGGAAATTTGTCTATATCATTGCTTTTATAATGAAAACTTTCTAATTCTACCTTTTTGTCGTTATTGATTTATTTATGACAAATCAGGAATTTTAGTGACAATTCTGATTTGAACACGTATACTCTGATTTCTTACGAAACGTTTATTCCTTTAGACAAAGCACCCAACGATATATTGCACCGAGAGTTTGGAAAGATTTGTACGATAATTTGTGTCAAAGTATTTTCACAAATATTATATAAGGTTGCGTTATACTATGTTGTTGCTGGTAAATGTAGTTTTATATAGTTTTCTTTTATCAAGCCAATTACATGATTTATGGCTAAATAATTTAGTTTTCTCCTTCATTCCCCTCTGATGGTGGCTGAAAAATAAATATATGCAAACTCCTGCTTTCAAAGGTTTTGGATTTTCTGAAAGGAGAACTTATCAGGTATTGAACAGATCCTTAATGTTGAACCATTTTTAAAACATGTTATAAAAGTATTGAATAATCTTATGTTACGAATCTATGGTCTACGCAATAGAAAATCAACAAATATCGTAAAGTTCAAGAAATAAGGTATTTCCCTAGAATACAGTGAGACAGAAGAACTTACAGTATTGTCAATTAAATCCCAAATGGTTTCTATCACAAGTCAAGTACTAAATGCATGCATGCATATATATATATATATATATATATATATATATATATATATATAGATATAGATATATATATATCCTCTAACAAATAAAAATAAAGATATATATATAAATAAAAAAATTATTTTTACTGTAAGTCAAATATACATGTGATTAAAATTTACATAAGATGATGTCTTATACATGACACAAAATATACAAGAAACAATATAATACGTCATGTGAAAGTGCATCTGCAGTTAGGTTATCATTTCAGTTGATGTGCATAACGTCAATATTGTATTCCTTTTTTTATTTCCGCAACATTAAAGTATATCTTAATGATAGCTGATTTTTGTTTATCATCTTGCTAGAGAATGTAAGTGGGTTGTAATCGCAAATGCAGTAATCAGAGAAGGAGCTTAACTAATATACACTTCAAATTGTTGCAAAGTCAGCCTCAAAGCCAAATGTTCCTTTTCGATTGTGGTGCTTGTTTATCTGTTTAGAAAAATAACATTGTGGATGATCTATTTCTTGAATCAATACTCCACCAACGTCCACGTCACTTGCATCAACAGACGTTTTAAATCACTGAATGAAATTTGGAGCTGAAACAACTGATGCGCTCTAAGTATGGCCTTTAACTTAGCAAAAGACTCCTCACCTTTTTGAGACTAATAAAACTTCGCTTTCGTACTCAACAAAGTAGTTCGGGTTTAAGAAATTATGGAAAAATTGGAACAATGTTTCAGATAATTGCCAGCCATATCCAAAATTCGCATCAGTTGCTTTTGACTGGTAGGCACAGGAAATTCAGGAATAGCATTAACTTTAACTACTATCGGTTTTTCGTGTCCCAAGATATATCCTATAAATGAAACACAAGCATTACAAAATCACTTCCCAAATTTGCATCACCGAGTCTATGAAAGAATTTCCGAATAGTCTCGAAGTAATTTTTCCAGGTGTTGTTGTAGATGATGTTATCATGAATGTGAGCGTCACGCTTATCAAAACGAGGTGTAATCATGTACTTTAAACGTTGGAAAGTACAAGGCAAATCTGTAATCCACAAAAGCGTTACTTTATAATGATAAATTTCATCTGACATTTCTTTTGTCCATTTTGTGAGTGGAATTTGCCTGAACCCCTTCAAAAGGTAAAACCTTGAGACATATTTTGCATTTCCAATTTTGTCAATGCAACCATCGATTCCTGGTAATGGAAATTAATTCATTTTGCTCATACTGTTCACTCTTATATTGTCGGTGCACGTGCTGAAAATATTATTTGGTTTCGGCAGAAGAATACATGCTGAACTCCAGTCAATTTTACATTGTTCTATGAAATCATCATCCAGCAGAAATTAAATTTCATGTTTTAATATTCCTGTTTGAAAGGGTTCATCCTGTATGGATGCTGCTTCACAGGAGTGCAATCTACAATTTCAAAGTCATGGTTATTTCCTCGTGTTGGGTAATCTAAACACAAATGCTTATATTCAAATAATGGCTGTTTTAGTTCATTCTTTTCTTGTAGCCGCAGTTGTGAAAGTTTCTGGTCTATACAGAATATTCATTATTTTTGAATTCCAAAAGATTGGTTACACTAATGTCACTAGGGTCCGATTTCATTCCATCACTTCAATCCTCACTGTGTTTGAGTGCTACAAATAAATTGAATAATTAACTCGACTATCTACATGAATATATTCCTTTAACATATTAATATCCCAGGAGTATTAATGATATAATTCAAATCACATTCTTTCTAGCTTTATAAGGACCAAAATGTTAAGTCTGAAGAGGCCGTTGTGGTATGGGAAAAGTAGAACCAAGAGTCTATCACCAGGCTTAAAACGCCTTTCCCATGTATTTTGCCACACCTTATTTTCATTTTTTACTTTGTCTTTGGTAGGGGATATACACAGTCGACCAGTATTCTACTAAATGGTAGGTCAAGTGCAGGTTAGGCTGGAGATGAGCTTTAGGGATATTCTGATTGGGTTGTCTAATCATCTGACAAGTGTGACAATATTTACAGCATTTACAGACATTGCTTGTAATTTCCGAACAGTATAAATGGTTCAAGATCTTGTGATAGGTCTTATTGACCCCTAAATGACCAGCCAAAGGAGTTTCATGGGCTAGACTAATAATTTTCCGTCTGAACGACTTTAGGACAATAATCTGATAGCTCACGGATCACTCTTCATCGGCAGGTACCTCAGTTGGACTCCAGTTTTAAGTAAGGACACCATTTGTAACAGAATATCGAACAGGTACTTCTGTGGCTTCAGTTTCGCTAAGAGCCCATTGAAATGAAAATGAGGTCTCATGATATTCTTTCTATTCGACAACGAGTAAGTCACCTCATGAAACAACTGACCAGTACATGTGGCAGTTAAAGAATAATTTTCTGATCAACATCATTCTCAAGAGATTCTTCTGCCTTATCTCTAGTAACTGTACAAGCTAGCTATAACTCAGGGAATGCATTTTCAATAATATCGACTTTTTGATATAAACAAGGCTTTCAGTTGCAAGTGGATTAACCGCAATGTTATCTCCATCTAGGGCATTGTCAGATAAATGAATGTCCTCCATGGATAAAGAGATCACTGTTCCTACTGTCACGGGTCCTGAAACTAAGTCTGATGACAAATTTATACAATGGAGAGGAACATTAACAAAGTCGCACATTACTCCCTGATTAAAAACACTTTCATTACAAGAAGACTTCTCAGAAAAAGGCAAGGCAAAATGCCTAATAATGAAAGACACTGAGAAGCTCCTGTGTGCCTTAAAATTGTAATTGGGATAGGCTTGGTAGGATCACTAATATGTGATACAGAACCTTTCGACTGGAACAGTTCTCATAATTCTCCATAATGAAATCAGGCTGGGGTTTGTTTGATTCATCAAATATAATGCTTTCAACACATGACCGTGACCTTGACCTCTTATACATATGAATATTAACATCAGGAATAGCTATGTCATGATTCTGTTTCATGTTTCAATCCGTAGTAATCAGAAATAATAACGTGTCCTTTCTTCCTGTAATAGGTGCACGTAGGATTAGATAGGAATTTCTGATCAGTCTTATAAAAATACTCGATTCCTAAAAGTTGTGCCAGATTCACATTTGGGAGTGCTCGTATGAGACTGAAATGACATTTTAGAGAAACACTACTGAGTGGAATACTAGCTGATAAAAGAAACTTTGTGAGTCAAGGAAATCTCGACTGCTGTACGAGCAGCATTTTCTAAAGTTATTACCTCTTGCTCATCAAGGTAGGTTTTGACGTCACTTATGAACGCAATTCCTTAACTCGTCATTTTCTTTATATATTTGCAGAAGCTATTCTTTTGCCTCAATCAGAAGCTTTCTCGCCAGCAACTTTAAGGTTTTCCCATCACACAGTTCCTAAGGACAAGAATATAAAGACTCTAGACCCTTTAACCCCTCGCTTCAGGAAGGTCATACTGTATGGCAAGTTGAAACAATTTGTCGTACATCAAGGACTCTAACCCTTACTGGGTTAGGATTTAAAATAAAGTTATCCACTTTAGATGACACTCTGAAAACTTGTTGGTTTCACTAAAGGTTTCACAAATATGTGGAACAATACCTGGGATTTATAAAATTCCAAAACAAAATGAATTTAAATTTCCAAAACAACGTTTTCTTAAATATTTTAGAGAAATTCGTATCCTAGAAGTAGCCCCAGTTTTCTGTCCGGAGTCTATTGTCTTAAACTAAGTAACAGAAAATAGCGAAAACAAACAAGTTTTGTAAAATTCAACAATTAATCTATTTCCCTTGGATACAATGTGAAAATTTAAAAAGAACTCACATTATTGTGAATTAAATAAAAAAAAAATAGTGTGATATATGTCTATGACAAGTCCAAATGTATGAAGTTCCAATTGAATTCCAGTGGTATTCCAAATACGTTCCAATATTGATTGTGTTGATGTGCCTGTAGTCTCAAACATCCTAATGTGCCAATGGCATGGAGTGTGTTGGTGTGCTAAGTCTATAGATCTCTAAAGATGATATAATTCAAAATGTTTTCGTTTGAATTCACTATAATTCTGAATTGATGTTCTAGTTCACGAATATGTTTGAGCACTTTGTTACTAATCAGGTACACAATAACTTTGATTTTGGACAAAGTCAGGTACTAAACACAAATTTATATAACATATAATCATTAAGAAAAGTGAATAAATAAAAACAAATCAAACATATATAATACTTAACAAAGTTCCAGAGAAAGAATGATACGTTTTAATAATGTGTAATTAATCTGATATGTATATTATTGGACCTGAGTTGGAAATAAAAGTTAAGTTCTGCTCTCTTGTACGTGTTCTATTGTTTCTGCTTTTCAATTGTCTAACTGATTTAATAATTTTGTAAAAGATTCATAAATAGTAAGAATTCGTTGCTTAGTGTGTGTGTGTGTGTGTGTGTGTGAGAGAGAGAGAGAGAGAGAGAGAGAGAGGAGGGAGAGAGAGAAAGAGAATCATAATCCAGTGTACATGACCTTGTGTTCCCATTCTTCTGTATGCATTTTGCACGAAATATCTTTCTATCACCACTATATTTTGATATTATTTATTGAACTATATTTTAACAGTTTTTGTTTTATTTTCTCAGTATGAATCTGTTATCCAAGATATGAATTGTTGACTTTTGAAACTTTTTTCTCTCTGAACCTTCGCAACCTTCTACGTATTAAAACTGAAACAAAGTATCGGTTATATTTTCTGACTCAACAGCTGCATTTTCAATACGTCTAAGTTTTCTTTGAAATTCGAAAATAAAATCGTTGTTCTCAGTTTCTATACCACCTCAATGTTTATACTTTCATACATCTACGAATTTTCTTCATACATATTTTTCTTCATTTTTCATACAGTAATGAGAACCATTTAATTAGTAATGTCTGAACCTGCAATTATTTGGCAATAAAGTCAATTAACCATCTTGTATATAAACACCCACATTTGTATTTCTTTCTAAGCTCTCTGCAGCATACAATTGTTTTCCATTTTTGTCTTTTTATCTTCAAACCATCTTTTAAATCCGCTCATATCATTTTTTTTAAAAAAAAACTTTCTTACTTTTTAACATACTTAGTAATATAATTTGTAATGATTATTACGAGAAGCATATACTTTCTATCCGGAAGTATCTGGCTACAATGTTGTCGGGAGATATGTTTAACATGGAGCAGTTGTAATTTATTTGACAAGATGATGACAATAGAAGCTTTAGTAGACTATTTATTTTCAGGCGACTTTACAACCTTTCCCATGCGGCAATATTCTACATTTACGAGCTATAAAAATAATAATTAAAAATGTGTGTGAGTAACGACATGTATCACCCTGCTCCAGCGCCTAGCCCACTCGGCCACCCACTCATCCCCAAAAGAAAGTTCGAACAAGGTCGAAGATATGGGACTCCAGGTTGACGAGAACTCAACTTGCTTTGTTTTCTGATCTGAAATACAAGATGTCTTAATGAAATTATAATTATGTATAGATATCGGAGTACCAAACATAGGGGAGACTACTTATATCTACTTATGTTTTGATGCATGTTTTATATATGTTGTTATTTGTAGAGGCATAAAAAAATACAAGTTCCTGATTGACCGAATCATTAGGATTCCATAAAATGAAATGCAGATTCAATTACATTCTCATAGACTGATATGATTGTACTGCTTTTAGAAGAGCTTGGTTTGTTCTTGAACCAATAAAGTAATGATGTTTTCGAGATATTTAGTCACACTACTTTTTATGATATTTCCAAGGTCACGCTTCGCAACATACAAACAAGGGTACCTTGACATTTAATTCGGGACTCTTTCTTTACCTGTGCGTAGTTTGGAGTAAGGTATGCTGACACAAGTCTCTGTGCAAAGACCGCAAGAAACCTAAAACAATGTAACCTACTTTATTGGCAGGTACAAGTACAAATTGTGGTCCAATTTTTTAAAGTGGGGGAAATCGATACCTTGAAGGAACAGTTTAACGCAGATGTGGTAGTGAAGGCCAAGTGGCGGGAACCGACTTTGGATAGGCAGGACGTAAGTACAATTTAAAAGATGCACGATATCTGGTCGGGTATTATGAAATACCTCTGGCATTTTTGTCCAATACTTTGCAACGGAATATGTCTGAAAATATTTTAGATAAAAACATGAAATTTTCATGTTTTGCTTTGATCGTTTCGAAAATATCGTGATACGTTTTATTATTGTAAATTAGTATTATATATAATTGGGGTTTCAGTCTTTAAATGGAAAATGTTACCAATTCGAATCAAGCCAGAACTTGTGCTACAGGAGATGCACAACGGCCGTAACTATGCTCTTACAAACTAAGGAAGTTATTTATTTTCTTTGCTACGCTTCAGATATCATCATAAGAATTTTTCTGAACTTATGACTGAAACTTTTCTTTTAAGAAAGGAAGTAATCTGAACAGATACAATTTTTATGTGACAATAAAGTATTTTAATACTAATGAACAATCAAGACAGGTTGGAAAAAATGGGGTATGGTGTTACATAGTGTAGCAGTTTGGGGACGGCAAATCTGATAAAATCCATTCTATCCAAGAATATTGCAGTTAAACAAAATTAGCCATTATAATTTGCATTTTTGCCTTTACACTTTTCCGTTATTTTTAATACTATTTCTCCAGCGTATTTCTTGAAGGTGTGGTGATTTCTTTTTAAATTATTAAAGTATGATGGATAAAATTATAATAATTTGCCTTCTAATATCTTTATTTTTATTATTCTAAAATATTTATAAAAATATCAGGTTATTATACTGTTTATATAAATTGTTACTTATTAGTATTTGTTGAATTTCCTAATTTAAATATTTTATGGATGGATATTTGTTATTTATGGAAGAACATTTAAAATCAAATTTAAGATCTTTCATTCAAATGTTGTAATAAAATTTGTTTTAGTTCTGCTGATGAATGACCAAAAGAGTTTATGGGATGGTCTGTTGTTCATCTTCCTTTGTCCGTCCCTCATCTGTCGTCCGTCCGCTGATGAATGGGATGGTCTGTTGTTCATCTTCCTTTGTCCGTCCGTCATCTGTCGTCCGTCCGCTGATGAATGGGATGGTCTGTTGTTCATCTTTCTTTGTCCGTACTTCATCTGTCGTCCGTCCGCTACTCGAGTTTTGTTATCTTTACTCCTTCTGAACTGCTTTTAGGATTGCCATGAAACTTTACATTTACGTGGATGCCATTGTATAATTGATCATAAATGAAAATGAAGTCAATTTACTTCTGATCTGACTGTCATAATAACAAAAATGAAGCTCGTGTTATGACTACTTCTCCGCGATGGCTGGTTATATCGGCATTGTGTTTTTCCGAAAGAAGATTTTTGTTGGTCCTAAATGAAAATGGTGACAAGTTGACATCTTATATGTCCACCACATAACCTACTTTGAAAATCTTGTTATCGATGAAGAATGTCAAAAATGGTTTCGACAGTCTGCAGTTTTAAGCCAAGAATTGGTGTCATCTTGAATTCCAGGAAATTCCTTTCTGCCAACAGATCGTCAGTCTTTTCAAGGGATTCTTGCTTTTTATCAATAAAGCACGACACATGTATTTGAAATCTAATACTATGATATTCAATCTCAATTTCATTATACAAGATTCAGTTTTGAAATATCGCTTTAAATTAGTAAAATATAATCTTTAACATTTTTTGCTTTATCTTATAATAAATTTTATTGTGTTGGTCCTTATCTGACTATGCAAAGTTTTGTTTGTTTCTGTTTTACAAACTTCTTACTGTGTATACAATACTTTTTACATGTATGTGATATAATTATATCATATTATCTGTATTAAATACGTTTTACATATATGTGATATAATTTTATCATATTATCTGTATTAAATACTTTTTACATATATGTGATATAATTTTATCATATTATCTGTATTAAATACGTTTTACATATATGTGATATAATTTTATCATATTATCTGTATTAAATACGTTTTACATATATGTGATATAATTTTATCATATTATCTGTATTAAATACGTTTTACATATATGTGATATAATTATATCATATTATCTGTATTAAATACGTTTTACATATATGTGATATAATTATATCATATTATCTGTATTAAATACGTTTTACATATATGTGATATAATTATATCATATTATCTGTATTAAATACGTTTTACATATATGTGATATAATTTTATCATATTATCTGTATTAAATACGTTTTACATATATGTGATATAATTATATCATATTATCTGTATTAAATACGTTTTACATATATGTGATATAATTATATCATATTATCTGTATTAAATACGTTTTACATATATGTGATATAATTATATCATATTATCTGTATTAAATACGTTTTACATATATGTGATATAATTATATCATATTATCTGTATTAAATACGTTTTACATATATGTGATATAATTATATCATATTATCTGTATACAATACGTTTTACATATATGTGATATAATTATATCATATTATCTGTATTAAATACTTTTTACATATATGTGATATAATTTTATCATATTATCTGTATACAATACGTTTTACATATATGTGATATAATTTTATCATATTATCTGTATACAATACGTTTTACATATATGTGATATAATTTTATCATATTATCTGTATACAATACGTTTTACATATATGTGATATAATTTTATCATATTATCTGTATACAATACGTTTTACATATATGTGATATAATTTTATCATATTATCTGTATACAATACGTTTTACATATATGTGATATAATTTTATCATATAAATGTGAACACAGTTTTAATAGCACTAGCACATATATACATTTCTGGGAACAAACGCACTACACATTTTTACCATATACTTCATATTTCTTTTATTGTTTAAAACATTCCGCTTTTAAAATCTGTTTAAAAATATATAGAGATCGAAAAAAACGAAACACCTGGAACAATTAAAATTGCAAGCATTATAAAAATCAGTTTAACATTAACCATTTTTTGATCATTTTAACTTAACTCCGCTAAATTTGACTATTAAATATCTGAGAGAAATACCACTAAAACATCAAGGCTAAGTAATTTAAAGCACTTAATTTATCACATAACAAACAAGACATATTGAAATTGGAAATTTAATAAATTGGAAAGTTCTTACGTTAGGTAATAATCAGATACAAACAGTGCCTGTATAAAACATGACATTTATTTAGCTTGAAATGTCTTGTTTTAGTAAGCAGATAAAAACGTCTGAAAAATCCCAATATATATATATATATATATATATATATATATATATATATATATATATATATATATATATATATATATATATATATATATATATATATATATATATATATACACATATTGGTATCGAGACCATTTTCAGTTATATTACAAAATCTACATATAAATTATAAAATTAGGGAATTACGGTCGCTGTTTATGCAGATTATGCTGTAACAAAACAGTGCCTGTATAATAATGTCAACATTCTCTTAACACATTTCATTGATTACCAATTCCAGTGAGTTGATAAACGAGTATTGAAATTAGATGATGTTTATTTATTAAAATGTGGTGGTACAATGACTGATATTGTAAACATTTTCAATGGAGGCATTTTGACGTGCTGGTAACTCTGATACTGGAGGTGGAAAACAATTATGCTAAAGCTTGGTAATGATCGAGTTGTTGTTATGATGATGGACAACGATCGTTTGCTGGTACGTCTTCTCTTGTGTTGGTAATAAGAACAAATAGTTCAGTTTGTGAGTTACATACATATTACAGTCCATAATAAGCAAGTTATTACATACATATTACAGTCCATAATAAGCAAGTTATTATATACATATTACTGTCCATAATAAGCAAGTTATTACATACATATTACAGTCCATAATAAGCAAGTTATTACATACATATTACAGTCCATAATAAGCAAGTTATTACATACATATTACAGTCCATAATAAGCAAGTTATTATATACATATTACAGTCCATAATAAGCAAGTTATTACATACATATTACAGTCCATATTAAGCAAGCTATTACATACATATTACAGTCAATATTATGCAGGCTATTACATAAATATTGCAGTCCATGTTAAGCAAGCTATTACATACACATTACAATCCATATTAAGCAGGCTATTACATACATATTACAGTCCATATTAAGCAAATTATTACATACACAGTACAGTCCATATTACGCAAGCTATTACATACACATTACAATCCATATTAAGCAAGCTATTACATGCACATTACAGTCCATATTAATCAAACTATTACATACATATTACTGTCCATATTAAGCAAACTATTAAATATATATTACAGTCTATATTAAGGCAAACTATTACATACATATTACAGTCCATATTAAGCAAACTATTACATACATATTACTGTCCATATTAAGCAAACTATTAAATTTATATTACAGTCAATATTAAGCAAACTATTACATACATATTACAGTCCATATTAAGCAAGCTATTACATGCCCGTTGCAGTCCATATTAAGCAAACTATTACATACATATTACAGTCCATATTAAGCAAGCTATTACATGCCCGTTGTAGTCCATATTAAGCAAACTATTACATACATATTACAGTCCATATTAAGCAAGCTATTACATGCCCGTTGCAGTCCATATTAAGCAAACTATTACATACATATTACAGTCCATATTAAGCAAGCTATTACATGCCCGTTGCAGTCCATATTAAGCAAACTATTACATACATATTACAGTCCATATTAAGCAAGCTATTACATGCCCATTGCAGTCCATATTAAGCAAACTATTAAATTTATATTACAGTCCATATTAAGCAAACTATTACATACATATTACAGTCTACATTAAGCAAGCTAGAAACATATAGCCAGTCTTATTAATCATGGATATTTTCTTGTGATTATGATAATGTTCGTTCCAGTATTTGCAAATTATATTATGCGAATTTATGGGAAACTGTTGTAAGAATCTTTAATAAATAATTTGCGATCAGAGGATCAGGTAGTTTTGAAGAAACAATGATAATTTCAATTGTAACTAATATTCAAAGTTATTTTGATATTTTCATGCTATTTTAGGTTGTTGTTGTTGTTTTGGGGTTTAACGCCATTTTTCAGCACACGATAGGTTATGCATGGCGCCCAGTATAAATGGTGGAGGAAGAACCCGGGAAAACACCGACCCACGAGAAGCTACTGGCAAGCTTTCTCACATACCCACATTGGTCGAATCCTAGACTCGAACCCACGCAGACATAGGTGAGATGTCAGTGATCCGTAACGGAGAGCGCTTTAGACAACTCGGCCACTCCGGCCCCCCCCCTCCATTTTAGGTATTGACTAAAATAATGATATAAAAGTTCATTAGTACACCATGTAGCATTACATAATTACATGATTATTGAACTCGATTGTGCTCTACTTAACAATATTATAAATTATATATAAGCATATATAATAAGATATGTTAATAACAAAAATGGTGCATGGTACACAGACTTTGGAATGGATTATTTAAACATGTAAAATCCAGTTTAGATAGGGGTGAGAAACAAGAGTGTGAGCTCACCCGTTCGTTTTCCCAAGGCGTCCACAAGCCTTTAAAACAATTATTATCCGAGTGTGCAGACGAGAATCTCTTTGATGACACCACCACCAGCACACATCAGAGTAAATTAATTTTATATGCACAATTTGGTATCGGACAAAAGGAAAACTATGAGAAACCATGGAAAAGCGTATGTTCAGAATTGTAAGTACTCCCCTTTCCCTATACTACTAGTAGGAGCTGACTATTTTTGTTTGTAGTAAGTCTATGATGTCCTTAATATTAGACAAATCTTTTTTATCAAATAGGATTTGACACAGTGATTGCTGAGTAAATAAGCTTGGTATTTATGTTGTTTGTAGCTTCAGCATTCCTATTCTGCCATCAAACTTGAACCACCTAATAAACGCAATAGTGGCTTGAAGGACATTGACATTATACATATGCCTGCGGTAATACTTAACAAGAAGGTAATAAACCTCAAGTTGTTTTTTTGTAAAATATGCATTATCTCAACATCTCATTTGTAGGTGAAACTTGAATAGATTTTATTATTTTCTCAAGATAGTTCTCATGCGGCTTGTGTGCGGTCATATATGTGCCCGGATATTTAAGTATCCGGAATAAGGTGCGCCAGCAAAGTGTAAATATAGTATATGTTTATCACGTCATAAAATGCTTCATCTGGAATTAATTGCACAATATGTACAAGAGCCGCTGCAAGAACAGTGTCATATTCTTCCTAGTTTTCTACTTTTTGATGCGATAGTGTGTGTGTGTGTGCGTGTGTGTGTGTGTGTGTGTGTGATTAGGGCTTTTAACGTAACTTTAACAATTTTCAGTCATATCCCTACGATGTATGCAGTGTAGCAGTTTATAGTGATGTCCAGCACTGGGACATCATGCCACAGACATGTAGCACGATGTCCCACCCAGTCACATTATCCTGACATTAGCCAACCAGCCCTAATACTAACCTTTCAATGCTGAGTGCCAAGCGAGGCAGCTGTTAGTACCATTTTTGTAAGTCTTTGGTATGACTCAGCCGGGGATCGAACCCACGACCTCTCGCTTCCGAGGCGGTCGCTCTAACCACTAGGCCACCGTAGCGGTGTGATGATGCAATAGTAATCTTAAGTGGTCTTTTCCACAATTCAGAAATATCGTCTTACTGTGGCTGAGTTAGCTGTGAATGCGGCTTTTCTGCTTAAGGCTGTGGCAGCTCTGGTTTTGCGGTTTCTGCTTCAAGCTTTAGATTCACGTCATCTCGAATATTTATTGTCTTCATTATCGGACAAATTCATCTTCTGCAGTATTGTTTGCACATCGTCATCATCTAGGCCAGGTTCTCTATAAAATCTTCTTCTTCCAACAATTCCACGCTGTTTTCTAGAATGTTATTTGGGGAGATATTTGATCAGACATGCTGTCAGTGGTTTCTGCCCCTGATTATTTAGGCGCTGTTAGTGTTTTTCTACTGAGCTCGCTTATTATACTTCTTACAGTCATCTCTATTTTCACAGACTAGCTGAGACTAGCTGAGTCTTTGTATTTGTCGTTGGAATCGTTTTTATTTTATCATAGTTATCAAGTTCGATTTGCATCTGGTGTACTCTCATATCAGCAACAAAAAAGATTATTCAGCGTCTACTCGGATCGCAGTACGGTTCAGACGAAATAGTTTGTACAGATGTTTTATACATCCTATACTGTTGATATAAGCCTTGGCCAGCGCGCCATCAAATTCAGTTTCTTCATGTCCCTCGTCAAACACAGCTTATTAAGTTTTGTGCTCAATTCTCGCGAACGCTGATAAGATTTATGCTACGTTGTCTACCAAAGATCATCTTACGTGAATATTTGAAAGTAACTGAGACCAGCGTTCGTTTGCGTTGTAGAAACACAAACTGTTCAAAACGTCTAGCATTTCGTCGTTCCTGGATTATCGATGCCAAGGCTGTAGATTCAAAGAATGTACGTATCCAGTGGCCAATTATGTATAAATTCGTTGCCACCCATCCTGCCTCCAGTATGAAAATGCCAAATTCACACTGCTGCTAGACAATTTATCCGATTCCAGACATTAGTGTAGACGCCAGCAAACGCCAAATGCATACTGCTGCTGAACAATTTATTCAATTCAAAAACTTACTGTAGAGGTCAGCAGAAGCCCAGTCACTCTGGTGTTGAATATGAAACGTGGCCTGCAAACACGTAGAAGGTCGATAGATGTTTAAGTTTTTCGGATGAAACGTGTATATGAAAGACAACTGTTCAAAACATTATACGACAGCGCAGCAGAGGAATATGCATGATAGTATTTTTACGCAGTTGACATCAGCATACTGTTTTGCTGATGCGTCTATATTGCTTTATTTCGCGCAAACATTTTTTATTGCGGAGTATTTTACGTCCACACCAGCCGTACTAACTTCAAATATAGGCACATTCAAGTTACTTGATTTTCAAAATCCTTCTGGGGCCTGAATAATTATTGGACTACATGCCAACTCGGATGTTCCTGTAACAAATCCGCCTAACCTGCGATGCAAAAGTAAAACAAAGCGAGGTGAGTTCATCTCGGATGTCAACGTAACATAACTGTTTGCCTTGGATGGATTCTCAACTAAAAGACGCCAAGAGAGCTACGTTTTGTATCTTTATATTGCTTGCTGACTGCAGATGGATTGTTGTTGGCGTCGTCAAGCCTGGACTATTAATTGTTACTCGATTCTAAGAAGATACTGGAGAACGTGTCAGAACCTGTGATCAAAATTAGCTGACCATATCCACCATCCAAGCATATGAATCGGATTTGTGCCTTCAATGTAATGGGAGAGTAAGTACAATCTGATAACTGTCGCAGTATATTTCTTTGCTTGGTGTGAACCGGAATACCATCGCTGTAATATTCATTGTTTTTCTCGACGTAAAATTTCCACAGGCCCTTTGGCGGCTTTGACACAAATTATGGAATCAAATTTTGTCATTAATATTTTTTGTCGTCTCAATATCAGCAGCAGGCACGACAAAGTTTTTTTTTTGCTTCCCATATTAAGATCAACAGCCATAGTCTCTCCACATATCGGCAATTTACCTGGTGCAGACAGCAATATCTGATTGCCCACGATTGCAGACGATACATTTTTGTATGATAGAATGTACACGACCTTAAGATAAACTATTGTTCGCCTCATGCAACAGAACGTTTGTGCTTGCATATTTGTCCGTGTAATCCTTGTTGGTCGCATTTGTGTTATCTGTAGGTGCGGATACGTTTGTAATCTTTAGCGCGGACGTATTTGGCGTTCCTGTCATAGTTCCTGCTGATCTCAGCACGCCTCTATTGAGTTCAGCATTAGAAATTGTTGACGATGTACTTGGACTGCCGTTGCCAATGACTGTCCAAAAAGCTTTATAATAACTCATTATATATAGTCTGCTTACAAAAAAGCACATAATTAATTATGACTCATAAGATTAAAAAAATTCGCGCCAGAATTTTTGTTCCCTGATTGCCACTAAGTGAAAGTAGGTCCAACTGTCCGAAGCGAGACAAACTTGTTTTATTGTTGTTGTTATTGTTGTAGGGTTTAACGCCATTTTTCAGCACACGATAGGCTATACATGGTGGCCAGTATTAATGGTGGAGGAAAAACCCGGGAAAACCCCAGAAAGAACCAACGATCCCCGAGAAGCTACTGGCAAGCTTTCTTACATACCCACACTGGCCGAATCCGAGACTCGAACCCGCGCAGACAGAGGTAAAATGGCGGTGATCCGTAACGGAGAGCGTTTTAGACCACTCGGCCACTCGGGGCCCCCAAACTTGTTTTAAACATGCTGCTTAATAATGTACTCAGCTATGACAAAGTAAAACTTTATTTGCTAAATCCCAGGTTACAAGTACAAAATACTTAGCTACTTTGATGAAGCTTTGAGCATCGCAAGTGGTGCTACGTTTAAGATATATTAGAGACAGAATAACTTTTTCCAGTAGAAGAACTGTATGGTGATTGCAATTCCGTCATGGTTTTTCGAATATTTGGCAGAATAGCCGCTATTACCAGTCATAGCAAGAACAAATGATCGTGTTGTATCAAATTAGCAAGGGATCCGCATCAATCACAGAAAGCGCAGCAGGAAAGAAGATCGTAGAAAACAATTGGCCCATGCCAGCAGAGATCAAATGCATTAAGTTAATGAAAGAATAATCACTCGTGATGCCTACAACAACTTAAGGATTATTATCTAAGCGCTGCCAAGAAAATATGTATCAGCTTGATACAAGATTGACGCCTTTACCCAACCTATCAAATATTATGTTAGGTTATAGTCTAAAAATTGCTTTTGTTTAACAGAAGTGTATAATCATGTGGTCGATATGTACCCCGAGTATTTAAGCTTTTTGACGAGTTTGCCATAGCGAATCTACTACAAAATACGAGTAAATGGGGTACTTGGACAACGGTTCCCATCAGATTAATGAAGCTAGTACAAGAATAATTGATATGATATATGCTTCCTCATAAATCTTTTCTTGACGTTAGAGAAAATGCTAACGACTGCTGCTCCACCTGCCGATTTTCTAGCAAATATAAACGTATCCTTGGCAAAGAATGGCTGGTGCTTACTGCTCGATATCAGCTGAATACTCGGACCGTAGAGGACATAAACATTTGTTTGCTTGCAGCCAGAACAATTATAAATTTTATTTTTCTGAACGGTACCCCTTTCAGAAGCTCTGCGTTAAATATATTTTTGGTAGAAATACACGAGTAGTGGAGGAGTTAGCATCACGTTTAAGCAAAGTGCTGATTTAATTTACAATAACATCAAATGCAGCAGAAGCGGATCCTGCTGAAGTTCTTTATCAAATTCTGCCAGGTGTAGTGCTTTTATTTCGCCAGAACGTCCTAATTACAATATCGGCTTTGCCAGATGACTAGCTATTACCGACCGCCATAATGAATTTTGAATGATGTTGTCTTTTAAGTTGCTGTAGACGATGGACTATTTATTCTTACTAAGTTATTCTCCTGATTCCAAAGATAACCCCTCCTATTTATCCCGTGCTGGAATTAGACAACCTTATTTCTCGATCTAACAACAAAAACGTTATTTTCAGGAAAAGCGTATGTACACACATCACGTATCTACGCGCGCAGTTTTCGGTGAAATGGAGAGTAGTGACACTGCCAGCGTGTTGTCCAGGCACGTTTTAATAGCGTTTCAACTTGCCATACAATAAGAAGACTGAGAGACAAGCAGTCGGGTATTTGATGATAAGGTATGACTCACATTGCTATCAGAGTTCATATCAAATATTAATTTCAAACGTGAACGTGGCGGAAAATAACAATTATTCGCGTGCTTATTTTATCCTTCAAGAAGCTTTTCAGAAATATCAGAACTTTCATTCAAGAAGTCAAATATCATTGGATGAATGAGCGAACTTGTATCTTTTGTCACTTTGACGTTTCTAACGAACGAATGAAAGATTGTTTGGCAGATATCGAAGTGAAGTCGACCATAACACCAGCTGCGGCCGCAAATTATCATACCTTTGCTGTAGTTACCACAGAAAAATGACATTGATGTTGTAACAACCCAAATTCATTTTATTTATTCCAAGATAAAATGCATTACACATAAATAAGCGTTTTTTTAACGCTGTATGAGTCAATTCAGACGGTACGCAACAAATTAGGCATTTCAATCAAACTTGTTGCAGTCAAAACGCCCCAAACACCACGTTCTGATGTTTACAACAAAATAGCACTGTTGCCGCTGATTGCTGTTGGTGATGCAGGCGTGATGTTGCCTGGGCTACTTGGAAAGCTTTCTGGCCATGGAGTAGTTAAAAAATCGAGCGCACGGTATGCTGATTCCTGAAATACAAGACCACTAAGTAATTATGAAAAAGTGTTCACTGGTATAACATTATTTCACGGTGTCTTCTCAAGTTACATTCATCGTATCCCAACTGCGAGAATTGTTTGTGATTCGGGTAATCTGAAAATCTTCACGACTTCTGTGATGGATTTGCCAGCAGCCGTTTAGTAAAGACAAAGTTCAGGATTTCACAAGCCGATATCACGATATGAATATTAAATACAATCGGAAATTAATGACGCCAGGATTCAATCTGGTCGTGTTTCAAAACGTTAGAGGACACGACTCGCATCTGATAGAAACAATTTCTTCAAGTTCCACAAGAAAATAGCGTGCATATTAATTACTCCACAGATATTTGTACTCTTTAAATGAGCCGCATTTCATAGACATTCTTCAGTTCATTAATATTTAGCCTGAGCAGCTTCTCAAAAATACAAAATCATTTCGATACACTGGAGAAATTTTTTTGTAGTGACAAGCTGAGACAGCGAACTCGCAAACGAAGGTACCCATTAGACTACATGACGTCATGGAAAAATATGATCTGACTGCCCTGCCAGTAAAAAAAGAAAATTCTACAGAAAGTCGGATGGCACTGGTATTTCTAATGAAAAGTACGTCCGCACTAGCAGCATCTGTGATAAGTTTTGTATCGAATATTTAGACCAGTGTCACGAATTTTTTTTTTTTAAATTCAGAAATACTGCTGCTTGCCGACATGTTTCAGAATTTTTGTTTTCTCTGCATGTGACATTAAATACGCGGGATCATGCGTGGTTGTATTCTTGTTCTGGATTATCGTTCAATGTTTCGCTCAAGCTAACGAAAATCAAGTTGGAGGTTTTCTCTGATATCGACATGTCCACTTTTATTGAACAAGGGAATACGCGCTGAGATTTAGGTCATAATAAACACTATGTGGGCAAACAGTAAATACTTGCCAGGCTAAGATGAGACGCAAAAATCAAAATATATTACCTATTTTTTATATTAAAGATTAATATGGCTGCGTCTCGTCGCATAAACTTTCTGTGGACTATTTTTATTGGATGAAGCCAAAAACGTTAATGGATAAATTATGTGGTGTAAACCATACAGGTTATATTTTGGACGTTGACTTAGAATATCCAGTTCATGGACATGACGCGCATACCGACTACACCCATGTGCCAGAGCCCGAGAGATTCATTTCCTTAACGTTGGAAGCACAGGTCAACGAAACATCAAAAGTGTTAACAGAGAATAACCTTACTGATTTAACAATTAACGGCAACTTTCAAAACATACTAGGCTTTGAATAAATAACAACGAGAAGGAGAAAATGAAGGATGTGCAATAGTAAACATAACAGAAATAAACTCTTCTTATAATAAAAACATAACAGAAATGCTTATTATAATAGGATGTTGTTTGGTGACAAACTGGGATGTGATTTATTCATTTACACTGAATTCAGTCTATGGTGGGTTATTGGATATATGTGGGAATACTTTGTTATACCTGACAATAATTAAAAAATATCATAGTCTCCTTTTATTCTCCGTTAACTTTATTTTTGTCAGAATCGTGCAGAATAATCTACGATACTTAACACCTTGACATTGCACACACGTGTACAAAAATGTGTGCTAAAAATAGTATAGTGTATTAGGAACTACTTTGTAAGCAAACCATGTACACTCATGTAGTAGACTTTAGGTTTTAGTTTATTATATTTGTTTGTGGATGAACTAAAACAGGAGTTTCGTGTCTTTGAAAGTAGAGATGATAAAGTGAACAATGTGGACGTGTTTACTGAGTCACAAATGAAACTTTTAAACAAGCAAATGAATGAACGTGATGTTTGCAATGTCCACGACAAAAGTAAGAGACCCAGTATTGAAAATACCATTCTGATCGTTTAAACAGTTATTTAGGAGAAATGTTTGTAACTTTTCGTTAATGGAATGGTTCAGACTATGACCACTGCCCTCTGGGATATATAAAATAGCATAGAAAAACATAACGAGGGCAAGGGCAATCGCATATCTATCAGAGATGTACCATTTTATAAGTGAAAGTACTAAATTTGTTGGGAAATAATGCAACTAAAGGTTTTCGTAGAAAAATAAGGGCCTCAGAGTAGCAACAGGGGATGATTTTTTCATAATTATAGAATATAAAAAAATGGAATGTTTTCTGCATTATTTGAGCGTGCAGATTTCAAAAAATGAACCATCTTTATGATATCTTTTCAAATAAAGTCACAGGAAGCATTCAAACACATGTACTGTCCACCATTTTTAATATTGGTCTTTGGCAATTTTTGAAAATTCTTGACCTCATGTTATTTCAAGCTGAAATTTGCATATTTCTTACATATATTTTATATAGAAATGTTTTGTGAACATTCAGCTTTAAGAATAAATTGACTTTTTATATGTTCCAGGTAATTCATAAGCCCTCTGTGCCTTTTTATCACCCCACCCCCCAACTTTTTTGCATGAAATACTATATGTTTGAGTCATACACAAGTTGAAATTATATGTTGCTTTTAAAATGGAATATTTTCGGCTTAATTTGAGTGTGCAGATTTCAAAAATGAGCACATCTTTATGATATCTCTTCAAATAAAATCACATGAAGCATTCAAACACATGTACCATCCACCATTTTTAATATTGGTCTTGGGTCACTTTTTGAAAATTCTTGACCTCATGTTACTTCATGCTGAAAGTTGCATATTTTTTACATATGGTTATATATGTGTTGTGAACATTCAGCTTCAAGAATAAATTCACTTTTTCTATCCTCCAGGTAGTTCTGAAGACATTCTGTGCCTTTTTATCACACGCCCCCTAACATTTTTGCATGAAATAGCATAATCATGAGTCATACCAAGTTGAAATTGTATGTTACTCTTAAAACCAATAGTGCATATTCATTACAGTGTTCTTGTACATATATACATTTATCTGAAATCACAATTTAGTAAATAACAATTGCTATTTTAGAATTTAGTTATCATAAGATATATTTGGTCAGTTTTCAGATCTATAAAATAAAATCAATGACAAAAGGTTTTCCACTAAGTTTTCAATACAGTAAGTCAGGATTTCTACAGTGTCAGCTTAGGATGGTGCAACATCAAATTTTGGATGTCCTAACTTTGCGATATTTTCATAATAATTCTGACCATTGTTTTGAGCAATATTACATAGTTCATGAAGTAAATACAATTGTGGTATCAGAGATAGAGGAGAAACTGGCACCGAGTTGGTTCTCAAGAAATATTTATAAATTATGTATTTGTTTAAATGGAGAAATACTACAGATCGATTCTTGGCTTATGATGACAATATTCATATTGATATTCACAAAAAATGGCATGATAATTTTAAACGAATTTGTTTTCATTCTTCAAAAATCTGAAAAATATTTGAACTTTTACCTCTTTTCCGTCCCTACTAAACATGAACATTTTAATTTTAATACCAGTGTCTCTAGATAAGAACCGTACGTAGAACAGATGACCTGACATTGATAATATCTCAGTGATCACAATCACATAATATTATCAATACGTCTAGTATCACTGAGTCGGTGAGTGATACTCCCGTCGAGTCTCTAACCTCGAAAATATATTACACAACAAAAGTTGTACAAATATTTTGTAATAAGTTCGGTATAATGAAGACAGTACGTCTGTATAATCCGATTCCTTGCTATAAACGTCTGCCTTTTCATACAATCAAGTTTTCGTGTGTTTTTGAACCCAAAATATGTCGTATTGTTGTCAATGTTTACATTTTGTGCGTACCCGTGTGCCGGGAAGAGTTACCGTTCTTGCTGCCATGGGTGACCTTTGAAAAAGATGTAATTCGTGGGTTCCGAAAATATTCGCACACATTTTACCATTATTCTCGTAAAAATAACTCCAAAGTATTTAAAAAGTAGGCGTAGGTGAGCGTATATGTTCGTTTATTTAGTTTTTCTGCGTTTTGAAAAATTCGGTTTTCGTTTTTATCCGCTGAATAAGTTGTAGAAATGGCCCAGTGTCATATACGCTAAATATAGACAATTGACCTTTCAACCATTAATACAGTTGGATGTAATAATATCGGCTTTTTACATATTAAAGCGGAGAAAGTACCGGGTGTAATGAGGTTAACATTTTGAGAAAACGTTAATCTTGATCGCCAGTGGCCTCTAGCGGCGTCCCCTGTTGCTACTCAGAGTCAATAAGCCAAAGACGACGAAATTTTCTATTTCCGCTGGCTGAATGGATTGTCCACACACCCGCTACTTTGCAGTTTTCCGCATTAACTTAACTACAATGTTTTCGATTTAGACTAGCGATAGACGCCATACAGGTCATAACATAATTGGGCTCCCTACAAGCAGCATGCAAGTGGCATAAACATGTCTTCATTAGCTGGTAATACAAATGGTCAAAATTATACTTACATTTTTGCATCTTGAATTTCCTCAAAATGTACTTTCTTTGTTCTGCAAATTCGAAATACACGAGCTATTCATGGGTTCTAAAGCGTGATTAAACATGTCATAATTGTACTGTAATTTCGACTACATTGCAACTGCAATAACATTCACCATTCTTCACTCAAAATGAACTGAAATTATTATTTATATTTATTTGTTGATAATTTAAAGAGTTCATATTTTTCCCACATTATGATTCTAAACATGCAATGAAAGAACAGAAACACACGTGTAGCTGAGTCAAGACGTCCCTCCCTGCTCAGATCACATGTACGTCATGTAGAACTGACACAGCTAGATCCAGTCAAAGATCAGTGGAATTGAGTAGAATTGACCAAAAAAGGGACAAATCCATTCATTCCCGACCAAAGGAAAAGGTGTTGCAATGCGCATTCATTCTTTAATTTTAAGCGGACCAAAAGCGACAATTCTTTTTGAAAGTGATGTCAAGCGCTCGGCTAAGATCAAATTTAGCTGAGAGGAGTTATGTGCGCATTAATATTGTTGTGTGTTTATGAATCTGCGCTTGTGTATTTAGTTTGGAATACAGCATACATTCAATTAATTTGTTTCCTGCAGTGTATTTTTTTTACATATAATTAAGTATTAGGTAGAAGAAAAAAATGAGTATATAATAGCAAGGTTACTGCATTTGTATGGGAACCTATTAACTCGTTTTCTTGGATGGATACTTTACTCCCACGGGTCTTGCAGTATCCATCCCATAAAACTAGTTCATATTTTGCCAGACAGATGCAGTAAGCTATGAGTATCCATAATCAATGCCAACGAGTATGTGAAATAGACTAATCTAAATGGGGAAAGAGTAACATATTTTATTTCAATTAGACAATAAATATAATGTACTTTATCCACACAAAATGTAAATTCTTTTATTAATATTTTATTATAAGATTGAATGATCATGGTTGGGTATTTATCGATGTGTACATTTTACCTAATCACTCACAAAGTATTAAAGTCCGAAGGATTAGGTAACAATATACATATCGATAAAAACCAAACCGTGATCACTTAATCCTTATAATTCCAATTTACTTCCTTTCTGTCATCATGTCGCAGATTTCATCAACAAAGCATTCACTTTTAGGTATCTCCATGTTTTCTTTCATTAACCTCATCACTGCGACGGAATACTTATCCCCATCTTCGCCTGCCAAGAGTTGTCGACTCTTTCTATAATCATATTGGGCAGAGTGTTAGAGCGGGTCATGCCACTGATTTAAGGAGCTTGTTATGCTCATTTTTAAAAATAAATAAATTGGTTGATGTTAATTAAACCATGCTATTCATTTCTTTACATTACGCTTGAGTATGACATGTACTTTTATAGCATCCATTTTTTTTGCTTTCTACGCATTTAGATTTTTCAAAAGCAAAATGGGGCCCCGAGTGGCCGAGTGGTCTAAAGCGCTCACCGTTACGGATCACTGCCATCTCACCTCTGTCTGCGTGGGTTCGAGTCCAAGACTTGGCTAGCGTGGGTACGTGAGAAAGCCTGCCAGTAGCTTCTCATGGGTCGGTGGTTCTTTCCTGGGTATTCCAGTGTTCTTCCTCCACCAGTTATACTGGCCGCCATGTATAGCCTATCTTGTGCTGAAAAATGGCGTTAAACCCTAGAACAACAACAACAACAAAAGCAAAATTGTGTCCACTTGTATAAGACCCCTTGCTCGTCAGATGACCCTGACCTTTAATAACAACTGATGGAACATATTGTCAAGACACACTAAATTATGAAGATTGGCGTGTAAAGCCTGCCATATGTTTTCATTGGCAAAAGGGGTGAGTTTTCCAGCAGAAATGACTATGCAATTACATTGTTTTAACTTCTTGCAAATTTTGGTCGGAAATACGGACATGGGTGATGCTTGTTGTTATTATTATTATGGTGTAAGATTTTGGTATAGATGAAGGTTCACATAAAATGACATAGAATTTGGGAACCAAAATTAGTCCGAAGAATTTACCAATGTATTTTTTATAAAAAATCATGATCACTATCACGTGACCGTTTATATCCAATTAGATTGCAAAAAGTTCAGTCGATTAATAACAATTGGAATTATACGGTTTTAAGTAATTCTTCAGTAGTAAGTCATTGGGATACAAAGTGTTTATCTTTAATCAGTAGTAAGTCATTGGGATACAAAGTTTTTATCTTTAATCAGAAGTAAGTCATTGGGATACAAAGTGTTTATCTTTAATCAGTAGTAAGTCATTGGGATACAAAGTGTTTATCTTTTATCAGTAGTAAGTCATTGGGATACAAAGTATTTATCAAGTAACTTTCTTTAATCTGTCTCTCCATGCAAGATATTAATTAGCATGAAAGAAAACTCGCTGATTATTTGCATTGAAGTGAATTGAAAACTGCGGATCCATACATGTATATGCAAGCTGTGATTATTCATTCTCTTCGAAACTTCTTGAACTGTTTGTCCATCATATTGCATGTGTCAGGTGTAGTGCATCTAATTGCTTTGACCTGTTCATTCACTCCGATGTTGTCAGATTCGTTAACGTCTGAATGACAGGTTTTGTGGTTGTCAATGTAGAATCTATGAGGTTCCCATGACAACCAATGGTAAAATCTTGCATTATCTCATATCATTTTAGCCATCAAATTACTGATAGATGGTAAGATCTTAAAGTATTTAAGCGTTGTTACTAACAAGTATAGCGTTTCCATAGCAACCTATTTAGCTACACACGAAACCATATAAGATGAGGTAAGAGATCTGTAATGTCTACTGCAACACCATCTTTATTAATCTTTATTATTATTTTTGCAAAATAAGAAGGCATTTATCACAATAAGCTTAAAGGATAATAATAATAATAATAATAATAATAATATGTCAGTCGAGCACACGTTTATATCAAGAAAATATTTGTATAGCACTTTTCAGATGCATTTGGCTTACTGACGATTCTGGTTCATGGAATCTGTTATTCGTAATATTGACAAACTATACGCGCAGTAGTGTTTTTGGCTAATAATTATGTGAGGGTATATCGGTCAGGGGCACGTTTCAATTGATCCGCACTTTGACAACCACTGCGACTGATTTTCTTTTTACAAAATGAAGGTAGGAGTAGTTTATCAAATTAGCCTGCATTTCTGAGGAAGTGCTGTTTGATACAGGGTGAAACAAGGCAGGATATTTGTCTGTTGAAAAAAAAATAATTAATATTTACAGCAATAAGTCAGATCAAATTCATGCGTGTTTGTTAATCTGGAGTGTTCGAATAAACATCTTCGCGCGAATATATTTTGTTACAAACGACGTTGCTCATGTGCCTAATCTTTTATAAAATGTGTAAATATGCCTATTTCAAGATCAAGGTCCCCTGAAAATATAAGTGTTGTCCAAATAGTGAGATGAAAGTTGTTGACCAGAACGCATTCAATAACTGTATCCAGTGACTTTACTTAATGAGCAATGTAGTGGATTTCTAGAGACCTCAGCAAAGAAGGCTGAAATTGAACTATTGAACTTATTGTTGTTTATTTTCAGAGAACTGGTATCGACTCCGTAGACTTGGATAAATTTTGGAACCCTAAATTGTACATCGAGAACGCTTTAGGAGACCCCAAGGAGCATATCCGCCACCGCTTGATATACGACGACAAGGGCGAGGCCTATATATACCAGAAGCGCATTGTTAAGGGGACCTTCATGGAGAACCTGGAGCTGAATGATTTCCCGTTTGATGTCCAGGTTTATGTCACGCATACTGGCAAAAGGGGATTGATTTTAGTTAGAATATTAGAACAAGTATTATTTTGAATTTAGTTCATTTTGCTACCGAAATATATTGCATAGGTAAACCGTGCATGTATTGAAAATGTACAGAGAAAGAGGCATAACCTTTGTACCTATTCCATGTAGCTATAAGAAAATCCTTCAGTTTTTCAGTCCTATCAATTAAAAGGCCCTTTACTCGGAATCCATATAAGTCACTGTCTTGTAACTTAAAAAGTCCTATGTCAAACTAAATTATTATGTCATATTTATTTGCTACTATGGTCTGTTTTCTAATCTATAAGACTAAAAAATAGTTTCTCTTTATTGTTCACGCTTGTTCATACGAAAAGCAGACGAACTTCATTGTTGACAAACACGCATACAATGGAAAAGACATTTAAGTATTTCTTCCATTTCTTGCATTTATCGAAGCTAATCAACAATTTTTCACACACATATATGTGATATGTGAAATTTGTCTGATTTAATGTAAATGTGGGACACATTTCGGAATCATATATTGTAACACTCTTATATCCATCATAACACAGATAACAGAAAGAGAAGAATGTATACAGTTATTACATATCTCAACAGCTCAAAGAATTGCCATCGTAATGGAGACCTGACAAGGGATCGCGCTAAATAACTATACTGAAGAATCAAAACTATGTATACTGGTACGTGGCAGCCCACACCGACGGTAAACACGAGGTAAATAAGCTGCTACCATCAGCACTCGCCACGTGCCACGGTAATTTGGTCGACCAACTAAATAATATACACCATTGATAATAGTGTACGCTGGAACAAGACCCATAGCTCATACTATAGTTTTCGCATTCAAATAAACACAATTACAACTTTTCACTCCCTATTCCGTGACAGGCGACTCTGTCTATCATGGGATACTAAATAGGTGTGACGTCAATTTTACATAAAATTACTATAACAAAATTATATATTCACAGCATAGGGATAGAAATTTGTAAATATACTTGTAACCAAAAGAACAAATGAAAACCAAACTTAAATTAAATTATAAAAAGATGGTGACGTAATCTCAAGAGTCACTTTCTTGACATAAAATGTGCATGATGGTTACTCTGTAATGGACTATATATGGCTGGAAATATGAATTGGTCAGCATGTGAACATTGTGCTGCATACGTTTTTCTTGTCCTTTTCAATTTCAGTTGGAAACGATACTGAAGAGATTCATAAGCAGCATACACTTTTTATTATATAAAGGACTATTCCCTTAGAAACACTAAACATAGGATTATATCCTATGAAAAACTTGGCAATGTACATATTATTGCATAAAGGATTATAGTATCCTATGCAAAACTTGGCAACGTACATTTTATTGTATAAAGGATTATATCCTAATAAAATTCTGGCAATGTGAATTGGCAGTATCATCAATACTTGGCAATTGAAATGAATCTGGTTTCGTCCCACTGTTCACTTTTCTATAGTCTGTGCATAGCGGAAAGTATTACCTGATTTCAATACAAGTATACAAGGTGAATTCTAGTCATTTTTTCTCGGTGCTATAAAATCATTCTCTAGCAAATAATGAATATCGTTTTCAAGCATTCCTGTTTGAGAGGGCTCATCATGTACGGATGTGGAATCTACAATTTCAACATCATGGTGGACTTTATTTGTTCGTGCACGAACATCTTGAAACAAGTGCTCATATTCAAGTAATAACTGCTTTAGTTCATTCTTATTTTGTAGCAGCAGATGTGAAAGTTTCTGATCCAGATGTTTCATAATTTCTGAACTCCGAAGACTTGTTACTCCAAGGTCACTACAGTCCGACTGCATTACATCACTTAAATCTTCACTGTGTTGGATATGTATGACTAAATTAATTGCATGATTAACATGGGTATCTCTATCAACTTACACCTTTAATATAGTTATATAGCAAAGTTGTTGTTTTTTCGCATCCCAGGAGAATTAAAGATGTAATTTAAATCACTCAGTTTCTTTTCAACTGAATATGTACATAACCTGATGAGGATTTTGTAACATGGGCAAGAGAGCCATAAGTCTATCACAATCCTGAAAACTCCAATCCTTTTTATCTTTATAATACAATACTTTCATTGTTCACTGAGCAGACTGCAGATTACTTCATAAGCTTTTGACAATTTGTCTTAATCGAGAACATTAATTTATGTATTTTCATTTGAAAGAATGTTATCTTTTAACAACTTCAGTGGTCCAGGGACAGTGTGTCCAAAGACTAGTTCAAAGGGACTAAATCCTAATAATTTCTGAACTGATTCCATACCTGCAAATAGCAATTAATGAACGCCTTCGTCCCAATAGTTTCCAATATCAAAAACAATATGACCGAATCATAATTTTCAAGGTTTGATGAAATCGTTCTAAAGCCCCTTGACTTTCAGAGTGATAGGCAGAATACTTGAATTGATGGGTGCCTAATTGATGCATAACTTGCTGAAACATTCCAGACATAAACTTTTACCCTTGATGAGATTGGACCGATTTTACTATTGTTTTAGTTTTAATATTCCTCAAAGGAATTGCCTCTGGGAATCTTGTGGATACTTACATTATGGTCAACAAGTATTGGTTGCCTGACTTGGTCTTAGGTAAGGTACCGACACATTCTACAATTATTCTGCTAAATGGTTCTTCAAATGCAGGAATAGGCTGCAGATGAGTCTTAGGGATCTTCTAAATGGGGTTTCCTATCATTGGTAAGCGTGACAAGATCTACAGTATTTACAAATATCACATTTAATATGTATCCATTGAAAGGGATTCAAGATCTTATAGTAAGTCTAATTGACTACTAAATGACCAGCCGAAGGTTGGTCTTTTTTCCATCCAGACCAACAATTTCCTGTCTATATGACCTTGGAGCTGCACAGTTATAGTTCAATAACCACTCGTCAACAACAGGTACCCCAGGTCGTCTCCATTTCTCATAATGACCCCATTTAAAAAATTAACAAACCGGTACTTCTGTGGCGTCAGTTTCACTAAAAGCCCTCTGAAACAAACAGGATATCTCATGACTGTCGTTTGTCACCTTAATTATAATAAAGAAACCTAGTATTTAAAAGACAGTCACTCTGATCAATACCCTTTGGTTGATCCAATCAAGTAGCAAAAGTGATCTCATCGAAAGCCTAACCAATACATGTGTCTGCTAAAGGAATACTTTCCTGATCAACATCATTCTCAAGAGCTTTCTTTGCCATAGCTCTAGTAACTGCACAAGCTGGGTATAAATCAGCGATGTGTTTTTTTCCAATAGCATAAACTTTCTGATTCAAACAAGATCTGTCAGTTACAAATGGATTAAGTACAGCCTTATATCCAGCTAGATCATTGCCTAGTAATCAATGAATACCCTCGATAGGTAAAGAAGTATTGTTCAAACTGTCAAGGGTCTTGAAACTATGCCTGATGGCAAATTTGCTTAATGGAGAGGAATATTAACAAAGCTATGTACGAGTACGACTACCTGAATTTCACTAGAAGACTTCTCAGAAAAAGCAAAGTATCTGATAATAAAAGACTCTGAGAAGCTGATGTGTCTCGAAACATTTTAATAAGGATATGACTGGCAGAATCAGACGTGAGTGATATAAACCCCTTCCACATTATTAGTTCATAATTCTCCATAATAAAAAATACAGTTGTTTATTTGACCTAACACATGTATTGCTTTAAATACATGATCCCTTAGAAATAAGAGCATTTAGAATAGACCTGTCTTTAATTCGTTGCTTAGTTTTTAATTTTGTAGCGATCAGAAATAACATTCCCTTTCTTCTTGCACTAGGTATAAGTAGGAAGAGATAAAGACTTCTGATCAATCTTATCAGAAACTTGATTTCTAAAAGTTGTGCCAGTTTGAAATTTGGAAGTCCTCTTATTAGGCTGAAACAGTTTATTTTGATCAGAAGACTGCTAAGTGGAAGACTAAATGACAAAAGAAACTTAATGAGCTAAGGAATATTCGTCAGATGTACGAGCAAATTTTCTAAAGTTTCGACCTTATGCTCGTCAAAGTAAGTCTTAAGGTCACCAGTAATGCAATTCTTGAACTCTTTATAGCTAATGCGTTGTCTGAGATTTTCATAATCTTGACTAACTGTCTTGGCTTAACACCACCTATAAAGTAATTGCTCTTTTTCTCTTGCAAATTCGATATGGGTTTGTCTTGTTTCTTTTATTATAATTCTTAACCTTTTGTCGATAAGTCCCTGAGACTTATCTGGTTAAGGAATTTATCTTGTATGGTTATGTGTTGATACCTGGTATCAATGCATAACCATACAAGATAAATTCCTTAACCAGATTATAATCGGCACTTTGTTGTGCTGACTGAAAAGTATATGTCACCAGCTTTGCAAACAAAAAAAATGCACTTTGTATGAACAACGTCCAATATTCTCTTGGCCATTTCAAATTTTGAGGAATTTTTTGTTCAAAATGAAGACAATATTTATCTACTTTCCCTTAAAAGGGGGTACTAACCTAATGTTTTTAGTAACATTAAACCTTGAATTTGTATGTAGAGTGGGGGAGGGCATTTCACTTGTTAGCTGTAATTATTTTATTATAAATTGAAATTCCCATCTTTCTTTTTCTTTCTATCTTCATCTGCATTTTTCTTTCTTCCTTTTCTGTTTCTGCATCTCCATTTTCCTCCCTCTTTTATCTTTAATTGCAACTTCAACTGTATGTTATGTGAAGCGCAAGCTTTCTTAACCGGATTTCATTCATGCCTTTTAATTTCAATTCCATGACGTTTAAATTATAGCCAGATAGAGACTCAATAATCGAATCCAAAACATATTTATCCAAAATCATTCTTTTCTACCAAATAGTGGACCAAAATATTTTTATTTCTTGCTTCGTTAAAGAAACCGTTGCCTCAGAAAGATCATATTATCTGGAAAGCTGGGGCAATTCATCTTTTGTCAATGTGTCTAACTCTTCCTGAGGAGAATTGTTTTAAAAAAAGTCCTCCACTTGAGATGATATTGTAAAACTTGCTGCCTTCACCATAGATTTCGAAAATGTGAAATATTACCTGGGACTTAGAAAATTCCAAAACAAGATGAATTTAAATTTCAAAAACAAAAGTTTGTGATATATTTAAAAACAAATCGTATCCCAAGACGAGACTTCGGTTTTCTATTACGATTCAATGGTCTTCAATTAAGTAGTAGAAAAGAGTGAGAAGAAATGAGCTTTGTAAAATTCAACAAGTAATTTATTTCCCTGAATATAAAGTAAAAATGTATATATAAAAACCTTATGGTATTACGAATTAAATCCGAACAAAATCGTAGAGTTACAGACACAGCTTCTAATGATTAAAGTTTTGAATAAACTTCAATTGAAATCCAAATTAAATTCAACGCTGAAACTGTTGACGTGCTAGTGCCAGTTCGTGTAATGTTAATGTGCCATCAGTCTTTTGTTGGTTCAAAATAATACAGTCCAAGAATGCATCCTTATCTGAAAATTCAGTATAAGTTTAAGTCTCTATTTCCAAGAAAATTTTTGGTGGAGCACTTTGTATTTCCAGAGAAAAATAACTTGAAATAAATTGTTTGAATAAACAAATTCCAGCCCAAATAAATTACTTAATACAAGATTAATACAAGTGTTTCTGCCAAGAACTTACGACACGAATCATTAATATCTAGAAAAAACAAGATTATATTGTCCTCTATCTGACATGAAGTCATAATTAGCATTTTCTAAACTGAAAATGAACAAATTATTACCTAATGGAATGTTTCCTTTTGGAAGGTTACAAATGTTTACAAGATAAGATATAAGTTACAATTTGAAGTCTACTTCTAAAATTATAATATAAAATGCAGTAAACAACAGGAAGACCCGGCATTTCATGGGTTATTTCCAAAGTTCTAGACTCAGGTTTAGATAAACAGGTTTATTACAAAACCAAAATTAATGATTTAGGTTAGGTAGAAATTACCTGATTTAGGACAAGGTCAGGTCCAAGATATAATTATCCATAGCATATAATGAAAAATAAAAATTAAAATAAACTAACAAACAAGCAATGCAAATTAAATACACTTAACAATCATTCGAAAAACTAGGCAATGTGCATCGTATTGATCGGTTAGTGATCTTGTATCTAGTTTAATAGTAGTTTAGTTTTCTAAACGTTAGCGCCAGACGTGTTAAAATGAGCAGAATAAAATGTATAGATATCACAGAACAGACATATTCTGACCTTTTTCACAGAATAGCTATATCATGATCTTTATCAAAGAATAGCTTTATCCTGACCTTTATCATAGAGTATATATATCCTGACCTTTATCACAGAGTAGCTTTATCCTGACCTTTATCACAGAGTAGCTTTATCCTGACCTTTATCAAAGAATAACTTTATTCTGACCTTTATCAAAGAATAGCTATATCCTGACCTTTATCACACGGAGTACATATAACCTCACCTTTATCACAGAGTTGCTATATCCTGACCTTTATCATAGAGTAGCTTTATCCTGACCTTTGTCACAGAATAGCTTCAACCTGACTTTATCACAGAGAAGCTTCATCCTGACCTTTGTCACATAAGAGCGTTATCCTGACCTTTATCACAGAATAACTTTATCCTGACCTTTATCACATAGTAGCTATATCTTGACTTTTATTACAGAGTAGGTTTATCCTGACCTTTATCACAGAGTAGCTTTATCTTGACTTTTATTACAGAATAGCTTTATCCTGAAATTTATCACAGAGTAGCTTTATCCTGACCTTTGTCACAGAATAACTTCATCCTGACCTTTATTATAGAGAAGCTTCATCCTGACCTTTGTCACAGAATACCTTTATCCTGGCCTTTATCACACAATAGCTTCATCCTGACCTTTATTGCAGAGAAGCTTTATCCTGACCTTTGTCACATAATAGCGTTATCCTGGCCTTTATCACATAGTAGCTATATCTTGACTTTTATTACAGAGTAGGTTTATCCTGAAATTTATCACAGAGTAACTATATCCTTACCTTTATCACAGAATAGCTTCATCCTGACCTTTATTACAAAGAAGCTTCATCCTGACCTTTGTCACATAATAGCGTTATCCTGGCCTTTGTCACATAGTAGCCATATCTTGACTTTTATCACAGAATAGCTTTATCCTGAAATTTATCACAGAGTAGCTTTATCCTGACCTTTGTCACAGAATAGCTTCATCCTGACCTTTGTTACAGAGAAGCTTCATCCTGACATTTGTCACAGAATAGCTTTAACCTGACCTTTATCACAGAATAGCTTTATCCTGACCTTTATCACATAGTAGGTATATCTTGACTTTTATTACAGAGTAGGTTTATCCTGAAATTTATCACAGAGTAACTATTCCTTACCTTTATCACAGAATAGCTTCATCCTGACATTTATCACAGAGAAGCTTCATCCTGACCTTTGTCACATAATAGCGTTATCCTGACCTTTATCACAGAGCAGCTATATCCTGACCTTTATCACAGAGTAGCTATATTCTGACCTTTATCGTACAGATTTATCAGATATCACAGAATAGCTCCACATACTGGCCTTTGTCACAGAAGAGCTACATACTTGCCTTTCTCACAGAATAGCTACATACTGGCCTTTCTCACAGAATAGCTACATACTGGCCTTTCTCACAGAATAGCTACATACTGGCCTTTCTCACAGAATAGCTACATACTGGCCTTTCTCACAGAATAGCTACATACTGGCCTTTCTCACAGAATAGCTATATACAGACTATTGTCATATAGATTAGCTGTCAAAAAGAATTGCCACGATAAACATATTATTTAATTGTATTTGGTTTGAAAATTTACTTTAACAACCTCTTAAGCAAGTAATATAATAAGCAGATCGTAGCCTTTTTCCTCAGAATAATTCAAGTACTTCATTGTAGAATATGTTCTTATTGCCTTTTGAATATCCGAGCATATCCATATTTGTACATTATTGTTCTGCCCCGCTAGACGAAGTCACAATAGCCCAATTGTACTGTCGTTGTCTCTCCATCAGTCCGTCCATTCTGCTGTAATTCCACCCAACCTTGAACAAACTGGTTTCCTTCAGACAACATAATTGGGAATTCTTGGATTTTAACCAAATTTTGGTTTGCAGCTTTATTTTGATGAGACGACAAAGTGTCTTAATGTCGTTTCTGCAGCATAACTTAATCAAGGTCTCTTGGATGTCAACCAGATTTAGTATACGGCTTTATATTGGTGGAAACTTGATTAAATTAGATTTTCAGAATTTGAAAATATCATTTACTAAATTAATTCCCCTCCAATTGCCTTTCCTCCTAAATTCCCCAACCTTTGCTGGTTTGCAAAATTTGTCATTGAATTTTTATATTCAGAGTTCTTGAATGAGTTCGATTTTAGCGTACCACGACATCATTTACATGCGTTAATGCCCCAGGTTAAATGTTGTCCTCTTGACTTTGGTTTAAAAGGCATTTTATTAACAAGACTACAACTAAATTTGCCACGCACCTCTACAATGAAGAGACCTTGAACGAGTTTGATTCCCAGCATTTCACCTTGTCAACTAAATGTATTGGTCCTGATTTCCAGCGTTCCACCTTGTCAGCAAGATGTATTGTCCCTGATTTCAAGCGTTCCACCTTGTCAGCAAGATGTATTGCCCCTGATTTCCAGCGTTCCACCTTGACAGCAAGATGTATTGTCCCTGATTTCAAGCGTTCCACCTTGTCAGCAAAATGTATTGTCCCTGATTTCAAGCGTTCCACCTTGTCAGCAAGATGTAATGCCCCTAATTTCAAGCGTTCCACCTTGTCAGCAAGATGTATTGCCCCTGATTTCCAGCGTTCCACCTTGACAGCAAGATATATTGTCCCTGATTTCCAGCATTCCACCTTGTCAGCAAGATGTATTGTCCCTGATTTCTAGCGTTCCACCTTGTCATCTAGAGGTCTGTTAAAGCTAGATAGTCAACGTCCACAACCGACCTAATTAACCCTATGTACATGTATTGGTTTCAGTACTACCTACAGGGAGAATTGACGACATGATCGTTGAAATAGTTAGCTTTGCCTGAGATGAGTCTGTGATGACCATTTAAATAATAAGTTATTAGAAAGCAAATTTTAAATTGTTGGCAAAGTTATGTATAATAGTTAGAACTTTCATGTCAGCAGTCATGGTTGCTTCTTTTCAATAGTCATCGTTGCTTTCAGTAATGGGTTCTTTTTAGTTAGCAGATTTTAAGACATGTGAGAAAAACATCTAACTAGTCCACTTCATCATCAGACTCACTTTAAATATGTCAATCATGCTTATAATCATAAGAGATAGATAAAATAAAATTTGCATAACGAAGTCACTGTGTTGTATCTTTACTGAGAGTTGACCTGAAAATGAATTTATATGCATTCTAGCTTGTAAACTTCAATTCCCCTATTGGTGTTGAGGTGGGAGGGTGTCTTGCATTGCGAATGGCAACTTTCAAATTACATTTTTCTTTCTTTACACGGGTATGTGACAACTTTTATAACCTTCAAATATATAACCCTTACTCTGCTAACAGTACACATTATTGTAGCTTCAGACCCTTCCATTCTGATTGCGGTAAGCATTGGTGTAACTTTAGACCATTAAACTCTGCTTGTATCAAATATTGCTGCAGATTCAGACCCTTATGTTATACTAGCTCACCGTACTAAATATAACGTACTGGATATACCATTCTAGATATACCGTAAAGCATTTCTCGTACTAGATTTAACGTACTAATATATAGTACTATATACTAGATTTGCCGTACTAAAATATACAGTACTATACTAGATTTACCGTACTACTGTACAATGCTATAATATATTTACCGTACTAATGAACAGTAATATACTAGATTTACCGTACTAATGAACGGTACTATACTAGATTTACCGTACTAATAATATACAGTACTACACTAGATTTACCATACTAATGTACAGTAAGTACTATACTAGATTTACCTTACTACTGTACATTACTATTCTAGATTTACCGTACTAAATCACAGTAATAAACTAGATTTACCGCATTAATATACTATACTTGATTTACCGTATTAATATACAGTGCTATACTAGATTAACCGTACTAATGAACAGTATTATACTTGATTTACCGTACTAATGAACAGTACTATACTAGATTTACCATACTGTACGTACAATACTATACTAGATTTACCGTACTAATGAACAGTACTATACTAGAATTACCGTACTAGTGAACGGTACTATACTAGATTTACCGTACTAATAATGTACAGTACTATACTAGATTTACCATACTAATGTACAGTAAGTACTATACTAGATTTACCTTACTATTGTACAGTACTATACAAGATTTACCGTTCTAAGGCACAGTACTATACTAGATTTACTCTACAAAGGTACAGTACTTACTGTACTTACTAGATTTACCGTACTAATATGCAGTACTATACTAGATATACCGTACTAATTAATGTACAGTGTTATACTAGATTTACCATGCTAATGAACAGTACTATACTAGATTTACCGTACTAATGAGCAGTAATACACTAGATTTACCGTACTAATGTACAGTACTATACAAGATTTTCCTTACTATTGTACAGTTATTATGCTAGATTTACCCTACTGAAAAATGGCGTTAAACCCTACATCAACAACATTATCTTACATATCCCTCCGGTGCTATATCGGTAAGCAGTAGAAAGACGGAGGGCCACTACTCTGAGATGGAGGAAACGGAGTACCCGGGGAAAACCACTATACTATCGTTATGAAAGCTGGCCCTTCGGACGTATCACTCCCATACCGAATGCTAGGCTTGAAGCGGAAAGGTGTTGATTTGCAGCCTAACGCAATTCACTATGTAATGAGTCGGAGACTCAGCGCATTAACCATTCGGTCACTGACGCACCTTTGAGAATTACGCTCATCATTTTTGTATGCGGGTTTTTTCCCCCATTAGAAATAAACAAGCAAAGCAACATGAACATACCAGATAATGAATGACACGCTAATCCCATACCATCCACCATTATCATAAATTTAATACTACGCTTATTGAACTAATACCTTTTGTACAATATGGTGAGTACCATATTGTCCTGGCAAAGTGGTTTAAATTGACCGAGTTACGGTGTTTCGTATCAAAATAAATTCATTCACATTCAGACGACCATATATTTTTCCATTGTACATAATTAATGGAATAGAGTATAAATACTTAGATATTGTTCGAACCAGTTCATTTTTTCACTAGCTTTCTTTGCCATGAATGATGAGAGTGCGCCACAACTGTTGATTTGAAATTTGAAACATGAGATAAGTGTCTGACTATCTTGATATTCCTTTTGAGGAATTTTGAATTGAAAAAATATGTACATCAAAGAGGCATTTTTTGCAGATTTTATTTTGAAACGTATTTCCGTTGCAGGACTTGACAATAACTGTGGCTTCAGAACTTCCGTCGAATGAGGTAGAGTTAGTAGTGGACCCTAGCGAACACCACGTGGTAAACAGGCAATCCTTTGTTGATGAACAGGAGTGGCACCTCTACATTCATACAGAGTGTTCGAAAAAAGAACTGGTCATAGATCAGGCAGATAACAGTGTCAAGCGGGCATCCCTGTCTGTCAAGTGCCGGGCAGCCAGAAGACCCGGTTATTTCGTATGGAATATATTCCTGGTTACGGTACTTACTGCACGTACAGCAACAATTTGATGTCTTTTTGCAGACAGCCGTAGCAAGGCACTTGAAAGTAGAATAACAGTAGATCATCTCGGTTATTTACGCGGGACAAAAATATGCCTCATATGTATGTTGGTGAATTAATTTACCGAAAAGTTACATTTTCGTTCACCCAAAAATAGAAGCCACAATCTATTCGGAACATCTTGGATATTTTTACCATTAGACTGATGGTAGGATTGACTGAGAAGTTGCGAATGAAAAAATTAGTTTGATACATTTGTAACTCCTTGGTCAATCCTTATTTGTACATAGCCGAGGTGGTCCGAATGGCATCGCAATACATTCCGGGTATGATCTGTACGACTGACCTCGAAGTTGCGATTGAGGATAGCTTCGTTTATATCATTTCAAATGACCACAGCTTAGTATATTTTTGTATAGACTGCATTTCAAGGGTGGCTCATAAGTTAGTTTGAAACGTTTTACTTTGACAATACCAGCTTTAAACTTTGAAGGCAGAAATTGTATGCATGGGTGTGGGTTTGGCTTGGATTTGTAACATAACTTTAAAAAAATTTCAGTCCTATCGCAACGATGTCACCAGTGTGGCAGTTCATAATTATGTCTAGCACTTGGCATCATGCCGAAGACATTATCCTGACACCAGGTCGACCAGTCCTAACACTAACTTCCTATTGATGAGCACCTAGCGCGGCACCTGTTTGTACCTTGTTTATAAGTCTTTGGTATTACTCGGCCGGGGTTCGAACCCGCGGACACCCCCCCCCCCCCCGCATCTGAGGCGGACGCTCTAACCACTAGACTACTGGAGCGGTCTTCACACATGGAACGATTTAAGTAAAATGTAGGGATGCTTAGGTTATTGACACCGTTTATACTACTAACACCATTTGTTTAATAGTTAAAGCTTTCAATACATGCTTTTTATTTATTTTTATGAAACGTTTGAAAACATTGTAGATTAACATCGGAGATCGCTTTGGTACACTTACTACTTTACAGAAGCATCCCCATTTAGCTTTTCTATTTTGCAGCCATTGATCTAATTATCTGAGGAAATAAGTCATGATGGCTGAATACTCTCCGCATAAACTGTATTTGGATATTATCGTAATGAGCAGTGGGTCCAGATATACAAAGGCTATTGTCTCGTGTCTTAGATATAGCTTGATTTCATCTATTTGTTACCATATCAACTGTGTATATCAACGTCTCTTTGAACGCCTAGGACAACTTGGTCAATCAAGATATGGTAAATTATCTATTGTAGGAACTTTTCTAAAGTATTTATGTTCTTTTCATCCGTCAAACGTTTTGAAACAGCTGACCAAACTTCATGCAAAATTCGTATCTACACTTGTAAACTTTCACGTATATGGCCGCTAAACGTTTGATACATTCACCTTGTCATTGTTTTTCTTTCTTTTTAATTTGCTTACAGATGCCCAATAAAGGTATACGTAGTATATGACGATCGTGGCCAATATCCAGTGGCATAACGGGAGAATATGTCCTCTCCTGCTTAAGTAAAACTATTTGTTGGGAATTTTGGGTCTCCACATCACTCCACACGCCAGTTGTGGTGATTGCATGTGTGGTTGTTACGCCATGTAACTGTATCCAGTAATCTTATCATTCAAGCCAAACACCGACCTAAAAACAAAGGGTTATTACAGAGTCCATAGGTAGATAAAAGCCTCACTGAAAAGATTTATTATAAAATCCATAGGTAGATAAAAGCCTCACTGAAAAGAGTTATTTTTGAGTCCATAAGTAGATAAAAGCTTCACTGAAAAGAGTTATTATTGAGTCCATAAGTAGATAAAAGCTTCACTGAAAATAGTTATTATAGAGTCCATAGGTAGATAAAAGCCTCACTGAAAAAAGTTATTATAGAGTCCATAGGTATATAAAAGCCTCACTGAAAAGAGTTATTATGGAGTCCATAGGTAGATAAAAGCCTCACTGAAAAGAGTTATGGAGTCCATAGGTAGATAAAAGCCTCACTGAAAAGAGTTATTATGGAGTCCATAGGTAGATAAAAGCCTCACTGAAAAGAGTTATGGAGTCCATAGGTAGATAAAAGCCTCACTGAAAAGAGTTATTATGGAGTCCATATGTAGAAAAAAGCCTCACTGAAAAGAGTTATTATAGAGTACATAAGTAGATACAAGCCTCACTGAAAAGAGTTATTATAGACTAAGAAGGTACATTGCTCAACCTTTTTCATCTCAAACTCCAACGTGAAAAACGTGTAATCTCACCCGCATTTACTAGCATTCTCCAATAAGGAGACACCTTTCGTTTTATATGCAAAGGTTGCTTTTAAGCTATTGTAATGCATTTACTGCACATTTTTTAGATACCTGCATTTTATTTTTCGTTTCAATCACAAAGCAAAATAATTTTTTTTTTGTCTCAATCGCAAGTATCAATACAAACACTACACCAAGCTTTAGGCTCTGAAATAATGTGATCTCTAAGAATACGTTTGCGTCGTTTGCGTTATTTATAACCATCAAACCCAAAAGGTTTTGTACTTTGCGTCATTTATAATCACCAATCTCCAAACAGAGTAAATAAAATAACAATTCATTAATCAACAGCAGAATTCATGTCATCCGATTATGTATATATAAAACAAATGGCTCGTTGTTTTAAACATTGTGTTAGAACTATCAAAGGACGTAATATTATAAATATCAAAAAGCTTCATATAAGAAATACCAAAGGATGTAATATTAGAAATATAAAAGGGATTAATATTAGAAAGTAGTTCTGAAATCTTCTCAAGCAAATGATGTAAATTGACATTTATCAGCTTCTCTGGTCGCTTAGCAACACTGACGATAGCCGCTTTTGGAAATATTGAGCAACCCTAATTGATATAACTGACTGTATTGGTGATTTACGTGACCACGTTAGTAGGCTGCTCTTTTATGCCTCGTGTCCGATGATTATCGCAAAAGACACGATACACACGTGATGTATGTTCGACCGCCCTGCTATGATTTTGATTGTAATGTTTGGGGGCAGGATAATCTATTTTTGTCAAAAGGGCATCATCAGGAGACCCAGTACAGAAGTTGAATATTTCGTGACAAACATCCATAGAGAATGAAAGCCATATAACCTTCATCTTAGGACTGCTGGCGTTAAATGGTTTAAGTTTTAATTTCGGCGTTGTTTGACTTACATGTGGTTGGGGTTCGTTTTCATTCATATGACCATCTGACCGTGCATAAATTTATAAGAAGGCTAAAAAAAATTCTCATGCCATGGGGGGAATGAACATGTTTTTAGTAACACTGAGTCGAAGGGTCAAAGGGAAAAATCATGGTGTAAATACATGCTGTTGGGTTGAATTGTTTATGTTTTCGGACTGTCAAGTTTGTTTCCTATATTTCTCTTAATATTTCTAACAGCCTTAGTTCATAAAATGTATGAAGAACACGATCTAAGCTTCCGAATGAGAAGTTAAAATGTCAATACTAATATTAATAGTTTTATAACTTCATGGATATTTGTTGCTGATGTTAAGTTCTTAAATCTTGCCGCGGTGTTTAACTCTAGTCACTCTTTAAAAGTCACTCAAAGCAGACTTGGGAACGTTGGCAACTGTCAAGGTACAAAATCGCCACTCAAAATAAGTAGTAAAACGGATAGAGAAACAGAAAGATGAAAGAATGATAGAGAACCCGTCAGTGATAACCTATTTATAGCTTATTACTTTTCTGTATCTGATATACTTGTCAGAATTCCCATTATACGGTAGCATTTGTCGTTTTTTCTTCAATAATACGCACATTTGTTTTGCTATTTCTTTTTCGGGGTTCTGGTGCAGGACTGGATTTCTCCTTCACAGGCTTAATAAAGGAGTGCTCCTGTTACCTAAGTGGTTAGTGCAACCGCATCGGATACGGTAGGTGGCGGGTTCGAACCTAGGCTTAGTCATAACAACGACTTATAAAAATGGTTCTTGCAGCTGCCTTGCTTAACGCTCATCATTACGTGGTTAGTGTTAGGACTGGTCGACCTGGTGTCAGGATAATGTGACTGGGTCGGACATGATGCCATTCGTCTGTAGCACGATGCCCCAGTTCTAGACATCACTATAAACTGCTAACCTGCACACATCGTAGCGATATGACTCAATTTGTTAAAGCTACGTTAAAAATCCAACACAAACACGAGCGCGCGCTTACTGAATTGAGCACTCCGAAAGAGTTACATTAATTAATTGGGTATTGTTGGGAAGAAAGTTTTTCAGTTGTACTAATTGAATCAGTTAAACAGAAAAAATTAGATTAAATAAAATCAACACAGGAGTATTATATAATTCTCCCTGTATTCTCTCTCTATCCTTCTTGGTTTTGCAAAAGGGAAAGGAAAAACGGAAAAAAGCTATACATCAACAAAAAAACAAACTTTCGGCATATTTCCAAGATTAAAGACAAAAGGCTGAATAACGATTTAGCTACTTTAACTCATGGTAACATGCAATAATGTTCCAGGGAATGTGATGATAGCAGCCTATACGGATGACGACGTTAAAGCTAGCTAACATGTAAAAATGCTCCAGTGTACATACTGAGAACATATATGGATGGCGACGATAAAGCATCAAATACAACAGATGTAACTGATTTGAACAAGTTGTATTGTTGATGAAATATTGTATTGATTTTATGCAGTTTTGATGATTGAATCAAATACAATAGATGTATCCTGATTTGATAAAATTTAGAGTATTGGATCAAATATAATATACGTGTCTTGTGTTGATACAATTTAGAGTATTGGATCAAATACAATATACGTATCTTGTGTTGATAAAGAAATAGTAGCACGGAAAAACATATAGACATGTCTGAATTAACGAAGTACTTCTTCCTATATTTCAGTTTTTGATCTGCAGCTTAGCCTTCGCCACATTCTCGGTGGACAAATCACTGCCTCAGAACCGTTTGCAGCTGTCCTTTACTCTGGTCCTCACCGCCGTGGCCTTCAAGTCCGTGGTAAATTCCAGTCTCCCAAGGATCTCCTATCTCACTTACATGGTCGGTAACTTAACACCATTTTTAGTCTTATTTCTTTCACTGATCTTGATGATATAAAATGGACACATGAAATTGAAGAGTGTTAAGGGGAGTGTGACTACCCACACACCCTCGCCTCTACGGAGGTTTTTGCCACACAAAACTGGAGCCGCGGTCACCCAGTGGTTAATATGTCAGACTCACGACTGAAAGGGTGCGGCTTTAAATCATCCCATCGGACCAGTTGGGGTTCGATACCGTGGCGTGTCGTTACGCAAGGCACTCTACACTAGTTGCCTCGATAATAAATAACCTATTCGTGTTGTTGTGCCGTAAAGCACCAAATAAAAACTATACTATACGAACAGGGCCGGGTCAGGTCAAGTGTTGGCGGGGTTTGGGGTAGGTGAGTTTCTAAAATTTCAAAAAGGCTCTGACTTTCCTCGAAAGGGCACCAAAGCAAAGTCTCTGCGTCTATTTACTCAAAGTGCGCATAATGCCCAAATAAACGTGCGCAGGAATAAAATGATTGTTAAATTTCAATGACATGTGACTATATGTTTGTGTGTACGTTGTTTTTTCTTGTTCTTCTTTTTTTTGGTCCAGGGGTACTTCTGGAAACCCCTGCCCCACACCACCACCTTCGCCCCTGACGTTAATTATATTAGTAATCTTTTAAATGGGGACTCATTGGAAATATATGGGATTTTTTCAATATGTGCACAGTAATCAAGAATATACACTGTAATCAAGCCCGTGCAAACCATAAACATTTTAGAAAGGTTCGATTATTGACCACATCATCTGAGGGCAAGAGAAGACGGCCCGGCATTATGCCATTGAGGGCAAGAGTAGACGGCCCGGCATTATGCCATTGAGTTTTCATCGGTGGCCGTTGTGAACGTCTGTTTGTATGGTGGATCTGGCTGACATCTGGAAGAAACATAATACAATTTGAAACCTGAAATGTTTGGCAAAGACAAAATGAAAACGAAAATATTCAAAATGTGTCGTACTTGTAATCAGGTGAGACTTGATAACGTTATAATTATGCTAGAAGCATGATGAGTGAATGATGATGACAGGTAATACAGCCAATGACTGGCTGGATAAGGATATCAACATATCAAATTACGTGTTATACTGAACTTAAGTTTTAGAATATAACATACAGTTGTTATGTGACCAAAGTCACGAGAACAGTGTTCTGTTTTCAGGACAAGTACCTGCTGGCGTCCATGATCATGCTGTCTGGGGTGTGCACATGGCACGCCATAGTAACGCGGTTGCTGGACAACCGAACTCGAGCAGACGAAATCGAAGGAATCGTCCTAACCGTACTGGGAATACTATACGTACTCTACAACCTAGGATTTGTCGTGCTGATTTATCTGTTTGTATGTCTAGTTTTAGACAAATCTGACCATTCACGAGTATTTATAGTATGAAGATATAGTTTCATTTTAACTTTTATTATTTTAGAAGACAAATACTATTATTTCGGGTTGGGCACGAATCTTGAAAAGCTTACTTGTAGTATCGTTTCAATAAATTTATTACATAAGTCTTTTAAAATCCATAAAATGTACTAAGAAAAGACGCCATCGCAAACGAAACAAAGAATATTTAGAACGTTTACTGTTAAACTGAAAACACGTGGTAAACTCAAAAGAGAGCAGAACAACGGAAATGGGGGCCCCGTACACTGTTGACGTGACACCCAGAATACTGCATCTGCATTATCACTGCCATACACCATTGATTGCAGTACCGGCGATGTCATCCCTACCATAAAAAAGCACGTTAGGTGATTAAGAAATGATGATAGGCGCGAGGACATTCAGATAGGGACGCCAACAGCTTTTAGGTCGGTATCTCATAGAGCCACACATCGTCGGTCTCAGTCCTTTTGTTTATTTGCTGTTGTTGTTTTGTTTTTTTTATTTGATGAAGGGGTTGTCGGGGTGGGTGGAGTGGATGGCAACATTTTCTATGACGTACTAACCAAATAACCTGTTGCACTGCGAATTTTTCAATTACAACTGCTTTTATTTTCGTAACAACCGATCCGGTGGACTAGTGGTTAGAGCGTTCTCCTCGGATGTGGGAGGTCGTGGGTTCGAATTAAAGACTTATAAAAAATAGTACTTACAGCCACAGAGGTTCGTATCGTTGCTTACAATTTACCTGTCATACATGTACTATATAAAAACTACAAAGGAGGACACTTCTCTCCTTTCTCGTGCGACCTAGTTTAGAATAAACGCTGATATTTCAAGCTACATTTCGCGTAGAGTATTAAATCTGGTACTGATGATTAGCTCAGGCATTCGACTTTGTACGCGTATCCAAAGTTTGGCTTGCCGTCATATCTTTAAGGAATGCCAGAAGAATTGCCCACGCTACCGCTTAACACGGCCATGATCGCTGATCGCATTTACTTAGTGAAATCCAGCTGAATGGAATACTGTCCTCTCATTGCTTAAAAGAAAACACGTCCTGTATTTATTAATAACTTATTTTCAGTTGGCCAATGAGACGGCAGAATTCCACTCAGCGCGTTGTTCTTCAATATTAAGCGGGCGTGATCATGGCCATATCAGGCAGACATCGTAGCGATATAACTGCAATATTGTTAAATATCCAAATAACACACACACACACACACACACACACACACATTTTCATAACAGTTAAATAGCCACCACTCTGTCCAGGTAAAACTTCCACTGTATCCTAATTCAACCTATTTGGAAACCTAAGAAACAAAAGCTTTTATGATATTTTTACTCTTACTTGACCTGTGTCATATTTTGTACGGGAAGGCAAGGCTTTATTACACTCAGTTGTAAAAATTTGAACATATAAGGCATATAAGAATAAGATCATGAGTATGCGTGTGATTTTATTACATAATGTTTAATAGGTTTTACAAGATTCGGAAAACACAAACACACACCCAAAAAAAGTTTTCTTAAGAGTCGTACGTTTTCTATATTCATACTTGATTTTATTTATAAAAGTTTGTCCTGGAAGTGTAAAAATGACGTATTCATATATTTCTATTTCATCATGAAAATAAGAACACGAGACATAAAATAGTGTTATTCATTTCTTTATTCTTGAGACTGACAGAATGTATAATATCTTTTATTCATCCACAACAGCAATGTGGGCATTGCTTATCTTAAATTTGTTTGTATGCTTCTTTTTTAATCAAACACGGTATGTTCCGTTTTGTCTATATCGATTATAAGTTTCCAGCTATCGCAATATCTACTACAAAGCTCAAGAGTATATTGCGTGTCAGCAGGGGGATTATATGTGACAAGTATAGCGTCCTCAGCGTATGAAAGCAACATATTAACAAAGTCAGGATGTTTGGAGGGTGTAGCGCATCGTCTACACCCATTTACTAATCAGAAATATTGTAGATCCTTTAGGAACAAGGAGAACAATAATGAAGATAAATTTTCTCCAAACCATATACAACGCGTTCACGTGACAAAAGACTAGAAAATTCATTATTTATATACACACATGATTTGATATCATTATAAATACTTAACATAACATTAAAAAATTTCCCCTGATGCCTACCGAGAACAAGTTATGCCATAATCGAACTCTTCATACATTATCAAAAGAACTTTGAATAATCAACAAACGTGCAAAGGAGTTTCTTTTTACGTTGTCTAATACATTCAATAAGGCTGTACAAAAGAAAGATATTGCCTGTTGTGGAATACCCATTCCTGAATCCATCTTGAGTCTCAGAAAGTAATTCATTATCGTCAAGGAATTTAGACAATCTTAAATTTAATATTGTGGTAAGAACTTTACTAAAGCAGCTTACTAAAGTAATAGGTCAGTAATTTTATCGATTTAATCAGCTTTATTTTTTTAAATTGGCACAGTAACACCTATAGTCCAACTATCTGGTCCGCAGCCAGCATTAAGGATTATTTTTAAAAGTTTTACATTCAAATTTAACATTTCAGCAATCGAGTTTTTTATATATTCATTTAAGATATTATTAATTAAACCTGCTTTATAATTTGTTTAGATTGTTAACGACTTTTAATGAATAATCCGGGCATTTTGTAAATGCTTACCACAATTTGTTCTCTCTCTCTCTCTCTCTCTCTCTCTCTCTCTCTCTCTCATCAACGTTGAGAAAAAATCGCGACGCAAGGACCCAAATACCGTCCCTTCCAACAAACAATCGAACCCAGGTCCACCCATAGTTTTTCTCTGCATACCTTTGTGATCATTAACAAAATCGAATACATACGCAGTCATCCTACTCAATCGCTAAATGCATTTCGACTTTTTTCAGTAAGGTTTTCCAAGGAGGATACGGTATTCGAATATGACTCATTTGTTTCAAATGTGGACCTTCGTTCCACCAAATGTCCAGCAGGTAAGCTAAAAGCTACCTCACAATAGATCTAACCTCCCCTCCCACCCACCCACCCAACATTTACCTATACAACTTCATAAAAATGTATTGTTACCAAAGTCTGAAAATGACTAGATTACGTCCGTTTCGATAACAGATACAACCCATCCTTGTACAAGCTATACTTAGAGAATAGTTGTTGTTGTTGTTGTGGGGTTTAACGCCATTTTTCAGCACAAGATAGGCTATGCATGTCGGTATTAATGGTGGAGGAAGAACCCGGGAAAACCCCGGGAAGAACCACCGACCCACGAGAAGCTACTGACAAGCTTTCTCACATACCCACATTGGGTGAGATAATAGATACGACCCATAAATGTATAAGCAATACTTAGAAAGAAAATAGATACAACCCATCATTGTAAAAGCTATACTTAGATAATAGATACAACCCATCATTGTATAAGCTATACTCGGAGAATAGATACAACCCATCATTGTATGAGCTATGCTTCAATAGAAAATATATACAACCCATCATTGTGTAAGCTATACTTAGATAGAAAATATATACAACCCGTCATTATATAATCTATACTTAGAGAGAAAATAGATACAAACCACCATTGTAAAAGCTATACTTAGATAGAAAATAGATACAACCCATCATTTTATAAGCTATATTTAGAGAATAGATGCAACCCATCATTGTAAAAGCTATACTTAGATAGAAAATAGATACAACCCATATCATTGTAAAAGCCATACTTAGAAAATAGATACAACCCACCATTGCAAAAGCTATACTTAGATAGAAAATAGATACAACCCATCATTTTATAGCTATATTTAGAGAATAGATACAACCCATCATTGTAAAAGTTATACTTAGATAGAAAATAGATACAACCCATATCATTGTAAAAACTATACTTAGAAAATATATACAACCCATCATTGTATAAGCTATACTTAGAAAATAGATATAACCCATCGTTGTATGAGCTATATTTAGAGAATAGATACAACCCATCATTGTAAAAGCTATACTTAGATAGAAAATAGATACAACCCATCATTGTATAAGCTATACTTAGAAAGTAGATACAACCCATAATTGTATAAGCTATTCTTAGACAGGAATCTTTTAATGTCTTGCGTATTACAACTGGCTGAGATGCATGAACGCTTTTTATATTAAAGATATCAACTATACCGCAGCTCATTAAGCGATGACCTAATCAGACATTATTTGTCATTAAACATCAATTTTTCAGGCGATAAACCAGAAACTCAAATATCTCAATGAGACTGTATAACAGTAACCGTACATACGTAAATTGTCTCACATTGTTGAATGTATCAAATATATTGTTAACAGTAACCGTACATACGTAAATTGTCTCACACTGTTGACATATATTAATTACTACCGGGTTACCTTTCACAATCTTCTGCCATATCTTCGTTATTATTGGTTACCTGTCCAAACATTTGACACATCTTCGTTATTATTGGGTTACCTGTCCAAACATTTGACATATCTTCGTTTCTATTGGGTTAGCTGTCACAAACTTTTGACATATCTTCGTTATTATTGGGTTACCTGTCTAAACATTTGACATATCTTCGTTTTTTTGGGGGTTAGCTGTCACAAACTTTTGACATATCTTTGTTATTATTGCATTACCTGTCCCAAACTTTTGACATATCTTTGTTATTATTGGGATACTTGTCCATACTGTTGACATATCTTCGTTATTGTTGGATTACTTGTCCCAAACTGTTGAAATATCTTTGTTATTTGTGGTTTACCTGTCCCAAACTGTTGACATTTCTTTGTTATTATTAGGATACTTGTCCCAAACCGTTGACATACCTAGCTGTTATTGGGTTCGTTTTGTATGACCCCTTGCAGTCGCTGAGACAAATGAAATATGTTCATCTCGGTCAAAACATTCATAACAGAAACCAAGAGAGTTATAAATATCGTTTGTGATCGTTATACTTTTTTGATATGACCCTTCGGGTATATATTTATTTACTTCACATGCGTCGTGTGACTTGAAGTTAAAATGCACCACACACCATCTCCTTAGTCAGCACCAGTTTTGTTCAGATCGTGTCTGCCAGTATGTAACAAACATACCGGTAATTCTATAATCAATAAATAAATGGTCATTTATTGATGAATAGCACTATTCGAATGTTGCATGCACAATTTTGGGAAAATATTTCATTCACTAGCATCAAATTTTGGTTATTGTCTTTCATTTCTCACATCAGTCTGATCATCTAATCTAAGATTAAATGTTAATGAGAAGAGAGCTGAAAATAAGTTTGTTACTCAGTCTTTTGCATCTGTTGATGTCATACTTTACATACTTTGTGTGATGATGTTGGAACAAAATACCGTTTAAAATCAATCCTTCCTATCACAAATGTAAGGCTTAGTTTTTTCTTCTTTTGTTCCTTTATCCACAATTGTTTCATTTCGTTGAGGATGGTTCCAAATGTGTCCATACACTTGAGGATGGTTCCAAAGGTGTCCTTACACTTGAGGATGGTTCCAAAGGTGTCCTTACCATTGAGGATGGTTCCAAAGGTGTCCTTACACTTGAGGATGGTTCCAAAGGTGTCCTTACACTTGAGGATGGTTCCAAAGGTGTCCTTACCATTGAGGATGGTTCCAAAGGTGTCCTTACACTTGAGGATGGTTGCAAAGAAGTCCATACACTTGAGGTCTTCTCTGACTATTTTCATCGCAGATCTTGCTACCTGTACAACAGCTTGATCACGATTTTCATCTGTACTCGAACAATGCTGCACTATCCAATGGGAAAGCGATAATGGTCCTATCAGAAGCGGAGCGAGAGCTCGATGTACCGGGGAGGGGGGCAGTGTTCTTTAGTGACTTAGTGACGCACCAACTGAGGCGCGCGGCGACAATGATCTTTAGTGGCGCCTCTACTTTGTTATAAAGAACACGTTTCATGTCAGTTACCAGGCTCCCACCCCGCCCCCTCAAAATAAGTAAGATGAAGGTGAAATACTATGAAACTTTCAGCTGCCGAATAGAAGGTTCTCTACGACGCCTAGAGTCCAGGGGCAATTACATTCACCCAACCGCATCCCTTCTTGCATTACTGTTGGTTCATATGTACCTGTTCCATGTATAAAGCTTTTATGACAGGGCTACGTTAGAGGTGCCTTTTGAGATGTAGGTAATTTATTGTGGCGAAGTAATGGTGTTAATTGTGACAATATAGTTAAGATACAGAGGTCGCGGTCGTGGTAATGGTGATATTGTTCTGGTATCTTGTACAATTCATAGTTATGTGGAAATGATGGTAGCGGCTATTGTAGTGTTGACGACGATAGTTTTAGTGGGACTGATTGTGCTGGTAATGGCAGCTCTAATAGTAATCGTTGTAGCCATCTTAAGTCACTATTACATGCAGAACAATTAAACCACCAACACCACCATACTTTCAACATCACCTGGACACTATCACCACCATCTTCACCACATGCTGATCACAATAATATAACCACATCGTCATTGCTTTAATTACCATCCTCGTCATCACTACTACCATCTCCGACCACACAGACCGCAATCCACATATATCACCCCAAGCCCTACACCATCACCACCACCAAAACACTCTCTGCCACCATCTCCACCACCACATCACGAGAAACACCCCGAAAAACGCCATGACCTCCTTTCATATCATATGCACAACGTCCATCACGCCCCTATCATCAAATACACCTCTAGCTCCGCATTTTCGCCCGCTAGCAAGAACAACACTTCCTCCGCTGCCATTTTTTTGGGGAATGTCAGAATTTGGCAGAAATCAATACATATTTCATTTTAGAGCCGAACTTTCTTGTCTTTGTAACAATAGCCTTTCCCTATAAAAGATGGCACGCGAAACCACACCATCACACCATTATGACCATTACTACCAATATCACCACCAATATAACCACAGTCCCACGAGCGTCAAAAATAAACTACATGTGTATGTTAAAATTCCGATTCACTATATTTGATCCCCGGCCAATATCTTGTTGAAATACATGAAAGCCACACTTTTATTGAAAAAAATATTCATATCTCGTACTTACCTGTTCAAATTATGTAGACTTACGGTTGATGGCAGCCCAAGATGGCGTTAGCTCAACTGGTCTTAAAACTAAGTGCACATCACTTTGTCAAGTCTGCGTCGCACGTCGATCTTCCTGAGTTTGTCTACAATCTGCCATACAGACACATATATCAAAAGAGGAAGCAGGTTTTAGTCATTGTAGAGTTTTATAAAGCGTTTACCAAGATAGAATACGTTAACTTGCGCTCATATTTTTAAGGTCAAGTGAAACCTTACCGGAATAATTTGACTGTTCACTGTGGACTAGTCAAGGTTGTGTTGTGAGTCTACTATGATTTTATTTGTTTCGGTTACTGAGAACAAATTGTGGTAGAGGTATAAAATAATTTACAGAAAATTACCCTGATCTTTAAAGACTCTTATTTGCTGACGAATGAGGTAATTGCGCCGATCCAGTGATAGCATTACCATAACATATACAAATAATAAAACTCTTTTATAATACAACTGGAATGGTAGTTAACTTAAACAAGACAAGAATTATGGTGTTTAAGGAATTATGAAAAGTGGTTTTTAAATGGGATAAAACTTGTACAGTTTCATTTCGCAAACCCCAAATTATCGTGAACGATTTTTAAAGAAATGTTATTAACTCAAATTATCAAATCATGTTAATGCTATCTTTATTAGGAAAGCGAAATTTGTGTACATCAGTTGTGTAGATACCTTTAAAATATTTGATACTGAACACATGTATTATGTTATGGTTCTAAAATTTGGGACACGCGTATTCTAAATGTATTCAAAGTATTTAATGCCGTTTCTGAAGACAATATCGATGTATTATCTCACGTAATGTGAGTAATTATGGTGCCCTTGGAGAATGTGGCCGACTACTGCTGATTGTTACATATTACTCCAGGTATGTTTAATATTTGTATAAATTGTTACATATGGATACAATTAGATACTAGTCAGAATGCTACAAAACGCTTGAAACATGAAATAATAACGACGTGTTACATGGGCATCAGATGTAAGACATTTATTATTTAGCTGTTGTTTTGTCTGCCTATGGATATCACTAGATGTAAATGTTGGTGTTTTTGTAACAGCAATTTCTCACACAATGAAGGATTGCACGAGTCAAAATTAGCGTGATAAAATTATGCAGTTGTCGAAATATTGGAATTATCAAAAAAAATGTAACATTATTAAATGTTGAGAAGTATCTTTCCATAGGTTTCCATATTTATGTATCAAAGCTGATTCGATATTCAGATGTTCAAGTCATAATTTGTATAAAGACTGGTGGACATCATAGTATTACTGCTTCAGATACTTATTTTTATTCCAAAGTAGTCTGGAGTGTGTTGAATAGGATGTATCTGTATCAAGATGTTGTTGAAATACTTAGGATATAGTATTCCATCTTTAGAAAAAATGTACGGCTTTATGTCACCACAAAATACTTAGAATATAGTACTCCATCTTTAGAAAAAATGTACGCTTTATGTCAACACAAAATACTTAGAATATAGTAATCCATCTTTAGAAAAATTGTACGGCTTTATGTCAACACAAAATACTTAGAATATAGTAATCCATCTTTAGAAAAAATGTACGGCTTTATGTCAACACAAAATACTTAGAATATAGTAATCCATCTTTAGAAAAAATGTACGGCTTTATGTCAACACAAAATACTTAGAATATAGTAATCCATCTTTAGAAAAAATGTACGGCTTTATGTCAACCCAAAATACTTAGAATATAGTAATCCATCTTTAGAAAAATTGTACGGCTTTATGTCAACACAAAATACTTAGAATATAGTAATCCATCTTTAGAAAAAATGTACGGCTTTATGTCAACACAAAATACTTAGAATATAGTACTCCATCTTAAGAAAAAATGTACGGCTTTATGTCAACACAAAATACTTAGAATATAGTAATCCATCTTTAGAAAAATTGTACTGCTTTATGTCAACACAAAATACTTAGAACATAGTATTCCATCTTTAGAAAAAATGTACGGCTTTATGTCAACACAGAATGCGTAGAATATAGTAATCCATCTTTAGAAAAATTGTACGGCTTTATGTCAACACAAAATACTTAGAATATAGTAATCCATCTTTAGAAAAATTGTACGGCTTTGTGTCAACACAAAATACTTAGAATATAGTAATCCATCTTTAGAAAAAAATATACGGCTTTATGTCAGTACAAAATACTTAGAATATAGTATCCATCTTTAGAAAAATTGTACGGCTTTATGTCAACACAAAATACTTAGAATATAGTAATCCATCTTTAGAAAAAATGTACGGCTTTATGTCAACACAAAATACTTAGAATATAGTAATCCATCTTTAGAAAAAATGTACGGCTTTATGTCAACACAAAATACTTAGAATATAGTAATCCATTTTTAGAAAAAATGTACGGCTTTATGTCAACCCAAAATACTTAGAATATAGTAATCCATCTTTAGAAAAATTGTACGGCTTTATGTCAACACAAAGTACTTAGAATATAGTAATCCATCTTTAGAAAAAATGTACGGCTTTATGTCAACACAAAATACTTAGAATATAGTAATCCATCTTTAGAAAAAAATGTACGGCTTTATGTCAGGCTTTATGTCAACACAAAATACTTAGAATATAGTAATCCATCTTTAGAAAAAATGTACGGCTTTATGTCAACACAAAATACTTAGAATATAGTAATCCATCTTTAGAAAAAATGTACGGCTTTATGTCAACACAAAATACTTAGAATATAGTAATCCATCTTTAGAAAAAATGTACGGCTTTGTGTCAACACAAAATACTTAGAATATAGTAATCCATCTTTAGAAAAAAATATACGGCTTTATGTCAATACAAAATACTTAGAATATAGTAATCCATCTTTAGAAAAATTGTACGGCTTTATGTCAACACAAAATACTTAGAATATAGTAATCCATCTTTAGAAAAAATGTACGGCTTTATGTCAACACAAAATACTTAGAATATAGTAATCCATCTTTAGAAAAAATGTACGGCTTTATGTCAACACAAAATACTTAGAATATAGTAATCCATCTTTAGAAAAAAATGTACGGCTTTATGTCAACCCAAAATACTTAGAATATAGTAATCCATCTTTAGAAAAATTGTACGGCTTTATCTCAACACAAAATACTTAGAATATAGTAATCCATCTTTAGAAAAAATGTACGGCTTTATGTCAACACAAAATACTTAGAATATAGTAATCCATCTTTAGAAAAAATGTACGGCTTTATGTCAACACAAAATACTTAGAATATAGTAATCCATCTTTAGAAAAATTGTACGGCTTTGTGTCAACACAAAATACTTAGAATATAGTAATCCATCTTTAGAAAAAATGTACGGCTTTATGTCACCACAAAATACTTAGAATATAGTAATCCATCTTTAGAAAAAATGTACGGCTTTATGTCAACACAAAATACTTAGAATATAGTAATCCATCTTTAGAAAAAATGTACGGCTTTATGTCAACACAAAGTACTTAGAATATAGTAATCCATCTTTAGAAAAAATGTACGGCTTTGTGTCAACACAAAATACTTAGAATATAGTAATCCATCTTTAGAAAAAAATATACGGCTTTATGTCAATACAAAATACTTAGAATATAGTAATCCATCTTTAGAAAAAAATATACGGCTTTATGTCAATACAAAATACTTAGAACATAGTAATCCATCTTTAGAAAAATTGTACGGCTTCATGTCAACACAAAATACTTAGAATATAGTAATCCATCTTTAGAAAAAATGTACGGCTTTATGTCAACACAAAATACTTAGAATATAGTAATCCATCTTTAGAAAAAATGTACGGCTTTATATCACCACAAAATACTTAGAATATAGTAATCCATCTTTAGAAAAAATGTACGGCTTTATGTCAACACAAAATACTTAGAATATAGTAATCCATCTTTAGAAAAAATGTACGGCTTTATGTCAACCCAAAATACTTAGAATATAGTAATCCATCTTTAGAAAAAATGTACGGCTTTATGTCAACCCAAAATACTTAGAATATAGTAATCCATCTTTAGAAAAAATGTACGGCTTTATGTCAACACAAAATAGTTAGAATATAGTAATCCATCTTTAGAAAAAATGTACGGCTTTATGTCAACACAAAATACTTAGAATATAGTAATCCATCTTTAGAAAAATTGTACGGCTTTGTGTCAACACAAAATACTTTGAATATAGTAATCCATCTTTAGAAAAAAATATACGGCTTTATGTCAATACAAAATACTTAGAATATAGTAATCCATCTTTAGAAAAATTGTACGGCTTTATGTCAACACAAAATACTTAGAATATAGTAATCCATCTTTAGAAAAAATGTACGGCTTTATGTCAACCCAAAATACTTAGAATATAGTAATCCATCTTTAGAAAAAATGTACGGCTTTATGTCAACACAAAATACTTAGAATATAGTAATCCATCTTTAGAAAAAAACGTACGGCTTTATGGCAGGCTTTATGTCAACACAAAATACTTAGAATATAGTAATCCATCTTTAGAAAAAATGTACGGCTTTATGTCAACACAAAATACTTAGAATATAGTAATCCATCTTTAGAAAAAATGTACGGCTTTATGTCAACACAAAATACTTAGAATATAGTAATCCATCTTTAGAAAGAATGTACGGCTTTGTGTCAACACAAAATGCTTAGAATATAGTAATCCATCTTTAGAAAAAAATATACGGCTTTATGTCAATACAAAATACTTAGAATATAGTAATCCATCTTTAGAAAAATTGTACGACTTTATGTCAACACAAAATACTTAGAATATAGTAATCCATCTTTAGAAAAAATGTACGGCTTTATGTCACCACAAAATACTTAGAATATAGTAATCCATCTTTAGAAAAAAATGTACGGCTTTATGTCAACACAAAATACTTAGAATATAGTAATCCATCTTTAGAAAAAAATGTACGGCTTTATGTCAACCCAAAATACTTAGAATATAGTAATCCATCTTTAGAAAAAATGTACGGCTTTATGTCAACACAAAATACTTAGAATATAGTACTCCATCTTTAGAAAAAATGTACGGCTTTATGTCAACACAAAATACTTAGAATATAGTAATCCATCTTTAGAAAAATTGTACGGCTTTGTGTCAACACAAAATACTTAGAATATAGTAATCCATCTTTAGAAAAAATGTACGGCTTTATGTCACCACAAAATACTTAGAATATAGTAATCCATCTTTAGAAAAAATGTACGGCTTTATGTCAACACAAAATACTTAGAATATAGTAATCCATCTTTAGAAAAAATGTACGGCTTTATGTCAACACAAAGTACTTAGAATATAGTAATCCATCTTTAGAAAAATTGTACGGCTTTGTGTCAACACAAAATACTTAGAATATAGTAATCCATCTTTAGAAAAAAATATACGGCTTTATGTCAATACAAAATACTTAGAATATAGTAATCCATCTTTAGAAAAAAATATACGGCTTTATGTCAATACAAAATACTTAGAATATAGTAATCCATCTTTAGAAAAATTGTACGGCTTTATGTCAACACAAAATACTTAGAATATAGTAATCCATCTTTAGAAAAAATGTACGGCTTTATGTCAACACAAAATACTTAGAATATAGTAATCCATCTTTAGAAAAAATGTACGGCTTTATGTCACCACAAAATACTTAGAATATAGTAATCCATCTTTAGAAAAAATGTACGGCTTTATGTCAACCCAAAATACTTAGAATATAGTAATCCATCTTTAGAAAAATTCTACGGCTTTATGTCAACACAAAATACTTAGAATATAGTAATCCATCTTTAGAAAAAATCTACGGCTTTATGTCAACACAAAATACATAGAATATAGTAATCCATCTTTAGAAAAAAATGTACGGCTTTATGTCAGGCTTTATGTCAACACAAAATACTTAGAATATAGTAATCCATCTTTAGAAAAAATGTACGGCTTTATGTCAACACAAAATACTTAGAATATAGTAATCCATCTTTAGAAAAAAATGTACGGCTTTATGTCAACACAAAATACTTAGAATATAGTAATCCATCTTTAGAAAAAAATGTACGGCTTTATGTCAACACAAAATACTTAGAATATAGTAATCCATCTTTAGAAAAATTGTACGGCTTTATGTCAACACAAAATACTTAGAATATAGTAATCCATCTTTAGAAAAAATGTACGGCTTTATGTCAACACAAAATACTTAGAATATAGTAATCCATCTTTAGAAAAAATGTACGCCTTTATGTCAACACAAAATACTTAGAATATAGTAATCCATCTTTAGAAAAATTGTACGGCTTTGTGTCAACACAAAATACTTAGAATATAGTAATCCATCTTTAGAAAAAATGTACGCCTTTATGTCAACACAAAATACTTAGAATATAGTAATCCATCTTTAGAAAAATTGTACGGCTTTGTGTCAACAAAAAATACTTAGAATATAGTAATCCATCTTTAGAAAAAATGTACGGCTTTATGTCACCACAAAATACTTAGAATATAGTAATCCATCTTTAGAAAAAATGTACGGCTTTGTGTCAACACAAAATACTTAGAATATAGTAATCCATCTTTAGAAAAAAATATACGGCTTTATGTCAATACAAAATACTTAGAATATAGTAATCCATCTTTAGAAAAAAATATACGGCTTTATGTCAATACAAAATACTTAGAATATAGTAATCCATCTTTAGAAAAATTGTACGGCTTTATGTCACCACAAAATACTTAGAATATAGTAATCCATCTTTAGAAAAAATGTACGGCTTTATGTCAACACAAAATACTTAGAATATAGTAATCCATCTTTAGAAAAAATGTACGGCTTTATGTCAACCCAAAATACTTAGAATATAGTAATCCATCTTTAGAAAAAATGTACGGCTTTATGTCACCACAAAATACTTAGAATATAGTAATCCATCTTTAGAAAAAATGTACGGCTTTATGTCAACACAAAATACTTAGAATATAGTAATCCATCTTTAGAAAAAATGTACGGCTTTGTGTCAACACAAAGTACTTTGAATATAGTAATCCATCTTTAGAAAAAATGTACGGCTTTGTGTCAACACAAAATACTTAGAATATAGTAATCCATCTTTAGAAAAAAATATACGGCTTTATGTCAATACAAAATACTTAGAATATAGTAATCCATCTTTAGAAAAATTGTACGGCTTTATGTCAACACAAAATACTTAGAATATAGTAATCCATCTTTAGAAAAAATGTACGGATTTATGTCAACACAAAATACTTAGAATATAGCAATCCATCTTTAGAAAAAATGTACGGCTTTATGTCAACACAAAATACTTAGAATATAGCAATCCATCTTTAGAAAAAATGTACGGCTTTATGTCACCACAAAATACTTAGAATATAGTAATCCATCTTTAGAAAAAATGTACGGCTTTATGTCAACACAAAATACTTAGAATATAGTAATCCATCTTTAGAAAAAATGTACGGCTTTATGTCAACCCAAAATACTTAGAATATAGTAATCCATCTTTAGAAAAAATGTACGGCTTTATGTCAACCCAAAATACTTAGAATATAGTAATCCATCTTTAGAAAAAATGTACGGCTTTATGTCAACACAAAATACTTAGAATATAGTAATCCATCTTTAGAAAAAATGTACGGCTTTATGTCAACACAAAATACTTAGAATATAGTACTCCATCTTAAGAAAAAATGTACGGCTTTATGTCAACACAAAATACTTAGAATATAGTAATCCATCTTTAGAAAAATTGTACTGCTTTATGTCAACACAAAATACTTAGAACATAGTATTCCATCTTTAGAAAAAATGTACGGCTTTATGTCAACACAGAATGCTTAGAATATAGTAATCCATCTTTAGAAAAATTGTACGGCTTTATGTCAACACAAAATACTTAGAATATAGTAATCCATCTTTAGAAAAATTGTACGGCTTTGTGTCAACACAAAATACTTAGAATATAGTAATCCATCTTTAGAAAAAAATATACGGCTTTATGTCAGTACAAAATACTTAGAATATAGTATCCATCTTTAGAAAAATTGTACGGCTTTATGTCAACACAAAATACTTAGAATATAGTAATCCATCTTTAGAAAAAATGTACGGCTTTATGTCAACACAAAATACTTAGAATATAGTAATCCATCTTTAGAAAAAATGTACGGCTTTATGTCAACACAAAATACTTAGAATATAGTAATCCATTTTTAGAAAAAATGTACGGCTTTATGTCAACCCAAAATACTTAGAATATAGTAATCCATCTTTAGAAAAATTGTACGGCTTTATGTCAACACAAAGTACTTAGAATATAGTAATCCATCTTTAGAAAAAATGTACGGCTTTATGTCAACACAAAATACTTAGAATATAGTAATCCATCTTTAGAAAAAAATGTACGGCTTTATGTCAGGCTTTATGTCAACACAAAATACTTAGAATATAGTAATCCATCTTTAGAAAAAATGTACGGCTTTATGTCAACACAAAATACTTAGAATATAGTAATCCATCTTTAGAAAAAATGTACGGCTTTATGTCAACACAAAATACTTAGAATATAGTAATCCATCTTTAGAAAAAATGTACGGCTTTGTGTCAACACAAAATACTTAGAATATAGTAATCCATCTTTAGAAAAAAATATACGGCTTTATGTCAATACAAAATACTTAGAATATAGTAATCCATCTTTAGAAAAATTGTACGGCTTTGTGTCAACACAAAATACTTAGAATATAGTAATCCATCTTTAGAAAAAATGTACGGCTTTATCTCAACACAAAATACTTAGAATATAGTAATCCATCTTTAGAAAAAATGTACGGCTTTATGTCAACACAAAATACTTAGAATATAGTAATCCATCTTTAGAAAAAATGTACGGCTTTATGTCAACACAAAATACTTAGAATATAGTAATCCATCTTTAGAAAAATTGTACGGCTTTGTGTCAACACAAAATACTTAGAATATAGTAATCCATCTTTAGAAAAAATGTACGGCTTTATGTCACCACAAAATACTTAGAATATAGTAATCCATCTTTAGAAAAAATGTACGGCTTTATGTCAACACAAAATACTTAGAATATAGTAATCCATCTTTAGAAAAAATGTACGGCTTTATGTCAACACAAAGTACTTAGAATATAGTAATCCATCTTTAGAAAAAATGTACGGCTTTGTGTCAACACAAAATACTTAGAATATAGTAATCCATCTTTAGAAAAAAATATACGGCTTTATGTCAATACAAAATACTTAGAATATAGTAATCCATCTTTAGAAAAAAATATACGGCTTTATGTCAATACAAAATACTTAGAACATAGTAATCCATCTTTAGAAAAATTGTACGGCTTCATGTCAACACAAAATACTTAGAATATAGTAATCCATCTTTAGAAAAAATGTACGGCTTTATGTCAACACAAAATACTTAGAATATAGTAATCCATCTTTAGAAAAAATGTACGGCTTTATATCACCACAAAATACTTAGAATATAGTAATCCATCTTTAGAAAAAATGTACGGCTTTATGTCAACACAAAATACTTAGAATATAGTAATCCATCTTTAGAAAAAATGTACGGCTTTATGTCAACCCAAAATACTTAGAATATAGTAATCCATCTTTAGAAAAAATGTACGGCTTTATGTCAACCCAAAATACTTAGAATATAGTAATCCATCTTTAGAAAAAATGTACGGCTTTATGTCAACACAAAATAGTTAGAATATAGTAATCCATCTTTAGAAAAAATGTACGGCTTTATGTCAACACAAAATACTTAGAATATAGTAATCCATCTTTAGAAAAATTGTACGGCTTTGTGTCAACACAAAATACTTTGAATATAGTAATCCATCTTTAGAAAAAAATATACGGCTTTATGTCAATACAAAATACTTAGAATATAGTAATCCATCTTTAGAAGAATTGTACGGCTTTATGTCAACACAAAATACTTAGAATATAGTAATCCATCTTTAGAAAAAATGTACGGCTTTATGTCAACCCAAAATACTTAGAATATAGTAATCCATCTTTAGAAAAAATGTACGGCTTTATGTCAACACAAAATACTTAGAATATAGTAATCCATCTTTAGAAAAAAACGTACGGCTTTATGGCAGGCTTTATGTCAACACAAAATACTTAGAATATAGTAATCCATCTTTAGAAAAAATGTACGGCTTTATGTCAACACAAAATACTTAGAATATAGTAATCCATCTTTAGAAAAAATGTACGGCTTTATGTCAACACAAAATACTTAGAATATAGTAATCCATCTTTAGAAAGAATGTACGGCTTTGTGTCAACACAAAATGCTTAGAATATAGTAATCCATCTTTAGAAAAAAATATACGGCTTTATGTCAATACAAAATACTTAGAATATAGTAATCCATCTTTAGAAAAATTGTACGACTTTATGTCAACACAAAATACTTAGAATATAGTAATCCATCTTTAGAAAAAATGTACGGCTTTATGTCACCACAAAATACTTAGAATATAGTAATCCATCTTTAGAAAAAAATGTACGGCTTTATGTCAACACAAAATACTTAGAATATAGTAATCCATCTTTAGAAAAAAATGTACGGCTTTATGTCAACCCAAAATACTTAGAATATAGTAATCCATCTTTAGAAAAAATGTACGGCTTTATGTCAACACAAAATACTTAGAATATAGTACTCCATCTTTAGAAAAAATGTACGGCTTTATGTCAACACAAAATACTTAGAATATAGTAATCCATCTTTAGAAAAATTGTACGGCTTTGTGTCAACACAAAATACTTAGAATATAGTAATCCATCTTTAGAAAAAATGTACGGCTTTATGTCACCACAAAATACTTAGAATATAGTAATCCATCTTTAGAAAAAATGTACGGCTTTATGTCAACACAAAATACTTAGAATATAGTAATCCATCTTTAGAAAAAATGTACGGCTTTATGTCAACACAAAGTACTTAGAATATAGTAATCCATCTTTAGAAAAATTGTACGGCTTTGTGTCAACACAAAATACTTAGAATATAGTAATCCATCTTTAGAAAAAAATATACGGCTTTATGTCAATACAAAATACTTAGAATATAGTAATCCATCTTTAGAAAAAAATATACGGCTTTATGTCAATACAAAATACTTAGAATATAGTAATCCATCTTTAGAAAAATTGTACGGCTTTATGTCAACACAAAATACTTAGAATATAGTAATCCATCTTTAGAAAAAATGTACGGCTTTATGTCAACACAAAATACTTAGAATATAGTAATCCATCTTTAGAAAAAATGTACGGCTTTATGTCACCACAAAATACTTAGAATATAGTAATCCATCTTTAGAAAAAATGTACGGCTTTATGTCAACCCAAAATACTTAGAATATAGTAATCCATCTTTAGAAAAATTCTACGGCTTTATGTCAACACAAAATACTTAGAATATAGTAATCCATCTTTAGAAAAAATCTACGGCTTTATGTCAACACAAAATACATAGAATATAGTAATCCATCTTTAGAAAAAAATGTACGGCTTTATGTCAGGCTTTATGTCAACACAAAATACTTAGAATATAGTAATCCATCTTTAGAAAAAATGTACGGCTTTATGTCAACACAAAATACTTAGAATATAGTAATCCATCTTTAGAAAAAAATGTACGGCTTTATGTCAACACAAAATACTTAGAATATAGTAATCCATCTTTAGAAAAAAATGTACGGCTTTATGTCAACACAAAATACTTAGAATATAGTAATCCATCTTTAGAAAAATTGTACGGCTTTATGTCAACACAAAATACTTAGAATATAGTAATCCATCTTTAGAAAAAATGTACGGCTTTATGTCAACACAAAATACTTAGAATATAGTAATCCATCTTTAGAAAAAATGTACGCCTTTATGTCAACACAAAATACTTAGAATATAGTAATCCATCTTTAGAAAAATTGTACGGCTTTGTGTCAACACAAAATACTTAGAATATAGTAATCCATCTTTAGAAAAAATGTACGCCTTTATGTCAACACAAAATACTTAGAATATAGTAATCCATCTTTAGAAAAATTGTACGGCTTTGTGTCAACAAAAAATACTTAGAATATAGTAATCCATCTTTAGAAAAAATGTACGGCTTTATGTCACCACAAAATACTTAGAATATAGTAATCCATCTTTAGAAAAAATGTACGGCTTTGTGTCAACACAAAATACTTAGAATATAGTAATCCATCTTTAGAAAAAAATATACGGCTTTATGTCAATACAAAATACTTAGAATATAGTAATCCATCTTTAGAAAAAAATATACGGCTTTATGTCAATACAAAATACTTAGAATATAGTAATCCATCTTTAGAAAAATTGTACGGCTTTATGTCACCACAAAATACTTAGAATATAGTAATCCATCTTTAGAAAAAATGTACGGCTTTATGTCAACACAAAATACTTAGAATATAGTAATCCATCTTTAGAAAAAATGTACGGCTTTATGTCAACCCAAAATACTTAGAATATAGTAATCCATCTTTAGAAAAAATGTACGGCTTTATGTCACCACAAAATACTTAGAATATAGTAATCCATCTTTAGAAAAAATGTACGGCTTTATGTCAACACAAAATACTTAGAATATAGTAATCCATCTTTAGAAAAAATGTACGGCTTTGTGTCAACACAAAGTACTTTGAATATAGTAATCCATCTTTAGAAAAAATGTACGGCTTTGTGTCAACACAAAATACTTAGAATATAGTAATCCATCTTTAGAAAAAAATATACGGCTTTATGTCAATACAAAATACTTAGAATATAGTAATCCATCTTTAGAAAAATTGTACGGCTTTATGTCAACACAAAATACTTAGAATATAGTAATCCATCTTTAGAAAAAATGTACGGATTTATGTCAACACAAAATACTTAGAATATAGCAATCCATCTTTAGAAAAAATGTACGGCTTTATGTCAACACAAAATACTTAGAATATAGCAATCCATCTTTAGAAAAAATGTACGGCTTTATGTCACCACAAAATACTTAGAATATAGTAATCCATCTTTAGAAAAAATGTACGGCTTTATGTCAACACAAAATACTTAGAATATAGTAATCCATCTTTAGAAAAAATGTACGGCTTTATGTCAACCCAAAATACTTAGAATATAGTAATCCATCTTTAGAAAAAATGTACGGCTTTATGTCAACCCAAAATACTTAGAATATAGTAATCCATCTTTAGAAAAAATGTACGGCTTTATGTCAACACAAAATACTTAGAATATAGTAATCCATCTTTAGAAAAAATGTACGGCTTTATGTCAACACAAAATACTTAGAATATAGTAATCCATCTTTAGAAAAATTGTACGGCTTTGTGTCAACACAAAATACTATGAATATAGTAATCCATCTTTAGAAAAATTGTACGGCTTTATGTCAACACAAAATACTTAGAATATAGTAATCCATCTTTAGAAAAATTGTACGGCTTTATGTCAACACAAAATACTTAGAATATAGTAATCCATCTTTAGAAAAAATGTACGGCTTTATGTCAACACAAAATACTTAGAATATAGTAATCCATCTTTAGAAAAAAACGTACGGCTTTTTGTCAGGATTTATGTCAACACAAAATACTTAGAATATAGTAATCCATCTTTAGAAAAAATGTACGGCTTTATGTCAACACAAAATACTTAGAATATAGTAATCCATCTTTAGAAAAAATGTACGGCTTTATGTCAACACAAAATACTTAGAATATAGTAATCCATCTTTAGAAAGAATGTACGGCTTTGTGTCAACACAAAATGCTTAGAATATAGTAATCCATCTTTAGAAAAAAATATACGGCTTTATGTCAATACAAAATACTTAGAATATAGTAATCCATCTTTAGAAAAATTGTACGGCTTTATGTCAACACAAAATACTTAGAATATAGTAATCCATCTTTAGAAAAAATGTACGCCTTTATGTCACCACAAAATACTTAGAATATAGTAATCCATCTTTAGAAAAAAATGTACGGCTTTATGTCAACACAAAATACTTAGAATATAGTAATCCATCTTTAGAAAAATTGTACGGCTTTATGTCAACCCAAAATACTTAGAATATAGTAATCCATCTTTAGAAAAAATGTACGGCTTTATGTCAACACAAAATACTTAGAATATAGTAATCCATCTTTAGAAAAAATGTACGTCTTTATGTCAACACAAAATACTTAGAATATAGTAATCCATCTTTAGAAAAATTGTACGGCTTTGTGTCAACACAAAATACTTAGAATATAGTAATCCATCTTTAGAAAAAATGTACGGCTTTATGTCAACACAAAATACTTAGAATATAGTAATCCATCTTTAGAAAAAATGTACCGCTTTATGTCAACACAAAATACTTAGAATATAGTAATCCATCTTTAGAAAAAATGTACGGCTTTATGTCAACACAAAGTACTTAGAATATAGTAATCCATGTTTAGAAAAATTGTACGGCTTTGTGTCAACACAAAATACTTAGAATATAGTAATCCATCTTTAGAGAAAAATATACGGCTTTATGTCAATACAAAATACTTAGAATATAGTAATCCATCTTTAGAAAAAAATATACGGCTTTATGTCAATACAAAATACTTAGAATATAGTAATCCATCTTTAGAAAAATTGTACGGCTTTATGTCAACACAAAATACTTAGAATATAGTAATCCATCTTTAGAAAAAATGTACGGCTTTATGTCAACACAAAATACTTAGAATATAGTAATCCATCTTTAGAAAAAATGTACGGCTTTGTGTCAACACAAAATACTTAGAATATAGTAATCCATCTTTAGAAAAAATGTACGGCTTTATGTCACCACAAAATACTTAGAATATAGTAATCCATCTTTAGAAAAATTGTACGGCTTTATGTCAACACAAAATACTTAGAATATAGTAATCCATCTTTAGAAAAAATGTACGGCTTTATGTCAACACAAAGTACTTAGAATATAGTAATCCATCTTTAGAAAAAATGTAAGGCTTTGTGTCAACACAAAATACTTAGAATATAGTAATCCATCTTTAGAAAAAATGTACGCCTTTATGTCAACACAAAATACTTAGAATATAGTAATCCATCTTTAGAAAAATTGTACGGCTTTGTGTCAACACAAAATACTTAGAATATAGTAATCCATCATTAGAAAAAATGTACGCCTTTATGTCAACACAAAATACTTAGAATATAGTAATCCATCTTTAGAAAAATTGTACGGCTTTGTGTCAACAAAAAATACTTAGAATATAGTAATCCATCTTTAGAAAAAATGTACGGCTTTATGTCACCACAAAATACTTAGAATATAGTAATCCATCTTTAGAAAAAATGTACGGCTTTGTGTCAACACAAAATACTTAGAATATAGTAATCCATCTTTAGAAAAAAATATACGGCTTTATGTCAATACAAAATACTTAGAATATAGTAATCCATCTTTAGAAAAAAATATACGGCTTTATGTCAATACAAAATACTTAGAATATAGTAATCCATCTTTAGAAAAATTGTACGGCTTTATGTCACCACAAAATACTTAGAATATAGTAATCCATCTTTAGAAAAAATGTACGGCTTTATGTCAACACAAAATACTTAGAATATAGTAATCCATCTTTAGAAAAAATGTACGGCTTTATGTCAACCCAAAATCCTTAGAATATAGTAATCCATCTTTAGAAAAAATGTACGGCTTTATGTCAACCCAAAATACTTAGAATATAGTAATCCATCTTTAGAAAAAATGTACGGCTTTATGTCACCACAAAATACTTAGAATATAGTAATCCATCTTTAGAAAAAATGTACGGCTTTATGTCAACACAAAATACTTAGAATATAGTAATCCATCTTTAGAAAAAATGTACGGCTTTGTGTCAACACAAAGTACTTTGAATATAGTAATCCATCTTTAGAAAAAATGTACGGCTTTGTGTCAACACAAAATACTTAGAATATAGTAATCCATCTTTAGAAAAAAATATACGGCTTTATGTCAATACAAAATACTTAGAATATAGTAATCCATCTTTAGAAAAATTGTACGGCTTTATGTCAACACAAAATACTTAGAATATAGTAATCCATCTTTAGAAAAAATGTACGGCTTTATGTCAACACAAAATACTTAGAATATAGCAATCCATCTTTAGAAAAAATGTACGGCTTTATGTCAACACAAAATACTTAGAATATAGTAATCCATCTTTAGAAAAAATGTACGGCTTTATGTCAATACAAAATACTTAGAATATAGTAATCCATCTTTAGAAAAATTGTACGGCTTTATGTCAACACAAAATACTTAGAATATAGTAATCCATCTTTAGAAAAAATGTACGCCTTTATGTCACCACAAAATACTTAGAATATAGTAATCCATCTTTAGAAAAAAATGTACGGCTTTATGTCAACACAAAATACTTAGAATATAGTAATCCATCTTTAGAAAAAAATGTACGGCTTTATGTCAACCCAAAATACTTAGAATATAGTAATCCATCTTTAGAAAAAATGTACGGCTTTATGTCAACACAAAATACTTAGAATATAGTACTCCATCTTTAGAAAAAATGTACGGCTTTATGTCAACACAAAATACTTAGAATATAGTAATCCATCTTTAGAAAAATTGCACGGCTTTGTGTCAACACAAAATACTTAAAATATAGTAATCCATCTTTAGAAAAAATGTACGGCTTTATGTCACCACAAAATACTTAGAATATAGTAATCCATCTTTAGAAAAAATGTACGGCTTTATGTCAACACAAAATACTTAGAATATAGTAATCCATCTTTAGAAAAAATGTACGGCTTTATGTCAACACAAAGTACTTAGAATATAGTAATCCATCTTTAGAAAAAATGTACGGCTTTATGTCAACACAAAATACTTAGAATATAGTAATCCATCTTTAGAAAAAATGTACGGCTTTATGTCACCACAAAATACTTAGAATATAGTAATCCATCTTTAGAAAAAATGTACGGCTTTATGTCAACCCAAAATACTTAGAATATAGTAATCCATCTTCAGAAAAATTGTACGGCTTTATGTCAACACAAAGTACTTAGAATATAGTAATCCATCTTTAGAAAAAATGTACGGCTTTATGTCAACACAAAATACTTAGAATATAGTAATCCATCTTTAGAAAAAATGTACGGCTTTATGTCACCACAAAATACTTAGAATATAGTAATCCATCTTTAGAAAAAATGTACGGCTTTATGTCAACCCAAAATACTTAGAATATAGTAATCCATCTTCAGAAAAATTGTACGGCTTTATGTCAACACAAAGTACTTGGAATATAGTAATCCATCTTTAGAAAAAATGTACGGCTTTATGTCAACACAAAATACTTAGAATATAGTAATCCATCTTTAGAAAAAAATGTACGGCTTTATGTCAGGCTTTATGTCAACACAAAATACTTAGAATATAGTAATCCATCTTTAGAAAAAATGTACGGCTTTATGTCAACACAAAATACTTAGAATATAGTAATCCATCTTTAGAAAAAATGTACGGCTTTATGTCAACACAAAATACTTAGAATATAGTAATCCATCTTTAGAAAAAATGTACGGCTTTGTGTCAACACAAAATACTTAGAATATAGTAATCCATCTTTAGAAAAAAATATACGGCTTTATGTCAATACAAAATACTTAGAATATAGTAATCCATCTTTAGAAAAATTGTACGGCTTTATGTCAACACAAAATACTTAGAATATAGTAATCCATCTTTAGAAAAAATGTACGGCTTTATGTCAACACAAAATACTTAGAATATAGTAATCCATCTTTAGAAAAAAATGTACGGCTTTATGTCAACACAAAATACTTAGAATATAGTAATCCATCTTTAGAAAAAAATATACGGCTTTATGTCAACCCAAAATACTTAGAATATAGTAATCCATCTTTAGAAAAATTGTACGGCTTTATGTCAACACAAAATACTTAGAATATAGTAATCCATCTTTAGAAAAAATGTACGGCTTTATGTCAACACAAAATACTTAGAATATAGTAATCCATCTTTAGAAAAAATGTACGGCTTTATGTCAACACAAAGTACTTAGAATATAGTAATCCATCTTTAGAAAAAATGTACGGCTTTGTGTCAACACAAAATACTTAGAATATAGTAATCCATCTTTAGAAAAAATGTACGGCTTTATGTCACCACAAAATACTTAGAATATAGTAATCCATCTTTAGAAAAAATGTACGGCTTTATGTCAACACAAAATACTTAGAATATAGTAATCCATCTTTAGAAAAAATGTACGGCTTTATGTCAACACAAAGTACTTAGAATATAGTAATCCATCTTTAGAAAAAATGTAAGGCTTTGTGTCAACACAAAATACTTAGAATATAGTAATCCATCTTTAGAAAAAAATGTACGGCTTTATGTCAATACAAAATACTTAGAATATAGTAATCCATCTTTAGAAAAAAATATACGGCTTTATGTCAATACAAAATACTTAGAATATAGTAATCCATCTTTAGAAAAATTGTACGGCTTTATGTCACCACAAAATACTTAGAATATAGTAATCCATCTTTAGAAAAAATGTACGGCTTTATGTCAACACAAAATACTTAGAATATAGTAATCCATCTTTAGAAAAAATGTACGGCTTTATGTCAACACAAAATACTTAGAATATAGTAATCCATCTTTAGAAAAATTGTACGGCTTTGTGTCAACACAAAATACTTAGAATATAGTAATCCATCTTTAGAAAAAATGTACGGCTTTATGTCACCACAAAATACTTAGAATATAGTAATCCATCTTTAGAAAAAATGTACGGCTTTATGTCAACACAAAATACTTAGAATATAGTAATCCATCTTTAGAAAAAATGTACGGCTTTATGTCAACACAAAGTACTTAGAATATAGTAATCCATCTTTAGAAAAATTGTACGGCTTTGTGTCAACACAAAATACTTAGAATATAGTAATCCATCTTTAGAAAAAATATACGGCTTTATGTCAATACAAAATACTTAGAATATAGTAATCCATCTTTAGAAAAAAATATACGGCTTTATGTCAATACAAAATACTTAGAATATAGTAATCCATCTTTAGAAAAATTGTACGGCTTTATGTCAACACAAAATACTTAGAATATAGTAATCCATCTTTAGAAAAAATGTACGGCTTTATGTCAACACAAAATACTTAGAATATAGTAATCCATCTTTAGAAAAAATGTACGGTTTTATGTCACCACAAAATACTTAGAATATAGTAATCCATCTTTAGAAAAAATGTACGGCTTTATGTCACCACAAAATACTTAGAATATAGTAATCCATCTTTAGAAAAAATGTACGGCTTTATGTCAACCCAAAATACTTAGAATATAGTAATCCATCTTTAGAAAAATTGTACGGCTTTATGTCAACACAAAATACTTAGAATATAGTAATCCATCTTTAGAAAAAATGTACGGCTTTATGTCAACACAAAATACTTAGAATATAGTAATCCATCTTTAGAAAAAATGTACGGCTTTATGTCAACACAAAATACTTAGAATATAGTAATCCATCTTTAGAAAAATTGTACGGCTTTGTGTCAACACAAAATACTTTGAATATAGTAATCCATCTTTAGAAAAAATATACGGCTTTATGTCAGTACAAAATACTTAGAATATAGTAATCCATCTTTAGAAAAATTGTACGGCTTTATGTCAACACAAAATACTTAGAATATAGTAATCCATCTTTAGAAAAAATGTACGGCTTTATGTCAACCCAAAATACTTAGTATATAGTAATCCATCTTTAGAAAAATTGTACGGCTTTATGTCAACACAAAATACTTAGAATATAGTAATCCATCTTTAGAAAAAATGTACGGCTTTATGTCAACACAAAATACTTAGAATATAGTAATCCATCTTTAGAAAAAAATGTACGGCTTTATGTCAGGCTTTATGTCAACACAAAGTACTTAGAATATAGTAATCCATCTTTAGAAAAAATGTACGGCTTTATGTCAACACAAAATACTTAGAATATAGTAATCCATCTTTAGAAAAAATGTACGGCTTTATGTCAACACAAAATACTTAGAATATAGTAATCCATCTTTAGAAAAAATGTACGGCTTTGTGTCAACACAAAATACTTAGAATATAGTAATCCATCTTTAGAAAAAAATATACGGCTTTATGTCAATACAAAATACTTAGAATATAGTAATCCATCTTTAGAAAAATTGTACGGCTTTATGTCAACACAAAATACTTAGAATATAGTAATCCATCTTTAGAAAAAATGTACGGCTTTATGTCACCACAAAATACTTAGAATATAGTAATCCATCTTTAGAAAAAATGTACGGCTTTATGTCAACACAAAATACTTAGAATATAGTAATCCATCTTTAGAAAAAAATGTACGGCTTTATGTCAACCCAAAATACTTAGAATATAGTAATCCATCTTTAGAAAAAATGTACGGCTTTATGTCAACACAAAATACTTAGAATATAGTAATCCATCTTTAGAAAAAATGTACGGCTTTATGTCAACACAAAATACTTAGAATATAGTAATCCATCTTTAGAAAAAATGTACGGCTTTATGTCAACACAAAGTACTTAGAATATAGTAATCCATGTTTAGAAAAATTGTACGGCTTTGTGTCAACACAAAATACTTAGAATATAGTAATCCATCTTTAGAGAAAAATATACGGCTTTATGTCAATACAAAATACTTAGAATATAGTAATCCATCTTTAGAAAAAAATATACGGCTTTATGTCAATACAAAATACTTAGAATATAGTAATCCATCTTTAGAAAAATTGTACGGCTTTATGTCAACACAAAATACTTAGAATATAGTAATCCATCTTTAGAAAAAATGTACGGCTTTATGTCAACACAAAATACTTAGAATATAGTAATCCATCTTTAGAAAAAATGTACGGCTTTATGTCACCACAAAATACTTAGAATATAGTAATCCATCTTTAGAAAAAATGTACGGCTTTATGTCAACACAAAATACTTAGAATATAGTAATCCATCTTTAGAAAAAATGTACGGCTTTATGTCAACACAAAGTACTTAGAATATAGTAATCCATCTTTAGAAAAATTGTACGGCTTTGTGTCAACACAAAATACTTTGAATATAGTAATCCATCTTTAGAAAAAAATATACGGCTTTATGTCAATACAAAATACTTAGAATATAGTAATCCATCTTTAGAAAAATTGTACGGCTTTATGTCAACACAAAATACTTAGAATATAGTAATCCATCTTTAGAAAAAATGTACGGCTTTATGTCAACACAAAATACTTAGAATATAGTAATCCATCTTTAGAAAAATTGTACGGCTTTATGTCAACACAAAATACTTAGAATATAGTAATCCTTCTTTAGAAAAAATGTACGGCTTTATGTCAACACAAAATACTTAGAATATAGTAATCCATCTTTAGAAAAAATGTACGGCTTTATGTCAGGCTTTATGTCAACACAAAATACTTAGAATATAGTAATCCATCTTTAGAAAAAATGTACGGCTTTATGTCAACAAAAAATACTTAGAATATAGTAATCCATCTTTAGAAAAAATGTACGGCTTTATGTCAACACAAAATACTTAGAATATAGTAATCCATCTTTAGAAAAAATGTACGGCTTTATGTCAACACAAAATACTTAGAATATAGTAATCCATCTTTAGAAAAATTGTACGGCTTTGTGTCAACACAAAATCCTTAGAATATAGTAATCCATCTTTAGAAAAAAATATACGGCTTTATGTCAATACAAAATACTTAGAATATAGTAATCCATCTTTAGAAAAATTGTACGGCTTTATGTCAACACAAAATACTTAGAATATAGTAATCCATCTTTAGAAAAAATGTACGGCTTTATGTCAACACAAAATACTTAGAATATAGTAATCCATCTTCAGAAAAAATGTACGGCTTTATGTCAACCCAAAATACTTAGAATATAGTAATCCATCTTTAGAAAAAATGTACGGCTTTATGTCAACCCAAAATACTTAGAATATAGTAATCCATCTTTAGAAAAATTGTACGGCTTTATGTCAACCCAAAATACTTAGAATATAGTAATCCATCTTTAGAAAAAATGTACGGCTTTATGTCAGGCTTTATGTAAACCCAAAATACTTAGAATATAGTAATCCATCTTTAGAAAAAATGTACGGCTTTATGTCAGGCTTTATGTAAACCCAAAATACTTAGAATATAGTAATCCATCTTTAGAAAAAATGTACGGCTTTATGTCAACACAAAGTACTTAGAATATAGTAATCCATCTTTAGAAAAATTGTACGGCTTTATGTCAACACAAAATACTTAGAATATAGTAATCCATCTTTAGAAAAAATGTACGGCTTTATGTCAACACAAAATACTTAGAATATAGTAATCCATCTTTAGAAAAAATGTACGGCTTTATGTCAACACAAAATACTTAGAATATAGTAATCCATCTTTAGAAAAAATGTACGGCTTTATGTCAACCCAAAATACTTAGAATATAGTAATCCATCTTTAGAAAAATTGTACGGCTTTATGTCAACCCAAAATACTTAGAATATAGTAATCCATCTTTAGAAAAAATGTACGGCTTTATGTCAACACAAAATACTTAGAATATAGTAATCCATCTTTAGAAAAAAATGTACGGCTTTATGTCAGGCTTCATGTCAACACAAAATACTTAGAATATAGTAATCCATCTTTAGAAAAAATGTACGGCTTTATGTCAACACAAAATACTTAGAATATAGTAATCCATCTTTAGAAAAAATGTACGGCTTTATGTCAACACAAAATACTTAGAATATAGTAATCCATCTTTAGAAAAAAATGTACGGCTTTATGTCAACACAAAATATTTAGAATATAGTAACCCATCTTTAGAAAAAAAAATGTACGGCTTTATGTCGACACAAAATACTTCATGTTATTCACAGAGTTGCATTGCTTTAATACCATTTGATTCGTCGACAACAAAATAATACAATATTGAATATAAAGACAATGTGTGTACGTATGTATGATTTAGATGATAGCTTGAGTCTTTGCAAGTACTTTTGTATTATGGGCCGGTGGCAAACATTACCAGTTTAAAAATCTTGAATGTTGGAAGCCATTGTAGAAAATAGATGAAATAATTTTATATTAGGATGCAAATTCATGGTATCGTCCTGGAGAGAGTATGATGACTGTCATGTGTTTTGTATGAACACTAAAATGGAAACACACAAAAGATATGATTGGACTCGACCACTGGTTGTGAGACTATGGAGGCTATAGAGATTTAGAAGCCTACTGCGTTGCAGCCTTTTATCAGAGTTGGAGAGAGAGAGAGAGAGAGAGAGAGAATGGTGTATTTTAAATGAAGTGGTAGTGGTAACACTGAAAAATGTAGATATGTTCAACATTAAGGTAAGAATATTCATGGACAGAGGCAAGAAAAGAATCCAGTGACAGTAACGTAGTGCAAATTTGTTGGTGACATTTTGTTTTCAGTTGTAATGTATATTTTCTTTTTCAATTTATTTTATAAGATAGCTAGTGATGTCTAGCTGACTCAATCTTAATTATTTTTGCTGTTTACGATTCATCAGCTAATTGATAAACATACAGCCTTTGAGAACTAATTAGGGATTGTCTGAAGAGAAATGTAAACATATTTATTTCTTGAATCTAGTATCTTTTTCAAGCTTTTGACTAAAATAACACAAAATCAATCAAAACACGGGATAGGCGGATGTTAAAGATGGTAAATCCACATCTTAACGCAGAAGTACAAATAGTTTTGTCTTTATAATTTTATAGCATTTGATGTAATCCATTTTTACGAGTGTGTGAGAGAAAGAGAGTTAGTCAGTTAGTTAGTTACGTACATTTAAATCAGTGCTGATTTGTGCACAATATATCCAAGAAGGATATATGTATATGTATGTTTCAGGAATACAGTAAATGATGCATATTGTACCATATATATTTTAAAATCTACAATCTTGACACATGTAACGGTGGTATTCTAGTTTTCTACAATCTTGACACATGTAACGGTGGTATCCTAGTTTTCTACAATCTTGACACATGTAACGGTGGTATCCTAGTTTTCTACAAGCTTGACACATGTAACGGTGGTATCCTAGTTTTCACACTGCATTACTTAAACAAGTAAATAAATGTAATGAATATTAATTTGAAAAATCGTTCCCAAGTATGCTATGCCCGAGAGTCGGGTATTAATAGAAATAACCAAGAGGCAATGCCCGAGAGTCGGATATTAATGGAAATAACCTAGAAGTAATGCCCGAGAGTAGGGTATTTATGGAAATAACATAGACGCAATCTGAAATTGTTTATCGGGTTTCACACGGAGGTTGAATAAACTAAATTTGGGAGTTTTGCATGTGTAGACGAGATGGCCATGAATATGATACCAAAACAATGCAATACATTAATCAGTTAGTACATAGTAGCAGTACAGATGGATTAAGACGAAGGGATGAATGGATTTATTTGACAGGCTGAGGTGCTCATTTTTAGGCTAGAGATAAAGGGTGACGTGTGACATCGCTGTTACCGCTATCTACAACTTTGGTGGTGCAGTTGCTGGACTCTGGGTTCTGGGTATCATCTAGTGGTGTAGATACAGGGTGTAGAAAGTGGATTCACGTAGTCCTAGTACATGACGTCTCCATTCCAGGTGGTACAGAGACTTAAAAAATGGTACTAACAGCTGCCTCGCTTGGCGTTCAGCATTAAGAGGTTAGTGTTAGGACTGGTCGGCCTGGTGTCAGGATAATGTGACTGGGTGGGACATCATGCTACATGTCTGCGGCATGATGCCCCAGTGCTAGACATCACTACCACATTGCAGACATCGTAGCGATATGACTGAAAAATTGTTAAAGCTACGTTAAAAATCAAAAATCACATCACATTACCAGGTGGTACAGGATTATCCCCTTCCCCCTGGTCAATGCTTTTTCGTTACTACTGAAAATGCAAATGCACTAATTTGCAGTTTAGAGTACTTATGTTCATTTGACTACTGTCTCATTTTCTGCTTAAGCCAGTATTTTTTACAAAAACATTTCAAATTTATCTCGAATTTCCGAAATTCTGAAACCTCTACTAGATTATATGATATATTTTTATAGTTCTAAAGAATGTCCACATCGTGACACAAACACGCTTACAGGAGTAGTTTTATCTTGCCTTTGTCATTGACGATACATTTCTAAGATGGGTTATGTATAGTTCTTTAAGTTATTCCAGTTTTATTGTAGTGGTGTTTCTAAAATAAGGTATAATCCTATCTAATTCTTCTGTTCATAAATATGCATCAGTATTTCCTATTTACTTTGAACTAAATATATATATATCACTGACCATTGATTTTGAATTTATTCACCTTATCTTTAATTATATACTTTCATTTATCAATCATTAGAATTCTGACTGGGTTCATTTTCTTGTTTTAAAGCCTTGTAAGAAAAGGAGGATCATGGCCCAGAAAGACAGAGAATACAAGGTAGTTTCTTGCTACTACTACTACTGATAATAATAATAATAATGATAATAATAACAGCAGGAAGAGGAGGAATAATTAAATTTTGTCAGTTTAAATGTTAGAATCTCACATGTCGCAAAACTACATCTCTAAATAAAAAAGGAGTAATTAAAGGAAATGTTTTATTACATTTGTGTGATAAATGAAAAGAAGGCACTGGTGCTTGGTACTTGTATTGATCTACTTTTCTAATAACTATAACGATCATCTTACAGTTTTCCATTTTATATTCGAGTTACTATGTAGAAAGTACATGTTATTTTTAATTCCAGTTACTGTGTATAAGTACATGCTATTTTCAGTTCAAGTTACTATGTAGAAGTACGATTTATTTTATATCGAGTTACTATGTAGAAAGTACATGTTATTTTCAGTTCAAGTTACTGTGTATAAGTACATGCTATTTTAAGTTCAAGTCACTATGTAGAAGCACAACTTATTTAATATTCGAGTTACTATGTATAACTACATATTATTTATGCATAACAGACAGGGGGCCCCGGGTGGCCGAGTAATCTAAACGGTCGCCTTTATGGATCACTGCCATCTCACCTATGTCCGAGTGGGTTTGAGTCTCAGGCTCGGCGGATACGGGTATGTGGGAAAGCTTGTGAGTAGCTTCACATGGATCGGTGGTTCGTACCGGGGTTTCCCGGATTCTTCCTCCACCAACTATATTGGCCGCCATGCATGGTTTATCTTGCGCTCAGAATGGCGTTAAATCCAAATCAGCCAACTATAACCGACCTTGTCAGTGTCCAACATGATAGTTTGTGCATATATTAGCAAGAGAAAAGACGTTGTCTCTAATACTTTGTATTATTCTAACTCCAGGCCTTCGTTCATTTGCAGGAAGGTTTGTTGTTCAGCACGAGATTTTAAGCGGATGAAAAGAGAAGCACAGTTCTAGTGTTTTGTCAGGAGATGACAGAGCTTGCATAAATTTGCTCTAATTGTCGTGTAGTGCGGTGTGACAGTGTCTCTATGGTGATTACTCCTCCTGGAGAGGGTTATGCGGATGCATTCGTTATTCATCCAGTTGTGTATCAGTGATGATTCTGTGATAAATGTTAATTTCCAATACTGCGTTCAGTTTCATCTGATGTTTTCATTCGAGAGAACGGATGAAGTAAAGTGGGAATTTCATTCATACGGTGCTGATTTTGTTTCGTTAGTTACTGTCCCAACGTTTGCCGAACAATGTCCAACAGACGTCAGTCTAATTGTATTGGTCGATACCCGACAAATCAAACATTTGCTGAACAAATCATTCCATCGTTGTATACCTATACCTGACAGATCGAACAACGGTTAAAGTACGGTTTTGTATTTCAAAAAGTACCATAATTCTTTGTTTCTCCTAACGAAAGAATACAAGGTACGGAGGGGGGTGGGGTGGGGGGGTTAAAGGCGTAGAGGCACGTAACCGTCAGGATAATCAAGCAAATAAGTTTGAGTGATTTTAACAACGTTGTTCATCACGCATGCGTAAAAGGACCATGCAACGAGTTATTGTACCACATGTACACAACCAACATATTAACTCTAACGTTGGAAAAGCCCAGAGAAGAAGACGTGCTCTCAGTGTTAACGGGATGCTACCAGCGAAGCGGAGAAAGTTTCAGCATTTATGTATAAGATTAATATGAATGGAGGGTACAAGTTGAGGCTCATCATAAAGATAGTGCAAGCATTAACTTCACTTTCTGTCGTTGATGAAACATTCTAAATCGCGCGTGTTTACTGACTACCCATTCTAACTATAATATTAGGATGTGTGTATCGAGTAATGTAGATCTCTGATCACAGTAGATGTTGTCTTTTACAATTTACCTGTAAGAGTCATAATGGCTTCGTACGTGCAAACCATAACGTCTCGTGGTATGGATGACATAATGTTTGCTCCCGATTGGAAACTGTTTGGATATTTAATTGATACAAAATTCTTGGATTATAGTTTTGTCAGGGCCTTCATACTGTAGGATTTATTTAATTTTGGACACATTCGTAAAACCTGGAACAAATATGAAAAGAACCAGGAGTTGCATTCGCTCTTCAGCCTAGAGAAACGTACGTTGTGTGCCACGTTAGCTTTTTGTGTGAAGGAAATAAACGCATAAGGTGTAAAATATTTTACATATTAACTCGGGGCAATTTATCCAAAGGAAAAATGAGACCTCTCCAGTGCCTTCATTATAAAAAAATGGTGTACCATATGTTTTGTTTTGCACAGGTACCCTATTGCACATAACTTTTCACAACAAAACAATTTCTTTTTAATTTTGCAAAACGTGTCTTGCACAGATTGCATGAATTTTGAGTATTGCTTTTCGTTTATTATGCATCTAAACTTTATATTTGTATCTTTCATTTTAAAAAAAATATAATAACATGTCACGTACAAAATTCAATGACCATTATTCCTTCTAGTCTTCTGTCTGTCCGTCCGTTTCTTTTTATCGATCCTTAGCTTTCCCTAAAGACAGAATGTAATCTTCAGTAGGATCTGTTACGTTTACCTTCAGCCGCTCTCCCCCTCTCTCTCCTCCTCCACCACCTCGGAGGAATTTATCAAAAGAAAAAAAATTGTCTGATATTTTTAAATACTTTTGACAACAAATCAATAGAATATTTGAGACTGACAACTTTATTTTTCAACAATAGATCTCCAGTGCAAATTCCTGTTTGGTGTCACATAGTTCACTCAGTCAAACCAGCCGGAGTAGTTGATGCGCCATATACATGGACTGACATGAGACTGTTTACAACGTTTCCACTAAAAAGTGTGTGGAATTAACTATGAACATTCACCATCGATGCAGCGCTGGATATGACAGCAAAAGCAGCATTCCTGTTCGTTTCGAGTGAAGGGATGATTGCTGAATGAAGAAATGTTTCTTAACCTAGACTATAGAGTTGTTTGTATATGTAATATTGATTTAATATTCAATACTTTGCAGCAGATATTTGTATTATTTGATTTGCGAGAATGCTATTGTTGGATAAGGTTCTGTCTGTGGGCGACTAGAATTCATCGACATTAGATGTTAGTTTATTTACTCTTATTTAGGGTGACATTTAAACCACCCTTGTCTTTGGGGTAGGATGCATGTTCTAGTGTTATATTCAGTGAATTCCATGTAGTCTATATGGACCATATTTCAGCAAGCATGACCATTACTGTTAATATTCGAAAGTTTTTCCACAATGTCTATTTGGCATTCATTGGAAAGACTACCGCCATAGAGTTGATAGCATTAGTAGAAATAAAATATTCCAGAAGGCCGGGCAAGGAAACTTTTCATGGCCACATACAATTAATAACGACAATGCTGAAAAAGAATTTCAGAGGCTCATTTTGACCAATCAGATTCAAAGAAAGCGATATGTTAACGTGCTGACATATATAAATTTTAAACTGCAAACATAGTATTTAAAGTGCACCACTTATGTGATAAATGCATATAATCAAATCAGACCTGTTTTAAAGTTACTTCAAGTATGCAGAATGAAACGTATTCTTTATTAATTTATTAAATGATTTGACAGAGTATTAGTGGACGTATGGAACTATTTACTGTAGATGTGTCCAACGTGGTCTAAAATTTACTCCTGGTGACGATGATCCCTGTAATGATTGCATACAGCCATCAAGCCTGGATGAATAAAACCAATGATTTGTTCCCGCCAACTGATGTGTTTTATTTTATATTTAAAGTCATATAAATTATGCTATTTTTTTATTGGGGAACTGTATCCCACAGGTTTACTGGGGAACGGTATCCCAGTTTTATTGGGGAACGGTATTCCCCAGTCAGTGGTTTTGACACAAGAACGCACTTCAACCTTTTCACAAATATACTCTATTAAAATTTAAACAATTATACATTATTTTGCAAGAAAATGCAATAAAAAGACAATGCTTTCTCATGCTATTCCTAAAACATACTTGGAACCATGCAACCCACTATCAGAAGGTGCGTGTCTTAAGTTCTGTGTTTGATACTTTTTTTATTCGCCTACAACTTAGTCAGACGTCCCGTGCGTGTTGAGATTGCAGAAAACGTTCAGCATTCATATTTCCAAAAGTTAAATCAATGTCATCATTTTACCCACGGTGCACTGTACCGCTGTAAAAATAACATCCAGCTACGAGTTTCGTAACTTGTCGGTATGGGAATGATTCAGTGCTATAATGACACCATTGACAAATTCAGGTCAGTACAAGTTAATCAATTGCAAAGTTGTACATAACAGCTGCGGCAAAAATTATACGAGAGAGTAGCACTAATATTAAATTGGAACGTGAGTTTTTCGGAAAACTCTCAGAAATAGATCGCATGTAGCGTGGCTATAAGTTTTATTGGTACGTTTCTTTCATCTTAAATGTTTCGATAATCAAATATGGGAAAATCACGATATCATACAAAAGATACCTTGTGCGAAAACTATCCAAGACGTAGCTCATGACCTCTTTTTGTAAAACATGATTTACATCGTATGCATGTAGAACATCGATCTATTGAATGATTTACATCGTATGCATGTAGAACATCGATCTATTGAATGATTTACATCGTATGCATGTAGAACATCGATCTATTGAATGATTTACATCGTATGCATGTAGAACATCGATCTATTGAATGATTTACATCGCATGCATGTAGAACATCGATCTATTGAATGATTTACATCGTATGCATGTAGAACATCGATTTATTGAATGAAATGGTTTATAAGTATTTACAAAATCAAGTTGCTCTTATTTCCCTGAAGATAAGTGGAAAATGATTGTCACTGAATGAAGCTTTTCATATGAACACCATCTTCGTGACCATATCCGATTTTCTCTCAACTCATCTTTTCATTCTAAAAAAAAGTTATGTTTCTATTTTTAATCTATCAGCATTAATGTAGGTCTTTCTTTCTCAACCCTTTCAGATTGACAAATCATGAGACAATTTCAGATCCTGGAGTGTAAGGTTAACGAAAACCAAGATTACCAACATATATGATTGAATAGAATCACCTCGTAAGACCTATATATAATTCTGTATAATCGAACTATAATCTGGTAGGTGTCGTTCAATCCGGTCCACGTCTTTTTGTTCTTTTGGAACAAACGATCATATTTTGCACATTATAGAAGCTACGCATTCAGACTGGAACAGTTTCTATATTAAAAGCTTACCTAAGCGTTCTGTGCGATATAACAAAACCAATTCTGCGTTACCGTATGTTTTCCTTCGAACGCGTCATATCGAACTTGGACGATAGTCAAACCAACATTTTCTCATTTTGAGACGAATAAAAAGTTTACACAGAAAACAGTTCCAAAATTAAAACTTTTCTAAGTGCTCTGCGTGAATTCGTAATGCTGCCTTCTCAGGATCATCACACTGCATGGAATGAATTTCTATATTTTTTTTAGATTCTAAAGTTCATGACATACAGCCTCTTGACACCCCACTAGTTTTCTCCTTCAACACCTTTACGGTATAGAAATAGACCTAAAGCTTGACACACCACTAGTTTTCTCCTTCGACACCTTTACAGTATAGAAATAGACATAAAACTTGAAACGTGAGAGTGTAAGGATGAAGAAAACGAAGATTACTACCCAATATGTGCAAAAAAGCTTTGATGTCATTCTCTGTAAGATGAGTAAAGTGCATGCACAGTCTATAATTTTTTATCTTTGACACAACAACTTGATGCCTGTGCAAAAATTTAATTATCAAATGTAGTATATTCACATACTGTGAAAGGTATACTGATTTTATCTTCTTCTACATCTTCTGAGAAAAGTTAATTTTGCGGTGAATCTTTGTAAGTGAAGTCTTTATCGATGCAAATTGAACATGGTAATTATTTTGTCCAAGAAAAATGCAGAGCTAATTGAGTAGTTGCGTGAATCGCTTATATATCTTCTTTGAATGAAGTTTGAAAGAGGTCTTACTGTTTTAATGATTAAATCAATATTTATGTGGTTTTCATTACACTTTATGCCTTCGATATACACCAACATGTAATCTTTTAAACTGTATTTTTATCAGCCTCATATAAATGTATTGAAAATCAACTTCATTTTTAATAAAGGTTGTTTATAATTTATTTTGCTGTGTTATTACTTATCTAGGTATCTATCCCGTAGTGTAGTCGCTTTGTCACTTTTTTGTATGTACCAGTTTGTTGTATAACAACAAACATTTTATTTTCTATTTATTTTGCATTTTGTGTTTGTTTTGTTTTTGTTTTTTTGTTTGCACGTGCTTTCTTTTCATTCTGGTATAGTCATCAACACAAATCAACATCCTGTGCGTAGGTTAATTGTTCCATGTTATATCTACTTTTATTCATTTATCATATTCTTTCAAATACTCTAAGTTTCATGAGACGACAAAAGAAGAGAACATAGATATCAGTTTTCGTCCATGCGACAAAGAAATCTGTAATAGGATGAAGTCGGCATTGGATTTAGCGAAGACTCTGGACGCCATTTCGTGAATGTGATGTTTATTTATAATGTAACTGAACGATGAATGAATCTGACACCATACTCGGTTGCATGAAGTCCAACAAAGGATTTAACAGAATGATGCGCATCGAATTCAAAAAATGATATCAGGAAATGATGTCGTTCCTACGTGGAACTAATCAGAACATGGAACTTAAATGAGTAATCAAACAAACTTGAACGTACAGAAAGGACTATATTGAATAAGGGCAATTTTCTGCCCCCTCTCCAAATGTCCCTATATGATGTATACTGTACACATGAGGTGGTATACATTTAATTCTGACATCAGTTTCCGTTGCCATGGTTACACGGTGTCAAAACACTATCAAAAAAGACACGAAAAGTAGTCATCGTTTCCATTTACTTCTCATAGATACTACTTTACCATGAGCTATTCACTTTTGTAATATGCATTTTTATTATTTTAGAGGTTATAAACCTATATATATATAAAGTTTCGTTTCTAAAACTATTCCAAAATGGTCCATCGTAGACAAAAATAGAATATCGAACTTATATGTCAACTGAAAACTGTTTCTAAAAATACGTTGATAAAAAGGTACTTAATCGTACAATACAAAAACTGTTCCTCAATAAAATTGTGTTTAATATTATTGAATGATGTTTAATATTATTGAATTATTTAAATGAGTGTTTGATATTATTGAATATGACTGTAAAGGAGGCGTTAACAGGTGCATGTACGTTCGCTTCTTCGCCGAATGCATGGTTTGTTACCTTCACTGCAAATGACAAGTGTTCTTTACGTATTTATGTACTTTCATCCTTACATTTTCGTGGCTATATAACATATACACTACTGTGTTTCTATCTTTAGAAGAAAAGAAAAACATTGACTTCCACGCCCATTAAGGTAGCCTATAGTCAAACTGTAATCTATATATAAACATCCATAAAGATATAATATGGACATTAATAAGAAAGAAAAAAAAAACTATTGGTTCAGAACTTTTAATGAACTTCTGAAAAATGTGAAATATGTTTTAGAAGTAATGGCATTGGAGAATACAGAAACGAAACAGACTATATGTATTGTACTCTCTAGACCTTTTGCGTCTATTTTTAAACCAGTGCGGGAATACGGCATTACACTGACTGCATATAGTTGTCTGTGAAATGAGAGAATGTACACGTTTATAAAGAACATCTACCTATAATGAGAACAAATAGCAACGCAATTCTTGTATTATTCGTTTTGCAAATGATATTTACCAGCACTTCGAGTCGGCAAAGATGGTGATTTACATCGTGCAAGATTCGGGGCTTCATAGAATTAATGGAACTTTCAAAGAATTTTTAGGAACAAGTTTGCTCAGTTAAACGTCGATGAAAAACGAGTCAAAGTAAGCATTTTTCTACCTTATCATTGTTTAAAATAACTATATACGACTATACTCTCTCTCTCTCTCTCTCTCTGCACATGTAGGCCTATATTCAATTCTTTGTAGAGACTAAAAACTGGGGACCTCGATGGAGGCAACGAAGAAATTCAAGAATGTATAGAACCATTTTGACGAATAAAATAACGTTATATAATTATGTGTTTATATATACCATTCAAGGAAAGCTAGTCACATTATCACATTGACTTTTATAACTTGACAGCAGTTTCAAAGGCACATTTGTGCATAAATATTGTAAGCACTGTATACTATACCTGTATGCCGACGTGCTTGTCCGTATTCCTATGTTAAAATCATGCGAATATCTCGCCCTAAGGCTTTCTACATAACTGGAGGTTCAGGGAAGTGTTAAAATTAAAATATATGCAAGCAAGAGACGAAATAAAAGAAATACACTCACTAAATATATATTACCTAACGGTAGCAGTTAACGAAAACTAATAGCAAATCCTGACGATTGTAACGTTCCTACTCATCCGCCCACAATATGACCAAGGGGTGATGCACTCCTGCCGTCTGTACAGTTGACATGAGCAACTGTTACTGCAATAGCCATTATTGTGTGTATTTAACCTTAGACCCTTCTTAGATTCACTGGGAGGTGACCAGACAGAACTTGCAATGGCTGCACAGTCATCAGAGGGAATAAAAAGCGTTACAAATAAACTATTCAGGCCAACATGGACATAAAAGTCAAATTATTAATAAGTATGTCTTAAAAATATAACTTTCTGTATTCTTTTGAATGTGGTATGTACATTGCCAGGTTACCCATTAAGCATACCAAGCACGTGCTTTAGGACAGCAGCCAAAGAGTGGTACCACTGATTATCTTCTCATAATTCTAAGTAAATGTAATTAAGAATCACTTCAAATGTGTTTATAAACACATAAGTTTAACTTCGAATCCATTACAAACGTATGTGCATACACCCAAGAGTAACTAAGAATCACTTACGATCATGCTTAAATACACCAACAACAAAAAAAACGACCATGCTTACATACACCTAAAAAGAGTAACTAAGTATCACTTACAAAAGTGCGCACATACACCTAAGTAAATCAAACTAAGAATCATTTACAAATGTGTTGGCATATACCTTAGCCAGTGCAATTAAGAATGGCTTACAAATGTGTTTACCTATACCTAAGTAAATCAAACAAAGAATAATTTAGTTTCCACACACCTAAGTAAATGTAGAGAAGAATAATGTACAAATGTGTTTGCACGCACCTAAGGAAATGCAAAGCAGAATCACTTAGGAAGTGTAACTAAGAATGACCCTCAAGTGTGTTTACATTCGCGTAAATAAATTAAATAAAAATCACTTTTAAGTGTGTTTGTATACAGATAATTAAATGTAAATAAGAATCATTTACTAGCGTGTATTCTTACAAACGTGTTTACATACAACTAAGTGTAACTAAGAATCGCTTACAAACGTGTCTACATACACCTAAGTAAGTGTAACTAAGAATCGTTTACAAACGTGTCTACATACACCTAAGTAAGTGTCACTAAGAATCGCTTACAAACGTGTTTGCATACAACTAAGTAAGTGTAACTAAGAATCGCTTACAAACGTGTCTACATACACCTAAGTAAGTGTCACTAAGAATCGCTTACAAACGTGTTTATATACACCTAAGTAAGTGTCACTAAGAATCGCTTACAAACGTGTTTGCATACAACTAAGTAAGTGTAACTAAGAATCGCTTACAAACGTGTCTACATACACCTAAGTAAGTGTCACTAAGAATCGCTTACAAACGTGTCTACATACACCTAAGTAAGTGTAACTAAGAATCGCTTACAAACGTGTTTACATGCACCTAAGTAAGTGTCACTAAGAATCGCTTACAGACGTGTTTACATACACCTAAGTAAGTGTCACTAAGAATCGCTTACAAACGTGTCTACATACACCTAAGTAAGTGTCACTAAGAATCACGTCCAAACGTGTTTACATACACCTACGTAATTGTAACTAAGAATCACGTCCAAACGTGTTTATATACACCTACGTAAGTGTCACTAAGAATCGCTTACAAACGTGTTTACATACACCTAAGTAAGTGTCACTAAGAATCGCTTACAAACGTGTCTACATACACCTAAGTAAGTATAACAAAGAATCACTTACAAACGTGTTTACATACACCTAAGTAAGTGTCACTAAGAATCGCTTACAAACGTGTTTGCATACAACTAAGTAAGTGTCACTAAGAATCGCTTACAAACGTGTCTACATACACCTAAGTAAGTGTCACTAAGAATCGCTTACAAACCTGTTTACATACACCTAAGTAAGTGTCACTAAGAATCGCTTACAAACGTGTTTACATACACCTAAGTAAGTGTCACTAAGAATCGCTTACAAACGTCTTTACATACACCTAAGTAAGTGTCACTAAGAATCGCTTACAAACGTGTTTACATACACCTAAGTAAGTGTCACTAAGAATCGCTTACAAATGTGTTTACATACACCTAAGTAAGTGTCACTAAGAATCGCTTACAAACGTGTTTACATACACCTAAGTAAGTATAACAAAGAATCGCTTACAAACGTGTTTACATACACCTAAGTAAGTATAACAAAGAATCGCTTACAAACGCGTTTACATACACCTAAGTAAGTATAACAAAGAATCGCTTACAAACGTGTTTACATACACCTAAGTAAGTGTCACTAAGAATCGCTTACAAACGTGTTTACATACACCTAAGTGTCACTAAGAATTGCTTACAAACGTGTTTACATACACCTAAGTAAGTATAACAAAGAATCGCTTACAAACGTGTCTACATACACCTAAGTAAGTATAACAAAGAATCGCTTACAAACGTGTTTACATACACCTAAGTAAGTGTCACTAAGAATCGCTTACAAACGTGTTTACATACACCTAAGTAAGTGTAACTAAGAATCGCTTACAAACGTGTCTACATACACCTAAGTAAGTGTCACTAAGAATCGCTTACAAACGTGTTTACATACACCTAAGTATGTATAACAAAGAATCGCTTACAAACGTGTTTATATACACCTAAGTAAGTGTCACTAAGAATCACGTCCAAACGTGTTTATATACACCTACGTAATTGTAACTAAGAATCACGTCCAAATGTGTTTATATACACCTACGTAATTGTAACTAAGAATCACGTCCAAACGTGTTTATATACACCTACGTAATTGTAAATAAGAATCACGTACAAACGTGTTTATATACACCTACGTAATTGTAACTAAGAAACACGTACAAACGTGTTTATATACACCTACGTAATTGTAACTAAGAATCACGTACAAACGTGTTTATATACACCTACGTAATTGTAACTAAGAAACACGTCCAAACGTGTTTATATACACCTACGTAATTGTAACTAAGAATCACGTCCAAACGTGTTTATATACACCTACGTAATTGTAACTAAGAATCACGTTCAAAAGTGTTTACATAAAACCAAGAAAGTGCAACTCAGAATCACTCACAAATGTCTTTACATACAATAAAATAAATGTAACTAAGAATCAATCATAAATGTGTTTACTTAAAATTAAATAATAGCAACTAAAATTCACTCTTACACGTGTGCTTACATACATCTAAATAAATGGAAATAAGAATCACTTACATACATTTCTCGGTACAAACATGTTTACATACACCTAAGTAAGTGTAACTAAGAATCACTTACAAACGTGTTTACATATACCGAAGTGTAAGAATCACAAACTTGTTTGCATACACCTAAGTAAGTGTAACTAAGAATCACTTACAAACGTGTTTACATATACCGAAGTGTAAGAATCACAAACGAGTTTGCATACACCAAAGTAAATGTAGCTAAGGATCACTTACAAGTTTGTTTACATACACATAAATAATGTAACCAGGAATTACTAAACACGTGTCTACATACACCTTAGTAAGAGTAACTAAAATTACTTAGAAATGTGTTTACCTACTCCTACGTCAGTGTAACTAAGAATCACTTACAAACGTGTTTGCATACACTTAAGTAAATGTAACAAAGAATTACTTTCAAATGTGTTTTCATAGTCTTAGTACGTATAAGGAAAAATTACTTACAAACTTGACTATATACATCTAAGTAAGTGTAGCTAAGAATCTGACATACACCTCAGTAAATGTAACGAGGAAATCACATACAAACGTGTTGACTGACATACACCTCAGTAAATGTAACGAGGAAATCACATACAAACGTGTTGACTGACATACACCTCAGTAAATGTAACGAGGAAATCACATACAAACGTGTTGACTGACATACACCTCAGTAAATGTAACGAGGAAATCACATACAAACGTGTTGACTGACATACACCTCAGTAAATGTAACGAGGAAATCACATACAAACGTTTTGACTGACATACACCTCAGTAAATGTAACAAGGAAATCACATATCAACGTGTTTACGTGCATCTAGTAAATGTAGCAAAGAATCAGAAATGTGTTAAATTCACCTAATTAAATATAAGGAAGATTCGTGTATAAATCTGTTCTCATACACCTAAGTAAGTGTAACAAAGAATCAGTTACAAAAGTGTTTATATATGCCGAAGTAAATGTAACTTGGTATCACATACAAAGGTGTTTCCACAGTGTTATGTAAATGTTAATAAGAACCACACGCAAATATGTTTACTTGCAAACGTGCTTACATATACCAACGTAAATGTAACTAAGAATCACTTATGAAGTGCATATATACACGTACTTAAATGCAACTAATAATGGATTCCAAAGGAGATTACATGCACCTAAATAAGTGTAAATTAGAGTCACTCACAAACGTGTTTAGATACACCTAAGTAAGTGTAAATTAGAATCACCCACAAAGGTGTTTACATACACCTAAGTAAGTGTAACAAATAAAGAATCACTTAAGAAAGCGTTTACATATATCTAAGTAAATATAAATAAGAGTCACTTAATAATGTGTTTATATACACCTAAATAAGTGTGACTAAGAATCACTTGAGGAATTTCTTGCGACTGTGTTAATATACACCTAAGTAAATGTAATGAAGAATAACTTACAGCCGTGTATAGATACGCTTAGTAAGTGTAACGAAGAATAATATATGTGTTCTCATACGCCTAAGTAAATGTAATGAAGAAACATTTACAAATGTGTGTACATACACCTAAGCATGTGTAATTAAGGATCACTTACCAACTTGTTAGCATACACATATGCATGTGTCAATGAATATCACTTACAAACGTATTTATATACACCTGGATCAGTGTAGCTAAAACTCACAAACGTGTTTACACACACCTAGATCAGTGTAGCTAAAACTCACTTACAAACGTGTTTACACACACCTAGATAAGTGTAGCTGTAAATCACTTACAAACGTGTTTACGTACACCGAAGTAAATTAGTTAAGGATCACTTACAAATGTTTTTTTTCCATACACCAAAGTAAATGTAAATAATACTCACCTACAAATGTGTTTACTTTCCAACGTGTTACATACACCTAAGTAAGTGCAACTATAATCAGTTACAAATGTGTTTATATACACTTAAGTAAACGTAACTAAGAATCACAAACGTATTGACATACACCTGATTAAATGTAACTAAGAATCTATTCGAAAAGTATTTACATACACCTAAGTAAATGAAACAAGGAACCACCAGCAAACATGTTGACATTCACCTAAGTAAATGTAACAAGGAACCACCAGCAAACGTGTTGACATTCACCTAAGTAAATGTAACTAAGAATTACTAACAAATGGGTTTACACACACTTGAGGAAATGTAACTAAGAATTACTAACAAATGGGTTTACACACACTTGAGGAAATGTAGCTAAGAATCATTTCATTCCAGTGTGGTAAGTAACTTCCTATACTTAGTTTTGAAAGGTGTACATTTTTTACCATGTTTTAACTTTCTGTAAAATTATATACTGATTTTGGAAGATGTATATTGTCTATCCAATTGAATTTATTACAATTATTGTCCACGTCGGCATAATTCGATTACCTCTAAGAGTGCAAATCAACATATCTTTCAGAACGACTTGCAAATAACAATAACTTTATAATGTTATTAGCTGCTCTAAAGGTATGAATTATATGTTCAGATTTCCAAAGAACAGTGCTTTTCTTTCTGGTGGAAGAAGCGCTCCAATAATGCAGTGACTTACAATACTGTATTTCTAATGCAGTGACTTACAAGACTGTATTTCTAAAGCAGTGACTTACAAGATTGTATTTCTAATGCAGTGACTTACAAGACTGTATTTCTAAAGCAGTGACTTACAAGACTATTTCTAATGCAGTGACTTACAAGACTGTATTTCTAATGTAGTGATTTACAAGACTGTATTTCTAATGCAGTGACTTACAAGACTGTATTTCTAATGCAGTGACTTACAAGACTGTATTTCTAATGCAGTGACTTACAAAACTGTATTTCTAATGTAGTGACTTACAAGACTGTATTTCTAATGCAGTGACTTACAAGACTGTATTTCTAAAGCAGTGACTTACAAGACTATTTCTAATGCAGTGACTTACAAGACTGTATTTCTAATGCAGTGACTTACAAGACTGTATTTCTAATGTAGTGACTTACAAGACTGTATTTCTAATGCAGTGACTTACAAGACCGTATTTCCGAACTTGCACTGGTCTTTATCATGGACTATGGGTATCTTCAGATGAACCAAAATACTGTTGTGTGCAACTAGACGTATACATAGTTTTCTGCGGGTAGTTGGAGAATACATTACAAAGCCATTTTACGCATCTGTTCATTTGGACACCCATTTAGCTGTGAGACTGACAGACACCTATTTATCTATGGAAATGGCAGACACCATCTATCTGTGGAAATGGCAGACACTTTTTATCTGTGGGACTGACAGACACCCATTTACCTATGGGACTGGCAGACGCCTATTTATATGTGGGACTGGCAGACACCCATTTATCTATGGAAATGGCAGACACCATCTGTCTGTGGAAGTGGCAGACACGTTTTATCTGTGGGACTGACATACACCCATTTATATATGGGACTGGCAGACACCCACTTATCTGAGGAAATGGCAAACAACATTTATCTATGGAAATGGCAGACACATAGAATAAAGTCTTGTGTGTTCTTATACCTCGGGAAAGACTTGTGTTCTTACACCTTGGGTCATGGATGACATCGCTACCCTGTGTATTTTCGGTTTCTCGATAAATGACTTGCAGTTTGACGTTAGACTCCAGTTTTGTTCCCAGCCAGACGTTGGTAAACCGTCTACATTCCATACACTTAGTGCCATTTTCGAGACTACATAAATATTTTTTTATAGTGCTATAGTGCATGAGTTTCCTTTTTGTTCAAATGATTGTTATTGCAAATAATTATATTATACTTCAAATAAAATTATATAATTTGGATTACTATTCTGTTACTTTTAATATCAGTTCACTATTCAGACTGATTTGTGCAAATTATTCTAATTTATTGTGCTTCACTTTATTTCATGTTTAACAAAGTGGAATGTTGCAACATATTTAAATATAACTTCTAATTTGGAATTATTCATTTCGTTTTGTTTCTTCAAATTATTTCATTTAATACTACCTGAACCAGGGCCGTCGTACGGACTACGTTCACCTAAATATGGGCCATCATTCGAACTTGACCGACCCGAGCCAGCAACAACGCACCAGAACCTATCAATGAGGCCGCATTGATTTATCAGTTGTTGCTCACCCATGACATCATGGATCCGGGAAAGTTTCGCGTGCTGAGGCACGAAGACATGATGATGTATATTACGACACCGATGATGAATTTTGAAGATACAGAAACACTTCGTGTTTTATGCGAGATTAATGCTGCGATGCAGCGTGTCGTTGCAAAGAAAACTCAGAGCGTCACCTCGATGAGCATAATCTCACCAGCAAAGCCAGAAATCTACGTGACTTTCTCTGCACCAATCGACGCGAAGAAATCCTGCATACTCGAGATAGTACTAGCGTTGTTGCTTATGTATTACAATATTCGATCAAGACAGTTCGAAGGTATTCCCCTGAATACTATTGTTCGTGTCTTCGATGGTTGGTGGCGTAACTTGGCAAGTTTATCTGTCCCCAGGCACGTACGACATAGAATCAAGCAATGAAGAGATTCGATGAAACATTTTGATAAGACTCTACAATTTTCGTATGCGGGCATCAGTCCATGTTCGTCATTTCATCTCAAGTAAACCTGTACCCTGCGAGATTAACATTGCACAATTATCAGTAAGAACAATTCTTTGATGGCCTGAAGACATTAATAAAATTCATAAAAACAAACGAATTAATCTTACGCACAGGACCAGGAGAATCCGTGTACCATATCGTGGCAGACATTTGTTGGATTACCTCAACCATTTAGACCAGTTTAACCAGAGACGATATCGGTGGTAGTTATGAAACCTGAGCTTCCCGCAAATGTACCTGCTTAAGGTCACATACTGTTTAGGTTTTCACCAACCGTCGAACAAAGTGATTTGACATCGATTACTTCTGCAGAGCCCGTATATCTTCCATACCACAGTCCCCGGTTGACACATACTTGATGTACCCTGGTGGATCAGGACTGGCATATGGTAAATCTCCGACAGAAGACCTTGACAATGCAATTATGAATGGAGATCGACCTAATATTTAATGACGATAGTACGTGGGCGCGTGATACCAAAACGTGTTTTTAACGTGAGAAACCTAGATTACATGACATATTACTGGTTAATAATGTTATCCAGGGATTTTGTTTATAAGTGCACCAAAAGAGCTCGCATTCTTGTCATCGCGTGCTGCACTGGTCGCTAAACAAGCTACAATGCGAGTCTTTGATCGCGTCGAAAACATCGCAGCGATTTGGTTGAAAAATCTGGGATTACGAGCTCAAGATCGATCACGGAGATTAGTGGCTCTGCCACCACCACGGGCATTTACAGTTCCATAACAGTTACACTTCCATCAGCTGCAACAATGCCACAAATCATCAATACAGCTGCACACTAACGTCTGGATGATTCAGTGCTTGCAAACGAGGTTATGGAAAACGGATTATTGATGTGGACTAAGCCTGGACGCGAGTGGAAAAGAGCTATTACACGAAATCCATAAGACAGTATGCATTCGCGAGCCCACAACCCACTGGTTTTCTGACTGACCTGGTGTTTCGGCGCCGTTCTGCCAAGACAAATCTAAGTTACAACATTGGATTCGCGGGGCGTTGAGGACTACTTACGAACCTTCATAATTGTTTTTGTGTGCATTTCATCTCAATCATATATTCAATTTCTAATGAAAATTTAGCAAGATTATTTTTGGGGTCAAACATACGGTCACGTGATACCCAAAACTAATGGTGTAATCTGACGTGCTGCTGCTATTCAGTATGGCAAAGTTGTTTTGTCTAAATTAACAGCATGACTTTATGCGATAATTTCAATGCTTGCAGAAACGCATTTTTTGTTTGTTGCTTATGACTTCTGTAGGCACATCACCGCTGTAATTTCACACACTTACGCAGACGCAACAGACACAAGAGTTAAACAGTTTTCATGACAAATAACTATCCAGCAAGAATACCAAGATGTGCATTCATAACATTTCAAACTATGGATAGTGTAAAAAAAAAAAAAACGGACAGACAATCAATAAGATGGTATTTGACAATTTAGGAGTGTTTAAAGTTTCTCTGCGGTTGAACGGTCACCAAGAACTGCTTGACGTTTGCAATCATCATGTAGCATATGCATTACACAAGCTTTATCATTCATACACTCAGCTCAAAACGTTAACATATTTCTGCAGAGTTCCCCAAAACACTTCACTTGGTTATAGCCAATTTAATACTTGTCGTTGGAACCCCTGGATCTGTTAAGCAGTGCATGTTCCACTTGAACTTCCACGCACATAATAATAACCTTCATTTTGTCCACGCATTACTCAATTACGTATGCATTGCAGTGATTCTCTTTGATAGTATGCTATTGGTGGAGGGTGGCCGAATGAAGATAATTGGTGCATCGGTGGAAACTAGTAAAGTTTTCTTAGACTAGACGTTGAACATGGTTACATCTTCCAATAATAATGTCCTATCCTGAATTTAAGGTTGGACTAAGTGCAAAACTACTTACGAAAACAAATGATTGCTTGGTCACAGTGAGTTTTTCTCAGTGATCTGGAACTGTCCACGTGTGGTGGACCCAAACAAAACGTAATCAGCTTAATGCAACCAAACAAAATAACACCTCGGTGACATTAAAATTATCCAAGTCAGTGGTGATACAACTGCAAAAGACTGGTTAAATATTTCCGTTCCTCTTGGCTATTCCAGCATTGTTCGCAGCTGCGGTTCCTGCAATTGAAAGAGCAGCTGCGTTAGGGGTGGCCTTGATAAAGGCTGTTGGTAGCCACATAGACTTTCGTAAACGAATCAAAAAAGGAAAAGGTATTTTATTACCCAGTACAACTTGCATACTACCATCAAGCAACGACTTCGACTACCCGATACGATTCACAAAAGACCGCGACGTTAACCAGCTTTCACGTACGGTGATAAAGTCAATCAAGCATTTCCGCGGTGTCTCTGTAGAGTTGGAACTTGTATCGATGATTATATGTGCATTGGAAACCAGCATTGTTAGCCTGGATTCACCAACATGACATTGTACCCATTGGATTGTATTCATAATAACGCATCGACATCTGTTGTTTATGTCTCGTACTGGCTTGCACTGCGACCCGAAGTTGCACATTGTTTTACCCGAAGCGGACAAAATTGTCTATCACTGTTTTATTCCACTCTGTCGTTACAAACTCGAGTCGACGGGCCACTACGTGGACATCTTTTTGTTGGAGCTTTGCATGTACTCGAGGCAAGCAACTCTTCCTTAACACCAACACCTCATACGCTGATTGATTTTACCTTGTCATTTATAAATTACACTTGATAGTATATAATTTAACCTTTTTTAACATTTACCGATGTTACTCACCTCGACAAGGCGTTGATGTTGATCTGAGATTTGCCATCTTAGCGAATTTGACCAAATGTTCCAGCCTGATTTTGTTGACGTCGACCCGCGAGCATATGAGTTTCCCAAAATCGAACTGGAAAACTTAAAACGCTTAACTTGGACATACCAGATGTTTCGAAGCTGTGATGTGCTGTCGCGAAAAATCTGGCCCAAATCAATTAAATCGGAGGAATAAGAGACTCTGGTGTGTCGGTTCTATTTAAAATTTTTAAAAAATTACCGAATCTGCTGTGAAACAGTAAGTGGATGCAACAACCGCAAAGTTGCTCCAGCCACCACACGCAGTAACTTAATGGGAATATATCAAAGGAATATTAACAGGCTAAGGCAATATATAAAATATTGTTATTACAAGATGTTAATTGACCTTTCGCTGTTAGAGACGGGGATTACATTGATAGACCTAAGTCTATCATAAAGGTGTATAAGTCTGGCTCTATTTATCTATCTTATAGGAGCCCCGAGTGGCCGAGTGGTCTAAAGCGCTCACCGTTACGGATCACTGCCATCTCACCTCTGTCTGCGTCGGTTCGAGTCTCGGATTTGGCTAATGTGGTTATGTGAGAAAGCTTGCCAGTAGCTTCTAATGGGTCGGTGGTTCTTTCCGGGGGTTTTCCGGGTTCTTCCTCCACCATTAATACTGGCCGCCATGTATAGCCTATCTTGTGCTGAAAAATGGCGTTAAACCCTACAACAACAACAACAACAACAATCTATCTTATATGGATATATAGGTCAGTAGGGTACAGAAACAATATTGGTAAAAATAATCAGCTGCATTTTTTTATATCACTTAACATATGACGTCCAGACACAAGTTTTTAAGACTTTATCACCTATAATACCAAAATCATTAGTTGCTTGAGATGAAATTCATTTCGAAGGACTCGACCTATATCCGGTTGGGTTCTTAAGCGTTGGTAGCGTTTGTGTTTAAGATTAGATTTACCATTTCATGTCAGTGATGGATTCTGAAGACGGTGATGAGGTTGCGGAATTAGTCGACCGGGTGGTGGAAAGGGCAACCTGAAATGCTAATATCGCAATTATTTTCCACTTCTCAACGAAAATCTGCTTCAGGATGATGTTACCAGACCCTCGTATACGCTCAGCTTGCGGTTTCGTTCTAACAACAGACACAGACTATCTTCTTTCTGGTAAGTAATCTGTCTATCTATCTATCTATCTATCTATCTATTTTACGTTTAATAGTCTACGTCTGTATTCTCATACTTTTGGACCAATTTAAAGGGTTTACAAAAGGCAAAATACTCTCGAGTTTTCTCAGTTATTACATTAATAAGAAGTCTGAAGAAAGAAAAAACCACCAGCAATATTTGCCTGAATACTAGTAAACATCAAATAGAAAGGAATGACGAATGTCAGTACAAACTGCAAGAACTGTTAGGACATCATATCTGTAATTATATCTAACTAAAGATTTCTCTATATGTTAACATTTACTATCGTACTATACAGTTGTCTATGTATCTGTTGATATTAACATTTCCGTCTTGCTGCATTTCTATCTATAATTAGCTAATGAACATCTTATAAACATTTTCGTATTTTCAAAGCTATTAGAAAACTGATTCATCTGTTAGGACTGGTCGGCCTGGTGTCAGGATTATGTGACTGGGTGGGACATCATGCCACATGTCTGCGACATGATGCCCCACTGCTAGGCACCGGTATAAACTGCCACACTGCAGACATCATAGCGCTATGACTGAAAAATTGTTAAAGCTACGTTAAAAATCCAAATCACACACACACACACACACACACACACTACTCATTCATTATTCATTAATGACACGAAAATGACCATAAAAAGTATTAATAGTCCCTGTTTTCGAAATGATATTAAAATGGTACACAATTTCATCGAAATCCTTTTTTTTTTTTTTCATTCCCTCTCCCCTCTCGAACGTAAGGGACAAAATAAGCAAAAATCTGAAGTGAAAGAGAAAAACATCGCGCTGGACGAAAACATTAAAACGGAACTTGTACCAAGTAACCTACAGTAATCTGGTTCGTCGTAACGCAGAAAAGTGAACGATGAATAGAAAAATATCTCAGTAATGAAACAAGCCATATAGTATGGTCGTTTGTCTTTAAAGACGGATGGAAGGAAATCGAGGGTCATCGGTGGAACGAAGTATTTGGAAGTTACGTACCTTCTCTCTTACATAGTATGATAGAGAGGGTCCTATGTCAGAACGGGTCATGGGGGTCATCTACGGTATTTTTTGTAACTCTGTACGATTTTTTTCCTTCAGATTATCGGTTTTTTTCTCAACATCAAGCTCGCGTCGAGCACCTGTGACAAAAGTTAATAAACTCACCTCTGTTTACATTAGAATGTGGACACAAGTCGGTCTCCAAACTGACAGAAGTTTATCCAACCACTGCATATTTACGCGATACAATTTCGACTCAAAATGAGATTTGTTTACGTATTCTGTAGTCTGCTGTTCCAAGTCAAATACTGCAAATATCAGATCACAAATACATTACAGTAAATATGGGAATTTCTGCATCCAGTAAACCTTCTTTCACGTGAATATTGCAACAATGTAATGTTTAGTTGTGAAAGTGACATGATAGGTTACGTTAATATGGATAGTCTACTCAGTCTAATGGGGTACTGCATCAAACAAAACATCACTCGCATCCGACGTTCTGTGTTGAAAAATGATTTTGTCTGTGTAAAATGTTCTGTTTTTATGAAGTACGCTTGTTCTTTGACTTTTAGATTGTAAGAAAAGTATAATCCACTTTTAAACTTTAATACTAGTTCAACTTTGTCTTGTGCAACGTCTGTCAGAATGAAAGAAATTATTCCTTCTTATTTCCATCTAAATAATTTTCACTGAAGTAACAACTGTGATAAAAAGATTCTCAAATCATAAATTCAATATTATATCATTACCTATTTGAGATCCTCTATATCTTGTACCTGATAAAAATGTAGAAGTTTCCCCAAACTAAGTAATGTTTCTCCTCAGTTATCAGTACTATTCTGTTCGTTGATGGTGGAGAGACTATACTACATGTATATCTATCAGTATATCAACTAGTCTTAAAGATAAATGGCTACTTCTTTTAAAAGGCAATTTATTATATTGTATCCACTCTCTTGTTTAAAGTAACCAAACATCTTGTACATTACAAAAATATTAAAGAACATATGTATGTATGTATGCATACATGCATGGATGGATGTATGTATGTATGTATGTATGTATGTGTGTGTATGTATGTGTGTGTGTATGTATGTATGTATGTATATATATATATGTGTGTGTATGTATATATGTGTGTGCGTGTGTGTGTTTCCATATGTTTCACCATCGCCGCTTCCTCCTGTCATAAGAGTAGTTATATCTGCATCTGTGATGACAATTTTTTCACCTCTCATAATACAAAATACAGTGATCGTTAACACTTGCTACTTTTAAATGAGCATTTTGTCACGTGAACTGTGGCTAGTTTATTAAATACCGATAACGACAACAAACCCCACTGCACCCCACCAGGAAGGTCATTTCAACTTTTTTTTTTTTTTGGGTGGGGGGACAAAACTTGACGGGCTTGTTAATTTTCGTATATAGGCAACAGTAATTTTACAGCACATGGAAAATCGGGGGGGGGGGGGGGCACACCCACCTGCCCCCTCCAAATGACATCCCTGCACCCCACCAATAAAAACTCTTCCAAACATTAATTGGAATTCACATTACCATACATTTTGGGCAATACAGAATTAAGAAAATGCAGTGCTTAGAAAATATTCGTAAGTTGTGAGGACATTTGCAAACTGAAAAGACGAATGTGAAGGGGATAAACTGTACTATATTTTCAATGTGTCTACACAAATTTAGTCGTAACGGTGACTCGTCAGTGGAAAATAATTCATTTCTGTCCTATACAAACAAACTTCAGGAAATTACTAGAGTGAGAGATTGTGGTCACATATATAACACTTCTTATTAGATTAGATTGAAACCGTGCTTTCTTAATTATTTCTTAACAATGAAATCGCCACGATTTATCACGAGGTGAACAAAGTAAGCCTGAATGTAATTAATTTATGTACACCTGCGTGTAACAGAGTAAGCAAAATGCCATTCCGTAAGACACTTAGCTGTAACATCCAAAATATTCAAGTTTCGTTTACCTGAGTGAGAGATCGACCAATCGAGAGAGAGAGAGAGAGAGAGAGAGAGAGAGCAACAGCGACACAATAACAACAACAGCAGCAAACTGAAGCCCGCGAAGTTCCAATAATTCCCAAATGGTCCGGAAACCAATGACCAATAAATTTCAAAATTCAGGTGCATTTCAAACGTATGCATGCGATTACTTTTGGTCCAATCTCATTATTGCAACTGCGAGTTTAGTCAGTTAAATTGTTGACAAGAAACTAAACGAATCGGCACTTTTTAATCGGAGTACGAAGTTGTTATTTTTTCAACAAAAGTCGGAGGTGAAATCATTACGTGTCATTAGCAATAGTTCGATTAAATGTAATTATCATAATATAATATCTGAAAATAACTTATACCATTTGGGAAATGTTCAGAAAATCTCTGAATAATAATCTATATCAAAGGCTCCACTTCTCCCCTTTCAGCAGTTAATAATTATCGCATACGCGTATTGTGGTTTCACAAAATTGAGAAAGTGGCAATCATTTCGTCAACTTTGGACACTTATCCTTGCATCCATTTTAACTGACCTTTACTCCAATTTTCTGGAGCGCATTCCCAATTAAATGCGTTCAGACTACATAAAGTGTGCGGGACTTGTAGTGTTTAGCCGTTTTATACAGAACAAATTAACAAGATACGTTCGGAGGCAAGGAAAGACTCGCCCATTGGTATTATTTAATCTGATTTGTTTGCCTTTACTCGGCTTTTTCTCCACCAGATATTTACTGGTATTTTAAGTCATTATGTGAAATATATATTACCAACTGCAGGTGATAAAAAATATTGTAAAATGATATTCAGCGGTGTACATAATGATTTAAGCTATACTGGATTTGATTGCATTTAGAAATCTCTATGAAAGTGATATTTTATATAAGAGTCTAAGATACTTCAGCTGTTACGTTGGCACCAGGACGTGTAATACGTATTTACCTTGGATGATTGATATTTAACTATCCCGCTAGACTTTTATGTCTCAGTCACAAGGAGGGACCTTTCGTCATGGAACGACGTCATAATGGAATTTGACAGATCCAGCATGGTAAATTAAGATACTGTGAAGTTTTAGTGAACAAGTAACAATAGGTAAGGTGGCTATACTTTACAACAATAGGTATGGTGGGTACATTTTACAAAAATAGGTTGATACGTGTTTAGGCTCGAATAAACAGTAACACAAGATAGAGTGAAAATAACAAGCTTTGAAAAATATAAAGATTTATTTCCCTAGAAAAATTCTGTAAAAATGAAAATAATCCAAGAATAATCTACAAGTAAAATTGTAGTAGTCCTAATAACAAAATGTTTTTTCTGATTTCAAGTTTGAATCCCGAAGAAGAATCCAAGATGGAAGACGATGACGCATGCTGTAACCTGTAGTGTTGAAGTCAACAGTTCCTTGTAGAAAAAAAAATGTATCACTCCGTTTTGGAAATCTGAATAAATGTTTATAAAAGCTGTCCTTGTTCAAGAATTTCACATGAGCACACGTATTTTCCAGAAAAAAAGAATTAATCCTTTTTTAATCCAAGTAATTTGAAATAACTCCAAACAGCACAACGTACACCTTCCAGTGTAAAGAAAAAGCCCAGCTACTACTTCGAATATCTCTCCAAAACAAAGGTTATATCGTAATCTAAAATGCAAAAAGAGGGTCACGCCATCATGTTCAAGAACCTCGTCGAAATGATGAACTTGTTAAAGATCACGTACACCCAGTGTGGCCCTGACGAAAACCAATCATTTTACTCTAATAAAATGAAAATAAAATTGTTTACATCTTAAATACGTGGTCCAGTCATGACCGCAACAAAAACAAATCATTTTAAAATAATAAAAAAATCTTATTTACGTGGTTGCTACTAATTTTGAATCAAGGTCAGGATCTAGATGAACACCTGGTGTTTACAAAACGAACAGTGAAGGTCAAACTATTTTCTGAAAAAGGTATCATCTCTCGTGAATAAATTTACATCACAATAGCATGTAATTAAAAATAAAAAAATAAACAAAAAGAAAAAAAACAATTAAATTGAAAAAAATATATATCGAATCAGACACAATTATATCAAATATGCATAAAAAGGTATGGTGGTCACACTTTACTACAGTATGCAAGGTGGGTACACTTTACAACAGTAGGTAAGGTGGGAACATTTTACAACAATAGGTAAGGTGGAAAAGTTTACAGCAATTGGTAAAGTACGTACAGTTTACGACAGTAGGTAAGGTTGGTACAATTTGCAATAATAACAAAGGTGATAGAGTTTACAACAATAGATAAGGTGGTAGAGTTTACAACAATATGTAAGGTGGGTATAGTTAATAACAATAGGCAAGGTGGGTATAGTTAATAACAGTAGGCAAGGTGGGTATAGTTTACAACAGTAGGCAACGTGGGTATAGTTTACAAAAATAGGTACCGTGGGTATAGTTAATAACAATAGGTAAGGTGGGTATAGTTTATAACAGTAGGCAAGGTGGGTACCCTTTACAAAAACAGGTATGATGGGTAAATTTGCAAAACTAGATAACGTAGGTATAGTTTACAACAATAAATAAGGCGGGTATAGTTTACAACAATTGGTAAGGAGGGTACACTTTACAAACAATAGGTAAGGTGGATATAGTTTACAACAATAGGTGAGGTGGATACAGTTTACACCAATACGTACGATGGGTATAGGTTACACCAATAGGTAAGGTGGTACAGTTTGCACCAAATGGTACGGTGGGTACAGTTTACAACAATAAGTAAGTTGGGTACAGTTTACAACAATAGGTACGGTGGGTACAGTTTACAACAATAGGTACGGTGGGTACAGTTTACAACAATAGGTACGGTGGGTACAGTTTACAACAATAGGTACGGTGGGTACAGTTTACAACTATAGGTACGGTGGGTACAGTTTACAACAATAGGTACGGTGGGTACAGTTTACAACAATAGGTACGGTGGGTACAGTTTACAACAATAGGTACGGTGGGTACAGTTTACAACAATAGGTACGGTGGGTACAATTTACGTTGTTTTGAGCTTATGCATATCTCCTCGCAATGCTTGTGAGGGAGGGAGAAGTAAGATAAAACAAAAACTTGGCGGTCCAGTGTACACTAAGGTAAATTTGAAAGGATGGATTTTACATCAGCCTGGCATTATTATTCACATAATCGTACTTATCTATCAACAAGACCTTGAGTTTTTAGAGGAAGGCTATACAACGCCAACATTAAATTCGCACAATCAGTACGATACCTAGGTGTTACTCTGGACAGTACTCTCACATTGCACCAACATGTCATGAACATATGCAAGGCTGCATATCTTGAGCCGAGACGCATCAGCTCCATTCGCAGATATCTTTCAGTTGATGCCACTAAAACACTTGTGTGTTCATTAGTACTTTCAAGACTGGACTATTGTAACTCAATTCTGTCTGGTTCATCTCAATATCTACTCCAGAAACTTCAAAAAGTTCAAAACACTGCTGCTCGGATCATACTTAGAGTATCACGATCTCAGCATGTTTTTTTTATCTTTTAATGTTTTTCTAATTTCATGGTGTTTATTTTTGTAATAATATTATTATATGTTTTTTTTATCATATAGGTGTTGTCTAATGTTGTAAAGCGCTTAGAGCTTCTAAAGATTAGGCGCTATACAAAGTCCTCATTATTATTATTATTTTCTCTGATGAATATTAACAACATTTTGACTTTCAGTACGAAATATGAAGATCATATTTACCTGTATCAAGTGAATAACGGATATTTTCTTGGAGAAAATACTTGAGATTTTCACCCACGAGATATATTGCATGGACATAATTCTTGTATATTCTGGTTTTAAATGAATAAAAAATTAATATATACCTCCAAAACGCATGCGCAGACGATTTTTTCTCCAGCAGAATGGGAACAGAAGGCAAAAACCAATATATCATCAATGTGAACATATGTACACTGCTTCGCCACTCGTTAAAATATCCTCGACCGTCCTAACTTTGTGCCGTCTATGACTGATACGCCATATATCTCGCGATCTCACGTGCTTGTTATCTGAGCCTGATGTTCCAGCTGGGTTAGTACCTTTCGTTTACGGTAACAGTAAGTGCTGATTAAGAAATATTCGACGAAATAAAATTTAAATGTATACTACAAGTCTACAATTCAAATGAAACAAAACACAATGGAAATGTCAAATTTAACTAATGACATATATGCCACACGTTTTTGGTACTGAAGTAAGTGTTAGCTGTACAACACAGGGCAACTGTTCACATGCTGGTTTACTTTATGTCCTCATTTACGGGAAACCCACGACAGAGACTTTTGTGAGGCAATGTAAAAACTTGGTTAAAATAGCCTACACTTCTTATGTCAGGCTAGCAAAATTGAATCTAATGGAAAATTATACATAAAGAAATTTTCCATTAAAATTATTTATTATAAAACAGAGATCTGTTATTAAATAGCATGATTTGTTTTGTTAAATATTCACCACATCTTTAAAAGTTATAATTCTGAATAAAGCATGGAAGGAACAATATTGAAATATGCATCATATTCGTTTTCTTTGACATTTTTATCATTATTAGTTATAAGTGTTTTATTTCAGATAATATTAGTTTGAATGAAATTATATATATATATATATATATATATATATATATATATATATATATATATATATATATATATATATATATATATATATATATATATATTCTTATCACAAGACAAAGACTTTCTCATTCACATCCTTTACCTCAAACAATAAATATCAGCAACACCAACATTAAATTCACACAATCAGTACGAAACCTATGTGTTACTCTGGACAGTACTCTCACATTGCACCAACATGTCATGAACATATGCAAGGCTGCATATCTTGAGCCGAGATGCATCAGCTCCATTCGCAAATATCTTTCAGTTGATGCACCTAAAACGCTTGTGTGTTAATTATTACTTTCAAGACTGGACTATTTTAACTCAGTTCTGTCTGGTTCATCTCAATATCTGCTCCAGAAACTTCAAAAAGTTCAAAACACAGCTGCTCGGATCATACTTAGAGTATCACGATCAGAGCACACCTCCCCGCTGCTCTGTACCCTACACTGGCTATCCATTCCATCCAGAATCAAACACAGAATTTGTTCTCTGTGCTACGTTTCACTGTCGGACTCTAGTCCAACATACCTATCGGACCTCACCCATGTGTACACACCAGCAAGATACTTACGCTCCTCTTCTGACAATCGTATACTCATTATTCCCACTATGAAAACAAAGTCATATGGACAGCGTTCTTTTGCATACCAGAGCCCAGCAACGTGGAATGAATTGCCCACTGAACTTAGACACAAAGACACAGTGATCACATTCAAGACTGCTCTCAAAAACTCACTTATTTCGACTGCAAGAACAAACTTAAAGACCTAATAATGTTTCCTACCTTAACTATTCTCAGCATGTTTTTTTTTTATGTTTTCTAATTTCATGGTGTTTGTTTTTGTAATCATATCATGACATGTTTTTTTATCTTATAGGTGTTGTCTAATGTTGTAAAGCTCTTTCAGCTTCTAAAGATTAGACGCTATACAAAGTCCTCATTATTATTATTATTATTATTATTATTATATATATATATATATATATATATATATATATATATATATATATATATATATATATATATATATATATATATATATATATATATATATAAGATAGCTATATATAGACATCATAAACGATCGATTTATACATGATCTTGGCTTAACAGTGACATTCCAATCTTACGTCACATGCCATGTAATTCAAGGTCATGAACCAAAGACGTACCTTCGGAAATATACAAATTTTAACACGCTTGGGAAAACGGCAAAGAATTTGGAGATTATATACTCAATTTTAGCTATGATATAACTGAGTAGATATAATTCGACACTTCATTTGTCGATTTTAATAGTTTCACACAACGTTAGCGCTACAATTCATGTTAAGGGAATATACCATGACATGTCGTAGATAACGCGTTTTTTCTTACTCCACGATAAAATACCCTTACTTCCTACGATATGGTATAGTGCTATTCGAAGTTTTCGTTTTTTTCTGCATAGTACCACCTATTCCGTGCTTATTTTATATAAACTGGATGGCAATAAATTACTAGTTCTGCATCACCATTTGATGTTGCGAAAATGTCCTGATTGTTGGCGAGTAGTCTATTTTAAAAATGCACCCACGAATAACACTGCCTCCAAATATGATCGTATACACTATGTACTCCAATAGAATTATATCGTTTTAGAATCGATATCAATGTAAACATTATGTTTACCAGTTTGTCCTCTGATAATTTCCAATGATGTCATGCAAGAGTCAGATCGAATGATTACTGTATTTGTCAAGGATCAAGGGATCAAAACTGCAGTCGTACATAAGAGTCAAAGTGTGAAGTAATGCTGTTTTTCCACGTTTGGTGGATTTCGCAATTGACAGGTGTTGACTTTAAAACTTTGTCATACTTTATTTCAAAAGGCATTCAATATGCATTGGAAACATATTTATCCGTTGAAATCCTTTGCTTTAAAATAAAAACCATTACATATATATATATATATATATATATATATATATATATATATATATATATATATATATATATATATATATATATATATATATATATATATATGTGTGTGTGTGTGTGTGTGTGTGTGTGTGTGTGTGTGTGTGTGTGAAGAAATCGACAGAAGAATGCTGTCGGCACGAAGTCCCAAGGCTACAAGAAATCAAAAGGCAAGTTTTTGACAGCAACATTACATTCCAGTCTTACATTTTCCGACAGAAAAATGCAAATCCTAAATACTGTTTAACCTTTACAGGTTAGAGTAAAGACAATGCTTTCAAGAGTCCTCGCAGTTTAAAAAAAAGATTTAAAAATGTGTTAATTTAAACTGTACCGTAAATGTATCAGTTTGTTGTTTGCTTGTTTTATTTAACATTCTTCCTCGACTTACATGGGGATGTGAAGTTGAATTCAATTTTGTGCAACTTACTCCAAGTTCCCAGCATTAGAAAAGGTATGTACCACCGTATAGATATATTTTTTTATTGTTATTAATGTCTACAAGATGTTGATATTTGCTTAGTTACTGATAATGTCAAACGTACCATAATTACGACTCTATGTTCTTAAAATAAGTAACAGAAAAGAGCGAAAACCAACAGGTGTGGTCAAATTCAGCTAACAATTTATTTCCCTATAATTCAAAGCGGAGGGGCCCCGAGTGGCCGAGTGGTCTAAAGCGCTCTTCGTTACGGATCACTGCCATCTCACCTCTGTCTGCGGCGGTTCGAGTCTAAGATTCAGCTAATGTGGGCATGTGAGAAAGCTTGCCAGTAGCTTCTCGTGGGTCGGTGGTTCTTTCCGGGGTTTTCCGGGTTCTTCCTCCACCATTAATACTGGCCGCCATGTATAGCCTATCGTGCTGAAAAATGGCGTTAAACCCCACAACAACAACAACAACAACAAAGCGGAAAAATTAACAAAAATTTACGGTATTTTGAGCTACACCCAAACAATCTTAAAAAGTTCTATCACACGTCCAAAAGTATCCGAATGAATTCCCATAATGAATGTGCTGATGTGCCAGTATTCTGGAATAGCGTTGATGGGCGAAAAGTCTTGATGTATCACAGTGATATAATCCAAAATGTCCTTGAATGAATTCACCATAATTGCAAGATAGTATTTTAGTCTGAAAAAGACTAACAGCACTTAGTAATTCCAATGAATAATTTAAATAAATAAATAAATTCCTCTCAGCTAGACACAACTTGATTTCACTAAGACTGATGTTAAGATATGGAATGAGTAATACTGAAGTAAACAACATTTATATAAATAAAAATAAGACACAGTTACAGAGCATCGTGTCATAAGAGTAGTTATATCTGCATATGTGATGACAATTCTTTTTAACTCTCAAAAAACCAAAATACCGTGATCGTAAGCACTTTCTAATTTTAAATGTGCGTTTTTTCACATGAACTATGGATAGTTTATTAAATACCGATAACGACTCCAAACCCCATCAGCCACTCACCGCCCCCCCCCCCTTTTTTTAATCATTCGGTGGAATCCAAATTGACATACATATTTTGGCAATATAGAATTAATAAAATGTACTGCTAAGAAAGTATTCGTAAGTTGTGAGGACTTTGCAAATTAAAAAGATGAAAATTAAGGGGGAAACTATACTATATCTTGAATTATGCCGGCATATATCAGTGACTATATTGTCTTAAAGTTAGTCGTATCGGTGACCTGACCCATCAGTGAAAAATAGTGTACTGTATTTCTGTCGCTGTTCAAACAAACTTTTGGGAATTTAATCTGTGAGGGATTCTGGTCTTGTTTTTACACTATTATTACCTTATACTGAAACCGTGATTTCTGAATTATTACTTTTCTTAACAATTTGTATAAACAACAAGATATCACGAGATCACGAGGTGAACTGAGTCAATTTATAGGTAAAAATTTCGATAAAAAAATAATTACGGAAAAATACTTCATTTATGTCCTGCAATCAACCATAATTCCAATACTTTACCTGTAAAGTTTCAAATAGTAGCGTTTGATTGTTCTATACATCGGCTTGATATCCACAGAGAAAGGGGTAGCACCAACGGCAAAATAACAACACCAACAATATGAACCCCACCACCCCTAACAACAACGGTAGTAAATTGAAGCCCTCTAGTTTCAAACAGTTTCAAAATGGTAAGGGAACCCATTCACCAGTAAAATTCAAAATGCCGGTGCATTTCAAATGCATGCACGCACATACATTTGGTAATGTAATTAGCGCGGTCCACCACGTTACTGCGGTTTAGCCAATTAAATTGTTCACAGGAAACAAAACGGATCAGCACATTTTAAATGGATTACTAATTTGTCACCATTTTTTACAACTGTCGGAAATGTAATCACCACGAGTCATTATCAGTATTTGATTTCATAATAATTATATTATACTATCTGGAAATATCGTGTACCATGTGGGAAATGTTATGAAAACTCTCTGGATAGCAATCTTCATTAAAGGCACTTCTCCAAATAATGATTCTCGCATACACGTATTATGGTTGTTACAAAAAGGCAAAGTGGCAATCATTTCGTCAATTTTGGACTTATCCTAGTATTTTATCTGTTCATCCATTTAAGCTGACCTTTAAGCCACCACGCTGGAGCTTGTTCCCAAAAGCAATTAAAGGCGTCCACTCTGTATAAAACACGCTGGACTGTGTGATTGCAGTTTTATACCGAACGAATTCAAACTACACGTTCACAGGCAACGCCAAGGTAAGACTCGTTCATGTATTTTTTTTTCTTCATCTGAATACGTGTATGTTTGCTTTTATGCGACTTTTTCTCGAGCAGATATTTACTGATATTCTAAGTCATTCTGTGTAATAAATGTTACCAGCTGCATGTGATATAAAAATATTTAAAAATTATATTTAACGTTGTATGTAATGAGCGTGTGTGAGCTATACTGGATTTGACTGCATTTAGAAATCTCTATGTAAACGATATGTTATATGAGTCTACGAGGTTCCAGCTGTTACGTTGACACCAACATGTATAATACGGTTTTAATTTGGAGGATCAAATACTTCACAAGTTTAGCTAGATTTGTTCACATTATTACAAGTTGGTCATAAAACGACTTCATCATAGAAACTGAAAGATAGAACACTGGAAACTAGGACCCAGTTTAGTCTTAGTGTACAGATAACAATAGGTAAAGTGGGTACAATTTACAATAATATATAATTGGGTACAGTTTACAACAACAGGTAAATTGAGTACTGTTTACAACAATAGGTAAGTGGGTACAGTTTACAACAATAGGAAAAGTGGCTATAGTTTGCAGCAATAATTAAGGCAGGTACAGTTTACAATAATAGGTAAGTGGGTACACTTTTCAATAGGTACGTTGGGTATAATTTTGAGCATATGCATATCTCATCTGAGTCACATTTCTCGTGAGAATGGGAAAGGTAAGCAAAAGATAAAACTTGGCGGTCCAAAGATCTTATAAGTAATCTTGCTGCGAGTGTCGACTAAAGCATATTTAAAAGGAATGAAACCGAAACTAGCTAAACTACACATTACATTTACTATTTCCCGACAATGGGATTTGATTTACGTTAAAAAGAATGATGGGGAATCTATTTGGATTTTACATCAGTCTGACATTATTATTCACATAATCGTACTTGCAATTATATATCAGCAAGTACTTGAGTTTATTTTCATTATATGAGGAAACAAGAAACTGGAATGTTTGCAGACGATTGATTTGAAGTTTATTATATGTGCAGAGAGTTTGTCTTGAATGGCTACAGCATATTTTCTGTTTATAACTATATAAAAATAAATTTAAATGAATATTTACCTCCATCAAGTTTGCTCATACCATCAAGAATGAAATCACTGATATAAACAGGTAATAGAAACCATACAATCACGAGCATTTCTCATAAGAACGGAATCATACTATCTTCAAAAGCCAGGTAAGCAGTGTTACTCTGCCGCAGTTTACTCAAGTTACGATTTCTTATAGCATTCAATTCTCAGTTAACAATTAAAACTTGAAGACAATAGTGTCATTGTTGCCTCTATCCAATCGTTATGGGCAAAACAATCTTGTTGATAATAAAACATTCATAACTCTGGTCTGAGAATGGCTGTTTTACGTCATAGTCATTGTATGTGTTCATTATAGTCGATACGTCAGTTTCAATATAGATAATACGTTATAGTTATGGAGATGAAATATACCAATATACCAAAGAGCACTAACTGGCTTGTCTTTTCTCGTTTTTAACATGGTCTACATGGAACATTATGGCAACGAACATTCTAGACACAAATAATCATTAATTGTGTGAAATTGAAATTCTGTAAATACAACATCGAAATTTCAGCCACGGCTGTATAATTAAGCAGTTAAAATTGAAAAGTGTTTCGTGTGGAATGGAGCCTTGAATACCAACATTTTGATTCAACGTGTGAAATCGAAATTCTTGACATATGACACTGACATTTTTCAACTGCTACTTTATCATTGTACCAAGCTTTGTCCTCTATGTCCTGTACATCTATAGAGGATGTTTCAAAATAGCTTTTGAGACGGTTTGGATTTTAACTCGTTTTAGTTCCGTGTTAGAAGCTAAATAACAATATTTTGTTCTACTGGCAGCTCGCTAAATATTTCTACTTATTAGCATTTGCAATAAAAAATACAATAGTATTAGCAAACTCAACCGTTAGTGTGTAATCTCCCCCACCCCTTTACCGGTTTTAAAACGAAACGTATCAAGGATATTAAAAAGCATATCACAAAACATAGTCAACTCATTTATCAATTTATAATTTCTAACCTGCCTGTCTCAGAGAGGTCCCTAACAATGTCAACGTATTGTCGTTTCAAACTAAACAGGAGCTCTCGATGTAAACAAGCAGGCAAGACGGCTCACTGTCTTTTTCTGGTTCCTAGAAAAATCCATTTCAATAATATAAAAAAATGTGTGGTCTGCGTCCTATATTTTCAATGTCTAGTTGTTATATTTCTAAAGAAATACTGAGTAAATAAACCGGAGGAATTACTGAGATTATCAAAGACAGTGAACCACATCTGTTGCTTGAAAATATATACTAACCCATGCAAATATGTCGACAGTGTCACAATAGAAACTCCTGTTTGATTCGAAACGACAACAAGTTGGCACTGTTTGGAAGGCCCTGGCCACAAGCAGATAGAAATTGTCAATTGATGAATGAAATTACTAAATTTAATGCATTTTCTTACATCCTTGATGCGTTTTGCTTTTAAAATCGGTATGGGATACAAACGGAACGGAAGGTGTTTGATTATCATATAAGTACTTCTATCAATCCAAATTAATGTGTAGTGGCTGCAGTAACCATCTCAAGTCATGTGACCAAAATACAAGTTGTCATGACCAAAGTGGGAATATAAACCTTTAATGATGTTTTTTGAAGGAACTTGTACAATGGAGAAGATCACGATTATCATGCAGTCCCTGTTCATCTTGCTGGTAGTTGTCGACGTTACCACTGCCTGTTCTTGTCTCTGGCGCCCTCTGGCGGCTTTTCTGTGTGATTCACACTCAACCGGTACGTACGATAAACGTGATAGGTAGTTGGTGGCAGCGATGGTGATTGTCGTTGTATGCAAGCAGTACTATGATGTGTCACTGCTCAATAAGGGGCCGACCATTTAACTGGGGCGGGGTGGAGTGTCTTTTGAAAAAAAAAATCTGGATTTAAAATAGTTTTTAAAATAGTCTTGCTCTGATTTATTTATAGTTCATGAATACATATAAACATGATGGCCATTTAATTAGTTGAGAACAAAATATCTTGATGTAAAAGTAACAAATTTCCCGACTCGAAGGAAAATCCCAGTAACTTCTTCCCTCACACCTGCTTAGAATTAAATAGTTGGTCGGTCTCTAAATGCTTGAGTAACACATTCTACTTAATATATATTAAAATTAAAAGGTTTTATGTTGTTGCACTTTTGTTCTTTCGTTTTAATTTTTACATTTCTTTGTTTTGTTTTTTCTTTTCTCCACAGTGTTGGTTTTAGATAGCGCAGTGTATGAAGCTGGCATTATTGTAGAAATGGTAATATTTAGATAAGAAAATGCATAAATGTAAATAGGATAAACTCAGGGCTGTCACAAAGTCTAATAGCCCCCACCCCAATTGTTCAACCTTTGAATACCTTAGTTTTGTTAGCTGACTCCTACCCCCACCAACATAAGCCCGACTCCCCAGGCAAATCTGAGCAATACAACAGTTATTTTTGTTGTTTGGCATTTTCTAGCATAGTAACATGGGCGGTAAAGCTGATAGATACGTTAATTAGCATGAATTTTATGGAGATTTAGATTAGCTTTTTCTTTAATCTTTTAACAGGCCGTATGCAAATTATAACATGAACCAGGTGCACCTAAATAATTATCTTTTTTGGGGGTGAGGGGGCAAGCATGCAGTTTTACTGATGTAGGCTGGGACGGACGCCCATGGTACCTAACAATATAGACGTCATTCATATGTACGATTTAGGACCCCAATAAATGTTTTGGCAGTGATAATTCTCGCGAGATTTAATGGCATAGTACATTTGTGGCAATCAGAATACTTTTCTGCAAATGTGAAAACTGGTATACATCGGTATAAACGCAAATATATCATGTGCATTACCCTATACGACCCTTTCATCCAAATTATTATGGTATTTATATGCACCTGAATGTATCTATATACGCCTAGATACCAGTAAAAGGATAATGTTAGCCAGACTTTTTGTTCAAGGTGACATTCCAGTAACAGTTTTATACCACGAACGCTGATATTGACCAGATACGAGTTGATTCATCATTACCCAATCTGCAGTGTTTTCATTTTCTTATAATTCACCCGATATTAAAGACACACCAGATGAAACAACTTCATAATTAAACCAGGTAAAAAGAAATTAAGGAGAGCGCTCTTGTAGGTATTACCATGTGGAGAAAAGCAAACCTTTTATACCCCACCCACCCCGCTTTAACTGGGGATAATGTGATGCCCTCTGTCTGTCCGTCCGTCAGCCAGTCCTAAGCAAATCTTCTTTTACACTGTTCTAAGCAGCATATAGGCTACCCACATAGTAAACCCTGACGCGATGATGTCATTTTTTGAGCATTCCGTTGAGGCAAATATTAGAGGTCAAAGATTAGATCTACAAAAATCGCAATGACATATTTTAACCAGGGTTGGGGTGTGTGGGCTTTTGTGTAATGAAAACCGTTGGGAAATGCAATGGCAAGCCGTCAAATCTGCATGCTTGTAATTCGTTAATAGAATTTGCTATTGTGATTAACTATGCAAGTTTAATTATCATATACAGTTTGCATTTATTCAGAACAATCAGTGAGTTAGAACCACCAGGTTTGCTTGGTCTGCCAACACAACAAAAAATTGAGTATTACAAATAATGAACACTCTCACAGATTAAGAAGGTTCGGGGTCCACTGGCAAAATAAGTATTATCAACAAAATTGCAATAATAACTGTAAGTGTTATAAAATGTATCCTTTTGGAACCAAAACTGATAATTGTGTTCCATTACGCTATCCATGACACTCAGCAGTTAACGGTATTTACTTTTGAAATGATGATCAGATGTATAAAAACAGACGGATAGACAGACAAACAAATATGGATCTATCAAACAGAGTGCATATACTTAATTTACACGTATGTTATTGATTTAAAGAGCGATATTTTTGCAAAAGAATACGAAACAAGTTCAACGAAAGTTCCTATTCACACATGCATACATACGAACGTACATACATACATACATACATACAATAGCAGAGGGTCTCAACAAAGGTCAAAATGTGCCTAACAAATGCATATGTCAGTATTTCCGGTCAATCATTCCCTCCCCCGTCTGGTCCAGTGGAGACCAGAATCCAGAGTAAAATAATGCAGCCCATTGAATAGTGGTTATTTTATTATCAGTAATACCTTACCTTCTGCTATTGCATAGCTATTTACTTTCTGGTAGGAAAATACCTGACCGAACGACAGAAATTCCGTCCTCCCATTAGAGTGAACCAGAAACTACAGAACACAGTACAAATCTCAGCGTAAAATCCCATACCTAGGCATGGGTGAAGGAACATCTCATATTTTTCGTTCGCCATGTTGCATAATTCTTCAATGATCACGTTTAAGAAGATTAAGCTTTTCGCTATAGGATAACGAGTGATTCATTTTCGTAAAACACACACACACACACACACACACACACACACACACACACATATATATATATATATATATATATATATATATATATATATATATATATATATATATATATATCTTACGCAGGAGCTTATATGTTGTTCTGAATTTTCGTCGTTCAGTCGGACATTTTGTACCAAAAAGTAAATAGCTATGTTGTGGCAGCATTAAAATAGTTGTATTACCTCCCCCCCCCCCCCCCGACAGATTTCTTTTCGTTTCTTATGACCAGTTGAGGTGAATGTTGCCTGTACTATTTAATTACGTGATTTAATTCAACCCCTCTGGAGATATTTTGGAGAAATGAACCTAAGAATTTAACCCCCATCGGAGTTCCTCGAGCAAAATGAAACCTATAAATTTAACCCCATTATAGTTCTATGGCCGGAACGAGACCGAGAAAATCCTGATGTAATTCAGATTATGATTGTGATAGCAGGTTTTATTTATCGTATGCAGTGTAAGCCCAGCAGATAACTGCTAGTGTACACGTATATATGTAGCCAGCAGTCTGTCGACTTTTATACTAACGCAACGAGCTGATACGAGCAAATAGGTTGCTCTGTTTAAACAAAAGAAATGTACAGTCAGGAGTTTCCAGAACCCACTGTTGTTGTAAGCCTCTGATCCGATTCCCAGTCATATAACACCACGACTAAGCAACTCAAATGTCAAAACACTTTTTAACAAAAAATTAAGTGATGCCTAGTACAAACAACGGTTATTTGCAATAGTGTTACTTTCTTAATGCGGAGTAAGTAAATATGATTGCAATTTTAAATCTTAAAATGTACGACTGCAGATAAACCATACAAAACGATTGATATGACATGCGAGGCTGACGTTCTTTCTGAGACGCTTGCACAAGCGCTGAAGAAGAAAAACTTACCCCAGAGTGTAGGCCTACTTCAAAAATGTAACTAAAAGTATTTAGAAGCAGGCTCATAACGGACACCCCTTAATTTCAAGCGTATCGGTGCTCGCAGATGAGACGCAAGTATATTTGGCCTATAATTCAATTTTGTGAGTTGCAACATATTTTTCGTAAAGTAATTGGCTTTTTCGATGAGACATGTAGTCGGGGAATTTCTTTGTGCGGGCAATCACACTTAATGGGCGAATGTGTGTCCTAATTTACTTTGCTAACTTTATCGGTTATATTACGCTGCATGAAAGAAAAATCGAAGACAACAGTTTCCGTCGTGGATCAGAAGGTTAAAATGGGCACAATTCGTCATATGGTGGTGTTGCTTTCGAGGCCGTAGAGGGCGATCACGGGCCCTGGAGAAAGAAACACCCGGGCCTCTCCTAGTTCTTGTTCAAACAATTTTTTTTCACTTATAAAATTAAAAAGTGTCATTCGGTCTCCTGCACCACCACCCACCCCCACCCCCCTTTTGTCGGCTCTGGTTGCTTTGCGGATAGGTCTCATGCGTTCATAGGCATAGAGCAAAGCTTGAGAGCAAAAAAGCTACTGTTTCAGCAGTCGCAGCTATTTCACTGTTTCTGCCGTGTATGCTTCAATCATTTTGATGGACACCGGACAATTTATATTTATGCGAAATGTCTAGCGAGACATTTTATGTCTTTGGGTGCTTCGTCTATTTTTCTGGCTATCAATTCATTTGTCCTTTTTTTGAATGTTGTCGATAGCGTCTGAGGCATATGCCTTGTATGACGCAGCCCGTATCTGGTGTTTTCATGGCTATATACATGTCGACTATATTGAGAGTAAACGTAAAACTCTTCCTCAGAGAATATGAGGCGCCGTAGTGGACCCACACGGAAAAAGCATTCTCGCGTAGCAATTTGGATGCATGGTCGGATATTGTGTTGAGTATAGTCTCAGCAAGGACCCGGAATTCGTCGCACATTTTGGCCTTCAGAGAGAGCCTCCCGCTAAAGAAATTTCTGGTCATGAAAACAAGCCTGCAGCTCAAAATTGTGATCTCAAGGGCAACATCGATGGGAGTGACAATGATTGTGGAAAATGAAGGCGATCACGCCCAACCGTGCCCACAACACAGCTCCATCAAACTCGCTTACCGCACGCATGTTCTTTTTGTAGTGGACTCCCCTATTCAGAAAGTGTGTGTGTATCTGTGTGCGTTTGACCTAACATCATAATATGACGAAAATATTTTTTGCGAAGATGACGCGGAGTTTGAGTCTGGTTGGCCGATATATAGAGTACGATACAGTTCCCGAAGGAAGAACTAATGCTGAGGCCATTTCGCCAAATACCACTTTGTCATTTTTAGTAATTATTGAGTCCGAGATTCCTAGGGGAGGGTGCTTGTTCTATTGATTATTTTTGCGCCATCTCAATTGCAATTAACCCCAGTTGTTCACGGGTTCATTTATGTAGTTGTCCTAGGTAATCTCAGTGTAAATGTCTCTCTGAATTTATCTTTGTCCAATCCTAATATGAAGTGTTTAACTTTATCCAGCCTATATAGAAGCAAGTACTCTTCCATCAATGGTTAATATTCTTTAGCAAAGTTATGTATTATTTATCAGAACGTTCACACAACATCTTGGCCTTTTGTAAGAGGACAATCAGGCGCCAATGACTCGCGTTCTCGCTCTATCGTTATTGGCTTCCACCCAATCGCGTTCTCGCTCTATCGTGTCTGGCTGCCACCCAATCGCTTTCTCTTAAGCATGTCTTAAGTTATGTGGATTCTTAATTTCTATATACATTTTTGCGTCTCTGATTTTACTATGGGGCACGTACGAAATCTTTTACACGGTTTGAAAGAAAGACCACGTATTGCCCCCAAAAGTTGCCTCTGAGTCTGACACAGTATCATTCAACCTTTATGCTGATGATAGTAATACCGTTGTTAATGGCAGCAAAATCGTCATAATATTGAAAGTTTTGCCTTTTATCTCAACGATAAAATCCGGATGCGCTTACCGAGTTGGTTCCGTCGACAGATGTGATTCTGTCTGCCGTTAAGTACACACAATATCATCCATTTTAAAGAAAGAGGAGGTGCGACACTTTGCGATTCAAGAAGGCTATCAGCTCATCCCATGTCACTTACTTGACGAGGCCAACTTTTGTTATGTATTGGTCTCCATCCGCCTCCAGACAATCTGGCAGTACCGCCAAATAAACCAGAAAGCATAAACCAATAGTGTGCTGAACACTAGTGCTTAAAGAGCGATAGTGGCAGTGCACTCCAGAATATAAACTGGACAAAATCAGGTGGAGACAGATACTCAAAACGGGGCAATGTCAGCTACTCAATATTGGAATGTTGAACGTATTTGTCGACAATCAATATCTTGCACAGGCTTTCTAAGGAAAATCCCCAAAACCTCAACACAGTAATGCTGCAACCAAGGCGCGCGTTTGAAATTTTTATCGGCTCTCGGTGGTTTCAATTGTCACATCGATAATAGTGTTATTTATAAATTCGTTTGCCTCTGGCACGATAGAAAGAATGTTTTGGGGATGGTCATCATGTGGATGGTAAAGAAGTGGAACCAGCTTGACTGCAAAGGGCTTGTTTGCTTTGGGGGTGGGTGTAGCTCAGATAACAGTTGTTGAGTCCTGTCCTACGCTACACGAGCATCTCAGCGATCCCTCCGCAACCACTGCTTCAGAATTCAATTCTGACAGGCGGGAAGAGCCTTTCAAACTTCATGAATATGGACCTTCTAAGATTTAAGGAGTATCCTCTTTGTTAAGCTGTTAAGAGCATCGTACTTGGCGTGGTGGACTTTCTCTACCTCGTCGTAGTAGTCTGTATGCTCTTCTAAACCAGTCATGGGACAGCTCTTAGTCAATGGGCGCGGCTTGGCCCTGGTCGCCACAGTAGGTAATCTGAATGCCTCAGCTGTTACAATCGTACGAGAAATATATCAAAGATTTAGCGGAAGATTACAGATTTCGTCCCAAATAATGAACCACCAAAAACATTTTTGTCAAATGCGTTCAGTCCACCACTTCGCCAATGGGCATCCATTACAACGAAAGGTGTGATATATTTATACACCGACGCCTTGGTCACATATCTTTTTGCGTGCTGATAGATAGATGTGTGAACTAAATGGTTTATCTGCGTATGGTTTTACAAAGCCTCCATCACCGTTACGATAGGAAAGAAAGTCCGCCGCTAACGACTTATTAGTACTAAACGATGTCGAAACTGGTATCTCTTCTTTTGATTGCGTACAGTACTCAAGCTTGGGATTGTAGGCATTAATGTTATTGGGTGCCAAAAGCATTTCCTCCTTGACACGCCACTTCCTCATGCTGCAGCTTACTAAGCGGGCAGTCAGTCGTGGACACTGCACTCAAGAAAAGCGCATTCCAAGTAAAATGGCTTCTCAGAGTAGTAGGCTTTCATCTCCTTTATCTAAGACTTGATGTCGGTTGTAACATCACAGCACACAAATAAAACGTATGCTTACGTAATCAAGCATGGACATCGGAAGATGCTTGTACTGCACTTGAGTACAGTCATGGCTTGTAATAACATACCCAATCAGCACATTGTCGCAATCTGCTAGAACGTTGGCCTCTTTGCAGCTTCGCACCAGATAGACCAGATCGCCGTTATCAGAACCAGCTGACGCGATATCCGTTTGTAGTCGCTTGCTATGACATATTTGTTGTTGTTGTTGTTGTTGTAGGGTTTAACGCCATTTTCAGCACACGATAGGCTGTACATGGCGGCCAGTATTAATGGTGGAGGAAGAAACCGGGAAAACCCCGGAAAGAACCACCGACCCACGAGAAGCTACTGGCAAGCTTTCTCACATACCCACATTAGCCGAATCCGAGACTCAAACCCACGCAGACAGAGGTGAGATGGCAGTGATCCGTAACTTAGACCGCTTTAGACCACTCGGACACTCGGAGCCTTCTATGACATATTTGAATTTGTCAATAATAATTCACCCCCTTTCATTGCCCTCCTTTAGCCAGACTTTCGTCTGCTTTTTGTTGGTATAAAATATATAATGCGTTACATGCAAATTCGTAAGAACGCCAAAATGCAAAAGCCGGGGGGGGGGGGGGGGCAGAAGTGGGTAGGTGCGAACTAACTAATTTTCTGCAGGGGTACAACAAGTCGCGTCCAGACCAAGTGGGAATAACCGGATATCAGCATGACCTGAATTCCCAGGACCACACATGTGCAACCCTAATCAGGTTCCTGTCAAGAAGAAGAACATTAACAGTGTGCTATTTCGATTGCCTAACTATTAAAAGAACTCGGCGCAATTTCATATCCCTAGAAAGCTGTAAAGATAGCAGGCGGCCATGCTAGGCTTGTAACCTAATGTAATAATCATCGGAATTATTCCAAACCACGCTCAACGTATGCCCGCTGGATGTCCTCCAGCATAAACTCTAACGTTGGTTTCCAGACGTTCTGGTCTATCGCTATTTAATCTACAGAGGTGGATTCGCTTAGACTGTGGTTGTTAGCTATGTTTTACATTTTTACGGGTTCTGAAGAACTTTTCACCTTGCTGACACAAACTGGTCCCCAAGCATTGGATTTACGTATTTTTGATTTTAAAAAATTCTTTCTTTTTTCCTTACCATACCAAGAACCCACATAGGTTTTAGTTCCTTCCTGTTGTCTCCTCTATTCCCTTCCAGACATCACCCTCATAAAACTTTATCTGGCGCACTTCCACGAAATGAAGGTTTTCTTACCAAGCGTGGCAGTTGTGGATGATGAGCTCTACTGATCGCCCAAGTCCGAGGTATTGTAAATGTTACCGTTAACGATGTTCTTGCAGGTGATCGTGCGCCAGATGTTTTTTTTTTTTTTCTTCTTCCTCTTCAGCTTGGCGGATTCATCAATAGTTCCTCCTCTTTCATGAAATTTGCTTTCTCATCCCCCAAGTTTAATTCAAACAAAATACCCTTTACTCTTGGTAACACAGCAAACGTTTGTTTCGGCAGATTTTGGCCTTTGTTGAGATCCTATGTTGCCCATATATACATTCGCACGTACGTATATACAGACATACAATTATTCTGACAAAATTTTGTTTAAACATACGTGAAATATTTAAACATTTTTGTCCTTTCAATCTAGGGAGAAATAGAAAAGAATGCACCCTTAAGATCTTAATCGGTTTTCCTACCGCACTAATATTTATAACATAAAGCGCAGTGGAAGTGACCAGTCTTATGGAAATACAAAATCGTACCTACCACATATCCATCCTTTCAGCTAGATATATATTCAAAGTGAGATTGATTATTGCAAATTCTACAAATTCAAATATGCATGAGCTCATACTGATCTGCTCTCTATTTTTAATCTGCTTTTATGTGTACATCAGTGATCCGAGCACGTGTGTTAAGTGCGGAAGTGATCGGCCCGAACGGGAATCCCTTGCCAGAGGAACCGACGAATGACTTCAGTTTCATGTACGACTTGGCCCTCACACGTTACAAGATACAGCTGCAAAAAACATTCAAGGTGAGTGAATGTACTTACGAGTACATTTTAATTTTGAATATAATTTGATCATGCAGATGTCAATTATCATCATTATCTGTGACAATCTCCTATATAAAAAAGAAACCCGGATACCAATAGCTGCTCTGATGCTTATCAGATTCTAACGTTTACTAGATGAGAAATTTCCATTTTTTAGAGTTTCGTATAACCTACTCCATGATTAACCCAAACTTCTCACATTATCCCATTCCATATGAAAACATTAGAATTTTAGCTGTATTTACCCAACAATCACAAACATTTTACATAATAATAATAATAATAATAATAATAATAATAACAACAGCATAAAGCCTAATTACACTAATCTTTTTTGAGGCCTCGATATTAAAACTTAATTTGTTAAATAAAAACTTAAAGACTGTGCGATGGCAATAAATAAGAAAAGAAAAATAATTTATTCAATTGCTGATATACATATTTATATCACACATACAAAAACATAGCATGCTAAAAGTATGCATTCTTAGACTGATATACATATTTATATCACACGTACAAAAACATAGCATGCTAAAAGTATGCATTCTTACACTGATATACATATTTCAGTCACACATACGTAAATGTGATATCGCTCCGGTGGCCTAAGTGGTTAGTCTACTCCAAGCCCGGCCCTACAGTAAGGCAAACTAGACAACCACCTTGGGCCCCGCGCTTTCAGGAAATCAACTCTGCAATGCATTTTTTTCGGGTCCCGCTCATTGCTTTTGCTGCCTTGGGCCCGGCACATCCTAGGGCCGGATATTGACTTCTCCCTCGGATTTGGGAGGTCGCGGGTTCCAATCCAGGCTGAACCATACCAACAACATAAAAATGGTACAAGTCGCTGCCTCGCTTGGAGCTTAGCATTGGGAGGTAGTGTTAGGACTGGTCTGCCTAGTGTCAGGATAATGTGACTTGGTGGTACATGATGCCACGTGTCTGCATCACTATAAACCTCAGGCATCGTAGCGATGTGACTCAAATTGTTGAACGATAAAAATCCAACACACACACACACTCATGCACACACACAACACGTGGCATGATTGAACATATACATTGATATACGAATATACATATTTGTATTACGCATACCAAAACGTGGCATACATCAACGGTTCTAGAACAATTACCACCCCCGTATATAGTTGCTGTCAATTACCCACCTGGTCAGTCACCCCCATACCAGTAACCTCCTGAATAATTACCTCTTTGACATGGTTATTCACATTACGCAATCTTTCATCAACATCAACTAAAAAAGCACCACGATGATGTTAATGTTCGCCTGCTTTGTGTAATTCGTAAATATAATCAACGTAGCAAAATTCGTTATTTACGTGAATTTTTCCACACAACTTACACTTTTACTACCCCTGCCTAGCATTCTTTTTTAATATTAGAATATAAGTTGCAAATGTGGCATAATTTCCGAAGCAGTCTTACCACACTACAGACTATCGGATTATTTTGTAATTCCTGAAACAGAATACTTTTGGACCGCAAGAAAAAGAATTGTATTTTATGTTTAGACTATGGAACAAAGAAGTTCAAAGTGAGTGACATTTAGGAGTATACGCTATGGATAACTGGAAGTAAGCCACAAAAAAATTGTTTATTATTTCTCTTGCAGTAATTTTAAATGAACTAGAAATCGGTCATATTTGGTACACATCTTCATATGCAAAAGGTGTGGACCAAATTCAATTTCGAAATCAACTTGACGTTTCCTTGACTTGACGTTTTCTGAAGCTACCGATGACAAATTGGTATATCAACTACTAGGCATCGTCGTGTTATCACTATCGTAGGGCAGACAGCCCTATGCACCGTTCTGACTTATGGTTGTACTTCTCTATTCAGTGTATTTGCTTCTTTTATACAGAGGAATAACCATGTCATAGGGTTAGTTGTCCAGGGGGGTAACTGACACTATGGGTGGGGGTGATTCACATGGGGGTGAATGACCGAGGAGCATTAACCTGGAGGGTGGGGGTGAGAGTAATTGACGAGGGAGGGGGTAATTGTCCTGCCACCCTTTGAACGTATGCATCAATAATAAAAAAAATATCATATGCAGTGATATACGGATATACCAAGTTATATTCATGTACAATCACACGTGTCTTGTATCATATGCACCACACAGAGCTAAAACAACCTGCATGTTAGTCTTAAAAAATCAATAGGCATTACTGCCATCAATCACTACTGCAAATATACATACAGTCATAAGCATCTATACATAAAAATAGAGTAGCAACGCCTTGAACTGCAAATCATCTGCAAACGTGTTTACATACACCTGAGTAAATGTAACGATGAATCACTTACAAATATGTTTACATACACCTAAGTAAATGTGTCGGGGGTGGGGGGTGGGGGTGATCTTCCCCACTCCTTATGGTATATGTTTATCATTGCCTATGAGATGACCGACAACGGTGTTATTGCCCGGATCGGGTAAACAATAAAATAAAACATGAAATTAATGGATATCAGAGCAGAGATTATAATAGAATAACACAATCCCCCGCATGCAAAATAAAGCAATTTAATTAATTATACATAAACAAAACGAAATCGAATATGACATGTGAATTATTCATTTTCTCCAGAAACAGTTACAAAATTATACGAAATTCAATTAGCTGTTCTTTTACACTGCTAATCAAATTTCGTCATGTGATCGAGTGACTGATCGAACTCAAAATTGTCGGCATGACAGCTTCATCTGGTGATTGCGGTCTTTCTTTTCCCAAATCACTGTAGGTAATCGGTCGGCGTTTCTCTCTCTCTCTCTCTCTCTCTCTCTATTCCGTCCTCCAACTCCTCCTGCGGTCATCAACTTCTCACCTGCAGACTGTGCTCTTTTCCCCACTGTACAATACAGTGTATGTAGAGCTATTTCTTTCCTTCAAAATAAAAATACAGCACCCAACTACATACATGTCAGGTTTATTTCTCCTGAAATCAAACAATATTCTCACGTCTATCGAAACTCAAAAGAACTGGCTATGGTAATTTCGCACCTAATACACGCTTACTATCCTATTATCATAAATCAATGTCTTGTTAATGGCTACCGCATTCCAATTGACCATGACATATTTAGACATCTTTAGATGAACCATCACACCCCGCTGTGACTATAAATTTACCAGCTGAACTAGCCAGTAGATATACTTTACTAGATTCTCGGTTGAAGAGAAATCAGGTCTTAATAACACACTAATTAATGGACTTCACTCCTGAGCCTAACGTTCCACTGCTAATTAGCGATTCATTGACATATTTCCAGACATAGGAATAATCAATTTTAGGTATACCTTATACAAAGCAGGAAATCTTTATGGTACAAAATCATTTAACAGAGATAATGTACTCATCACAGCTTATGTCAGAAGAAATACACGAAATCTTACGCTACGTGATTTCTGTTACATACAAAAGAAGTGAATCCTAACTCATTTCTATGACGAGATATTGACATTTTTACAATCCATGAATCATATAACATATAACTCAAGGAACATTTTAAGTATAAATTTAAAATGAATAAATTCAACAATACTTACTAATTTACATCAATGACCACATTGTATGTAAGTGAGACAAACTTTGTGCTTTCAGGGCCTTCGCACACGTTTCGTTAAAGAATTCCCTCTGTCTTTCTCTGGTTACAGATCTCTAAAAGTTCCAGACCCTCTTTTCTGGGAGTCCCTCAGACTTTCCCTCTCGAAAGAAAAACGTGGACTGCCTAATATCGCGAGGGAGATTATTTTAAAAGCGCCAATTACGTCTGGGAACACACACACCCTCGCTTAGCTTAGCCAATCAGGATTACTTTTTACCTGCCACAATCTTTATTACTTCCATTGAAGTTAGAATAATCCTCTCTAGTTCGCCTTTATTAATAACGATTCTGAAAAACATAATTTTATGACACCTGTTTCAAATGGACTACAACTTTATATAATTCTCCCTAGTTCGTCTCAACCCCGTTATTTACCGCCGTATAACTTTACAGCGACATATCTGTCCGACCGGTATCGAATGGTCCCTAAGCAAAATTCACTTCATGCCTCCAAGAAGGAGATGTTAGTTATTACAAACTGCCAATTATAGAGAACCTAGCCAGTACATAAATCTTAATGTTTACTTGTCGCGCTGACCACGACAGAATGTACAGCGAAATTATATTCAGAAACTATTCTTCAAAATTTTGCACCATTGCAAAATGTAAGTATGAATCACTTAGTGACAATGTATTTAAGTAACTACTGTTTTTCTATTTTCGGGAAAATTATATACCGATTTTGGCAAATGTATTTTGTCCTTCAAATTGAATGTTACAAACATTTTTTTTCTCAACGTTGTCATAATCCGATTACCTCCAAGAGTGAAAATCATCATATCTGTCAGAACAACATGCAAATAACAATAAATTTAATTCTTGTATGCTTTATTTCACAAATGAAGTAGAATTAAATGTCTAGATTTCAAAAGAACGGTGTGGTTGTTTTTTTTCGGGGGAAGGGTTCTTTATATTTAGCAAAGAAATGCACCAATAATGCAGTCACTTTCAGAACTGCATTTCCGAATTCGTACTAATCTTTTAGTCTGACCAATGTAGAAAATACAGAAAATTTAGATTTTCGTGACGTAATAATGAACTATGGGTATCTTCAGATGAATTAAAATGGCAAACACCCATTTATCTGTGGGACTGACAGACACCCATTTATCTGTGCGACTGGACAGACACCCATTTATCTGTGGGAATGACAGACACCCATTTATTTGTGGAAATAACAGACTCGCTTATATGAGACGTTCGATTTAAAGCAGATACTATAATTCGTTCCGAGCAGCATCTCGAATGATATCAGCGTGTGTGTCAGTGAAGTTCCAGGCTAGCATCATTAAATGTAGCTAAAAGTACCTAATTCATTTTGGGCATTCTAAGTTTTCAGTTCTGCTTGATGTGACATACCTCGTACCACGTCTCATTGATTTCATACTGAATCAGGCTGGTCGGTTTATATCAATTTCTTAGAATACGCCATAACCTGGACCAGTCGGTTTCTTGATTAAGGAATAATGTATGGGCAGCCGTCACCATTCAAATTACATCAACCAAAATTGACGCAGTATCAAATGAAATGATTCAACCCCCAAAAAATGAAATCATAAATTCAGATTCCAAATGACGCTGGGATAAATCATATGATTTGAAGAAACAAAACGGAATGAATAATTCTAATTCCAAATTAAAGATTATCATAATGAAATATGTTACAACATATCATGAAATAAAATGAAGAACAAGAAAATTAAATGATTTACACAAACCAGTCTGAATGATCAACTGATATTCAATAAAAAATAACAAAGTGGTAATCAAAGTGTTTTAGCTTAAAACATGATTTGATGTATAATTACAATGCAAGCATTACAGTGAAATCGTTTGAACAAAAAAAAAAGAAAGAAAATAATGTAAAATAAATCCAATGTCAAATAACCGTTTTCGAGTTTTAGGAACATAAAATGGTACTGAGTGTATAGGGTGTAAACGACTTAACAAAGTCTGACTTTGACTACAACTACAGTTTAAGGTCAAAATGCAAAACAATTAGCAAACACCAATAATATACAGAGTGGCGGTCCATCCATGACAGATGGTGTCAGGACTCACGCCTAGATTTGTTTTGCAGACGACATTCGGACAACCAAGATCCAATACATGTAATAATCCATGCCAAGAGAAATGTAATATGTAAGTGATTTTGTTTTCGTAAGATATCAGCAACAACTATATTTTCAAATCCTCATAAAGTATTTTGGTCCACATTAAAGAATCTAGGTATATTTTTTATTTTTCCTCTCTAACACTGCGCCAGTTTCCAAGGCTACAAGAAACCTAGAGCTGTCGATTAAGAAGACTGAATCTTGAAGCGAGGGTTCTCTCGAAGGACGGGTATAATTTAAGGCAGAATCCATGACTCACGACTGTTAGTGCAGTTGAAAATCACTCTCCTGAACAATTGTGAGCGAAAACATTCATTAGCACCGATTTTCAAAGAAATGAGTGAGTGGAACAATTGAATCCTTACTTCTATAATATTGCATAATTATGAGTGTTTTGTGAAGGAAATCACTAGCCACGAAAAGCTCGAATAAACCCAACTTCTGCAAATAATGAATGAAAATATCAGGGAAGGGTAACAGCGGTAGATTTTATCAAAGTTTAAATAATTAAAATTAAGATATATAAAAAAACAATAAAAAAAACCAATATACTATACGTCATGCATGCGGCTCTAATGATCTTAAATAAAATATTAATTCTTTTAAAATGTAATACTTAAATCGTTTTACAAAAGTTTGTTCATTTCTATTGATTGAGTACTTTGTACTTCAGTCGTTATGACAAAAGTTTTTTCATTTCTATTGACTGAGTACATTGTACTTCAGTCGTTATTACAAACGTTTGTTTATTTCTATTGGTTGAGTACTTTGTACTTCAGTCGTTATTACGAAACTTCCATGCAAAATTTTAGATCGCTGTACAACACTAGACTGATACAAAGAAAAGGGGAGGATGGATTCCCGGTGATTTCATGTAAACATTTCAATATATCCTTTCTTCTTTCATTCCATGATAAGATTTAGACGATACGATGGATAGCTGGAAGGAGATTCCACGTATTTATGTAAATATTTATTTATCAGTCCTTCACTGAATGCATTTAAAGAGATTTTTTAATGATACTAGTTAGGTATCATTCCCTCATTTAATAAGAATAGGGAAATTTCTTGATATATTCTTTCTTCGTTCATTTTCTAGAGTCGATGGGATTCTCTTCATGTAAATATTTATATATTTTTTTCTTTCTTTGCTTCTAAAATAAGTTATTGACTGATAAAGAGGAAATATTGTGTATACTCAATTATTTTTATGCTAGGGATTAATTACCGAATTCATTAGGTAGATACCAAGCAAGGAGTAAGTATTAATAGTATGGCATAAATTGTTTGCTATTTCATATGGTGATGTATTTTTTGCAGTCTTTAAATGCACATGGTTTGAAATTAAAGAATGTCGTTGACAGTTAGTCCAGTGACTTTCATTTTCATTCTTTGAAGCCGATAAATTAGAACCCAATAGACGTTATAAACACAGATCATAAAACAAAAATAACAAGTAACAACGACTGTTTGAATATACTGAAATAGATATAACATTTAACAAAGACCTTTGAATAGGCTGAAATGGATATTAGATTTAACAAGGACTATTTGAATAGACCGAAATGGATATAACATTTAGCAAGGACATTTTTAATAGAGTGGATTGACAAAACTTTTAAGAAGACTTTTCCAATGGACTGAAATGTATATAACATTTTACAAGGACCTTTGAATAGGTTGAAATTGATATGACATTTAAGAAGTATTTATTTAATAGATTGAAATGGATATAACTTTTAAGAATGACATTTTGAATAGACTGGATTGACATAACATTCAACAAGACATTTTGAATGGACTGAAATGGATATAACATGTAACAAGACTTTTTGAATAGACTGAAATGGATATAACATGTAACAAGACTTTTTGAATAGACTGAAATAGATTTAACATTTAACAAGGACTTTTTGAATAGACTGAAGTAGATTTAACAGTTAACAAGGACTTTTTCATTAGACTGAAATGGATAGTAACAAGACGCCAATTACCAAATCACAGTTATACAAACGGCACACCAGAGGTATACGGAAGTTACTTCCAGTCAGCATCGACGGCCATGAACTGAGAGATGCTAAAATGTATGAAATCCTGTTAGGGCCAATTGCTCCATCGCTCCATCGTATACTATTTTACCAGGCAATGAAGCGATGCGATGGTAATTTCATCGCTCCATTCTATCACTTCATCGCTCCATCACCTCATCGCGGTATGCCACGGGAGGAACATAAACTACAAATCATGCGGTCAATAGGTTAACCAGAATAAAGATATTTACCAGAATAAATAACGGAAAAAAAGTAATTTTCGAAAAATGATGTAATACCACAAAAAGACTAGAAGATTTTATCTCTTTTTCAAACAATCTCGGCTTACTTGTAAAAATGCAATGTAACAGTTTTGTTTGTTAACACTTCTGGTTTACTTTTAATTGTTATATATATTTGATTTACTTGTATCTGATTTAATATATATTTATTTAAATATATTTGTTTGTCAGTTTAAAAAATAAATATTTTATCTTACATGCTATTGTAATGTAGATTTATCCTCTAGAGATGATACTTTTTGTCAGAAAATAGTTTGACCATGACTGTTCGTTTTATAAACACCAGGTGTCGATCGAAAACCTGACCTTAATTCAAAATGTGTAGCGACCAGGTAAACAAGTTCTATTTTTATTTTAAAATGATTGGTTGTTGTCGAGGTCATGATGGCACTTCGTGTTTAAGATGTAAACAAGTTTTTGTTTATTTCTTAGAATAAAATGATTGGTTTCGTCAGGGCCACACTGGGTGTACGTGTAATGCGACATACGACTCATATCTGTAAAGTTATTGTTAATTTATAAATTTTGTATCGCATATAGTTTATGTATTATAGACTAGTAAAATTAGAGCTTGGGTGCACTCAAGTTTAGGAGTTTCATGAAACTAGAGCCATTTCTTGGTAGTATCGGAAGCCGATGAACTATAAACCATTACCTTATCGTGCTTAGATACTGATCCCAGTTTTTAAAAGTGATTACGAGAATTACCTATCTGAGTTAGTTTTGTATAAAATCTTGAATCAAGCAGATTGTTTGTCACTATTTGGAATTTGGTAGGTTCAAACAGGTTTTATTATAGATTTTTGGAGGAGTCCTCTACAGGTTTTAGAGCATGTGTTCTAGAAAGTACCGATATATTCAAGTGTTGTAAAGTGTTGTAAATCTGAGAATTTCGTTAATTTAATTGTTAGATGTATAGTAAATGAACAATAATTAATGTTTCATCCATATATATTGACGTCAGAGGAATAACTTCATCTTTATTCACAGTAGGAAAGAAGAAAAACTAAGAGATATTTGCACCAGATAAAGGTATTGGCTCTTATTCATTGAAGAAAAGAAGGAATAATACATACATAGCTTCATCAAGGAAAGCCCCTCAACACATTAAAAAAGAAAAACAGAAAGTACATTTCAAGGAATCCCCTCATTCTTATTAAAGGAAGAAATGATACAGAAGTATTATGGCTGAGAAATCTCTTCATTCTCGTTCAATGGATGAATGATAAATAAATATTTACATAAGTATATGGAATTTCCATCAATCTGTCCTTCCTCCCATCTAATTCTTTTCATGGAAAGAAAGAAGAAACTACACTACCTTGATGTTTTCCGAAAATTCTTCAGATTGTGATAAAAATATGAATCAAAATAAAGATTTGTTTTTAAAATTTAAGACCCGAAACCCTTAATTGAAGTCTTAATTGTTGCTCAAATGGTGTGAAATGCTTGTTCATATCCCCAAAAACGTTTTCATTCTCCATGGGGAAATCCTGAATGCACACAAATCCAAATAAATACTGAATATTTATGTTACTCATACTTACTGAGTAGGGTACAATAACAACAGATATAAATGGTGAGCTGCGTAGTTTTACATCACTTTACATACGACGTTCCAGACTCCTATTTTCAAGAATTTTTCACTTATACAATACCAAAATCATTAATTGCCGCAAATGAAATTAAGTTCGAAGGACTCAGCACAAATCCGGAAGGTACTTGAGCATCTTTGGCGTTTGTGTTAAGATGAGATTTACCAATACGTGGTGATGAGGTTGCTGAGTTTGTCGACGGGGTGGTGGAACGGGTGACCAATGATACCAACATTGCAGTTATGTTCCACTTATTAATTAAAGTCTGCTTCAGTATGGTATTACCAGACCCTCGTATACGCTCAACTATAATCTACCTAGTGCAAGATATAAATAGACCGTTTGAACCACCCTGGTGTACCACTACCGACTCTCGAGGCCGGTTTGGAGTCATGCCAATAACAAGTGAAACAAATACTTCGTCGTTGATTGCACCAACAGGCATGAAATACATAGGGATTGTTTCGACAACTGATGAGTTGGAGTTCACTGACAAATCCACCCCGGTTGACTTCATCTGTTGATTATGTTTTACCAGCATTAACTCAGCAAAGAAGAGAAAAATTTCGAATGTTATTCAACAAGGATGCACTTGTCCGTGTAACAGGTGAATCGTTTTAGAAACAAACTAATGGCGCAATTAGTATGGTTTTTATGATGTAATGCCAGGACTCGAAGAACCGCAATAGCCCGAAATTTAAATATTCCAACGAAATATATTTTCTATGGTATATAATGTTAGTTGTACCAGTGAAAAGAGTAATTGGTTATAAGTGCGTGTGCGTCTTACTCCTAAAGAAGGCTTGCCTTCCAAACATTTATATTTCACGATCACGTAAATAATGAAAGAACTAAGATAGACCGTGTATTTGGAGGTAGATACTGCAGCGCCATTACCATCGTAGGACTTGGTATTGCTAGAATTTTGACCACAGCAACTATTGTAGGAACACCAGTCTGAATTGTTATCTGAGCCATATCGATAGTAACAAGTGTGGATGGTGGTACTGGTAAAATAGTTTAATTACGTCTGCACTCACGAATACGTGTTTCTTCGGAACTTCATACGGCAGCACAGTGTAGTTTCAGTGCCATTAATAACCTCTATTCGATGGCAGTTGCGGATAAAAATAATCATGGTTGACTTCGAAATGGTGGTGGTGGAAAATGGAAAACCACCGACGACTTCTTGCACAGATACGAAACCGAGGCATTAGTAACCCCAAAACAGGTGATTAATTTGCAGACCGTGAAATTCGAGTAACTGTTTAGTATGAGACTTTGTTTAGCAAAATTGATTACGCGACCAGTGGGTGTACTCAACATATAGCAAATCATTCAGTCAAGCGAATAGTATCCAGTGTGTTAGTAACGAGTATCCCCTTTACAAATCTAAGCGGCGACAACAATGTACACTGCATACACAAAGACGGAGCTTTCTGCACCTGCATTTGACGGCATCGCCGTTGTTGTCCTTCAATATTTCTAACATTTCTAAACATTAATAATTGAATTACCAAAAGAATTAGTAACAGTTACATCATTTTAAGTTAGCCGACTTTGCTTTGCAAAATCTTTCACGCTTGCGTTAGAATTATCTTTATTGCCCCATAGCGCATATTTTCGTGTGTGACAATCATGAAACGAGTAGTAAAATCGTGGGGTATAGAAAGAGTTGACTTTTCTCAGCAATCGAAGTGTAAAAGTCTTGTTGTGATACTACTAGCTAGCAATTCAGACAACTACTAACTAGAGTAATACATGTCACAATTGCCGTTGAGTTTAGACAAGAAAACGTAAACACTTCAGTATATGCTTTGGGGTCTTCAAAGCTAAGTATCCATATCTAATATCTAAAAGGAAAATAAACATCGATAATCTGGTATGAACACTATTAAACGCTTCAGTTAAAGACGTCCTCCTTTTTTGCGAACCTATTTATACTGCTGCTAACCATGTTATTTTTTGAAGAGGGTTGTCCTCCTGAGCTATTGCTGATTGTTAGGAGGAACTTTGAGACTGGGACCATGAAACAAGTTAAAGGTTTTAAAGGAGCAATATCACACACTCATTTCTCCTGCTATTTGTTGTTTTCATTTTGGTTGATTCTCATCAACACATCGACATTTGTGTTGTTCAAACAATTTGCGCAAACCCTTCCTTTCCCATTGATAATATGTGACCTTGCGTACAGAAAGTCATTGAACGACAATGTTGTACCTCACAGTAGTTCCGACATACCCCACCCCCCACAATATGTCATATATTTTATTGTTTAAATCTCTCCATCAACCTTCATATGGACTTTTCCGTCAGTCCAATACATCTGTTTCGTCCCTTCTCTTATTTTGCAGTGTATGAGCTCAGGAAGAGTTCTTCATATGTAATCGTTGGCAGATACAATGACCTGATTCCAGCTGAAACACCTTCAGCATACACTGCACATACGGTGGTTGCGATTTGGCTTCACACACACACACACACACACACACACATATATATATATATATATATATATATATATATATATATATATATATATATATATATATATATATATATATATATATATATATATATATATATATATATATATATATATATATATATATATATATATATATATATATATATTGAGGTTTACTGATTATTATTCCACAACGTTTCATAATTCGTTTTTCAGGCAGGTCCTGTCCAAATATCCACGAAAGATTCTGTATTTGAAATGACGGCTCCACGAGGGGATTCCCTCTGCGGCTTCGTTCTAACGAGAGACACGGATTATCTTCTTGCTGGTAAGTAAGTTATCTATCTATCTGTCCATCTATATATATATATATATATATATATATATATATATATATATATATATATATATATATATATATATATATATATATATATATATAGTCTATACATATATTCTCATAATGGCAGACCAATTTAAAGGGTTTACAAAAGGCAAAATACTCTCGAGTTTTCTCAATTTCTTAATTAGGATATTTTGGGTCAGAAGTTTGACCCCAAAAAAGAAGACGAGCATCATTCGCCTGAATACGTGTAAACAAGGAATTGACAGGAATGACCAATGTCATTACAAACTGCGAGAATTGTTAGAACGTCATATCTGTAATTATATTTTAACTAAAGATTTATCTATGTATTAGAACATCATGTCTGTAATTATATCTGATTAAAGATTTCTCTATGTATTAGAACATCATGTCTATAATTATATCTGATTAAAGATTTCTCTATGCATTAGAACATCATGTCTGTAATTATATCTGATTAAAGATTTCTCTATGTATTAGAACATCATGTCTGTAATTATATCTGATTAAAGATTTCTCTATGTATTAGAACATCATGTCTGTAATTATATCTGATTAAAGATTTCTCTATGTATTAGAACATCATATCTATAATTATATCTAATTAAAGATTTCTCTATGTACATGTTGATGTTAACATTTCCTATCGTGCTACACATTTGTCTCTTTATTTGCTGTTATTAACATTCCCGTGGTGCTACATATCTATGTCTATAAATAGCTAATGAACATCTTATACACTCTTAAATATTTGTAAAGCTATTTGAAAACTGATTCATCCAATTACCTACAGGAACAACGAGCCATGGGGGCAAATTTTACACAGATATCTGTCAGAAAATAGCCCGTTGGAACGATATATCGGAATCCAACTTGAGTCTCCTAGAACATAAAAGTGTACCCGATTGTGAATACGTCAAAAGCAACATGTTCCCTTTCAAGAACCGCACTTAGAGGTTGATGTGGTACGGAACGTGCTGATCATGACATATTAATAAGACAAGAGAAAAATAAAATCCTCGTAATACAAAGTTCAATGGAGTTGAATTTTCTTGAAGCTTTCCTACTACAGAACTATTTCTGTCTGAGCATGTCATTAACATTCCGCTTTAAAAGACATCCACACTAGATATGTTGGTTGCTCCGATATACTTGTTAAAGTGTGTGTGTATGTAAGTGTGTGAGGTGGGGGCGAAGTAGTCACGGATTACTATTTAAATTTATATAAATAAAATAATTACGGTTAGTACTGAGAGAAGGAATAAGCCTACAAAGTCGGACAAAGAAACAAAATTTTATACTAGCGATAAGTACTTCAGAATTAGATATGCTTCCGTTCTCTCTATGTTATGTTTTGTTTTGTTGGGGGGGGGGGGGGAGGGGCTTAAAATCATCCAGATTTCAGTCAGTTAAGCTTAGAATACTGGGAAATATTTACTCTTGATACACAGTTTACGGTATATGTTTGAGAAGTACGACTGTAATCAGATTCACACGTCAACACATGCTTACAACTACAAATAGTGGAGTAGACTTCCTTAATAATAATAGTAATATTAATAAGCTATCTTTAACGAGGATAACACATTTGGTCATGGCTGACCCATCTGCCATGTGGTCCTCAGTTTTTGTAATAAAAAAAAAATAGAAGACCATGCACATAACCATGTATAGTTGCACACTCATTCGTACAAATTTGACAAGAATGACTATGTGTAACTATACTGGGAAACATACAAATATGAACAATATTCAATATACAGGTAAGCACACATATATACACACATACACATATATACATGCACATACATACACATACATCCACATACATATATACATATATATACATATACATACATACACACACACACACACACACACACATATATATATATATATATATATATATATATATATATATATATATATATATATATATATATATATATATATATATACACTCAGATACACACATATATATACACACATACACATATATACATACATATACACACACACATACACACACACACACACACACACATATATATATAATATTTAATAGTCACGTGATCTGCTCAATTCGATTATTCTTTGCTGATTGACAAATGAGACTAAACATCATATAATATTTGAATATATCATATTATGTCATATATGACGTATGTATAACTGAAAAATAGGAAATGTAAGAATTGTTTAATACATTTGTTATCACTTATATTTTCTATAACCTTTGGCGAAAAACAACGATTTGGGTTCCGTGAAATAGTGCACGGTGGGCTGAACAATTATTTCGGACAAAAACATATTTAACTTACTTGACGAATGCGTCAAAAAAGATACTTGGATGGTATGTCACACTTTAGAATAATTTAGGAATATCTACATAAATGATTATAAACTGAATCCTGTACATTATTTTAATGGACTTACACAAGATTATGATGTCAGTATGAAAAACGTTATAAACATTGCTCCCTGATTATGATACTTTGTTATGACTGAGTCTGAGACTACAGGACGACTCATTATGACGCCCAATAAATTCGCTAAATAAAACTGAGACTATTATGTATAAGTTCAAAAAGAAAGAAAATTTAGAATACGATAATTCAAGGTTAATGATATTCCTTTTGTTCGCCGGCATCAACAATATAATCGGGTCATGTACCAACACCATTCGTAGACTGAGAAAAAAAAGTTTTGTTGAAAAACGAGAAATACATTTTAGAAACACATTTGCACGAGTATTTTAAATAATTCCTTTCGAAAATACAAAAAGAAACTCCTAAAGAATCTGTTTGTTTGTGGGTTGTAAAACCATTTTTCAGGATATTATAATCTGCTATACATGGCAGTCTGTATGTGGCGTTTGGTAGGGTTGGGGTGGGGTGCTCCCAATATATTATTTAAATTACTATGGAAATCCCACACAGGCTCGATTTTGTAGGAAGTGAAATTAGTGATAGAGACAGGTAAAGCTCAGAGCCCCCAGCCAGCAATGCCGACAGTTAAATTATTGAGAAGACAAAGGTGAAATTCAAAGGAATAACAATTTAATACAATCCAATATTCAAATGATAATAATTTCCCAATCATCCTTCTTCCTCTCGACCAAGTGATAGGCTATTGCATCCTGTGATTTATAGTGTGAGATCGCTTTTCCACCTGTCCTTGTTTTCTACTCATCTGTATCTCTCCTATCCCGCCAATTCCTTCTCTCCTTCCAACTTTCCTCCTAACTCCTTCTCCTTGACTGCCCCTTCTCCAATTTCTCCTCCTCTTCTCCTATTCCTCCTCCTCCTGAGTCTGCTCTCCGACTAGCCTTCGATTCACAATCGACTTCTCCACTAGTCTCTATTCCGTCTCTCTCCCAGAGACTCGGGACTAAACCACACCGGAAGTCTGTCCCCTAAAAGCTTCCCGTGAAAACACAAGGATGTTAGCATATTTCCTTAACCATCTCGTCTCACACTAAACCAACAATCAATCATCAGATAAAGGCTTTTACATGTTTCGGTCACGCATTCGTGCACATCGAAATACCCATACGCTCTTGTATGTTAAACAACGTCGTAATAAAAGCACGGTATCAACTACTTATCATACAGACATCAATAAATTGCGTCACATCCATATATATATTCTTATTCTCATTATACTGAACAATAGCACAGCAATCAGACGCATCTCTGTACATTACACTCCCACAAGTGTACACAAATATTCAAATATCCGTATTAACTAATTTTACACACTGCAGCCATTTTCCAAAGTTACAATTCAATTCAACAGTTGCAAAATCTAGAATATCACATGAATAAATGCACTAGTTTGCTACGAATTAACCAAATAGCGAATTACAATATTAATTCTAACTACGAGCTAACAATCTACATAATTCTTTACATAATCATAGCTCATTTCTCAAATACGCATGTAAATTAAACACTACAAAGGTAATTCTATGTACTAACGATTCTAGTAATGAAGTATACATACTGCACATAATTACAATTACAATGCCGTAATATTTTGCAATAATCGAGCAAATAATTCACTGACCTTTAAGAAGCTTTGTCTTTCCTTAGAATTTCCTAAGTTTTCCAGCCAATTCACGAGTGGTTTCCCGGAGTTATTGCTACAACTTCTGAGCACGATGTTTCACAATGACTGGGGTTTCTAGTCTAGAATACTCAGTTAAATTCGGGTTGAAATGGTGACCACACCCTCTCTCAATTCCGATTGGATATCGATTATACCCTGTTCTATTCAACTTAGCAGACAATGCTCCGGCCGTCTGTCGGCGTGGTAAGATTTACGATGCCAATAAGGGTCATTTGTTCTTGAACAAAGCTTTTGTTCTTGAACAAAGCTTTCAACGTTCACATGTGATTTTTGACACACAAAAGCTGGGCTCTCGTAACAATTATGAACAGGGCCACTATAACCGAGGGGGTCTAACATATAAACGTGGCTTCTAACCAATTCCTTTGTTCTTGACTTAGGGGGCGCTCACCAGTTATTATGTACTTTTGAGAGAGTGACGTATGTAAGGTGAAGCTGTTTGCATTTAAAACATGCACAATGGAGAGAAAGTTGGTATACCTCTATGCTCCATTAATGCAGTGTGGATGATATTTCTTTGGATATTGTACTTTTGGAAATTGTACATGATCTAAGCACACTGCTAACTAAAATGACTGTTCCCTTGTACTAAAAATTCAGCCTGAATTAGTCTAAAGTACACTATCCATAGCAGCTGTTAAAATAGGGAAAATGAATTTTGCCAGACTAGACAATACCAGCTTCTGAAAGTGCAATGAATGAGTTACCAAATATATAAAATGTATTTTAAAAAAAGTTAGCAGCTCTTTTTTATCCAATTTACCTCTGAAGTTTCGGAAGTGAAAATGACCAAGTGGAGCTAGCACTTTTTTGAAAGGTACACATCTGGAGTAAGGCCAAGCTGTATACTCTATACCTCATATTACACCAATCAATCGTACACCAAAATAAAGGGAATTAAAGGTTCTTTGAATTATACCTAAGATATACAAGGTCTTTTTTAAATAGTCAGCATAACCAGTGAAGAAACTCGGGGAATTTCTTTATCTTATGCAAAATACGAAACTGTAGAGCAACACCTTACGTAATCGGGGGCAGGCAAAGTGACAACTATATATTGGGCTTGAAAAAGACCCCGAAAATAATCACCGATTCACGGGAAGGTTACAAGCGTTCTCACATGTTCACGTTGGTCGAGCCAAAACCCGGACACAAGCGGACAGTAGTGACATGTCTGGGTGAACTGTAAATGCGAGCGCCTTAGACCACTTGGCTACCCGGTGCTCGCTTAAAGAGCATGGCTGACATACGTTACAGATACAATAATAGAGAAACAGGATGCAAAATCTTCCGTTCCTGAGTGACTGTGGACGCATGAAAACAAAAACATATATGCATCTTACTGTATGAGGTTGAAGTTGTAGTACATTTCTGATTAAAATTAAAACAATATACAAACCCTGGTTTATTTTATTAGAGTCATGGCTACACTAGTTCATAGAACTGTTTGCTTATTTGACACAAAAAGCAACAAAAGAGGTTTAATTTTTTTAAACTGATGAACATAGATTGTATTCGGTAACAGATGGAAAGTTTAAAAAAGAGAGCTGATGTAAAAATATGTAATTAAGAAATGAAATAGCTTACACTTGAAGATGATATTTTATTTAAAATTAGAACAGTTATATGTAAAGATATAGTAATAGTTATTTAAAAAATCAAAAGATAAAACTTAACAAAACATATTTATGGTGGTTCAACAAGGGTACTAGCAAATTTGCTTTTGTATAACTTTTGCAACTTCTGCTATAACAATCTAACACTACTGCAGTAATAAAAGGAAACTTTTAATGACGGAGATAAATTTTGTATGTGTTCGTGTATATTTTGTAACGGCATAGCAGAAAACATCTAGTCTTTCGACACGTATGACTACAAAAAGTAGATCGTTGGTGTTCCTCAGATTAATAAAAAAAAAAGAAGCCGGGCCATTTTAAAGAAGACGTGACTGACCTACCTATACAATAAATTTGTATTGTTAAAAGTAAGTTATGTGCTTCTGGAACTGATAAAAATTACAAATAAATCGATGGTACTTGTACTGAATATAACGTGATTGGTCTTAGACAAATTCAAATGTAGTACTTAATGTCTTGGGAATCTAATATATCCAAAGCCTCGTTCGTAAATATTTATTTTCAAAGATTGATCATTTTTTTTATTGTGTAATCTAGTTCATTCTCATACTATTATCCCGTACAATACGAGATTCATAAACCAATATAATTGCATAAATTGTGTCATCATTAAATTTATATAACTGTTGTTAACCTTATTGCTGCATTTAATGCTATACTTCTAATTGTATTGCTGTATTTAATGCCATACTTTTAATCTTAATGCTGTCTTTAATGCCATGCTTTTAATAGTAATGCTGTACTTAATGCCATGTTTTTAATAGTAATGCTGTACTTAATGCCATGCTTTTAATAGTAATGCTGTCTTTAAGGCTATACCTCTAATTGTATTGCTGTACTTAATGCCATGCTTTTAATAGTAATGCTGGCTTTAATGCCATGCTTTTAATAGTAATGCTGTACTTAATGCCATGCTTTTAATAGTAATGCTGTCTTTAATGCTATACTTCTAATTGTATTGCTGTACTTAATGCCATGCTTTTAATAGTAATGCTGTCTTTAATGCTATACTTCTAACTGTATTGCTGTACTTAATGCCATGCTTTTAATAGTAATGCTGTCTTTAATGCCATACTTTTAATAGTAATGCTGTACTTAATGCCATGCTTTTAATAGTAATGCTGTACTTAATGCCATGCTTTTAATAGTAGTGCTGTACTTAATGCCATGCTTTTAATAGTAATGCTGTACTTAATGCCATAGTTTAATTCTTAATGCTGCATTTATTGCCATGCTATTAATTTTCTCAATTAATATATTTAATGCCATGTTTTTAATCATCTCAATTAATGTATTTAATTACATGCTTTTAATCTTTTTGTTCTATTAATGCATTGCTTTGAAAAGTATTGTTGCATTAATGCCATGCTTTTATTATTATCAATTGCTGTACTTAATGTCATGTTTCTAATCGGATCCATTGCTGTATTTTATGATATGCTTTTAATCTTAGAACTGTATTTAATGCCATGCTTTTAATCTTGTTGTTGTATCTAATGCCATGATTTTAATCTTGTTGCTGTATTTAATGTCATGCTTTTAATCTTGTTGCTGTATTTAATGTCATGCTTTTAATCTTGTTGCTGTATTTAATGCCATGCTTTTAATCTTGTTGCTGTAATTAATGTCATGCTTTTAATCTTATTGCTGTATTTAATATCATGCTTTCAATCTTGTTGCTGTACTTAATGCTATACTTCTAATTGTATTGCTGTATTTAATGTCATGCTTTTAATCTTGTTGCTGTATTTAATGTCATGCTTTTAATCTTGTTGCTGTATTTAATGTCATGCTTTTAATCTTGTTGCTGTATTTGATGTCATGTTTTTAATCTTGTTGCTGTATTTAATGTCATTATTTAATTTTATTGTGTAATTAATGTCATGATTTTAATCTTATTGATGTATTTAGTGTCACGACTTTAATCTTGTCGCTGTATTTAATGCCATGATTTTAATCTTATTGCAGTAATTAAAGTCATGCTTTTAGTCTTATTGATGTATTTAATGTCATGATCTTAATCCTATTATTGTGTTTAATGCCATGATTTTAATCTTATTATTGTATGTAATGCCATTCTTTAAATATTATTGCTGTAATTCATGCCAAGCTTTAAATAGTATTAATGCATTAAATGTCATGCTTTAAATCTTATTTCTCTATTTAATTTCATGATTGTAATCTTATTGCTGTATTAATGTCATTATTTAAATCTTATTGCTGTATTTAATGTCATTATTTAAATCTTATTGCTGTATTTAATGTCATGCTTTTAATCTTGTTGCTGTAATTAATGCTATGATTTTATTCTTATTGCTGTATTTAATGTCAGTATTTAAATCTTATTGCTGTGATTAATGTCATGATTTTATTATTATTCCTGTATTTTATGTCATTATTTAAACCTTATTCCTGTATTTAATGGCACGCTTTAAATCTTATTGCTGTATTTAAGGTCATGATTTTATTCTTAATGCTGTATTTAATGTCATTATTTAAATCTTATTGCTGTAATAAATGCTATGATTTTAATCTTATTGCTAAAATTAATGTCATGATTTTAATCTTATTGCTGTATTTAATGTCATGATTTTAATATTATTGCTGTATTTAATGTCATGGTTTTAATCCTACCAATTGCTGTATTTAATGTCATGATTTTAATCTTATCAATTGCTTTTTTATGTCATGATTGTGTTCTTGTTGCTGTATTTAATTTCATGATTTAAATATTATTGCTTTAATTAATGCCATGCTTTAAATCATTTTGCTGTATTTAATATCATCATTTATTTTTATTTCTTTATTTAATGTCATGATTTTAATCTTATTGCTGTAATTAATGCCATGATTTTAATCTTTTTGCTTTGCTTAATGACATGATTCATGCCATGCTTTAAATCCTATTACTGAATTTAATGTTATGATTTTAATCTTATTTCTGTAATTAATGTCATGATTTTAATCTTTTTACTGCATTTAATGTATTGATTTTAATCATATCGCTGTAATTAATGGCTTGCTTTAAATCTTATTGCTGTATTGAATTGTCATGATTTTTTTCTCATTGCTGTAATTAAAGCTATTCTTTTAATCTTATTCCTGCTTTTATGCTACGCTTTTAATCTTATTGCTTTATTTAATGTCATGATTTTAATTTTATTGATATATTTACTGTCATGCTTTTAATCATCTCAATTGCTGTATTTAATGCCATTATTTTAGTCATCTCAATCGCTGTATTAAATGCCATGATTTTATTTATCTCAATTGCTGTATTGTATGCCATGCTTGTAATCTTATTAATTGCTGTATTTAATGCCATGCATTTAATCTTATCAGTTGCTGTATTTATTGTTATGGTTTTAATCTTATCGATTGCTGTATTTAATGTCATGATTTTAATCATAATCTCAATTGCTGTATTTAATGCCAAGATTTTATTCTTATTGCTGTATTTAATGCCATGATTTTAATTGTATTACTGTATCTAATGTCACGATTTTAGTCTTATCTATTGCTGTAATTAATATCATGATTTAGTCATCTCAATTGCTGTATTTAATGTCACGATTGTAATCATCTAAATTACTGTATTTAATACTAGGATTTTAATGTTTTTGCTCTATTTAATGCCATGTTTTTCATCTTGCCAATTGCTGTATTTAATACTAGGATTTTAATGTTTTTGCTCTATTTAATGCCATGCTTTTCATCTTGCCAATTGCTGTATTTAATATCATGATTTTAATTTTATCAATTGCTGTATTTAATTCCATACTTTTGATCATCTCAGTTGCTGTAATTAATGCCATGATTTTAATTTTATCAATTGCTGTATTTAATGTCATGATTTTAATGTTATCTATCGCTGTATTTAACACAATACCTTTAACCTTGTTGCTGTATTTAATACCATTAATGCCATGTTTTTAATCTTCTTGCTGTAATTAATGCCATGCTTTTTATCTTATCAATTGTTGTATTTAATGTCATGATTTTAATCTGATCAATTTGTGTGTTTAAAGCTTTGATTTTTATGCAGATTTTTATTTCATTCAGTGTTAGAATGTATCTATGTTCGCTTATTTTCTCCTAAATTTTGTGTCTAATATGTAATTATTTCCTTATATTACATGATTACTAAGAAAGCTTCCAATCTCTATATTCTTTATTACCTGTTTTACATTATCTTGTAAATTTATTTTGAAGAGTGATCAAGTCATGTTCTTTTAGATTTATTGTACCCACAACTCGTAAGTACTCCTCGTAGATATAATCACACTTTAACTCACATATAGTTTTTATTTATTTTATACATCTTATTTTGGTTGTTTATATTAAATTGTTATTATTGATGGAACGAGTTTCTAATTGATGGATTATTTTGTTGCATTTCGCTATTGATTTATTTCTTTAGCTGTTGCAGCTATGATGGTTCAGTAACTCTAGTCTTTGAGACTTCATTGCTTTCCTATCACTTTTTACGCATCTGTCTCTGAATTTATTTTTGTTCAATTGGTTTCAAGAATTTGTGCATTGCAGCGCTGCTATGTTTTTCTTCTGATCTTTTGTCTACTTCCTCCTTCACAGCTTGCAGTGCTTTTTTGGCATCGGACAGGGTATTAAATTGTAGCTTAAATAAGTCATATGCAAATGAAATTTTGTCCGTTGTCATTGACCATCTCGTGAGTAACTATTCTTCAACTTTGTTATCTATTTATGTTATACCACTATTCACATTCGTTAACTTATTTTTAGTTCGTTCTCTCCATATTATATCTTTCAGGTTATTATTTATCAAAGTCCGATGCATTTATGTCGACAGGTCATTGTACAAATGGCCAAGTAGCTGCTTCAGACGGTTTTAACAAGATCACCTCAATTTATAATACAGTTGTTGCTTAAGATTAAGTCATTATGTAACATAAAATTGCTTGTGCATCTTAAAGATATTATAGTACAGATTTGCCTCTTATATTTGTGACTTTTACACAATCGTCAATTACTTGGATTCTTTATTTGTTTTAAAAAGTTTGATTTGACTGTATGCTTATTTGTGATTTCTTTCTCTTTTAATGTCTTTGCTTCCATGAAAACAGTTTAGTTTTGACTTTTCAATATTTGGGCTTTCTGTGTTACAAGCTATTTTGCTTTTATTTATATTTCATTGCATGGTAACTATTGTATCATGTTAAATTCCTCATGACTTATTTCGTTACCACTTATTGCTTTACTCATAAGGTCATCAATACTGCTTTACTTACTTGTAGAAGAAGTTACAATCTGGTCATATCTAACAACCTCATTGTGTACTTACTTGTAGAAAAAGCTACAATCTGATCTTGTTTAACAACCTCATTGTGTAATTACTTGTTAAAGAAAGCTACAATCTGGTCTTGTTTAACAACGTTATTATGTAATTACTTGTAAAAAAGCTACAATCTGGTCTTGTTTAACAACGTTATTATGTAATTACTTGTAAAAGAAAGCTACAATCTGGTCTTCTTTAACAACGTTATTGTGTAATTACTTGTAAAAAAGCTACAATCTGGTTTTGTTTAACAACGTTATTGTGTAATTACTTGTAAAATAGCTACAATCTGTTTTGTTTAACAACGTTTTTGGGTAATTACTTGTAAAAAAAGCTACAATCTGGTCTTGTCTAACAACGTTATTGTGTAATTACTTGTTAAAGAAAGCTACAATCTGGTCTTGTTTAACAACGTTATTATGTAATTACTTGTAAAAAAGCTACAATCTGGTCTTGTTTAACAACGTTATTATGTAATTACTTGTAAAAGAAAGCTACAATCTGGTCTTGTTTAACAACGTTATTGTGTAATTACTTGTAAAAAAGCTACAATCTGGTTTTGTTTAACAACGTTATTGTGTAATTACTTGTAAAAAAGCTACAATCTGTTTTGTTTAACAACGTTTTTGTGTAATTACTTGTAAAAAAGCTACAATCTGGTCTTGTTTAACAACGTTATTATGTAATTACTTGTAAAAAAGCCACAATCTGGTCTTATTTAACAACGTTATTATGTAATTACTTGTAAAAAAAGCTACAATCTGGTCTTGTTTAACAACGTTATTATGTAATTACTTGTAAAAAAAGCTACAATCTGGTTTTGTTTAACAATGTTATTTTGTAATTACTTGTAGAACAAATTACAATCTGGTCTTGTTTAACAAACTTATTGCGTACTTACTTGTAGAAGAAGTTACTCTCTGGTCATATATAACAACTTCATTGTGTACTTGTAGAAAAGGCTACAATATGGTCATGTTTAACAGCCTCATTGTGTACTTACTTGTAGAAAAAGCTTCAATCTGGTCTTGTTTAACAACCTCATTGTGTACTTACTTGTAGAAAAAGCTTCAATCTGGTCTTGTTTAACAACCTCATTGTGTACTTACTTGTAGAAAAAGCTTCAATCTGGTCTTGTTTAACAACCTCATTGTGTACTTACTTGTAGAAAAAGCTTCAATCTGGTCTTGTTTAACAACCTCATTGTGTACTTACTTGTAGAAAAGGCTACAATATGGTCATGTTTAACAGCCTCATTGTGTACTTACTTGTAGAAAACGTTACAACCTGGTCGTGTTTAACAACCTTATTGTGTACTTGTAGAAAAATTACAATTTTGTTTTTCAACAACCTTATGGTGTACTTACTTGTACAAAAAGCTACAATCTGGTCATATCTAACAACCTCATTGTGTACTAATTTGTAGAAGAAGTTACTCTCTGGTCATATCTAACAAATTTATTGTGTACTTGTACAAAAGGCTACAATCTGGTCTTGTTTGACAACCTCATTGTGTACTTACTTGTAGAAAAAGCTTCAATCTGGTCTTGTTTAACAACCTCATTGTGTACTTACTTGTAGAAAAAGCTTCAATCTGGTCTTGTTTAACAACCTCATTGTGTACTTACTTGTAAAAAAAGCTTCAATCTGGTCTTGTTTAACAACCTCATTGTGTACTTACTTGTAGAAAAAGCTTCAATCTGGTCTTGTTTAACAACCTCATTGTGTACTTACTTGTAGAAAAAGCTACAATCTGGTCATATTTAACAACCTTATTGTGTACTTACTTGTAGAATGATACAGATAGCTTTCATCCTAGTCTTTTCTCTACCTGTGCCACTAGAGGTTTTAACACTGTGCTCATTGTCATTACTCCTATTCACTACCTTGATTTAGATCTTAGCATGGGCATATATTTACCTCCCTTGTGTCCAACAACATTCATTTTTTCTATGTATTTACATCATTATTTTATCTGGTGGTATGATATCAGATAATCAATCATTAATGGATCTTGTACATATTATGTCTGGAAACTGATTTTCCTGTTCATTAATTAATTTAATTGGTTCTTTTTAAAGTAACATAATAACAGTTTTGAAAACACAGCTCTTGTACACCTAAATGGGATACCTATTCTAAATGTAACAATCAGACCACCTGTGAAAAAACTTATTTTCTCTGATTCATCTTGAGCACTTTCAGTCACAGACTTAGCTGTAACATGTCATTCATTGCCTCTTGCGCTTGTTTTAGTTCCTCTACTTTGGCTTTTAAATTCTTGTGACTGTTTTGCATGTATACACACATACATATATTTTTATGAAAAATGGCAAGTGTTTCATGTGCAATACAACCCTCATTTTCTGCTTATTAAAAACTGCTTTTCTACTTATTTAATCAAGACCATTATTCCACATAAATGTTTAAAAAATACATCTAAATATTTTATAATACTGACTGCCAGATGTTGCAAGACTGAGAATAAGTGTCAATTTAAAGTTATTGATTTTAAAACAATACTTTTCCTATATATTAATTTTGTTTAATTTCATTCTCTTAACAATTTTTGTCCATCACTGATTTTGTTTTGAAACCAATAAGGCGATATACTCATAAATTTAAAATAATACTTGCATTAATTAGTATCGTTGACAGAGTCACTATGGAAAAAAAAGCTGTTAAAACTGAGATGAGCAAAATGAATCTTAAATTAAATGGTCTCACAGACTGAGTTAACACAGAATAAAAGCAACTGAACTGAACACATAAAAGACAAGTGCACAGCAGCATTGACAGAGTTAATAATGAAACAAATGGAAACAGAGGTATTCTGAATTGCATCATACCACAGAAATGGGATCCAAGAATGTTGCACTGGATGTTAGAATGAAATTACACCTCAAACATTAGCTGACACATATGGATTTAATTATGTTCCATCCTGTTTTGCTGATTACAGGATATAAGCAATAGATACTAGACAACTTTATCTAATTAGATTTTAAAAAGTCAGGTTTATAAACAAATTTGTCAACTTGATTTGTTTACATCTTTTACATGTTAGATTTATTGTTGGTGAACCTTATTTTATTTTTTCACTGCAGTACCTGTAGGTGAACAAATTTTTGCTTACTCGGTGGAGATAAAGAAAGAATTTGATATAAACCATGATATAACAAATGATGTCATAACAGCTGATTAGAATAACATAAACAAAAATTCATATAATACCTGGAAGAGAATATATATACTATAGTGAATCACTGAATTGTGAGACCAAAAAAAGCCGGATGTTGTTCCATCAGGAGGTATTGTGAAATCCTGCACCAGTATTAAAATATGAGACTCAAAATAAAGGGCTTATGTTGTGCCTCTGACTGAACATAGACTATACTATTTTTCTCCTCGGATGCACCTCACTTGAGATGTTCTGCCTCTGACAGATCTTATCTCTGGAGAAGATGATTTTCATCCCCAAAAAGACTACAGCAGCAGTCAAGATTGTGACCACAAAAAATGTAATGGCTTAGCATTTACTTTAAGCAACTAAGTTCCTTGCTTCTAATGGATTTAATCAGACTAGGTCAAAATGGATGCGTTTACCAGCCTTCTGATGATAAAGTCATATATCTAACATTTTTCATTGCAGTTGTGGTATGTACTAGCATATACGATCTGCTTACAGGTTTTTATGATCACGCCCAGCTTGACCTTGGAGAAGTACACCTTTGGTGAACAACGGCTTTCAGGTGCAAGAATGTTTGTCCCTTAAGGACATTGACAAGGCTGCACCAAAAATGCAATTGCTTTTTCAACCAAACAAATATTTAAAATGTCATATACTAAACATCAGTGTATGTTAAATACCTAACTCCTAGCATGCAGGCAAAATACCTCAAGGAGTTAAATGCTGCAGTCCAACACATCATTGTCATTCCCAGCAGCATTAAAATAGAGCAGACTTTATAAGTTTGATTAATGACAAGTAAAGAAATGAAAATGCTTTTCTTCCATGATAACGTTGACAGAGAATCTTGGGTATTATGGCTAATACACATTTAAAAATGTAATTATATTGCCAATTAATAACATGTATCATCAAACATAAACAATTCTACTTTGTTCATTGCGATGTCATACATGTGGTGATTGTATAACCTGTGTAAATGTATTACATGTACCTGGTAATTTTCCTTGTGATCAAATAAGCAATCATCACCTGTCTCATAGTGCACATTCTTTGGAACATGCATTTCTATTTTATTCATTTTTTTTATTAATTAACCTACATAATTCTCTAATGAGCTGGCATCAGTCATGAGAAGTCTAATTCTGTCATCATATTTGCTTATCAGCATGGTACAGAATTCATATACCAACCATTTCAAAAGATCTAACACTGCAAAACTGCATGATATAGTTTGGTTATTTTGATTTTTTAATACTTGTTTTTGTAGGTGAAGCTTTAGATTTTTTAACAGTCCCACCCTTTACTGTATTATTCAATTTACACTCCATTTTGGTACTTTTGGTTTGATACCCTTGAATCATTTAACAATTTATTTTGCATAATTTTCATTGCAGTTATTTTCTCTGGAACAGGGATGGTCCATGAAATGGTCATTTTAATGTGCTGTTATCTCCAAATCCACTTCTATAACCCACCGTGCATCACTGACTCTATGAATATTTAACAAGTTTTTCTCTGCCTACATTTGTTCATTTCCCCATCTTACATTTGTTACTCATGTGTATTGGCTCATTGTTCGGTAATATAAATTATTGGAATCTTGGTAAAAAAGATGCATTACATTGACTTTAACACTGACCTGACTTCCTGGTTGTACTCTTCTTTGTGACTTGGATGCTCCCATGTTGTTTTCTTCTATCATCATCAACACAATAACTGAAAGTTCACTTTGGCACATCTGTGTTTTATCATATAAATGCCTTCCTTATTCCACTCCAATCATCAAATGCATGTCATAGTCCATGAAACGTTGAAGTTCAATACCTGATTTCTTTAAACTCAATCATGAATAAAACTAAGTGAGTTAGGTCAAGTTTGTTGTGTTTCATATATACATTTTGAGAATTCCTTGATATACATCTTGAGAATTCCTTGAAAGTCCCACACATCAAACCATATTTTTTCATCTAATAGAAAGGTTACATAGTGTGATCAATTTGAAGTGTGAAATCACATCATGGGCATAAATATACTGGCAATCATCAACAGATACATGTCTGAGACACACAGATATGAAATACACTTTCCTTTGACTTGTATAGCTGTTTCATGAAATTGTTCAGAACAAAAACATTAGTTCATGTACAGTTGGATGCTTGTCCCTAAATACTTCATGCTTCTGTAAATTTGTCATCATTTCAATTTTTGACACCTAAAGACTGCTCCAAAAAACTAAAGCTATCTACAAATCTAATTGTTCTTTTAATAATTATTTTGCTGCAGTCTAAGTGGAATGAGTCTTGTCCCTTCTGGATAACACCATCCTTTATAAACCTATCTACTATGAAATTCTTGCTTCATGGAACAAATGTCAAATTTAATAGAAGAACATCAAAGGAGGATACATCTACATGGTCACAAGTTGTAAAATTGAAAATTGGTCAAAACTTTACGGATCAGATATCACTGTTACTAAAATTGTCAACAAGTCAGAGATGGTGTCCTGGAGTGGTCTCTGTATATGAGAAAATTGTAATACTATTTATGTATGTCACATAATAATGGGACAAGTAAGAAATTGTACAGGACTAGTCAGTTTTCCTAGATCACTTGCCTTGGATAAATAAGTGAACAAAATATTTATTCAATCCTGGCAATGTAGATAATAATAATCATTTGTTCAGAAGGAGTAGATGAAAAAGATTTTCACGCTGGCAGCCATGCTGGACATCAGATCAGCAGCAGTTCTATTTAAGACTATTATGGGTTATAAAAAGTCCTTTACTGAAAACCCAATGTCAATATGACCATTTGGTCAAATGGAGTAGTGTTATCAGATTTTCACGATGGCAACCATGGTGGCCATGCTGGGTGTTTAAGAGGCAGCATTTTCATTTGAAACCAACTTGGTACTGGGATGAAACTGTACACAAAGTTTCATGATTTTCCTCTAAGAAGTTTAGAAGAAGTAGTGATAATAACTAGAAGTAGTGATAATAACTAGGAAAAGTAGTGATAATAACTAGGAGAAGTAGTGATAATAACTGTTGAGGAAAAATGGATGGATGGCAGATAAGACACAGAGGAAAAGGTGGCTTCTGGTTTTTCACAAGAATAGCTAAAATTATTTCTATTTACCGTTAAATGTTGGCTATGTGACAAGGCTCTTCATTAGTAGCGAGATGACAAATGGATTGCTGCTATATGGGACAAAAAAGCATGGATAAACTGTTGCATAACACCAAATATTTATTGAAAACCAACACACAACGAACATAAAGTGCATAACTGCAAAAATAAATTATACCCACCACCCATAACATATAGGGCAAGTACAAAAGCAAAACAATGTATGCATGATTGATACATTATGGTGAAAGCTGATTCAGTATTACAGTTGCACAACAAGTTCTAATCTTTTCTGAATTAAATTCTTAAATTATTCCTTAGACAACAAAAAAGTCTGAGAACTATGACACAATTAGGCATCAGAAGTCAAAGCAATTCTACCAAAATCCCCGCCCCCCCAAAAAACTTATAGAAAATAAATTAAAGTCAGATATTTCTGAAATTAATTCATATCAGAAATCATCCCAGCTATTTAACTTCATCTTGAGGTAAAGGTCATGACAATCAGGTAGCAACAAGCAGTTGCCAGGATCAAAGATGAACTGGCATACATTTTCAGGTTTGTCAGAGAATTGGAAAACCAAATATGTACAACGACTGGCATGACAATTATTCTATAATCACTCTTTTCAAAGTCGTACTTTGGTTCCTCACAAGCCATGGAAATCTCTAAAACTCATGATTTTCAGTGCAACATAAAATCAGAGATATTACATTTATAAGGTGGTGACAACTGCATCCCAAATTTCTGTTTTAATAACAAGAAAGTGGACCATGGTCAGACCAAATTTCTGACAAAATTACCCACTATAAAGATTTCCATAAGCAAGTAGAAAGCACGCTGTGAGAAAATGCCACTCATACACATTATAAGTCAGAAGTTAACCAGGCTAGAATGAGTGTTTCTGCACTAGATTTGTTCCCCTGTGCATACTACATAAAACTGTATTCCTGACACCACTGTAAACAACAAGGAAGAAACCTTAAGACAATGTATGGCTTGAACAACTTGAAAAACAATTATTCCTATCAAAAGAGCTTTTAAGCAATATTTTAAACTAAATACAGCTTTTATATATGTATCTAATAGGGATATATCTGATTTTAAAGTTGTATCTTAAATATGGATACATTTTAACATCTGATTTTAAAGTTGTATCTTAAATAGGGATACATTTCAACATCTGATTTTAAAGTTGTATCTTATATGAGTATTAAGTCCTATCTAATGCTGTAAATAAATAAGTGTAAGTATAAAACTCATGTATTACTAAGTTTACAGATTTTTATAAATATAAACTGCATTGTAATCCAGCAGAGTAAAATGTTGTCTGATTGCCTTTCTTGCTAGCATTTGCAAGTATGTGTTATAGGTGTCCATCTTTACAGACACACAGTTAGCATTTACAAGTATGTGTTATAGGTGTCCATCTTTACAGACACACAGTTAGCATTTGCAAGTATGTGTTATAGGTGTCCATCTTTACAGACACACAGCTAGCATTTGCAAGTATGTGTTATTGGTGTCCATCTTTACAGACACACAGCTAGCATTTGCAAGTATGTGTTATAGGTGTCCATCTTTACAGACACACAGTTAGCATTTGCAAGTATGTGTTATAGGTGTCCATCTTTACAGACACACAGTTAGCACCAGACCTTATTAGACAAACCCCAATTTAAATTCATAAGTTTTTTCTCAAAATTCTCAATACACAAGTCAACCTTATTAACTAAAGCAGACTCAAATATTAAGGATTTTTTATTTTGGAGAGAGACAAAAAAACTGAATATAATACAGATAACAACTCAACTTGGAGCTATATGGCTTTAGATAAAATGGAAAACAGCAACAGAATAATGGTCATAAGACACCGAGCAAAATCATCACATATAAAAGGTAAAGATAATCACTCTATAAGAAAATGTGCAATAAAATTTGCAAAAAAAGGTATAATAGAAGCTGATATTGACTTTCACACTCTACAGTTATATGAATAAATTATGTTTTCAACAAATCAATAACACAACAAGTTGATACAGTATAAAAACATATAGAAAATATATACAGCAATTTTTTACACTTGGTGTATAATAATACTGATTGACAAATGTAAAATATGCAAGAATGAATTGCAACCCCCGTTGTATGGAACAGTAGTATTATATATATAAGATTTTTTGGGATGGTGGTAGTAAAGATACATATATATAAGATTTGGGACAGTGATATTATATATATATACATACATACATATATATATATATATATATATATATATATATATATATATATATATATATATATATATATATATATATATATATATATATATATATATATATAAGATTCGGTTAGCTCCTTTAATGATTAGATTTTTCTCACTTGACAAAACGCCAACTTGTGGCCTTCTTATCAACCAAAACTCCTCAAATATAATAAACACTACCTGTTTTTACTGAGTTATACATTACAAGCAGAATGCATATAAAAGAAAGGTTTGGTACTATATAACAACTATCTTTTACATAATCCTAGTTACTTTATGCATGACTGTAAATACATCTGTATAACATTACTTGGTTGCTTATCCAGTAACCTATAAATACCAAAAATCATATATTTCTCTCTCTTGTAATTCTGGGAAAAAACAGCAACAGTAAAAATAAGTTATGATGCAGTAAATGAAACTAATATGTGTTAATTACAGTCCTGAACATGGAAAAAGACTTCATTCAAACATGTCTGATTTAAGACTTAAGACAAATACTATTTGATAGTTGTCATTTTACAGGTGTTTTAATATGTCAAATAATTCTATAAAAAAATATATACTTATTACTTTTTTCTAATTTCAATAATTTAATTTTTGCAAAAAAGTTGCCTGGTTGAAATTAATGTCAGCAAATGCCAATTTTTAAATTTCCTGTTGTACTGTAAACATTATAACCTAGCTGGAAAGTTAGTGAATAAAACAGTTTTCTTTATGACAGGAGACTTGTATGTACACTTTATCTCTACAAACTAGACATTGACCATTGCTCATAATATTATTACAACCTGATATGTTGAACAATATTGTTATTATAGCTTGGTATGGAGACTAAGTAAAACCAACCAGGTAGAAACTGTTGCCTTACTCAATCTGTAGAAAATTGTCATCAAAACAATATATGAATTTATTTTTGGTACTGTTACATTTTTGGAAGGAAATTGATAATAAATTTCATGGATATTGTCACAAGATAGATAAGTACACATCAAACTGAGTGATAAGTGGTGCCGAAACTACTGTGGGAGCTGCAAATACAGAAATCATTTATGTTGAATACCTGACAGTTCAAGGTGAGGACCGTATCAAAAACCTATCTGTAAGGTGGGGAACCTATCAAAAGCTGGACAGTGCAAGGTGAGGGCCCTATCAATAGCCTGGCAGTTCAAGGTGGGCACCCTAACAAAAGCACAACTATTCCAGGTGGGTCCCTAATAAAAGCCTTTCTTATCTATAGCATGTTTTATTAAAGATATGACTGTACTGTATTACTAAAGTCAATGCTGGGAAACAAGAAGACAGCTGTAGTCTAGTTATACATTCTCACAGATGAATAAAAACCTGCCCAATAAACATTTATTCCAATGCAAGGTTTGTAAATATATTATGATATCCAAGATTTTTAAAATAGTCTTGTTGAATTTAAAAGCATCATAAAGCAGTCATACTGAATGGATATAACTAATTTTTGACCAGTTGAAGGCATAAAGCTAAATCAATATCCCCTGGCAAGTAATACATGTGTACACCTATTGATGTGTGCACCTAATAATGTGCACACCTATTGATGTGTACACCTGTTAATAAACTGAAATGTTCAATACACTGTAATTAGAGTCATATTAACTCTGTGAATGAAAGCAAACTGTTACACTCAAACAGATTAAAGTAGAATGGTTTCCTAGTGGTTCCATGGGCTCCACCAGAAAGTTATAAATCCACTACTGAAATATGTCTATGGACCAAATCTTGACACCAAGCTCAGAAAACATCCTTACCACTGGCTGATGTAATCTACTGACTGAAAAGAAAGAATTCATGTTCATGAAACTTCAATAAAATCAAACAACAGATATAATAATCAGCAATTATTTTCACATAGTTTATGATTTTTATAGCCATCCCATATACTTAAGAAAACTATGTACTTGTTCATGACACACAGATGCTCCACCACAGTGAAGTGAAATTTACCTGAATTCAAGACTTGCATTTAGTGGTTGGACACATATACAGATGCAGACAGACAAGAGTAATGAGAAATTTACCTGAATGCAAGACTTGAATGTAGCAAATTTACCAATGACAAATGTAATATGATGTATCTACCAGTACTATATTCATTGTGGGACATAAAATACTAAGACAAACTTCAAACCTCTGTTTTATAATGCCACTGGCAGTTTACCAGTTTATACTGACCCAAGAATTTTAGACAGAAAGACATTCCTTCAAAATCTAAACATTTTGATGAAACTTCATATATTCAAAACAAGTTAATATTGCATGACAATGTTTGGGTCATTTTGTAGTTTTTCTGAAAGATCATACAAAAAAATTTCAACATGTCAAAGTTTCCCTCTTAGAGGTATGTGGGCCATTCCAGCAAACAAATCTTTTTTTTACAATTAATTCATTTTGGTGGAAGAACAACATTTTTCATAATGATATGGTTTTTTGTGTCAGTTTATGTTGCAAATTATATTCCTACTAGAGGCATTATAATGTGGCACTATGATAGATTCATCTGCATGGAAGTCCTTTTGATCTATTAAATAAATCTAAGAGTGGAAAATTCAACTTAAGACAATGAATTAAGAAACAAGAAAGGCATATCACTGTGACCTACTTTTGACAGAATATGTTGCTTAACTGAACCTTTATAATATGATACTTACACTGTATCTGTTGGGTAATTTAGCAGAGTACTCCACTAACTGCTGCTGCCGAAGCTGTTGCCGGCGATACCTACAAATTAAAAGAAAACATTAGCTGATCATAGTGTGTTTCTTATGATAAATTGAAAATAAATTCCAAAATCTGATATACACCACTTTTCACTGCAAGTAGGGATCTGCAGTTTTCTAAAGGAAAGGCTGGATGATTATGGTGACTAATACAGTGAATAAGTAAAGGTATATTTTAAAGGAAGTCACTACTGATGATATAGAACAATGAAATTTTAACCCATCATTATAAAATTTATAACATTATTTGCTTTAAAAAAAAGCATGACTAAGAGAGTTAAGGTGTTGAAACAATGGTATATGAAACCAAACACTGAAACAATGGTATGTGAAACCAAACACTGACATAATAGCTGTTGAAACATTGGTATGTGAAACCAAACACTGACATAATAGCTGTTGAAACATTGGTATGTGAAACCAAACATTGACATAATAGCTATTAATCAATTTCTGCTAAAGTTAAATCAATATAAAACTGAATAGAAACATTTCTTGAAATTCAATTACAATTTTAAAAAAATGGACACAAGCTGGTACATCCAACAAAAGGGGCCACAATTCTGCTAAATGATAAAGCAGATCAAATGCTGTGAAAATCAAATTCAGTTTTGGTGCAAGGAACATGGAGTTGTATACAAAATCTGGCTGAAATCCAACAGGAATTAGTATAATTACTGCACAGAAAGGACAGTTGGAGAGTCTAAAATTCAGGAGCCATAACTCTAAATATCAAACATGTAATTCCAAGACAATCCAGTTAATTCAATGTCTCATCAATATCAAGCTGTTTGGCAATCCAATGAAAGAGAATTAGTGTGTAGAAATGAATGACAATCTCTGGCCATAACTCTTCTAAGTGGCTATGGTTCTGCTTTACAGTTTTGAAACTTGCAGAGGGTTTAATTTTTAAAGAAACTGAATTTCCAGATTTTCCTTACTCAAAATTCTGGCTATTTAAACAAAGTCTTTTTGTTGTTGTAGTGTTTAAACGCCATTTTTCAGCACATGATTGGCTATACATGGTGGCCAGTATTAATGGTGGAGGAAGAACCTGGAAAAGCCCCGGAAAGAACCACTGACCCTCAAGAAGCTACTGGCAAGCTTTCTCACATACCCACATTGGCTGATTCCGAGACTCGAACCCACACAAAACAAAGCCTTCTAACTCTTAGGTATTGCTAATTCCCATTATTTCTGTCTATGATTGACAGATGTAATTTGAGCTGAAGAACATAGTCTGACCTTACTTCTGATCTATCTCACTTAAAAGACTGATGATTTGGTCATTTTTACTTCCTGGACTTCAAAGGTAAATTGAGAAAAACACTAGATGATAACTTTTTTTTAGTTTTCTAATGTGCATTTTTAAAAGGTAGTATTGTCTACTCTTTCAACTCATTTTCCATATTTTAATAACTTCTAAACTGAGTGTGCCTTGGACTACTTCAAGATCTTTTCTCGAGAACATGGTCAGCTGTATGTTTCAAGATAGCAAACAACTTCAGCTTGTACATATCCCTCTCTCACAAGTACATAATAACTGTATGTATGTATGTATGTATGTATGTATGTGAGTGTGTGCATGTATGCATGTGTGCATGCATGTGTGTGTGTGTGTGTGTATGTATGTATGTACGTACGTATGTACGTGTGTGTGTATGTATGTATGTATGTATATATGTATGTATGTGTGCATGTGTGTGTGTTTGTGTGTATGTATGTATGTATGTGTGTGTGTATGTGTGTATGTATGTACGTAGGCAGGTATGTATGTATGTATGTGTGTATGTGTGTGTGTGTATGTATGTATGTATGTATGTATGTATGTAGGCAGGTATGTATGTATGTATGTATGTATGTATGTATGTGTGGTTTAATGGCACATCAGCACAATACTAGCTATATGGTGCCAAATAAAGGTAAGTTGTAGTATGTGCAACTGGTTTGAGTATTCTTTCTTCCCTTTAAAATAAGACAACTGGTTTGAGTATTCTTTCTTCCCTTTGAAATAAGACAACTGGTGTGAGTATTCTTTCTTCCCTTTGAAATAAGACAACTGGTTTGAGTATTCTTTCTTCCCTTTGAAATAAGACAATTAGCTTGAGTATTCTTTCTTCCCTTTGAAATAAGACAATTGGCTTGAGTATTCTTTCTTCCCTTTGAAATAAGACAAATAGCTTGAGTATTCTTTCTTCCCTTTGAAATAAGACAATTGGCTTGATTATTCTTTCTTCCCTTTGAAATAAGACAATTGGCTTGAGTATTCTTTCTTCTCTTTGAAATAAGACAATTGGCTTGAGTATTCTTTCTTCCCTTTGAAATAAGACAACTGATTTGCGTATTCTTTCTTTCCTTTGAAATAAGGCTGCTCCTATCTACTTTTATCTTCACTCATCAGTTTAGATTTCTCATAATATGCATCCATACCCTCAACTGAAGTCTTGTACTTCTTGAATTCAATGGCTTCTGTGATCAGTGTAATCTTGAATAGATTATGATTGAAGCATCCCAAATCCCATACGGATCTGAAAAATATCTACTTGATGCATCCAGTTTCATGAAGTTTTTTCATCCATTAAGTTCTGGCAAGATAACTTCCAAATCTGGAATTAATATCCAACTGTACTCACTGCCTCATCCAGCGTCTTTAAATTTACACAGATGCATACATTTCATTGAGATTCTTTAAATTTACTCAGATGCACACATTTCATTGAAATTCTTTAATTTACTCAGATGCACACATTTCAATGAGATTCTTTAAATTTACTCAGATGCACACATCTTCATTTGATTTTACCATCAGACTAATCGTCAAAGACAAAGGAAAAGGGTTCCATAACTTTTTTCAGTCATGCCCTTATGAATCATCCTTTCTAAGTTCTCTTTTACTGTTTCTTGATGTGGAAATGAACTCAGCATTCTGTACTCATGCTATATGGCATTATGTATATTTCAGCTCAGTCTTTACAAGTTCACATTTCAGCAGGTCCCTGTGTCCAGATATGATGATGTGAATTTCTCCAATTCTGTAAATCAGTTCAAAAGAATATGACATGCAGACATGCATCAAACTGCTAGGTTTTGATTTTTGCTGGCAGTCAAGAAAACTCTACATCTGTAATATTCCCTCAGTATACCATCTCAGAAAAAAGTGGCCTTCACAAGGTAACCAAGCTTTTCAGATTCATAGTTCATTCCTGAAAGTGCAGCTTAACATTAAGTGAACTGCAAGTTGCCTTCAAAATGACAGTTGATCCAAGGTATTTAACATCATCATATCTCATCCAGGACCCTGAGTGGCTTTGGGCCTGAAGCGCTCACCTTTACGAATCACTTCCATCTCACCTGTCTGTGTGGGCTGAGTCTCAGGCTCTGCCAATGTGAGTATGTGTAAAAGTTTGCTGGTAGCTTCTCCTGGTTTGGTGGTTTTTACTGAGATTTTCTGGGTTCTTCCTCAATCAGTTACATAGATGCTATGTAAAGCCTATCATGCTGAAAAATGGCATTAAAACCCAAAACTACAACAAAAACACCAACATCTTGCTTCTGGCAGGTCCAAGCAAGCTTCTTTGTTTTAAATTCAACAGAACCACCATGGTGATGGAATCTGACCCTCTCATGAATCACATCTGTTTGGCAAAAAATGTTCATAAACTTTCTTGTTTAAAATCAGCTTATTAAGTTCCCAAGACAAAATGAATGATATCTATATATATATATATAATCTACTTCCTTATCCACTGGGGACCCCGAGTGGCCGAGTGGTCTAAAGCACTCTCTGTTACGGATCACTGCCATCTCACCTCTGTCTGCGTGGGTTCGAGTCTAGGGTTCGGCCAATGTGGGTATGTGAGAAAGCTTGCCAGTAGCTTCTCGTGGGTCGGTGGTTCTTCCCGCTGTTTTCCCGGGTTCAGCCTCCACCATTAATACTGGCCGCCATGTATAGCCTATCGTGTGCTGAAAAATGGCATTAAACCCCACAACATCAACATCAGCATCAACATCATCCTTATCCACTGAGTAAATCCAAGAAAGAACTTCACTGTGCCAAATCAAGCCATTGTCTCATCTTGCTCAGCCACTCATAGGCCTGGCCAAGTCTAAATTTCCTAGTGTTGGTAACTTAAATATTTCAATCCATTTTCCTCCACTGAGATTTCTTTCTTAATTAAATTTTCAAAAATGTCCTTCAGTGCCATTGCCACTTAATTGTCATCTCTTTGTGATCCCACTCAGATCTGTCCATGCAACACATGACACCATGTCAAGGTTCTATCACGGGAATAAAAATATCAATACTATAATTAGGGGAATTGTTGTGTGTAAATTAAAGTGGGTAGGATGGATGGAAGGACAGATGGATGGATGAATGGACAGACCCAATTTATTACCCCCAGTGGGGACAATTAAATCATTGATATTATTGTTACTATATGTAATATGTCATATTCTGAATGATATGTAAAATGTCCATGAAATGACATCCCCAAGAGACAACTCAGATCCACATCAGTGTCTAACTAGACAAGTACATCAGACAAATTTGAATGTCTAACCAGACAAGTACATCAGATAAATCTGAACTGTGGAAATTTCTTATCAATAAGAAGAATGTAAAGAATGAGGGAAGTGCAGGGAAAAAAATCTTCATTCTAAAATGAGAACTTAAAGAAATACTCTATACTAACTTGTAAGTTTGGGGTGTCATTAGTGGGTGGAGACCTAGGATTTTAAAGCTGTTCATCACACCAGATGAAATGTGCAAATTGCCCCTGCTTGATGAAGACCCATCATATTCAGAACCCATTATTGGAATATTTAGTGCCTGCCTTTAAGGATGCATCAAGTGGATTTGGTGACTCAAAGGGGATAATAGGACTGCCATACAGTAAACAAATGGGTACTACTTGTCTCAGAAGCTGCAATGTGTGAAACTGGAGAGGATTTGCTGATCCTGGGGTAATGAAAATCTAATATAAAAAAGGACACTAAAGCTAGGCTAATTTCAAACCTGCAGCAAATTTTAGCATTGGTAACAAATATAATGAAAGTTGTTGTTTTTTAAAAGAGAAGAAAAAAAATGACTAACTTTTTATATGTATTTTGTCCTCAGTAGTCACTAGGTATTGTATATAAGGTAATTCAACTTCATTTTTGGATAAAGACTTTAATGTAGTTGTAAGACATTTTAAGTGATTCTTTCATTGCACTTTCAGAAGCTATTATTGTCTAGACTGGCAAAATTCATTTTCCCTATTTTAATACATGTAACTGCTAAAGATATTGTACTTTAGACTAATTCACAACTATGGGACATATCCATAACAGATGCTTTTTGTAGATGCTGTGAGGACTTGGTTATTCCATGGAGAATGAGACCCTACTAGAAGAATGGATACTAGCTGTCAAATAGCTGCCAGCTTTCAAGACAGTGGTGGTGGGTTTTGAGGCTCAAAAAGTAAGTTCTGTCATCCCCAAGTAAGTGATGTTGTACAATTGAGAATAGGTTATCCAGTCATACAAGCCAATAGAAACTGAACTGAATTCAAATCAGAAAAAAAGAAAATTAAATACATCTTTTCCTTAAAAAATGTAATACACTTCTAAACAAAACATTTTAATATATCATCACCACTCAAGGCATACACTTTCCATCATTTTCATAATTTAGTCACAAATTACTTCTAATTGTCATCATTTGTTGAACAGTAAAGTACATCATTAACTAGTAGTTGTACAGTATTATCTAATAATTGTGCAGCATTATTAATTAGAAGTAGTACAGCATTAACTAGAAGTAGTACAGCATTAACTAGAAGTAGTTCAGCATTAACTAGTAGCTGTACAGCATTAACTAGTAGATGCATAGCATTAACTAGAAGTAGTACAGCATTAACTAGTAGTTGTACAGCATTAACTAGTAGCTATATAGCATTAACTAGTAGTTGTACAGCATTAACTAGTAGTTGTACAGCATTAACTAGTAGATGCATAGCATTAACTAGAAGTAGTACAGCATTTACTAGTAGTTGTACAGCATTAACTAGTAGCTGTATAGCATTAACTAGTAGTTGTACAGCATTAACTAGTAGTTGTACAGCATTAACTAGTAGATGCATGGCATTAACTAGAAGTAGTACAGTATTAACTAGTAGTTGTACAGCATTAACTAGTAGTTGTGCAACATTAACTAGTAGATGCATAGCATTAACTAGAAGTAGTACAGCATTAACTAGTAGTTGTACAGCATTAACTAGTAGCTGTATAGCATTAACTAGTAGTTGTACAGCATTAACTAGTAGCTGTATAGCATTAACTAGTAGTTGTACAGCATTAACTAGAAGTAATACATCTTTAACTAGTAGTTGTACAGCATAAACTAGTAGCTGTATAGCATTAATTAGTAGTTGTACAGCATTAACTAGTAGTTGTGCAACATTAACTTGTAGTTGTACAGCATTAACTAGTAGCTGTACAGCATTAACTAGTAGTTGCACAGCATTAACAAGTAGTTGTGCAACATTAACTAGCAGTCATACAGCATTAACTAGTAGCTGTATAGCATTGACTAGTAGTTGTACAGCATTAACTAGTAGCTGTATAGCATTAACTAGTAGTTGTACAGCATTAACTAGTAGTTGTACAGCATTAACTAGTAGCTGTATAGCATTAACTAGTATTTGTACAGCATTAACTAGAAGTAATACATCTTTAACTAGTAGTTGTACAGCATTAACTAGTAGCTGTATAGCATTAACTAGTAGTTGTACAGCATTAGCTAGTAGTTGTGCAACATTAACTAGTAGTTGTACAGCATTAACTAGTAGCTGTACAGCATTAACTAGTAGTTGTACAGCATTAACTAGTAGTTGTGCAACATTAACTAGTAGTTGTACAGCATTAACTAGTAGCTGTACAGCATTAACTAGCAGTTGTACAGCATTAACTAGTAGTTGTACAGCATTAACTAGCAGCTGTACAGCATTAACTAGTAGCTGTGCAACATTAACTAGTAGTTGCTGACTTTACTGCTCTCAATAAATAATGAAGGGTTTGAAGGTGATTTTTCATTAGTTTTAATCTTTGTATTGTTTTCCAAATTTCCTTCAACACCTTGCTGAATTTTCTAAGCACTGTAAATGAACTTTGAGCATCTATATCACAGTAAGGGAGTGTCAAACAATGGCCACACGAATCATCTTTTTAAGTCTTTATAGATGAGTGCTGTGTTAGTACATTTGGCCTTACAAATGAACTGCATTTCCATGCTTCGCTTAAATTTAACATTGCAACTTCTAAAATAATTTGGCTTTGCCTGAATGGAGTAAAATCTGAGTTCAAAGAAACTTTGATGCAGATCCTGGCCAAGCCCATAATATGTAGCTAAATTAAGATGACTTCAACAATCTCATGCAAGGCAAGAAGTATAAACAAATTTTCTGATATACAAAACTTCCAATGACTGTGTGCTTTACCTAAAGAAAATGGTCAATAAAGACTATCCAACAGCAATAGTCAAATGACTAGTAACACAAATCATCCTATATATTTTCACTCAAAAAACTAGTATTAGGATGATGGTTGCTTATCTCTTACCACTTCCACCTTTTAATTGTATTCATGGTAATAGACTGTCCAGAGACTATAGTATTCTGTGAAGCTGTGCAAATTTCAACTGTTTAAAGTTTATACTGGTAGGCATACTCCACTGTGTCAAGAAATGGCTTTCTGATGTTTCATTTTTGTTTCTTTAATTAGATATATTGAAAATTGTGTTTTTCTAAACATGATCATGTTGGGAAGTTTGGGAGTAGAAAATCCTAATATTTGTATACGTGCCATAAGATGGCAAGTATGCATGTCAACATCAGCTGTATTGTGTGGATTTGTAAGCATTGGTGATAAATGCTGGTAGCTCCACTGAAGAATAGGAATTGGTGATAAACAGCAGATTAGTGAAGATTTTTGGTTTCTGAGGAAGTGACACCACTATAGAGGAATAAGACCTACCTGTCAACTGCAGCTGCATTGTGTGGATTTGGTGAGGATTTGGGGATTCCTGGTGGACTGCCAACTTTTCTCATGAGATCCACCTCTCTATCATATGAAGTACTGTACTGCTTACCTGTCCCTATCAGGTTGGGGTTTTCTCCTAGGTCTTGCTGAAAGGACTCCTATAACAATACAGGTAAGTATTCTTTGGAGTTCACCAATGGGTATTGCAAAGGACTATAAACAAAGTGCATGTTCTGGGATATTACATTGGAATAAAAGTTTACTGTTATCAATGAGTGATTTCTACGAAATTTGGGGATATCATCTGTCTGTCCTTAATCTTTAACAAGAATTTTTCACATAAACCTAAGCATTCTCTTCCTTTTTGACTGGAACTTGATATAGTTTGCTAGATGGAAGTCCCTGTCTCAAATCAAACAACTATTTAACCAGTGGGCACAAAGAAAATCAAATTTTGATGATTAAAACAAGTTGTACTACAATAGTAGTGATCCCTGCCACTAATAAACTTGGAGAAAATGCATTTGAGCCTTGCTGCCGAACAATATACACAAAATGGTGACAACACTAAGCAAAATATCAAAAACAAAACCTGAGAAACATGTTGTTTACATAAAATATATTTATCCATAATGACTGCAAGTCTTGTGACACCCTTAATTAATTATTAAATAATTATTTTATGACATATAAAGGCTAGAACATGAAATTATAGGAATTTTTTCAAATAAGTTTTGGGACACCTCTGACATTTCTTTCTACTAATCATTCTTCATATTTCATCAACTGTAATGCTTGTTGTTGTTTTTTTAAAAAGAAGACTTTGCCTTGCTAAGGGACTATCATTATGAATTATTAGTTACAATTAATATAATTTGTTTATAAAAAAATATCATTTCTTATCGTTGCTACTGATAAAAATCTTCATAATTTCATCAGACCATGACAAACAGTCAGCATATAGTTCTAAATATATTAACAGTAACGTCTTTCTATTTAGCTCTGATTTATTATTTTCAGTTCATGCAACCAGTTTTAAATATCCTGACTTGAAAATTGTAATGCCTAACTCAAAATGTGGTACTATTATTAAAACAATGAAAATTAGAGATTGACTGAATGCTTGTAATTATCATGACCTTGTTAGAGATTGATTGAATGCTTGTAATTATCATGACCATGTTAGAGATTGATTGAATGCATGTAATTATCATGACCTTGTTAGAGATTGATTGAATGCTTGTAATTATCATGACCATGTTAGAGATTTATTGAATGCAAGTAATTATCATGACCCTGTTAGAGATTGATCGAATGCTTGTAATTATCATGACCTTGTTAGAGACTGATTGAATGCATTTATCATGACCTTGTTAGAGATTGATTGAATGCTTGTAATTATCATGACCTTATTAGAGATTGATTGAATGCATGTAAGTATCATGACCTTGTTAGAGATTGATTGAATGCTTGTAATTATCATGACCTTGTTAGAGACTGATTGAATGCATTTATCATGACCTTGTTAGAGATTGATTGAATGCTTGTAATTATCATGACCTTATTAGAGATTGATTGAATGCATGTAAGTATCATGACCTTGTTAGAGATTGATTGAATGCTTGTAATTATCATGACCTTGTTAGAGACTGATTGAATGCATTTATCATGACCTTGTTAGAGATTGACTGAATGCTTGTAATTATCATGACCTTATTAGAGATTGATTGAATGCATGTAAGTATCATGACCTTGTTAGAGATTGATTGAATGCTTGTAATTATCATGACCTTGTTAGAGACTGATTGAATGCATTTATCATGACCTTATTAGAGATTGATTGAATGCAAGTAATTATCATGACCCTGTTAGAGATTGATCGAATGCTTGTAATTATCATGACCTTGTTAGAGACTGATTGAATGCATTTATCATGACCTTGTTAGAGATTGATTGAATGCTTGTAATTATCATGACCTTATTAGAGATTGATTGAATGCATGTAAGTATCATGACCTTGTTAGAGATTGATTGAATGCTTGTAATTATCATGACCTTGTTAGAGACTGATTGAATGCATTTATCATGACCTTGTTAGAGATTGATTGAATGCTTGTAATTATCATGACCTTATTAGAGATTGATTGAATGCATGTAAGTATCATGACCTTGTTAGAGATTGATTGAATGCTTGTAATTATCATGACCTTGTTAGAGATTGAATGAATGTTTGCAATTATCATGACCTTGTTTACATCATGGTGTCACTGCAAGATTTTTACCTACACTCAAGAAAATACATCTCTTAATTTTGAATCATAGGCATAACTGAGCTAAATTTCAATAATGTCTCAAAAATGCAATAAAAAAGTCTCATAAAATAATTGCAGTAACATGCAGTTTGCTTTGATGTAAGCGACCTTCAAATAATTACATGTTTTACTCAGCAAAAGTAAATGGGCTAATAGCATGTACCAAATGGACTTATAAGGATTACTGTTGTCTAAGAATGGGATACTGACATAGCCTTCGGACAAAATTCACTCCTACTCAAGCTCATTTCAGGGTATAACCAACTAACTGGCCTGGATTTATCTCAAAAAACAAAAGACAAATCCACCAATTACATGTATAATCAAACAGAGATGCCAAACCAACCAGCATGCCAAAATCCAAAGTGGAATGAAAACACAAAACAAAAATGGATTGATGATGATCTTAGCAGTCTATATTTATATGGTCATTCTTTAATGAACACATGACAGTTGTTTGAATATATGCAGGTTATGTGCCTAATATATTTATAAATATTCATTAAATGTGTGTAAAATAGCTTGTACAAAGCAAGTGTTTTATGTATTTTTGCTGACACCAACATTAAAAAATGTTTTGTATATGTTCATATAGTTTACATCACTTTGTATGATCACTTATATCACTGAAAAATGGTAAATCTTGAGTATGTGAAACAAAGTAAATACAACAGCAATGGACATATAGCTACAATGTGATCTGGAAGGATGAGATTTGCTATAAAAAAAACTGATTAACGGAAAACTGCATCTAATCTTTTTAAAAATAAATAAGGATGTATGTGATGCTACGTAAATACTGTACACATAAATATGTCTCCTAGTAAAGTATAAGTGTCCAATGACTTATGAAATTTTTATTTCATGTTGGTGAAATCAGAAAATATGCACATGCAAAATTATTAATCTAAAAGTAATCATAGTACATATAGTTTATAACAGATTATTGATACTGTAATTAGTTTATTGACACTGTAATTAGTTTATTGACACTGTAATTAGTTTATTGACACTGTAATTAGTTTATTGACACTATACTTGGACAAGATCTGGTAACTGCTTTGTGACATATAGCAATTTGTGACATATGGCAATTTTGCCGATTTAGCCTTGACAGTTTTGTGTCTATAAATGTTGGAGCATTGAAAATATATTTGCATATAAGTCTTGGGCCTCACAAAGTTATTATTTTTCCTGATGCCAAGACTACTGTCACTAAAGTAATCTCTAATGCTGTACATTAACAATATTGCCATGAATAACATATTATATGCAGGCCCAATGTTTAACATTTAACAGTATTCTATGCAGGCACTAGTACGGCTTATTTGTCTCAATGAGTGTAACCTTTGGTCAAAACATGCAGTCTTGAACTAAACTTACACTGCAGAAACCATGATTTCTTATTTGACACATAATGACCTTTAGACCCCCAACCCCAGCCTGCCAATCTATAACTTTCATTTTGGCCTTTGGTGCAAATCATCCACAGCGTTTGCTCAAGAAATTTACTCTGGAACAAATGTTTTGTGCAGAACCCACGTTTTTTGTCACAGTGGCCTAGTACTTTGTCAAATTGATTCCAATGCTTTCATTCTTTAGGTGCAAGCCTTCCATAAACTTTGTTCAAAATGCATTGTCAATGAAGTAAAATTATTATGCAAAAAACATTTTTCTCCTTTCAATCACAGTAACTTTTAGCTTTTACTTTTTTTTACCCAAAAATCAATGTCTTTCTTGCCCAACTTAAATCCACAAGCCTGGCCAAGAACTGAAATTGTCACGCAGAAACAATTTTTCATTTATCAGCACTGTGACCTTGACCTTGTATTCAAAATGAATGTTATTCTTGTAAATCAGTATCATATAAAATCAAGTGAGAGGAAAGAAGGTTCTGATTGAAGATTAGGTTGCAAAGCTGAATATCATCTGATGGTGATCCAAAAAAAACACAAACAATGCTGAAAATGATTCTTAATTAATACAGTTTGATTGCAGTTTATTCCAAGAATATTACTGGCATTATGCAATCATTGTTGTATAGGGGCACAAACATATAAGGAAGGATTTCTTCCATCAGTGAAACATATTATCACAAAAACTTGCAATTCAAATATTCCACAAGTATCAAGACTATTAGTGTACCAGAAACTTTATCAGTACTTTGAGTAGTAATACTTGGAAATTGGTTGGTGTATCCAAAATTAATGTGATTACCCTCAGCAGTTTCTCCCTGTAGGCTTGCCTGTCTATTACTCGCTGCTTGCGGATAGCCTCGAGGTGTTCTGCATTGCCAGAAGCTGCCATTTTTTCTGTGTTGGTCTGAAGCAATAAAACATTCATATTTATATAATGAAAATGTGAAAAATGATTATTTAACATTAAAGCTTTTATATATCCATCTAAACATTTAGGAAAATAACATTTGGTTATGGATATCAAATTCAGATTATTGTGGCATAAACTACATGTGGAAAGGACAAAAGAGCCAATTATAATTGAAACATAACAGTACAATATTTCAATTATTCAAGTTTACCTCAAGAATTCCACCTCAAAGGTAAAAAAGAAATTATTATAAGATACAACCCCTCATTCACAATGGAGTATTAATTCCACATGACCAAAAAGAGACAGGATTGGCAGTAAATGATGACTAAAACAAGTATGGCAACCTTCATTTGCATGTAAAATTAAAGCCTTTTAATTGCAATTCAGTTTTTGTTTAGTACTGCGAAAACATGGTATGCCATCCTACATACATAAAGCAATAATAGGCAGAATAAAATTTAGAAACAACTCCTTTTGCCATCAACCAAAATAAATGTGTCTGTGTCAGGTTGGATTTCTAATGTAGCATTAACAATCATTCAGTCACACTGCTACGATATCCGCAGTGTGGCAGTTTACAGTGATGTCTAACCATGCGGCATGATGCCAAAGACATGTAGCATCATGTCCTGCACAGTCACATTATGCTGAAACCAGGCCGCCCAGTCCTAACACTGACCTCTTAATGCTGAGTGCCAAGTGAGGCAGCTGCTAGTACCATTGTTATTAGTCTTTGGTATGACTTAGCCGGAACATGCGACACCAGCATCAGAGGCTCAAATCACTTAAGCCACCTAAGCAGTCAACCAAAATAAATAATTCAATTAAATTATATCTTGGTGGCATGCCTATCATTTCAATATTTTTTACCAAAATAAAAGTATTCTTGCAACTGCTTAAGTTTTCATTTTAAACAAACAACAAAAAAAACCCAAAAAACAATGCAGAGTAACAGAAAGTGGTAAGGCAATGTGTTGGAATATCGATCGATACCCATTTCATCCACGTTACCAAAAAGAACTAGTAGTCCCTATCAGCAAATTGTTTTAGCTCAGAAAATGCATGCATAATGAGTTTATATCATTCAGGTTTTAACACCTATCATTAGGTTTTTAAACATGTTGTATAACACATTTAAAACAGCGGTTGCGAGGAGCATTTGGAGACTGGCCAGTCAAAGACCACCGGTGTCAAGAACATTCTCTTACAATGAATGTGTATATGCGAAATTCGGTTCTTCTGAAATCATTGTTTCCTTGATGTTATAATATACAAAAGAAAATTACTTACGATACAATGTTGCTGCTTCTGGTTGCCTAGGAGGAAAGACGCCCACTAAATGTACCTTCCAATTAGAGAACTTAATAGTCAGGGGTCGGCTCAAAATGAAATAATCTAAAAATTACGTACAATTTTGACTACCTATCACTCTTTATAGTATTGTATACTGTATGAACGAAGTACTTTCGTAGATGTTTAAAAAAGTAAATATTGTGGAAAGGTTTAGCATAACCACGAAGACTAGAATACGAAAGTAATCTTTTTACATAAAATTTACATGAAATAAAGAAGGAAAATAGAGAATGCTTTATCAAACTAATTCCAGGATGTATACATTGCTCCACGATTTTTGCAGTGTGATAGGTTTATCCCTATCAGAATGGAATCACAATAAGCATGAATAAAAGAGATGAAACTTCAGTTGTTATGGATGAAGTATATAAAGATGAACAATACTTAAGGAATTGTTTGATATTTTTAGTCTGAAAGTACACTCAAATATTAAATAAATGGTATGAATTTAAATGAGCTACATCACCTATATAATACAAATTGAACACATTTAATTAGGTAAATCAGCTTAGTACACTATTTTTTACAATGTAAATACTGATGATCTAAATTTCGTTTCCTATCTAATACAGAGGTTTTACATAAACATCAAACGTGTTGTCTATTCGTTAGAATTTAAATATATTCTTATATTCACGGTTTAGAAGGAAAACTTGCAATATGTTGCTACGAAAATAAATTTCGTCACAAGTTTCAGGGATTGAATATGAGGTTCTGGTCTATTTATTATATACAACTTAGCCTAACATACGAGTATTTCTTAATCTTCTAACATTCACCATTAACTACTTGCTATTCATATGTTTCAATAAAATTCCTATCCATTCAGGATGAACTTTGTGAAGTGAGTAATCAGCTGATGTTGCTCACTTTCCTCTCCTTGTTTTGACGAGGCCAGTTTTGATTAATGTAGCAAGCGTTCTGATTGGTTTAAGGTGGAAGAAAAAGAATTTCCCAGGTTTCCTCACTGGCTATACTGGCTATTAAAAAAGATCCTGTATATCTTAGGTATTGTTCAAAGAACTTTTAATTCCCTTTATTTTGGTGTGTGACTGATGGGTCTAATATGGGTTATAGAATATACAGCTTGGCCTTGCTTCAGATGTGCACCTCTAAAAAAACTGCTGGGTTTCATTTCATGGACTTCAGAGTAATTGGTTAAAAAAGAGCCAATAGCTTTTTTTTTTTACATTTTATTTATTTTGGAATTAATTTACTTCATTCATTACACTTTCAGACGCTAGTATTGTCTAGTCCAGTAAAATTAATTTTCCCTATTTTAATAACTACTAAAGATAGAGTACTTTAGACTAATTCAGATTAATTTTTTTATCACAAGGGAGCAGTCATATGAGTTAGCTGTTTGCTTAGATCATATAAAATTTCCACAAGTACAATATCCAAAGAAATTTCAGCCACAGCACCGGCGTACCGAATAGGGGGCAATGGAAGCAAATCGCCCTGGGCGGCACCTCTGTCGGGGAGATAAAAAAGGGAAAAAATAAAAAAGGAAAGAAGAAACAAAGGAAAAGAAAGTAAAAAGAAAGAGTGGGTAAAGGATGACAACATTTTAAAAGTTTATTGATGCCGCTCTTGATGATGCCGCTGTCCTTAAAAAAAGCGACATCTTGGACCTACGCCCCGGGCGGCATTTTAGCTCCGTACGCCATCTGAGCCACAGTCCATAAAAGTAACAGATGTATGCCAATAGTCTCTCCACTGTGCATATTGCAAATATTAACAACACCATCTTACACCGCCACTCTTAGAACGCAGTTCTCGGCGGTGAAGATTCAATTTATTTCGAAGCGTTCAACTAGACGTCTCCGTTTCCATCTGTTTTTACAGAGATTTGTGATGATTTTATCTTATACCACTGTACGAACATTTGTATCTACCTGATTTGACTGCACCTTCAACGTGTAGTATCGTGCATCTTTAGCACCTTCTATCTTTGGCCAGAATATATGGCGTACATTCAGGCGGAAAAAACTTCAGTGCACCTTTATTGGTGTATCCTATGTTTGCACCTTCTGTCATGTCATGATCAGAGCCTCTGCGTGGCATTTTCTATAATATTTATGGTGCAAGACATAAGCGCATAGCCCATTCAATGGAGACAGCACCTGCTGTTCGAGGACGCTAAATAATATGAAGTCATCTAGACTGGCCTTAAAATCTTAACTTTCAATCTATCTACTAAACAAAATATGTAATTAATCCTATGTAATTGTCTTTACAGCTACAGTCTGATATTTTAAATTGTGCTTAAATATCGTGATTTCAATATTATAATTATAGATATAGAATCTAAAAGTATCTGATTGTCGCTTCATAAAAGTATTCTTAAGTTTCCAGTTTTTGATCGTTGTCTCTAATAATATGACCGACAAAACTGTAACCACGATTTTAGTCTGCTCAAAGCAGACTCTGGCCGAAGTTTACAGTATCTTGGGAAACGTAATCGCTATTGAGTTTTCTCGAAGTAGAATCTGGCCAGGCTTTACGGTATCTAGGATAGAACCTTGATTTCGTAATACGATTGCAGTTATGATAAGAGAAGTTACTGTCGATCCTTTGCAGGAAGTAAACGTCTGATTCGATTCTGATGGAGCTGAAAACAAAGAAATTAGACATGACACTACTTAAGAGTACCCGAGAAAATTGCAAAATTCAATTAAAATTGGGCCAACACATTTAATTTATTTGAATGACAGATTGATAGATAATGTTTGGTGACATAGCGTTTAAACAACCTGGATGGAGCTTTTTTTCCATATGCGTGTCTAGGAGAGAGGCCTACCGGAGGTAGAACATCGAATATCGACTCAGGATGTAGACATATGATGTTTCCGATATCTGCTCAAGGACGCCTGAGGGACATCCATAGAAGGGATCTGTCTGTAAACGCGATCAGACGGCAGACTGTTCAACCTGACACGAGCAAGGGCAACGAGCAAAGTGCGAGAAGTAATCATCAGGGACAAGCTCTTCGCAGACGATGCTGCTCTAGCCACTCACACAGAAGTGGAGCTACAGCTCCTGATTGACAGCTTTAATAAAGCATGCGATGAGTTTGGGCTGACCATCAGCCTAAAGAAAACCAACGTCATGGCTCAGAACGCGGAGCCCCGAAGTATCATCATCAACAACACGAACTTGAGGTAGTCAGTTAGTTCAAGTACCTCGGCTCAACCATCACCAACAACCTCTCTCTCGATGCTCAGCTCAACAAGCGGATTGGAAAGGCATCAACAACTCTCTCTCTCTCTCTCTCTCTCTCTCTCTCTCAGAGAGTGTAGAATAACAGCATGCTGACCCTGAACACTAAAATCTCCGTGTACTGTGCCTGCGTGCTACACACTCTCCTGTACGCCAGTGAAATCTGGACTCCGTACACCTCACAAGAGAAAAGACTGAGCGCCTTTCACATGCGATGCAGACTTGGGATCACCTGGAGCGATCGAGTAATAAAGAACGAGGTACTTGAACCTGCCAAGATTCCCATCATGGTCACACTCCTCCGCCAATGTCGCATCAGATGGCTGGGCCATGTACGTCGGATGGATGACGGACGGATCCCCAAAGATTTTATTAAAAACTTGCCTCTGGCAAAAGGTCGATCGGACGGCCACATCTCCGCTTCAAGGATGTCTTCAAGCGCGATATGACATCGATGTCAACACCTGGGAAGAGCTTGCCCTATACAGGTGCAGCTGGCGACACGCTCTTATCACTGGTCTGAAAACCGGCGAGGACAAACCACGCTTGCTTGCTGATGAAAAGCGATCTCAGAAGAAAGAAGAAGCAGCGCCAACCAACACCAGACTCAACCTTCAAGTGCAGCAAGGACTGCCACTCCCGTGTTGGGCTCCATAGCCACAGCAGACGCTGCACAACCACCAGCCGGGACGTCTCTCATGGACGCACTTAGATCGTCTCTTGAGACTAATGTATGCCAACCAACCAATTTGACATGAAGGCGAAATGAGATGCAAACAATGAAGTGTTAAATAATTTGGGCAGAATGTTCGGGTAAGACATTACTATATGCAATGGAAGTGATGATCTTACTAAGGCAAAATACATTAACATTTACATGACACACAAAGATATATGGTTACCTGATTTAATTATGCCAAATAGGATTAAACAAGATATAATCAGTGTAAAATTAACGGAATTATGATTAGAAATGGGTAATGCGCAGATTACTTTGAATGAAAGTTAAACAGTTTACAGTGTATGGAAAGATGTGTGTAATAACATTAGACTGCCATATACTAACATATCATTATGCGCTGTATCCTTGTACTCTTCATCAAGATTTCAGTTTAACTTGCAAATGCATCTGAAATCATAGACGGCGGAAACCAAGATTACGATATGGAAAAAGTTTGCTATATACGCTGTGATTACCTGGTTAATGATAAAGAGCCCCATACTTCTTTAAGCGTGATTTCAAGTTATTTATAAACACACCAATTTTGAAAACAAAAATCTTACATCTCCATAATGATATCTTCCATCTGTGCAGTTATTGTTACCACCGCATTCAAATATAATTAACATTTCACCATGTACGACTTCGCTTTCTAAATTACTCTACCCGGTTTAATTTTGTTTGTCTCCATACCGCTGTCTCCGCTCTGTAATATTTCACACACAGTTACAAATATATAATTGCAATTGAAATGAAGTGAATTCATGTTCTGCCAAGTGATTGTCTGTAAAGGTTCACGTGATACTGATACTGATTGGTTACAGATTCGTTAATTCTGGGGACTACTTTCAGTATTCAACGTTTTGTCGCTCAAACTTTTTCTCAGTTTGTAACACCAACCATGCTCTTTTCACGTTATTTTATATCAACATTTGCAACCCCACATTAAATCTCCTATTAGACATTCAAACAGTTCGATCACACTTCCCTTCCCATTTATTATTTGTTCGTGAAATCCACACATAAAGGAAGAAAGAGGTTCATGCTGGCTTGAATTGTGTAAGTGTGCTCTCTCAATTTAACAACTTGAACTGATTAGGGCTTTTTGTCATAATTGTCGCAATTGAACAGAAAACATTTCTGAAAGCTATGACATAATTATGTAGTTTTATCTGGCTTTTATTTTAAATATGCAACAAATATTGCCTGAGATGCTTCAGCGTTAATTTGGTAAAGTGCATTATAATCTTGATAGTACAGTTGACAGTGAATGCATGCTGGGATGTGCTCGGATTTCGAACGCAAGTCTTTCCGTTTCCAAAGGATTGTTTGCAACTGAAGTCGTTTAGAAATGAAAGTTTATACTATGGAACTGCATGCTTGCTATTTTACATGAACCTGCTTTTTAAGGTAATTACTCCTATCTCTTCTTTCTGTGTGTGTGTGTGTGTGTGTTTGTATATATATATATATATATATATATATATATATATATATATATATATATATATATTCTCAAGGATTCCGCATTATCTTTAAATTTTCATATTTAACTTATTTCAACATTTCTCTCAAGAGAAAAAAATCACTATTGTTCCTCTATTGATAAAATGATCAACCACTAACCTGTGGTCAAATGAGTAGCATATCAGTCTGTTTCCAAAAATCCAATAGAAAACCGTCATAACTGATTTTTGTACACATATTTTAATTTTAATGCTTAGTTTTCTGTTGTGGAGGCAGAAAAATTGTTTAATTAAATTTCTTTGAATTATTCATTAGAATTATTGGCATTTCCAACATGTTATACTTCAGTAAACTTCTTGTATCAAAAATCAAATATGCTTTGGAATTTGGAAAGCTTTTACTGTTCCAAATATTCATTTTGCATGACTTTCATATTTAAGTTCATTGGATATCAGATATTTTCAAAGTTGTATATGGTCCCTATATTGAAATACAAATATGTATTTTTCAATAATAATTTCAAGAGATTTTTTTTTAGTCATGAAACGGCTTTGCTAAGTGTAAATAGAGATGTAGGAATGATGGTACAAGTAAGTAATATCATATTTGTCAAATTTATATGTAAAGTCTGCAAAATAAGATTTGTACACAATGAACTCTGATCGTAGTCCATAGTCCATACATAGTTAACTCGACATGGTAAATGACATTATTTACGATTTTTATACAGCCCAATCATAATACCGTTTTAGCAGGCTCGTTTACAAACACTTCCGGGTGACCCAGACGGAAGGCAGCTGAAATCCCGAAATGCAATTTAATGGTAGACAAACATTAAATCAACTCCAGGAAAAAATATTATCTGTTCTGTTACATGAAAACCCCCGAGAAGATTCTACATGGAAAGAATCTAGATATATCGGTAATTATTCAAATACTGAGTGTGTTAATTGAAACGCACCCGCAGTAAAACAGAAACTGCTGGTCGACAGTAGCTGATTCCATTGTTTTGATTTTACTAACTTCTGCGGAGTGATAACAAACATACAACGCTTTGTTTTAGCTATAAATATATGGTTGAAGACCTGCGGTCAAAAGCTCTATGTTGGGAGAAAAAGTAATGTCAATTTCGATCGCATGTAGTAAAGTATAAATACAGAAAGATGAATGTACCCAGTCATGGTTCAACACAATTTAATTTCCCGATTAGGGCATTGAAGTTGTGTGTACACACGTACGCATGCACACACCTCTGTATGAAACAAGAGTAATTTTAGTAATGCATGTGTATCAGATGTCAATAACGTATTCCCGTGTACTCTTGGCGTGCTTTCAGAATATCCCTCATGTTACAAGTATGTTTACTACATCACTTGTTTTATTCACTTTACTTGAATCAGCTTCTTCCCGTTACACTGCTTACGTGCAAAACACAAGCATGTGCTTATTACTGTCTATCAATCAGTCTATTTCATGGCAAAAGTCATCCTGAAAAGTATAGGTCAGTTAACAAGTTGGAATGTTCAGTTTAGCATGTCAAGTATGTTAGAGGTGGTCTCCTATTTCGACAGACATGGTACACATACGTGCCGTATGTACAAAGAATTTAATTCCCACCCCCTTGTTTCTTAGCAGGCATGCTTCACAAAGTAAAACTCGGTCAAGCAAGAGTTCGGAAGTTTATTTTTGCTATGACTGCTTACTGTTTATACATGATACAGGCATATACTGAAGTGTTCATTTTTCATTCTAGTTTTGAAGATTACTGAAAATCATATTTTTTTTAACACATCCATATCGGGGGTTTTGGGAGTAAAATTGGTGATTTTAGCATGTTAAGGCAGGTAAACATCTTGAAAATATATTTTCTACATTTCATCAATGTGATTGGAGCTTTCTCAGGTAAATAAGCCTTTTTTGATAAGCCCTGTGGGCTGCTGATTTGGAATACAGGAGGGGCATGATCTGAACTTAGGGAGTGCCCGATTGTAAGGCTATCAGATTTTTTGAGCAATGACATAACCTGTTTTTTGTTGTTCATTCTTTGATTTTGAAGATGACTTTGATTGGGTTACTTTCATCAATTACAATTACTGTGTGCTTACAAATCTCAGTTACGTTAAGTTATGAATGTTCAATTACAATTACAATTAGGGCCTCAAGTAGTCTAAAGCGCTCACCATTCTGGATCATTGCCATTTTACCTCTGTCTGCGTGGGTTCGAGTCTCAGGCTAAGCTAATGTAGGTACATGAGAAAGCTTGCCAGTAGCTTCTCGTGGGTCAGTTATTCTACCTGGGGTTTTCCAGCATTCTTCCTCCACCAGTTATACTGTCTGCCATGTATAGCCTATCTTGTGCTGAAAAATGGCTTTAAACACCACTACTACTACAATTACATATATTTTTGTCAATTTCAAATAGAATTACTTTTTCCTCATAATGAGACACAAGAAAAGACAAGTAGTTTTGGTTTGAGTATTTAATGCAGCTTTTACACCATAAGTATATATTATAAGTAAAGATAAAAACATTGACGTGAAAATGATTATATTTGACCTAATTTATAAGAAATATTTGATCAGGAGTACAAATACGCAAACCAGTTACATAAAATACTGATTGCATTTGTCAATCTTTAAATTTTCTAAATGCTTATCTGACAGCCTGCATCTTTTTCGTCCTAAAGATCTTGCCATTGATTGAGAAGCGTTGTTGTACTGGAGCTGATGAGGTGGGGATCGAGAGATAATATATGGCTAAAATGTCACTATCCCTGGAAAAGTCTCCTTATTATCCTTCCAGTATGTCAATGGGTTACAGTCATCATAAGTAGAGCCCTCTGAGAGGTAAAATTGGCGTGTAATTGATAGGGCATAACCGACTTTTGATCCGGAAATCGGATTCCACCGGATAGTATGAACTTCCGATTAATCGGAGTCGGACAAGGCAGGAACGACCGATTCGGATAATAAAAATAATAAAGTTGAATTTCTATAGCACCGTGTCTAACACTGCGTGTCATTCGATAGTGCGTTAATAAAGTTAAATAAGAAGTCAGAAAAGTCCAATATGGTCAACACAATGGGGTGAAACGATAATACTTGAGTTAGACCGAAAGATTTAAATTTATTAAAATATATAATACAGTCCTACCCGTTTATGTCAACATCCTCAATAATGAAGGCATAATATTGAATACATTGACACATGCTAATGAGGTATTAAAAGAAAATGATTCCGCAAGAGGCCAACTTTATAGGACCAAACAAAAGCCTGTTTTATTTTTATTTGACCGCGACATTAAAGCATGGCGGCAAGATCAACTAATTGTTGAATAAAGTACAGGATGGAACTGGCCGCTTGCCGACATAAATGATTAAGGCGGGAAAATAAAAGCCTGGCGGCAAGATCAACTAATTGTTGAACAAAGAATGGGTCGGAACTGGCAAAAAAATAAAAAATTTCATGGATTCTTTGTGGCTTTGAACTTCATTGCATTTTGCTATAGTCCTGCCATATCCTTCCCCTTGTGACATCGGTGTGATATGCAAAATGTGTGTAACACGGTTTAAAAAGTTAATTTGAAAAACCTTTTAATTTAGCATTTCCGATTAATTGAATCGTATCCGGAATCGGAAAAATTTCATGCCCAAAATCCGGAATCGGAAATCAGTAGAAAAATGCTAATCGGTTATGCCCTAGTAATTGAACTATTACACAAATCTAGACCTTCACTTACAAATACAGTTACAATCACATCATATATAAGATGTTCAGTTACAATTACAAATACAGTGTAATTGTAATTAATTACTCAGTTACACTAATTACATTGTGTGACCATGACAACACTAACTGGTTTGGTTTCTGTGAGAATGTTAGTGGTTGATCAGGCTCTAAACTGTCTATGGCACACTTGACAGGAGATTCCACTTGGGTTTGTTTGACTTCTTTAATGGAGGACATGCTGCAGTTCTGAAATGCACACTGCTCATGCTTCTGCACTGCCTCCGCACATTTCCACAGTTAAAAGTCTGTAGCGCCAGTATGGATGAGACTCTTCCAGGTGGAGTGATCTTCCCAAGACTTGGGGTCATTGTATGCAGAACAACATTCCCTTGAATTTACTGTTCTGTATTCTGCACCTGTTCCTGAAGGCTTGAACATATGATGATACCACTGCTTCTGTGATGTCAGGGATTTATTAGATGATACCACTGTGATGTCAGGGATTTATTAGATGATACCACTGTGATGTCAGGGATTTATTAGATGGTGACAGAGCAGTGCACTTATTAAGCACATTTAATCTTGAGACCAAAGACCCACTTGAGGAATGTCGACATCTTGCATGGGTACAAAGTATGATGCAGATACATGATTCTTGACAACAAAATGGACATTAAGCACACAACTGCCATTCACACGGCTGTTATGGCTGGCAAATAATTTTTATTCAAATCTTTCGCCAAAGGCTGGGATGAGGACAAATGAACCATGGTGGACACATTCAACCTGGTGTGGGTGCATAAGGGTGGTGTGGTAGTCATGCATAACACTTGGCCTGGACTTTTTACTGGCATTGACAGGCCTGGCTGAGAATAATTATCTGGTGACAGCAGTGGTATACGGTCTGTACAAAGTGCAAGTGTCAACCCCAGCAGCCCTCTTCCAGAGATGGTGACTTTAAATACATTGTGCAGCAGGTGATGGAACATTTTGAAAATGCCATCAGAAAAAAAAGTTTGACAGATGCCTACCACAAGCAGCTGGAGGAGTGTGAAACTTGGGTCCACACAAAAAAACTGAGCAGCCATGAGTGAAGTGGCCAGCCTAGAAATAATCTCAAAGTAATCATCCTATGTGACATTGGCATCATCTATGATAGTGGAAAGTAGTGTTGCTCAAGTGAGGGGACAATAGAGCTCATCATCCACAATGGTCATGTTTGGCTGGCAACCTTCTATTTTGTGAAAGTGTGCAAGATAGCATTTTATGATGGTGGCCATCCAGTAGGTTACAGCAATTGAGCCAAAAAGCAATGTGGCTTATTATTGCTGAAGCTGAAAAAATTATCTGTGGTGATTTCACAAGTATGCAGATAACCCAGAGGAGCTGGTGGCCAAAGTCCTTAGAAGCATTCCCTACAGCTAGTACAGTGAGCAAGCAAAATGGCTGGAAATCCATGTCCCCATCCATGCTGGAGGATTTCCAGCTAGCATGCATAGTTTGGGCACAGATGGCTTTGGAACACCCAAGACAGCTATGATGTGAATGAAATAGTAAGCCTTGATAATGCTGCTTGTGGTCATGGAAGTTTTATGGGAATGGTTGATTGTGCCCTCAATTTCCAATGGTTTGGCCATCTATACCTTGGAATGAGCCATGTGTGCTTATGGTTATCAGCAGAGCAGTATATCATTTGAGCATCATTAGAAGCATTTTCTAGATACATCTGTTTCTCTTCTATACCATCCACTGGATAGCAGTGCTGAAACGTAATAGTTGCCATTCCAGTCATGCAGGAGCAGCGGTATTTGTGCTAAACAACATTGACATGGTCACTGTTGTTGCTGCTTAGTTGGCTGTAGCATCAGAGTCATTTCCATACTTAGTTGTAAAAGAAAATGGTGCCAAGTTTACATCTAATGGCTGCCATTGTGGGCATCTTGAAAATCTTGTTATTGATACTTATCTTAAAAGGATGATGATATCAGTGTGCATGATGATATCAGTGTAGATGATGATATCAATGTGGATGATGATATCAGTGGATTTTTCACACAAAAAATCTTTTATCACATTTAAATGATACAAAGGCAAATAGTCCTGATCTGATATACAGTATGTCTGCCAACTTTACATTTTTTTGATCAGTACTTCTCCTTAATGGTTGGATTATGCACATGGGGTTTTCACTAAAATTCTTTTTATATTGTCTAAATTAGTTTGAAACTGTAAATGACCTTGTAGGAATAATCGGGAAATGATGGCAGACATCTCTGTGTCTGTGAATTACCACTTTATTAGATTGCCTGTTTTCATGCCAATTGGTAAATATATTCAGAGAAATATACAACATTCATAAAAAGCAAAGTGTAAATATTATCTTATTGAAGATTTAGCTTTAAAATGCAATTATGTGGGTCAGAAATGTAAGGGACATGCCATGTTGTGGAATTTACAAGAAGCATTTCAGGTCAGAGTTGTCATCTGACTTTGCTAAATTTTGTGAAAATACAAAAAAGCAAAGCAAATACTATATAACCAATGAGTAACATTACCACAGGCATGTAGAAAAATAATAAAACCTGACATTTACAATCCTTTCAATGGACTGTTGTAATGAAGCTCTAAAGGTCCATAATATAAATGGTGCCAATCTGATATCAAGTATGTCTGCCATGGCAGCCATCTTGTAAATTTTGTTGCTATTTTTCCTAAATGGAGAGTCATAGCATGGGGTTTTCATCAGAATGCTTCTTACTGTTGTCATGATGGTCCTGAATTAAATGGTGCCCCTTAATAGCAGATGGTCATTTCAACATGGGGTTTTCCCTGAAAGACTTCTTATCATGTCTAGTTGTTCCTAAATAAAAATGGTGCCATGGTGGCCAGCTTAAATGTCTAATGAACAGAGTTTCACTGACAGCTGGTTGTATGTAATTAGAACATAGGAATTCATCAGTTTGTACATTTTTAAAATTTTGTTTTGCTTTAATTTTTCAGTTCATAGGTAAACAGATTGACAACTAAAATGGGAAGTTCATCCTCAAAATTTCGAAAATATCTCCAGAATGGGGATGAAGTTGCTGCCATGAATCTCTATAACAACCAAAGTGACCTTCGAAAAGCTCTTGATCCCAACTGTTCCTATGGCGACAGTCACCAGCATGAGACGCCTCTTCACTATGCAGCTCGCCATGGCATGAAAAGCTTGATACGGTAAGCTGGATTTTTAAAACAAAAAGTTAATTTAAAATAGAAGGAACACATTCATTGAAATGGTTAGTCTAAATTGTCAAAATGTACAACAGTTGACCTGAAATTAAGTCTAATGAGTTCTTTAGATAAACCACTTTGCATCGATATATAGAATGCATGATAATAGCAATGTTCGTCTTTAGTTGAAGCTTATTAAGAGAAGTTTATGGGCTGATCCCATCATGCATGTCTGGATCAGAAGAAGTCTAGTATGTATATTTCTTGCTTTGGAAGATAATATAAAAACTGTGCATATCTTTCAGAATATTTCTGCATGAACATGGAGGTAACCCCAACAAGACCAATGCTCATAAGGAAACATCAGTGCACTGTGTCTGCATGGAGAAGAACTATCAGTATTATCCAGTCCAGAGGCGCCGTTTTGAATGTCTTTCGTTGTTTCTCCAATGGAGAGGGACCATATTGAAAGATGGGGACGAGGAAAAAGTGGACATTGCAGCTGCAGATGAGGTAGATTCTGGGCTGAAAGTATATTCTCAAGTAAAATGTTCACATTCTCGTGAAGCATAGACCCATATCTGCTCTCATATACAATGCATCATTTACATTTTTTTCTTGAAATTGTAAATAGAATGAACAAGGTAGTCCTTAATGTGCAAGTACCTTAGGAAGGAATTTTTTTGTTGTTAAACATATTAAGTTCTTAGGATTTCACATGTACCCCTACATCACCTTCTAACCAGGTATATGGGGCATTGCCTTAAAATTATTTTCTATCTTGATCTTTACATATGTTCCCATATTTAGAAACAGCACACACATACATGCACACACAGAGATGCATACAGTCACAAATATTGTCCTCAGTGAACCACTCATTTGCAAACCTCAAGGTATTTTACATTTCCTGTATTTTTGATGTGACATAAAGAAAAACTAAGAAATCAAACAAGTTAACACAAGGGTCCACTTTTTCCTAAACTATTCCATTCTGTTCTCACAATGGCAACATGTTTTTCCTGCCTTTTATATGATAAAACATCATTTTTATAATAGGTGGGTTTTGAGAGTTTTTATGCACAAAGTGGTCTGTATGTGTAACACGTTTTGAATGGACAATTAGGAAGTTGATGAAATCATCAAAGCTGCTATTTCCTATTCAGACTTCTTTATGGGTAACTTTAAAATTTGGATTGTAAGTTTGGATCCATTCCACAAATAATTTCCATAAATGTTCAGTAACTGGGCATTCATAGAATAAGAACTCAATTTGTTTTATTCCCTCCTTGCAGAAGGTGCATTTATCATTATCAGTTAAATTAATCTTTTCAAGAACTTGCTTGTGGCAATATTTCAGTATAGTAATCTAAAATTAAAACTAATGAGTTTTGTGTCTTTTCTGCAAAGTTTAACCAAAACAGAAGAGTTTGTCCATTCATTTGCACCTTCTTATCTGCCTGGACCAAGTTTCATGTTTACTATTTGGATTTTTTTATCTTGCTTCTTATCCGATCATTAATAAATTTATTCTCTACTCTTACCATGTTCTACACTTTGTGTATGATTTAAATTTGTCTTTAGTTACTAAATTAAAAATATGTATCTTGAGACAAGTATTCATGAACAGTTGATGGGTTTTTTCTGTTGTGATAAAGCATATATAACATCACACTAAATGATATTTTTAATTGTTTTAGAAATTTCTTTCAGTTTGGTTTTGCCTAATTCTAAGAACTCCAGATTTTCAAAATGATTGTTCAGAAACCAGTTTTTGCCATAACCCTCTTTGTTTACTAAAAGGCACCTAATCTAGGAAAGTTTTATATAACACATCAATGAGTGCAAGTTTTCCCCCTTTGTTAAAGGAAGCTGTAGGTATACTCTTTTTTTTTTTATGCCCCCGGTTCTGCCACCACCAATGAACTTGAAAAAGAATGTATTCTATGAAGAGATGGATGGCATGTAGTATACATCTGCTAAATTAATATAGTTTTAATCAAAGGATTTGGTGTCACCTGTAAAGAATCATACAGTTACTGTATTCATTGTTTCAGCCAGAAAGTTGTTTACAGGTGGTTGGAGGTGGAAGGAAGGAATTAAGTACACTTTTATGTTGTTTGTGACAAGACATGTAATTTAAAAATAAAATTCTACTTCTCATATTGTAATTTATCAAGTGGAATATATAAGAAAAATAAAGAAGGCTAACTATGTGGACAGATTTTATTTTAAAATGAAGAAGCAAGATAAAATAGAGCAAGTTGACATCTTACACTTTGTATATTGGACTGATTAGACCCATAATCATTCAGTTGTACATGAAATGATATTATGTGAGAAACTATACATAACTGGTAGATTCCCATTTGGAGACAAATGTGATATAAATTCCACACCATTCTAGGTGATACTGTAATGTCAATACTGACTTCATGTCATATCATATCACATGACAGATTTTGGTCAGTGATTCAAAGATAATAAAGCAAATAATACTTGGGGAAGAAAAACAAATTGTAATATTTACACATGTAACCAACATAATTTAAATTTAAGCGGTTGTAGTACACAAATATACCTACATTTATGCATGGGTTTGAGTCTCAGGCTTGGTCAATGTGGGTATGTGAGAAAATTTGCCAGTAGTTTTCCATTGGTAGGTGGTTAATGGGTTTTCTCAGATTGTTCCTCTACCAGTTAAATGGGCCACTATGTATAGCCTATCTTGCACTGACGAATGGTGTTAAACCCAAAACAACAACAACCAAAATCTTATTGCAAAAAGAGGCCTCTGTGACCTATATTTAATGTTTCAGTGACTTTGCAAAAGGGTTCTTTTAAAGTTCATTAACTGGCTGCAATTTATATTCCAAATCATTAAATCTGATAATTGGATGCATTTCTGTTAGTACTACATCCTTTCAACCAAAGAAGATCAGTGTGACTATGTATGCTTTGTGTCACGAACATAGGTTAAGTATTTGTGTTAGCTCATTGCAGATTTTTCCATGCTATAAACATTCTAGTCTGCACAGAAGATCATTTCTAACCAGTGCAGTTGAATTGGGAATAAATATGTTTATTTAGTGGTAAACTTTCTATGTTGATGACTTTACATTATATACTGTGATAGGTTCCTCATAACAGGTTAACTGTGTATTTTATATGTTTGTTTTGGTTTGGTGTTTAAAGCACAGAAAACACAAGTAGGTTATTTTAATGCTGAGAAAATTGCAGTAAAGAGCCTCTCACAAGGCCTCACTATAGTAGCCAACCCTGGCTGAACCATACCATTTCAGTCTGGCTGCCTATCACAAGGACTTGCTATAGCAGCCAACCCTGGCTGATCCATACCATTTCAGTCTGGCAGCCTATCACAAGGCCTCACTACAGTAGCCAACCCTGGCTGATCCATACCATTTCAGTCTGGCTCACTAATTATTGGGCCACCATGGCTCTTGTATTGTACGTGTGAATAATGGGATTGGGGACTTAGATGAGTGGTTCATTTATTTTTATTAGTTTTAATTTCACTTTTAACATTATTGGATACATCATGTTGATGGAATAGGAGCATAGTACCTTTTGTAAAGACACTCTGGGGTAGCTCATTATAGGACCTCAACTGGGCTGGCTTGGATGGGTATCAAACCTATGACTGTTGTTTTACAAATCTGACACTCTACCAACTGAGCTACAGTAACTTTCCAAATTAGATGAGTGTACTGGATGCATTTTATGTGAGGCTCAGCTGTAGTGGCTAATTAAGGTCCATGTGATTACTAATTAACTGTTAGTAGTCAAACCAACTATCAGACAAAAGTTACTCCAAGACTGTGACTTTTATCAAGTAAAATCGGACTTCTAGGAGTGGGTAATGATAATAATAATAGATTTAAAGTAGATTTTGGGAACAAATATTTTTTTAAATTATCAACTCATTATAGGACCTCAACTTTGATAAAGAAAAGAATGCTCATTTGCTTTTTGTCTTTTATACCCTGTTATAGGTGCCAACATTTTATTGTTGGGATCATGTTATAATTGATGTTTACAATTGCTGCTGAAGACTACCAAAAGCTTTGTTGGGGTAAGCTTAGCAATCAGAAGGGAACAGAACTTTACTGAAAAAATCATACTCCGAGGACCAACCACTGTCATGCATGGTGAACTGAAACATGTCAGCTTCGCCTGTTTATATCATGACTCGGGTATATTTTGTATGGCTAACATGTTTGCTGCAGTACAATTTTCAGCCAATATCACATTATACTGTTTGGCCTGTTATTACTGAGGAGTGTTGTTTTCATCTTTTTGCAGAAGGAAAACACTGCTCTGCACTATGCTGCTAGCTCAGGATTAAAGACCTGTGTGGAGGTAAGTGTTTTTAGCTGTACTGGACAGAGACCAGAAGAGCAAGTGGGATAGTTCATGTTATTGGTTATCCATTGTATGTTAGCATTAGTCCTAAACTACTTGAACAATTGCCTTGAAACTAACTATACACGCACATTCATTCCATGGTCTAGTTGGTCCTAAATGAAAATTGTTTGGCTATGGCTGCCACAGTAACCATCATGAAAATTTTGTTATTCCTACTCCTCCTGAGTGGATGTTAATATCAGCATTGAGTTTTCACTAAAAGGCTTCTTATGGTATCTGTTTGGTTGTTAAATGAAAATGGTGCCAATCTGATGTCCTATATGGCTGTCACTTTGACCCTCATGAAAATCTTGTTATCACCATAGCTGCCAACCCTCACGATTTTGGCATGAATTTCATGACTTTTTCAGCGATTCACAGGTTCACTCCACATGCAAAAAAATCACGAATTCCCCAATTCTCAATTATTTTAAATTTTTAATAAAATAACTGATGTCCCATTTAGTGCTAGTCGTGACATCAGTAGTTGCTGAAACGGTCTGGTGCTGCTGCTCGCGATATTAGTGGAACTATTGCTGATTGGTTCAGTTGGCCTGGTAGCAAGCATTTTAGCATATTTTAATCTATATGTATAAGAGCAGTTTTACAAATGCTTTTGAGAGAAACTGGGGCCTAACCGGAGTTTTGCACTGCACTTGCGCCGCAAACGCTGATTTGAATTATCATTTGGCATCGCATCTTGAAAATGTCTTCACCAACAAGGAAAAAGAAATGTATTGCACAAAAAATGAAGTTTAGTTTGGAATATACCAAAAATTGGCCATGCATTGAGCTATCAAACACCGATATACATCATGCTTTTTGCACGCAGTGTGCCACAAATTTTAGCATTGGGAGACTATGTGATTAAGCACATTGGTAGCAAAAAGTACATAGAGGTTGGGAAAATTAAGAACTCGCAGCAGATTTCAGCTCTGGAATATTTTAAGCCATCGACGGAAGACCAGCAAGCTACCAATGCTGAAGCAATGTTTGTGATTTTCTAGTTGAATACAATCTACCTTTACCAGCTGGAGACCATGCTAAACATTTCTTGCGACAAATATTCCCGGACTCGAAGATCACTTCATGAATTCATGTCAAAACTCACTAATTTTGTCTCCCTACTTTCACTAATTGTGAGCCTGGCAGCTATGTATCACTATTCCTCCTGAATGAATTGTTTTATCAACATGCAGTTTTCACTAAAGACGATTAATTTGTCCAAATGTTGACAGTCTTATGCCCAACATGACCACCAAAGCTGCCATCTTGAAAATCTTGTTACTACTACTCCCCCTGATTGGATGGTCATCAGGTGGAGTTTATACTAAAAGCCTTTTATGTTGTCTAGTTGGTTGTTAAGTAAAACTGGTTCAGATCTAAAGCCCAATATAGCCACCATGACAGCCATCTTGAAAATCTTGTTATAGGCACTCGTCCTGAATAGAATAAATATCTACTTAAACAGAAAGTCATATTGACGTGGAGTTTTCACCAGAAGACTTAGGTGGCGCTCTACAGTTTCATATTTTGCATAAGTTAGGATTTTAAAGAAAAAGAATTTCCTGGCTTTCCTCACTGGTTATACTGGCTATTTAAAAAAGACCTTGGATATCTTAGGTATAATTCAAAGAACCTTTAATTCCTTTTATTTTGGTGTATGATTGATGGGTGTACTATGGGTTATAGAGTAATCAGCTTGGCCTTACTTCAGATGTGCACCTTTCAAAAAAGTGCTGGCTCTACTTGGTCATTTTCACTTCCTGAATTTCAGAGGTAAATTGTATAAAAAAAAGAGCCGATAACTTTTTTTACATTTGATATATTTGGTAATTCATTCATTGCGCTTTCAGAAGCTGGTATTGTCTAGACTGGCAAAATTCATTTTCCCTATTTTGATAGCTGCTATGTATTGTGTACTTTAGACTAATTCAGGCTGATTTTTTAACACAAAGAGAGCAGTCATTTTAGTTAGCAGTGTGCTTAAATCATGTAAAATTTCCAAAAGTACAATATCCAAAGAAATATCATCCACATTACATTAATGTAGCATAGAGCTATGCCAACATTCTCTCCATTGTGCATGTTTTAAATGAGAACTACTTCACCTTACATACGTCACTCTTCAAAAGTACATATTAACTGGTGAGCGCCCCCTTATTGTGATGTTCATTAGGTCTTAAATGAAAAGGTGCCAATTTGATGACGAATATGGCCACCATAGCAGCCATCTTGAGGTTTTTTTATTGCTACACCTGACTGGAAAGTCAAATCTTGAAAATATTTTATCATGCCTCCTCTCCAGATGGATGGTTATAGCAACACGGGGTTTTCACTACTAGACTTTTTATGATGTTTTGTTGGTCCTGAATGAAAATGGTGCCATCCATAGATACAGTAAGGCTGCCACTACAACTGTCTTAAAATTCTTATTGTCACTACTCCTCCCCCTTAAGTTAATAATCATTTTGCCGTTAGCTTTTCATCAAGTCCCTAGTTCGAAATGAAAATGGTGCCAATCATAATCCAGAATGGCTGCTATGATGATTGTCTTAAATGTCGTCACAACTGAATGGATGATCTTAATGAAATGTGGTTTTCTAGTTGAGACTTATCATGATATAGTTTGATCAAATGTGGTAGTCTTAAGTCTTTATATTTTTAGAACATTTATCTTCAGTTGGCAGACTGCTCTGGTGGTCTAGTGGTTAGAGCGTCCACCTCAGATGTGGGAGGTCATGGGTTTGAACCCTGGCCAAGTCATATCAAAGACTTTTTAAAAAATGGTACTAACAGCTGTCTCGCTAGGCACTCAGCATTAAGAGGTTAGTGTTAGAACTGGTTGGCCTAGTGTCAGGATAATGTGACTGGGTGGGAACATCATGCTACATGACTGTGGCAGGATGCCTCAGTGCTAGACATCACTTTAAACTGTCACACTGCAGACATCATAGCAATATGACAGAAAAATTGTTAGATGCTATGTTAAAAATAACACACACACCTCCAGCTAATGTGATTGGCTTTTCATGGTACTATGGCATTAGTGGACTCCAGCTAATGTGATGAGCATTTCATGGTGCTATGACATTAGTGGACTCCAGCTGATGTGATAGGCTTTGCATGGCACTGTGACATTTCTGGGCTCCAACTGATGTGATAGGCTTTTCATGGTGGTACATCATTACTTGACTCCAACTATTTTAATAGGCTTTGCATGGCATGTAAAAACAAAGTTTGTTGTTTTTGTACGAATGTGTTTAATAAAAAGAATACTTTTACAGATGAAAAGTTTCCATTTACATACTTTTCTTAGTTAGGTATATTAAATTTAAATATAGTTGAAATTTAAGTTTCTAATGAATTTGAAAATGTTAGAAACATGTATCAGGTATTTTACATGCGTTTTCAATAGTTGTGAAATTTTGAAAATTCATTCAAATGTTTTTAGATGCTATCATGAAATGTATCGCAAGTAGAATGTTTTATCTTATCAGGACATTAAGTGATTTCAGTTTGTATGATATAAGTTTGATTATTATGACATTGCATTAGTCCACGACATTGCTTGTTACATTGTTTATGTTGTTGTTTTGGATTTAGCACCATTTTTCTGTGCATGATAGGCTGTATGTGGCTGCCAATTTAACTAGTAGAGGAAGAACCCAGGAAAACCCCTATAAGAATAACTGACACATGGGAAGCTACTGGTAAGCTTTCCACATTTTCCGATTCAATACTTAAACTCACATGGACAGAGGTGAGATGGCAGTGATCAGTAAAGACAAGTGCTTTAGACCACTCTGCCACCCAGGGTCCCTAGATTGTTTATGTCCTTTATATGTTTCACATGAAAGATTTCTGACAACTTATTATAAGTAATAAATGTGAATTTGTTATAATCAAAGTAATTGTCATTTACATTATAATGTTATTTAAGTCAGCTGTTGATTTTACAGCTGCTGGTCCAGTGGGGAGCTCCTCTGTTTAAAGAAAACAATGACAATCAGACACCATGTGATTGTGCTGAAAGTGCTGGACATTCGGACATTGCACTCTTCTTGGAGTCCAAAATGGTTTTCTCAGTAAGGTTCTGGTTTTTATGTCATAGTGCCTTTCTTGTAGCAACAGTAAATTGGTGAAATGATTTTATATTGTACTTAGAAATATCTAATGTAGCATTCCTGGTCTGATGAAAGTTATCACAAAAATGTATGCAATAGCTTTGTTTTATACAGGTTGATGTACTATTGCTTCCTACATTGTGATGATTAAGGGTCTAATATTGGTCTGGTGAAATTATCATATAACAAAGTGTATATGCAGAACCACTCTACCATACTGAGTGATGAGGTTTTCAGAGAAATTTAAACAGAATCAAAGCTCCAAATTGATTAATTAAGTAAAATGGATTAATTCAATACAAATTAAGGACACAGCATTGTATCGCTAATACTATCCTAGTCCTCTATGAAAATAAAAATGAAGGTTCATGCTGTGGAGTGATTTGGGTAAAAAATTTCCATAGAATTTTTTTCCTATTATTCAAATACACAGTGTATGGCAAATTTGATTTCACTATTTATTGAGTGTACATCATTTTCCCACCCCCTTTTTTTCTTGCCATTGAGTACTTTAATATTTTGAGTGCAGTATCAACTCTTGTGTCTGTTAAAAGAGTGGTGTAAAACAGTTTTTGCATAGTATTTGCATGGTTTTGATTATTTATATCTACAATTTCATTTGAATCAGTTATAATTTGAACTTTTGGATATTCATTCCATTATAGCCATTTTTTTTAGTCAGAACTCCCCGTATCCCATTCAGATCATTGGCAAATTAATTCCAATATTTTTGCTTTGTTTTAGAAATTCCCTGCATCCCATTCATATCACTGGCAAGTCATATCACTCCAACACATTGCCCCTTGTTCAAAAGTCCCCCCTTCATCCCATTCATATCATTGGCAAGTTATCTCCATCATTTTTCCCATGTTTCAGAATTTAACTGGATCCCATTAATATCATCTGCAGTTAACTTCCACATTTTGTCTTGTTTGAAAATCCTTCCTGCATCCCATTCATGTCATTGGCAGTTTAATTCCAACATTTTGCTGTGTTTCAAGTTTCTAAATCATTATATAGCTGTGTTGTCATCCATATAGCCTTAAAATATAGTGATCCAGGGTAGATCAGCTGGTAGTGTTGGACTCATATTCCAAGGGTTGCAGATTCTGTACCTGCCCAGGCTAACCACATGGTTGTGTTCATAGTCATCATAGTATATCCAGTAATTTGTTTAAAATGCCAATAAAGCCAAACATTCAAACAGAAAACTGTGACAGTTCTTTATTTCTGCTTTCTTAAAATGTGTCCAGAAGTAAAGGTGTCAGTTTCACTCACTCATAAGTACATACATATTGTAATGTTATGATAGGCTACATGTCAGGATGAAAACCTTGCAATACAACCATTTAAGATGTAAGGGTGGAGCAATTAACTATTATACAGCCAAACCTGTAGCTCCTTGATTTTGCTGTAGATTATGTTCAGTGCTGTTCATTTGAACATGTATTATTTCACCTTTTTTTTCTCCTTAGTCTTTTTGAAATGATTCAGGTGTCTGTTGGAGATCCAATTCTATCCATAAAATCAAGTGATCTAGTCTCCAGATTTGTTCAGCTAGGAAGTTTTAAATTAACATGCAGAGGTTACATTGTACGAGTTATGAAAACCTTTGGTCATACCATTTGCTATATAAATCTTAAGCACAAGATGAGCTCAATACCTGTGTATTTATTTCAGTTAGAACAGTTACTCATCAAGTCTAAATATGAGTTTCACAGCAGAAAGTTGCAGTTTCCAACTTGGGCATATTACAGTCAATCAAAAACTCTGTCTTGTTGACCAATTCTGGTTTGAATCTGTGAGATCTGCCAAAAATGTAGGCATGGAGCCTAGGATCAAACCACTAATGCATTTTCCATTAACATCAGGGTTGATGTTTGAGTAAATAGAACTATTTTATGCAAAGACATAATCAAAGCAGAAGGTGAAAACAAAAGACAAAAGAAAAATTAAAAAATTGATAAAAATGAATGCTGGCTTCAGTATGCTATGTAGTAAGATTTATCTTTATTTCAGAATGAACCAAGTGGTGAGGATATTGAAGAGATTCCAGTTTCTCTGGCAACGGAGGTGAGAAATATAATGAAGTATTATTCAGGGTAATATTTACCATCATTCAGTATGGTCTCAATCTGATATTCAATCCATGACTCCTTGTCACAACTTTGACCAATGCTGTCGGAGGTGGAATTTAAATTGTCTAAAATAATATCAGGTGGCATCATCTTTTGTCAGCTTTTGTTTGTTGTTTTATAGGTGGATTGTCATTTGTCTATTGCATCACAAACTGGTTGGGAGGTCAAATGGATGACTATATCATTTGTATGCAAGTACATAGATGGTATTCAGCTTGAAGTTCATGTGTAAAATGGTTGATTGCAAACAAAGCTAATTGACATTTATTTTTGGATACAAAGGTTTGTGGGTATTGAAATAAAGTGTCACTTTTTAATCTGAACTCTGGTAAAACCTGCACATAATTTAGTCTGCAGAAATAGCAGACCTGCCATTTATCCCAGTTTACTCGGGATCATCTCTAATTATCTTTAAAAATCCAAAAATCCCAATTACCTGAACTTTGACCAAAATTTCAATTCTTAAAATGCCAAACAGTTTGTTAAACTAACATTGATTTATGATGGATGTATTAAGGGAGCAGAAGTGGTGCAGAATGTGAGGAATGCACAACCATGAAATCTAACGTGTCTCCTTTTTCATGTTTTATGCAGATATTTAGTGTGTCAATTGAATTAACACTAAATATCAGCTTAAAAGATGAAAATGGAAAAATGACAGATTTTCATTGTATGACTGTAGCATACATTTTATGTTAGATAAATAGCAAAGACAGTGGAGGTGTCAATTTCTTTGTCAATTTTTTTTAAATATATGGTCACCAACACTGATCGTTAACTCCAAATCCTGTGGTTTTTTCTTCATTTGGCATCCCAGTTTTCATTCCACGCAAGGTGGCAGATCTGAAATACTCATCTTTGTGATCTTTTAAATTTGTCTTTCACTTGTATAGGAAAGTATATATACTAGGAACATGTATGTTTCATAATTTTTCAGTACATTTAAAGGTCAGAGGTCACCAGCACAACCAAGGTAAGAGCAATGCTCATCATTGGTGACATCATAAATTTCAGAGTTTTCTTTGTCAGGAGGAGTATAGTGGATTGAGAGCCCAAGATCTGCAGGAAGCCAAGGACCAGTTGCTAGTAGAAACAGCTGACATGCTTAGTGTGCCACTTTTCACTGCTGAGGCACTGCTGCGTCACTATGGTAATGAAACTAATTGAGATAATGCAAAACAATCACTTCATGCAGCACAATACAAATCTAATATACTTCTAGCACTTATATTTGATGAAGATTTAAGTTTGGCTATATCTGCAGAAAACAGACTTAATATCAAAGAATTGTACACACACACACACACAAACACATCAGAAGTCCAGACAACTTTTGATAAACTGTTGGACATCTGATTTTTGCTATGTGGCGTAGAGGGTAGGTGGGCTACCATGACCATATTAATGTTTCTTCTTCAAATACGTTAACCAGTCATAATACCATGGAAGAACTAAAACTACCTCACAAATCCTGCCATCCTAGGCTAAAAGTTTCGTGCTAGAAAGCTACAGGTATTCTGTTGACCTTGGTGGTAGTTAGAGTGATCTCACCTTCATACCATGATTGGTACCAAATCTAGTAAAACACTCTCTACAGAGATACCTTGCAAAATTCATACAAATAATTTGGAAGTTTTCCACCTCAGAACAAGCTGGAGGAATTTCATCTGTTATGTTTTAATTTTCTTTCTTCACATGCTTAGATGCCTTTGGTACATACTTGCATGGATAATGATGGTTTCTCTTTACATTGCTATAATTATATGAATAAGTGCATTTCTGGTATGTAATATAGAAAACTTAATAGTATTTCTGTATAATTTCCACTTAGTCAGGATCCATTCAGTTAAATTTCTACATTATTTTGTCTTGACATCCACTTCATAGTTGTATACAAGATGCTTTACTGATATTACCTGTATAGAACATTATTGGGCCTTTCCTTTATGTAACATTGTCTCATAATGGATATTGTAGTGTCTAATATGCAAGTGTCAAAAATAATGCCTCATTTCTTTTTTATGTGCAGGTTTTATGTGTAATTTAGAAAACTCATTTATATTACTGTAAAGCTTCTGCCTTGGTAGGATAGGTAAGTTTTTAGTAGCATCCAGCTCATACATGTACTTACTGTATGCACTGCTTGAGTGATTTTAACCATGTTGGCCTTTCTACAGGTAAGTTGTAACTAGAATTGATTCTTCCACTTTGTACATATAGTTACTATAAATGATGCTTCTATGTATAAGCGGTCAAAATTGACCTTCCTACAGGTAAGTTGTAACTAGAATTGATTATTTAGCTTCCACTTTGTACATATAGTTACTATAAATGATGCTTCTATGTATAAGCGGTCAAAATTGACCTTCCTACAGGCTACTTATTACTAGAATCGATTATTTAGGATCCACTTTGTAAATATTAATAGTGATGCTCTAATTCACTACCTGTATAGGCCATATGTGCCCCTTTACAGGTATTTATCATAGCGGGTAACACTCCTCTACATATACAGGCTATATCTGCCCCATTACAGGTATTTATCATAGTGGGTAACACTCCTCTACCTGTACAGGCTATATCTGCCCCTTTACAGGTATTTATCATAGTGGGTAACACTCCTCTACCTGTACAGGTTATATCTGCCCCTTTACAGGTATTTATCATAGTGGGTAACACTCTACCTGTACAGGCTATATCTGCCCGTTTACAGGTATTTATCATAGTGGGTAACACTTCTTGGACACTCATAAGTTCACAAAGCAGGACACTCACTACACTGTTTATATTGCTGCAGCCATGGGTGAAACCAGTCTGAGAATGCCATTTGTAGCTTTTTCTGGTTGTCAGTCCTTGAATATATGTTGGACTTACATAGTATGGACAGGTGTAAATGGGCAGCAATTGTTTGGGTACAAAGGGAGGGTGCAGATGCATAGCTTGAGGGATGAAAAACATCAGCTTGCATGCAAGGGTTTGAAACCATATCATAACTGGAGAGTGAGATGGAGAGCAGTAACAGCCTCAGTTTCAGTCGCGCCTATCAATATGTCTTCATGTTTCCACTCACATGGTTTTCAGAAGTTATGTGATTTGCCAACAACAGACTAAAACAGCAGGCTAGTTTTATTTTGGAGCAAAACATGGTTTTATTTGTTACCGTACATTACATTCTCAATCTCCTTGTCAACAAAGTCATCTCCAACTTCATAACACTTCAAGATTTTAGTCAGCTAGTTCTTGAATCAGTGTTTAAGTATAAAGAATATGTTTCCCCCAGGAACAAGAATTGAATTCATGCAGTGGTAGATTCCTTGCCTATACAGGGCATTCCATCTGCTAGAAAATGCTTTGTACAATGCGGCAGTAGACATGTTAGTCCTTGTTTGCTTTCTTGGCTTCCCATAGAGTGATTCTGTGGTCCAAAAGGAGGCTGAACCGTTGATCATTGGACCAACTTTTTACATATCCTAGGCTGGCTAATATATTGGCAGATTTGTACTGCAAGAAGGAACTACAAATGGAATGGTCTCTGCATCCCTCAGTTTTCACTCAATAGATGCTAGGTGGGATTGACCTATGATGGACCTCTTGGAGACACGGTGGGATTCCAAAATTCCAACCTTTATCTCACTAGTCCCAGATCCAAAAGCCCAGGGTAATTTATGCTCTTTCTCTATAGTCTGATAATACAAACCTGTTTGTTTGTACTCCCCTACCAATTTAAATAATGGAAACCTTTAATGTGATAAAAAGTTAAAGGAACTTGGTCAATTCATTCATTGATTTATAGTTTCTAACCTGACTCTGAGTAGAGTGGCCCTAACACCATCATCTTATGCGCGTTTCATGCTTAACGGAAGTTTTCAGTGCAATAGATGGACATGCTCGGATCCATTTCCAGTTTCTGGACAAGTCCATTTTCAGCAAAGGGGTGTATCACGACTACAGATATACATACATAAGTCATCTGCTTCTGATATTTACAATGTCGAATCAAGCAAAGGAAAATGACAACTACGCTTTTCATGTGGATTTTTATCAAGCAGTTTAATTTCTATGTTCATGTATGCAGAGGGATATAATTCCAAACTCTCAGCATTATGTAATTTACACAATTATTCAGCATTTGCCGAACATGATGAACTACGTCATTATGTTGTCTGATGGAAATAAACTAGCCTATAGTGTACGCAATATGGCGCCATGTTAGTATGGAAAGTTCGTTAAGCATGAAATGGTGCAGGGGATGCCAGCATTAGTGCCATTCTGGTCTCAGTCAGGTTAGAAATTATAAATCAATGATTCAATTTTCTTAGTTCTGTGCACTTTTTATCACATTAAACATTCTCGTTTTTGAAATCGGTAGGGGGGTACTAACAAACGGGGATGTAGAGTCAGACTATAGATTGGAATGGCCAAAGGTATACACTTCTTCATCACCTCAGGCTCTGAAGGTGATACAGGAGTCAAATGAATATGAGTGTTTCCTCATCATGGTACTCTGCTCATATGGGAAATCTTGGATGCATCTCCTCAACCTCACAACAGAATCACCAGGTATTGAGATATTCCCTCATTAAGCAACCATACTGGCAGGTGTTTTGTCCCAACCCAGAGTTCCAGAACCTGCATGTCTGGATCTTAATAAATACACCCTTAAGAACAAACAGTTCTCACAACAAGTGGTTGACAATCCCTTAAGTGAGATGGCCATCCACCTGAAAGACATATGAAAGCAGTTGAACATAATCTTAGTGGAGGGCACAAGAGCACTTTATAGCAATGTAGGCATTCATACCTCATTAACTAACCCCTTTGGCTCTTCGATGAGAAACAGTCAGCACAATCACAATTAAACCTACAATACCATGATCACTGGCAAACAGGGCTACCATGGAATAGAGGATATAAGACAAACTAAGACCTATCCGATCTTCTGTTCAATTTGGATTTCACCTAACCAGCGACAAAGAATCCTTGCTCAAGTGGAATTTATCATGGATGCTTCACGACTTACACTGGATTTGCAAGAGGAAAACATTTCCCTTATGAAACCACTTCCTGTTTTCCAGTCTGGTTATCTAGAAGCTGTCTCACATAAATTATGGAAAGAGCGAGGGTCTCTGCAGGGTAAGGGTGTGTATCTCCCTCCACCTCTTACCTATTCTCCTAAAGTATTATGATTGGATAAATTATTTAAAGATGAAACCATATTTCCTAGTAAAATTTGATAATACTTATCTGATCATAATAAAAATACACCTGCCCAGCCTCCCTGTAGTACATCCATATAGAGAGCATGCCTTTCACTTGAGTAGTAACTGATGACTTTGCAGGATTTGGTGCCAATCTCCATCTCAGGGGGATACCACTCTAACAGCGATCTAGGTGGGCAGATAACTTTTAGCTTTTTAGCCTGAGAGTGCTAGGTTTGTGAGTTATTAGTAGTTCTCCAATGGTATTATGACTGGGTAAATATTATTGAATAAACATATTTTACTGGGGAAAAAAAACATTTCTGTATCAAATACAGGAAATAATCTTCACTATCTTAGAATATAGCCCTACTTGAAAAACCAAAAACAGTTCAGGCTATATGTCTTACAGAAAGAATTTAGTAACACTTACAGATTATGGCCCCAACATACACATACACACACACACACACACACTGCATAGGTTATTTGTAACTAATACATGCCAGATGTTAAGGGATGTTGAACTTGGTGCTTGTTAATGGTAGAAAATGCATTCAGATATATTTTCAAGGTGCGGATCTGCATCTACTCAGCCTAGGGAAAAGAATGTAGTAATGTTTTACCTGGCCAAGCTTATTTGTGCTCAATCAAGACAAGAGGGGGACAAGTGGTTTTCCCCTTAGTCCTGCACAGAAATGCAGCAAAGGCATCCAAAGGTATTCATGTGAGGTAAAAGAGTTATGAACCAAAACCTACTTTTTATTAGTGTGAAACAAAATTTTAATCACACATTAAGTTAGTGTAAATTGAGTAATTGTTTATTAACTTATATTTTGGAAGTAATACTTTACTCAAGCTTGTGTTTATTTCACTTTTTTCTTATAGAGTGGTCAAGAGAGATGCTGCTGGAGTCATGGATGACTGATCCCCGGGTCTGCTGTGAGAAAAGTGGAGTTACACCCCCTGCCCACCTCTTTAGTGATAAGCCAGTTGTTGCGGAATCTCTGAGTAGTCCCATTACTTCAGAGCCACCCAGTCCTGGTGCTTTTGTAAGTCTGTTACATTGGTAACCTTAAAATTACAGATAAGGAAAAGACTCAGAGAATGTGAAAGTCTGTCACATTGGTAACCTTTTATATTGGGAAAGTTATAGAATAGACTCAGAGAATGGTTTGCCTAAAAAAAAATTGTGTATACCTAAAATGAGATTTCTGTTTTGCTCTTGGCCCTAAATGCCGTTACTAGATATTTTTTCTTATCATATGTTAATACCAGATATATTTCATTGTGTGGTACCAAAAACATGATATTTTAACGAGTGGTGAAGCCATGAGTTAAAATATATTGGTTTTGGTACCACAAGATGAAATATATCTGGTATTAATATAGGGAAAGAAAATTTTCTTATTATTGATACCAAACTTGCCACAGAATCAAAGCTTAGAAGATTAAAGACACTCTTTGGCACAACACACTCACCCTCACCCCCTTTTCATAAATTCACCTCACTTTCGTAACCTGATCATATAAATATACGTGACCTAAAGAAAGCAATAGTATGTGGTTGACCTAATCTGTCACAGGAAATTATATTTTTGTCATTTTTTAAACTATTTGACCCTATCTACACATCCAATTCAGCAATTCATCACAGCAGGTTTGTTCATGTTGTCAAGGAAATAAAGGGAAATAACTTCTGAAATACACAAATGGCTTCTGGTCAGATTTCTTCATCGGAGATTAATTTCCATGTCTGAAATATTGGACAGTTTCTATTTATTTGTTTTTAGCTCAAAAACAATTCATTTTGTTGTTGCAGGTACAATTTTACATGCACAAACGATTGGGCACCACATGGCATGATGGGAAATCCTATATTTTCATGTGTGAGAATAGATGCATATATTTTTCATGTGAAAACAGAGGCATACAAAAAATATGAAACTCATTTTGTCAATATGTTTATATTTCACACTAAAGCATATAATAAATGCCAATATTTATGATCTACTGAAAAGGTTTAATATATACCACGTACACTTGGAACTTGAAAACTAGGCTTGGAAATGGAAGTGTCCAAACTTTGATAACTCATTTTAAGAAAACCTGTATTTTTCATTAATCCAAAGTAGGTATAAGATATGTGCTTTATGTTTATATTGAATGCTTGAAGTCTGACTGTTTCATAGTATGCACAGTCTCATTCAATTCATCAGTTCAGTTTGAAATGCAAATTTCTTTTTTCTGTGTGCATTAACAGCACTTTCATGACATTATTTGTTAGATAATGCCATGAAAATAGGAGCTAAGTGCATTTCCTAATGTCTTACCAAGGCAGTTGACCTGGGTTAGCTTGGGTGGGTATCGAACCTGTTACCCTTAGATTACTAGTTTGATTGACCATCTGAGTCATTGCTGAAATGCAAAAATTGACTCAGTAATAACCCTTTTATATGAAAGTTGTTTTAATATGAGGGTTTATGTTGCAAAGTTTATCAATGCACCATGAATTCCATTTAAATGTAATAACTTTTGATGGACTTCACAGAGAAAATTTGGTTTAAACTTTTTTCTTGACAGCACCTACGCCAAGTATATTTTTTGCATAATAAACATATAATGGATTACTTACCCTGTTTTTAAAAAGAAATTTCAAATTAATGTTTTAAACCAAGATGTCTTCAAATACACTATTAGCAGGGACATCTGTGTTCTCTGGACTAATTTCTCAATGGTATAATTTCTTTTACAGGAGGCAGTAAAATGGAATGATAAATGATTCTTGACATTTTATAATATGAAATTATATGATCAATCAGTGATGAATGATAATTTTTATTATGGAAAGATCAGACACATTAAACTTATTAAAATGTGACAGTGTGTAAAGTTTTCTTTAGATAATGCTGTGTCCAGATTGTTAAAATATGACAGTGCAAAGAGTTATCTTTAAATATTGCTGTGTCCAGATTGTTAAAATGTGACAGTGCAAAGAGTTATCTTTAAATAAATCTGTGTCCAGATTGTTAAAATGTGACAGTGCAAAGAGTTATCTTTAAATAATGCTGTGTCCAGATTGTTAAAATGTGACAGTGCAAAGAGTTGTCTTTAAATAATGCTGTGTCCAGATTATAAAAATGTGACAGTGCATAGAGTTATCTTTAAATAATGCTGTGTCCAGGTTATTAAATTGTGAAAGTGCATAAAGTTATCTTTAAATAATGCTGTGTCCAGATTGTATTTATTTGGCAGTAGTTTCACAGCTTAAACATAAAGAGGTAGAGTGGTTGCTTACTACAAAACTCCTTTTGTGTTTAGCACTGCTGCCAATCATGGGGGGTCCTGAGTGGTCTAAAGCACTCTCCGTTATGGATCACTGCCATCTCACCTCTGTCTGCGTGGGTTTGAGTCATGGATTCAGCCAATGTTGGTATGTGAGAAAGCTTGCCAGTAGCTTCTCATGGGTCGGTGGTTCTTTCTGGGGTTTTTTCGGGTTCTTCCTCCACCATTAATACTGGCCGCCATGCATAGGCTATCATGTGCTGAAAAATGGTGTTAAACCCCACAACAACAACAAAGCTGCCAATCATGTAACACAAGTATAACTATTTATACCATGATATAGGTCAACTGCCAAGTTTATAACACAGGTATAACTATTTATACCATGACACTGGTCAACTACCAAGCTTATAACACAGGGTATAACTATACCATGATAATGTTCAACTACCAGGCTTATAACACAGGATATAACTATTTATACCATGATATTGGTCAACTAAAAGGCTTATAATGCAGACATAATCATTTATACCATGATATTGGTCACTGCCAGGCTTATAACACAAGTATAACTATTTATACCATGATATAGGTCAACTGCCAAGTTTATAACACAGGTATAACTATTTATACCATGACATTGGTCAACTACCAAGCTTATAACACAGGGTATAACTATACCATGATAATGTTCAACTACCAGGCTTATAACACAGGATATAACTATTTATACCATGATATTGGTCAACTGAAAGGCTTATAATGCAGACATAATCATTTATACCATGATATTGGTCACTGCCAGGCTTATAACACAGGTATAACTATTTATACCATGACATCAGTCACCGACCAGGCTTATATCACAGGTATAACTATTTATACCATGATATAGGTCAACTGCCAGGCTTATAATACAGGTATAACTGTTTATATCATGATATTGGTCAACTGCCACTCTTATAACACAGGCATAACTGTTTATATTATGATATTGGTCAACTGCCAGGCTTATAACACAGGTATAACTGTTTATATCATGATATTGGTGAACTACCAAGCTTATAATGCAGGTATGATCATTTAATGATCATTTATAACATGATATTGGTCAATTGCCAGGGTTATCACATAGGGTATAACTATTTATACCATGATATTGGTCAGCTCCCAGGATAATAACACGGTATAGTAATTTTTAGCATGATATTGGTCAACTGTCAGGCTTATAATGCAGGTATAACTATTTATACCATACTATTGTCACTGCCAGGCTTATAACACAGGTATAACTATTTATACCATGATATTGATCAGCTGAAAGGCTTATAATGCAGGTATAATCATTTATTCCATGATATTGGTCAACTACCAGGCTTATAACACAGGTATAACTATATATATATATATATATATATATATATATATATATATATATATATATATACCATGATATTGGTCAACTGCCAGGCTTATTACACAGTGTATAACTAACTACCGCTCCAGTGGCTTAGTGGTTAGAGCATCTGCCTTGGATGCGGGAGGTCGTGGGTTCAATCCCTGGCTGAGTCATACCAAAGACTTGCAAAAATTTTACTAACAGTTGCCTCGCTTGGTACTCAGCATTAAGAGGTTAGTGTTAGGACTGGTCGGCCTGGTGTCAGAATAATGTGACTGTGTGGGACATCATGCTACATGTCTGTGACATGATGCCCCAGTGCTAGACATCACTATAAACTGTCACACTGCAGACATCATAGTGATATGACTGAAAAATTGTTAAAGCTATGTTAAAAATCCAAATCACACACACACACAGAGAGTGTATAACTATTTATACCATGAAATTGGTCAACTGCCAGGGTTTTAACACAGGTTTAACTATATATACGATGATATTGGTTGACTGCCAGGCTTATTACATAGGGTATAACTATTTTTACCATGATATTTGGTCAACCACCAGGCTTATAATGTTGGTATGATTATTTAATGATCATGTATACCATGATATTGGTCAACTGTCAGGCTAATATAACAGTATAACTATTTATCAATGATATAGGTCAACTATCAGGCTTATAATGCAGGTATAACTATTTTTACCATGATACTGGGTCAACTGCCAGGTTTATAATGCAGGTATAATAATTTATACCATGATATTGGTCAACTGCCAGTCTAATAACACAGAATATAACTATTTATACCATGATATAGGTCAGCTGCCAGGCTTATAACACAGAATATAACTATTTATACCATGATATAGGTCAACTTTTAGGCTTATAATGCAGGTATAATAATTTATGCCATGATATAGGTCAACTGCCAGGCTTATAATGCACATATAATCATGCATACCATTATATTATTCCAATTTTATTTTATTATTGCTATTTAATTTGTTTCATTAAATTTTAGTTTTTGTCTAGTGCAAGCCATTTGTAATATGGTTTCACATCATTAGATGCCATATTTTGTTTTTGTTTATGACTTCATTCAACAGTATTAAAAGGAGAAATAATTGTGTTATGAAATGATAAATTTATCCTCTATAGTTACATATGAATATCAGTTAATATACTCATTTGTGTTTTATATTTACATATACACCTGTCTGAAACCTAATTTCTGATTTTCAGTGTGATATTTGTACATCATCTTTCCTGATAACAGAAGAACCAGTCAACATGTCATGTGATCATCAATTCTGCAAAGCATGCTGGGAAAGGTAAAAAAATAATAATGGCTAGAAGAATAAGACCAAAATAGGAATTTGTAATTACCAGTAGCAGCAGCATAGAACCATCTTCTTTCTTTTAATCTTTTGTTCTGATATTCATTTTCCTCAGGCCTGAGATTTTGTGCCTGGAGAGGGTGAAGAATTACGGTATAGTCAAAAATGTCCACAATTCTAATCCCATATGATATGTTTCTTTCTTGCAACATTCAAGTTTTTGTATGTTCATGGAAGGTGAGGCAGGACCTAGATTTTTATTAAGAAAACAGAAAGTTAGCCATAATAAAGTGAGAATTTGGCTGAGCCCACTTTAACCCAATTCAGACTGTATTGATATTAGATAATTAGTTGGTTTGCTTGGACAGCAGCTTATTGACTGTTTTTCAACCTCATGCTGCACCTTACACACTTTTGTATTCATATGTGGCACATGTGAATTTCTTTTGGTGGCATCAAGAAGTGCATCATAAAGAGTAATAAGGCTCCAAAAAGTTCATCAATTTAAGTTTTGGCAATGAGCATATTGGTGTCTTTTTTGGCGTCAATTTGCAAGCCAAAACTTATGCTTCTGCTTTTATATTTGTATTTATAAAGGAATGGCTGTTTGTTTAGCCATGATTGAACTCTAAATCCTTGCTAAGCACTGCATATAGTGTTTTATTTTGTTCATCATAATTATCAGTTTGATGCACTTTGAGGGCATCTTCCTGTAGTTCTATATTCACTTTGCACTATTGCAGTTTGTTTGGCAAAGTATGGCAGTGGTATTGCCACAAGAAATTTGCTTCAACAGCAATGCAAAATATAGTGCTGGCTGCATTTTTAACTACATAGATGAGGCTAGAGCAGAAATTAATGAAGCATTGCTCAACCCTGAGATGTTTGTGCAAGAGTATGTTTTGTTTAAAATGAGATTAATCAACATAACCAAGAAGTATGTGCTGCCTCCTCTTAGGTCATAAGAGTTTGTGGACTGTTGATCAAGTGACCCAATTAAATCTTTTGGAAATCAGCATAGGTTTCTAGTTTGGTACAAATACTGTTTCAAGGTTAGTATTAGCAACCATTCTTTCATGCCAACAATGAAATTGTCCTCATGTGAATTATAGATGTGCTGCTTTTACAAGTTACATATTGACTCATCCAGATGTGGTGCATCCTTCCACTTCAAACAAGTTCAATTTCATTTAACAGTGCTCTCAACATGGATGCCTAGAAGATGATTTGATTGATGTGGATAAAAGCACAGACTGGTGACAAAGTATAGCTCCTTGATATGATAGCTGCTCTTGTATAAGACCTAATGCATACATGAGAAAGCTTGCCAGTAGCTTCACATGGGTCGGTGGTTCTTTCCGGGGTTTTCCCAGGTTCTTCCTCCACTATTTACACTGGCTGCCATTTATACCCTATCTTGTATTGAAAAACGACATTAAACCCTACAAGAACAACTGTCTCAAAGCCACTCCTTACCTCCTTTTTTATCCAGAACAGTAATCTCAATCTCTGTTGTGTGGCTCTGCTCATCTGCATACATACACTAGAGTACTCAGTCTCTGTTGTGTAGGTCTGGTTATCTGTATGCATGAACTGGGCTAATCTCAGTCTCTGTTGTGTAGGTCTGCTCATCTGCATGCATGAACTGGGCTAATCTCAGTATCAGTTGTGTAGATCTGCTCATCTGCATGCATGCACTGGAGTAATCCCAATCTCTGTTCCATAGGTCTGCTCATCTGCATGCATACACTAGAGTATTCTCAATCTCTGTTGAGTAGGTCTGCTCATCTGTATGTGGGAACTGGCCTAATCTCAGTCTCTGTTGTGTAGGTCTACTCATCTGCATGCATGAACTGGGCTAATCTCAGTCTCTGTTGTGTAGGTCTGCTCATCTGCATGCAATCACTGTACTAATATCAGTTTCTGTTGTGTAGGTCTGTTCATCTGCATGCATGCACTAGACTGAATGTAAATGTTGACTTAATATAGCATATCAAATTGACACCCTATCCTCTAAATGGGGTATTTTTTTTGGGGATTGCAGTTCACATAATTCTTTATTAATGGGCCTTCTTGCTTTGTTCTCTAGCCTTATTATGCCTGATAGCATATAGAGGCTGCTGCAGCTAGCACCTACTCTGATAGCGGTCCATTTTCAAGTACCCCACTTCTAGCATGGGTAGACTATACATCCTCTTTTAAAATGTTCCATATTTATGCCTTTGGTGTAATCATTATGCTTTTTTCAACCCAATTGCTTCTTTTGCCCACCTGTATATGGATTGTGTTTATCTGCTACTTTAAAAATGGAATGAATATAAAGCAATAAAAAGTTGTATTTGTCATTTTTATCATCATCTCTTTAATCCCACTCATCATATAAATTTGAGAATATTCTATAAAGGAAGACTGCTGCATAAGAAGAGCATAAGAGTACATTCGTCCATCCTAGACGTACATGTGCTTTCCTTATTTTCTGTTTGAAGCAAGCGTACATGACACATTTTTAAGATAGATGCGTTTCTTAAATTTGAATATAGTGCATTTAAATAATATGGCACCAGATGTTAAGTGAAACAGGCATTAACAGTGTGACTTGAGCATGTACTGTGACTTAAAAATCTTAGAGCAGATGATGGCTCTTTTCAAACTTCAAAACATGTCAGATTGATAAAAAAGGAAACATCAGCACCATTTTACAGATTTGTAAGGAAGACTGAGAGTGATTAAATGCAGCACTTGGATGAGCACTTCATCATGCCTGTTACAGAATTTATGGACTTAATGCACATTCAGCAAATGTTAGACATGTAGACTAGTTAAAGTGAGTGTTGAATATAAACAATTTTTCAGTATGCTTTGTGTTTGCATTCTGGTTCTAATCCACATGGATTTTGACCTTTTTTGACCTGATGCAGAATTAGTTGATTTTAAAAAAAACATACATTGTTTGATAAGATTTACTGTAATTATGGCATGTAATATCCAGATTAATCTCTGTATATGCAGATTACACTTTTTTGTCACTTATATTAGCAATAATTATGCTTATAATGCTCTTGGGGTTGGCATGTCTGTTTTTCTCACACCTCTAGTTTAAGCCAAGAACACTTGTTTTTGCCATGCGGTACTAACTTATTGTTAAAGCTGCATTAAAAATCCAAATCACACACACACAAACTAACTTATGTAGATATACTTACTAATAGATATACTTACTAATCACATTCCCATTTTTATAAATGGTAAATAAAATGTGAGAAAGCAAAAACATGTTGTTAGGCTGGTCGCAGCTTTTGGTATTACTAAGAGTGGTCTCAACTTTTGGAATTGCTGTAGAGCGGTCTCAGCTTTTGGTATTACTATAGAGTGGTCTCAGCTTTTGGTATTACTGTAGAGTGGTCTCAGCTTTTGGTATTACTCTAGAATGGTTTCAGCTTTTGGTATTACTGTAGAGTGGTCTCAGGTTTTGGTATTACTATAGAGTGGTCTCAGCTTTTGATATTACTATAGGGCATTTGAGCCTAGCACAGCCTCAGTTTTGGGCTACCTTTACCTTTTCCATACCCTCCAAAAAGCAGGGACTTGCCATGCCTTCTATAAACAACCTGCAACAATATTCAGTCTTGCAACTAGGAAATATACAGGATCAGGGCAACAGAAACTATGTACTACACATTGATTCTTTGAATTCCCCAGGTGCAAAATTGATCTCATGCATTGGAATTGACCAATATTCATTGAACATATTTCATTGCTTATCCAGTCAGATCAGTGAACATTCAGAAAAATAAAGAATACTTAGTTATTCTTTAAAATCATGGAAATAGTCATGCTGACAGACAGAGGACTTTTCAGTGTGTGTTAAAGTTTTATTTCAGTTAGACAAAATGAAGTTATAAAAGTTGCAGATTGTGTAATTAGCACTTATAGCAATGGTGATCAACTGGACTCCTGCCCAACAACATGACCAACCCAACATATGGAGGAAAAAATGCAATACAGTAAACATTACCACCTATCATAGCTGGAATATTAGATACATTAAGTAGGCCATTGGAATGTATGATTGACAGCCATTTTTGTAGACTGAGATTTATTCCAATGCAAAATGTATAAATTATAATTACTCATTTCTCATAGAGTAGATTGGAGATATATGCCTTACATTAAAAACTTGTTTTCTTGGCACATTAATTGATGATTCTTGTTTACAGATACTTGAACATGAAGATACAGGAGGGAGATGCACACAACATTACCTGTCCAGGGTATAGTTGTACTAAGCTTGTTCCTGTAGAGGTCATTGAAAACATAGTGTCAAGGGACATGGCACGTCGATATCTGCAGTTTGATATCAAAGTAAGTCAGTCTTCTGTTCATTTTGATTTTATTGGTAAATTAATTCAATAATAAATTGGTTGGGGTTGACTTGACTCACTTTAATCCTGCACATCTATCTGTATGTAATGAAGCCCATGTCTGCATAGGACTGTTCCATTCAGACATCATACCCAGGGAAGTCAGTTTAAAAAAAAAAAAAAACAACATATAAGCCAAGGTACACTGATTATGCAAAGAGTTACTATAAAAAATATGATCTAAAAAATGATAAATTACCTCAATGGGTGACCATTCCAGGTTGGAAGTGCTTTCCCTGGCTTCCAAATATGTTTTACTGGAACAATCCATACATTGCTTTAATCAAGAAGACATGAAATCATGGGAAATGGTTTTTAGTACTTAGCAGGTAACAGTATTAGAATTATATCTAAACCCTGGTGGTGGGGCTAATGTGATGAAGTGGAAATAATAATAAAATATATAAGAGGCTGCAGTTTTCTAGCTTGGTAATGTGGTCACATTGTCTTTATGTACAGCAGTGTAGGATTTGTGCATAGTCACATTATCTTGATGTACAGTTGTATATAACATGTTAGTAACCACATCTTGACGTACAGTGGTGTAGGACTTCTTCATATTCACATTACCTTGATGTACAGTTGTATAGGACTTGTTCATAGGCACATTATCTTAATGTACAGCTGTACAGGACTTGTTCATAGGCACATTATCTTAATATGCAGCTGTACAGGACTTGTTCATAGCCACATTATCATGATGTACAGCTGTACAGGACTTGTTCATATGCACATTACCATAATGTACAGCTGTACATGACTTGTTCATAGCCACATTATCATGATGTACAGCTGCATGGGACTTGTCCATAGTCACATTATCTTAATGTACAGTTGTACAGGACTTGTTCATAGCCACATTATCTTAATGTACAGCTGTGTAGGACTTGTTCATAGCCACATTATCATGATGTGCAGCTGTATAGGATTTGTTCATAGGCACATTATCTTAATGTACAGCTGCATAGGACTTGTTCATAGGCACATTATCTTGATGTACAGTTGTACAGGACTTGTTCATAGCCACATTATCTTAATGTACAGCTGTATAGGACTTGTTCATAGGCATATTATCTTGATGTACAGTTGTACAGGATTTGTTCATAGTCGCATTATCTTAATATACAGCCGCATAGGACTTGTTCGTAGACACATTATCTTAATGAACAGCTGTACAGGACTTGTTCATAGCCACATTATCATGATGTGCAGCTGTATAGGATTTGTTCATAGGCACATTATTTTAATGTACAGCTGTACAGAACTTGTTCATAGCCACATTATCATAATGTACAGCTGTATAGGATTTGTTCATAGTCACATTATCTTAAAATACAGCTGCATAGGACTTGTTCATAGGCACATTATCTTGACATACAGCAGTATAGGATTTGTTCATAGCCACATTATCTTGATGTACAGTTGTATAGGACTTGTTCATAGTCACATTATCTCGATGTACAGCTGTATAGGACTGGTTCATATGCACATTATCTTAACATACAGCATTGTAGGATTTGTTCATAGCCACATTATCTTGATGTACAGTTGTATAGGGCTTGTTCATAGCCACATTATCTTGATGTACAGTTGTAAAGGACTTGTTCATAGCCACATTATCTTGATGTACAGCTGTATATGACTTGTTCATAGTCACATTATCTTAATGTACAGCTGTACAGGACTTGTTCATAGCCACATTATGAGCCATAAAAAAGAAAATTTTATGACTTCAGTGCTGTCCAACCTTTTTGACACCATGGACCACTGAAAAATGTTTATCTTGAAACCGAGGGCCGCAGCAGAAAACTGAAAAGCATCGACTGTATACCTGCTCAAGCTCTGATGGGCCATTTAAAACCATCCCACACGCCACAGGCCGCGGATTGGACATCACTGACTTACTTATTATATATTGCCTGAGACAATAATTTCAAAATCAAATTAAATTCATCATGCAGATTCTTTTCCAAACAGTTTGTCTAGTCTGATATGTCAGTATTCTGGTCAGGTCAACAAACACATGAATTAGCTAGTCCTTGTGGCCTGCCCAGAATGCTTGAGATTTTTTTTAAAAATTTGGAGGACAAGTACAATTTCTGGAGGGCCAGAAAACATTTAAAGTTGCTGGTCATTCAGGCAAGAGAAAAATTTTTGGAAGGGAGAAATACTGGCCTCAGTGGTGGTATTAGACACCTCTATGGAACTACATTCTCTTCCCATTTGGAAAATATATTTATCCTTAGATAAGACACATCTTCCATGTTTAATTAATTTTTCCTCATCGTTCTCTCTTTCTCTTTCACTCCACAGTATGCAGTGATCATAAATTACATTTACCATCATTGAAGATGTATGAAACAATGATGAGGAACAAACTCCTAACCACGACAAGTAGATGTCATATATTAGGTTAAGATAATTTTCCACATCAATCATGTAAATTGTTATTGACTGAATTTACCAGTATTGATTGTAAACCAGAATTAAGTGACTATCGACATTTGGATGTGGTGACAGTTTCAAAACTAGACTGTCAGGTTCAACGGGCAACAAACAAGTATACCAGCCATGACACATGAACTGACAGGCATCAAAATATATAGGTTACAGATTTTTCACTGTGACGGTTGTTTGATTTAGCTTCTCTGTTATGCATCATCCACTCCAGTAATGTTCACAGTATCAATCCAAACTTGAAATACATGAACAAACATTATTTCCTTCATTTTTTGTAGAGAAAACAGTGATTATTGAAACAAAAGACACTGTTTAAACATTAGATTTATGAGAATTTTTTTAAGTTACTGACATTATTATAAGATTTTGCAACTTTAATTTATTAATGAAGTATATTGGTTTACTGGACTACCATGGTAACTCTATTGGCACATACAGATGGGCTACTATGTTAACTGTATTGGCACAGACAGATGGACTGCCATGTTAACTGTATTGGCACAGACAGATGGACTACCATATTAACTGTATTGGCACAGACAGATGGACTACCATATTAACTGTATTGGCACAGACAGATGGACTACCATGTTAGCTGTATATGCACAGACAGAATGGACTACCATGTTAACTGTATATGCACAGACAGATGGACTACCATGTTAACTGTATTGACACAGACAGATGGACTACCATGTTAAATGTATATGCACAGACAGAATGGACTACCATGTTAACTGTATGTGCACAGACAGAGTGGACTACCATGTTAATTGTATATGCACAGACAGAATGGACTACCATGTTAACTGTATTGACACAGACAGATGGACTACCATGTTAACTGTATATGCACAGACAGAATGAACTACCATGTTAACTGTATATGCACAGACAGAATGGACTACCATATTAATTGTATTGACACAGACAGATGGACTGCCATGTTAATTGTATTGACACAGACAGATGGACTATCATGTTAAATGTATATGCACTGACAGAATGGACTACCATGTTAACTGTATTGACACAGACAGATGGACTACCGTGTTAAATGTATATGCACAGACAGAATGGACTACCATGTTAATTGTATTGGCACAGACAGAATGGACTACCATGTTAACTGTATTGGCACAGACAGATGGACTACCATGTTAAATGTATATGCACAGACAGAATGGACTACCATGTTAATTGTATTGACACAGACAGATGGACTACCATGTTAACTATATTGGCAGAAACAGAATGGGAAAATTAATGCAGCTCAGTGTCAAAAGCAGCCATTTCAAGCATTACAGCAATCTAAAATCTTCTTGGATACCTATTTTTACATCACTGTTTGGATACCTATTTTTGCATCACTGTTTGGATACCTATTTTTACATCACTGTTTGGATACCTATTTTTACATTACTGTTTGTCCTTGACTCCTTGGATACCTATTTTTACATTACTGTTTGGATTCCTATTTTTACATCACTGTTTGGATACCTATTTTTACATCACTGTTTGGATACCTATTTTTACATTACTGTTTGGATTCCTATTTTTACATTACTGTTTGGATTCCTATTTTTACATCACTGTTTGGATACCTATTTTTACATTACTGTTTGGATTCCTATTTTTACACTACTGTTTGGATTCCTATTTTTACATCACTGTTTGGATACCTATTTTTACATTACTGTTTGGATACCTATTTTTACATTACCGTTTGGATTCCTTTTTTTACATCAGTGTTTGTCCTTGACTCCTTGGATACCTATTTTTACATTACTGTTTGGATTCCTATTTTTACATCACTGTTTGGATACCTATTTTTACATCACTGTTTGGATACCTATTTTTACATTACTGTTTGGATTCCTATTTTTACATCACTGTTTGGATACCTATTTTTACATCACTGTTTGGATACCTATTTTTACATCACTGTTTGGATACCTATTTTTACATTACTGTTTGGATTCCTATTTTTACATCACTGTTTGGATACCTATTTTTACATCACTGTTTGTCCTTCAGTTCATATTCCAAGAAATTATGTATCAGTTACATGTACTCAAATTTGGACTGAATCTTAATCCGTCAGCTGTCATCAAGACAGCTGACTGCATCATCACTCACTTCAGATCAACACTGACTATGTGATGGCAGTAGATGTCATCATATATTGGAAACATGGTAGGATCTCCTCTGGTTCAAGATATAAATAATTTACACCCTTCCTCTCTAAACTGAGATTTGTCATGAGAAATCAGATCTCACTTCCTCCTCATGGTATTTTATTTGATTTGTACTCCAGCATCGAATCTCAGTCCATAAACACTTCCTAGGGCAGGTTCAGTATGCTTGTTGACTACTTATGAAGAAGAGGTGAGATACTGTATACCAAGGTCTCTCCACATCAGTCTTCATTGGATTTGTGCTACATTGGGGTTGTCCTGTGGTTGAACTCTTTGCAACCAGTTAGGATCAGGAGCTATTTGTGTTTCAGTATTAGCAGTGGATCTTTTGTCATTCAATTTGGATATGATTTGCCTTTGTACCCACTGGGTTTATTCCAAGAGTGATTCAGGAAATAAGGAACTTGTACTGCAAGGTGATTTTGACCAGCCCTCCTAGGATGAACAGATCCTGGGTAAATGACCCACCAGATCTCGCAGTAGATGTTCTCAGGATGATCTAGGCCTCTCCCAACCATCTCAGAAAGTCATAATTACATGTCTGCTTTCCTAGACAGAATTTGATTCATACTGGCCTTTATCAGGAAGGTCTTGCATGATGTCATCTCTTCAAAAGTGCAGAGAATCACATGAGCTCAGAAGGCTCTCCACATTGAAGACATTTTTATGAGGAGAATGGTGTAATTAAGAATTAGTGCAAAGACAATGACATTGCTCTCTTACAGGATTGCATCCAGTAAATGAACTGTTCAAAGTTGCACATTTAAAAATGCACTCTCTGCAGTATTGAATTATGAATTAACTGATAAGATAAACTGAATAGGTAAGATACTAAAAAACAATTGACAAGTAAAAACTACTTATTTGATCAAACTACCATTATCCATTGCAAAGGATGCACATGTAGGTTAATACAAACAGATAGTTGGAAATCACACTAATTATTTATAACAGAAAGATGTATTATAGAGTGATTCAGTCATTGATGAACTTTCCTCTGAAGCTTAAACTGAGTTACATCTGATAAATAGGGAGCCACCTAGTGGAGATGAGTTTATTATAATGGAAGCTTAGAGGGTTATCTTCCTATAGGTACTTCATATGCTTTATAGATAGGAGAGACTGTTATTTTTATTCTTCATGGAGGACTGGAATTTGGAGGTAGCTGAAGTTAAATTCCTGATAGGAAAATGAGTGGCTCTTTATTTATATTATAAGTCACTTTTCTGGTCACATTGAACAGTGTTACATAGAGACAGGACTGTATTCACTACACACATTAAAATTATGTATATTTAACTAAATATCCATTGATTTTCATTCCCAGGCATTTGTAGAAAGTAATCCATCCATCAAGTGGTGTCCATACCCAGGCTGTGGCAGGGCTGTCAAATTTCCTGACATGGAGACTGGATCACTTGTGTCACCACGTCATTCCAGGTTACCCAGTGATACATCCAGAGCTGTGGATTGTGGTAATGGACATTACTTCTGCTGGTATGTTGCCCAACTTTGTCGTTGCAGCTGGATTTTTTAGCAAACCTGGCCATAAAGCCAGGAGAGCTTATGGTGTGGCCCAGCATCTGCCATGTGGCATGATTTGTTCGTCATCTGTTGTCTGTCAACATTTGCTGTTTTAATTTCTTCTTAAAAGCAATGGACAAAATTTGGTAGGAATGTTTCTTTTAACATACTTTATGAAAATTTTATTTTGGCATTGGTTTGCTTCCATAGCAACCTTATATAAAACATATTTTTGACTTCATCGGAAACAGTTGAGACAGTTTTGATCAAACCTTTTATGTTTCTTAAGACATGCCTTGTCAAACTTGTGCCCAGTTGGCTTCCCTAGCACCATTGTGACTAAGCAGCTGGGTGGAATACCTACTTTCAGCTTGATATCTAATATGGCTGAGTAAATTAGGATCAAATTTAGTAGGATAAATTCTTATCACATCCTAAGTAAATATCATATCTGTGTTGGCTTCCCTAGAAATTCTGTGGCTTCTTTAGCATCTTTGTGGACAACCTATTTTCTGCCTGTTTTATAGAATGGCTAAGCCAGTTTTGTTCAGTCTTGCTAGAAATGTTTCTTAGCACATGTGCTTTGAAAATGATGTCATGGTTGGTTTCCCATGGAGCTGTGTGGCTTGCTTAACAACTTGGTGGAAAACCTATTTTTGACTTCTTGTCTAGAACAATTGAGGCAGTTTTAATCATACATGGAGGAAATGTTTCTTAGCTGCATTGTGGCTTTAATAGAAGCCTGTTGAAAACCTACAGATGACTCTAATGGCCCATAAAGTATGTTACTAAAATATTCAGATAAAACCCAGAATGTTATAAAATGTTTTTTCTCAAAAACTTAATTGGTATATCCAAGACAATTTGATTTATATTGTGGAGGTTATGTTGTTGACCTGATGTCAGGATAATGTGACTGGATGAAATATGATGTTACATGTCTATGGCATGATGTGTCAGTGCTTGACATTGTTATAAACTGCCACACTGCAGACAGCATTGCAAGATGACTCAAATTGTTAAAGCTGTTAAAAATCCCAAAACACCACAAAAACAAACAATACCGTGGAAGTTGTTTTGCCTCTAAAGGTTTAAATGGGAAATTTGTATCCATCTTAAATTCAATATACTCTAACTTATGGTCATGTGTAAACTCAAATGAAGGCTTAACTGAATACATTAACCGTATGCTTGGGACTAGATTAGGTTGGGTTTTGACTCCACATTTATTTTCTTTGTTTATTAATGATTTGATTCATTAACTGGGAGAAAACTGTTGCAGAGGTATTTTTGTTTCAGAAAATGTCCATGATCTGTTAGCACTCTTATTTGCTGATGATGTAGCTAATTAATCAGATACAGCAATAGCATTGCAACAACAGTTAAACACATATACAGTCGAACCCACTTATCTCGACCTCGGTTAACTCGCCAACCCTATTAAATCGACGTTTTTGAAGTGGAACCGCCAAATTCTCTCTTTGTCTTAGCATTTTCTCATCGGTTATGTTGATTCTTTTATGTCGCCGAACCCTAATATCTCGAGCACAAAAGAGGGCCAAATTTGCCACTTAACGTCGGTTATCTCGATCCCCATGACCAATCGCCGGCTTTTGAAAATGTTAGTTATCGATGCCACTTCACCATCTCACTACCGTATTTTCGCGTATATAAGATGCGTCTTATACAAAGTTTTACGTACCCCTCACCCAGGGTGCGTATGGTCGTTCACTCCAATGACAGTTCACTCACTCTTGTTGATCTTGTATGAAGGATAACATGCTGTAGCTATTCTGTTTATTATTTCCCTTCAAAAAATGTCTGGAGGTGTTAAAAGAAAACTGGACAATCAGTCAATAGAGAAAAAGTCTGAAATCATACTGCAGCTAGAAAAAGGAACAAAACCGGCAGACCTTAGTCGTCAGCATGGCATTCCAGCAAACACCATTTCAGGATGGAAAAAGAAGGCCGACGTGATAAAGCAAATGTACGAGAAGTCTGTCTTTGATCCAGCAAGAAAAAAACTTAGAGTGGCTGAGCACAAAGATGTCGACGATGCAGTGTTTCAATGGTTCACAAATACGCGAGCAACAAACCTTCCTTCATCAAACAAATCGCGGCAATGCTGTTGTGTAAAAAACCTCCAAAAACACGTGCATGTACATTCTCATTTATTAACGCACATCATGTACATAAAGAAATTTCAAGCACATGTTAATATATTGCCGCCATATTGGTTTTCATTTATCTCGATCATCGGTTATCTCGACACTTTTTGGCAAACCCCTACGCCGGCGACATAACCGGGTTCAACTGTAATGCTTTTGTAATACCATGGGAAGCAATCCTGGATGAGACTATAAAAATTGTTTTCTCAGTGGATGGCCTTTAAGGAATTTTGAAAAGTGGTTTTTAAATGGAACATTAATTGATACATTTTCATTTTACAGATATATGGTTCTTGTGATTACATCCAAATTATCCTGGATGAAGTCTAGAAGAACATTGGTAGTTTAGAGTATCAAATCTGTTATGGCTGTCTTTTAATACCAAGGAATTTGGGGTATTGTGTAGATACATTGAAAATATCTGATACTGTGGTAAAACCTATAGTATGTTATGGTGCTGAATTCATGGGATATACATATTCAGAATGTTTTGACAATGTTCAAGGCTGTTTCTCTTTTGAATATGTTCCCTAATCACATTACATTAGGAATATTAGCCTGCTACTTTGTAAAACTAGCACTACTAAAAGTGAACTTATATTGACAAGGGGCAATAACTCTTGTCCATTACCTGGGGCTGCCATGACTACAGTATTAACTAGATAGTCACATACTAGTTTGCGAATCTTTGCTTTGCTTTCTCTTCTTGCATCGTTTCATGAGACATGTCTACTAAATGCCTGAAATGCACATCCACATTGAAGGGAAGGAAAGACAGAATAAGTCAAGGAAGACAACCTACATTTTGTTTTTGGCAATACCATCTCATTGGAGAGTATTCCTCAGTTTTAGGCAGACCAGTGGGCGTAAGTCCCCTCACATGTCCAAGCATGACCTTCAGGCCTGTAAGTCAGGGTGCATGGTTTTATACTGGATCCAGTGAATCCATCTCCTTATATTTCTGCCTCGTTAATGGCTGCCCAGCTGTCACCGACCATACAGCCATCACTGACTGTCCAGCCCAGATGGCGCGAGTCCCCCCGCATATCTCAGCATTGTCTTCAGGCCTATAAGTCAAGATGCATGGGGTTTGTGCTGGATCCATTTGATCTAATGCATAATAAAAGTGCTGGATTTACCCTGACATTGGTGTCTTCATTATGTCAGCATAGCAATATCCGGACCCTGACATTGGTGTTTTCATTATATGTCATCATAGTAATATCCGGACCCTGACATTGGTGTCTTCATTATATGTCAGCATAACAATATCTGGACCCTGACATTGGTGTCTTCATTATATGTCAGCATAACAATATTTGGACCCTGACATTGGTGTCTTCATTATATGTCAGCTTAGCAATATCTGGACCCTGACATTGGTGTCTTCATTATATGTCATCACAGTAATATCCGGACCCTGACATTGGTGTCTTCATTATATGTCAGCATAACAATATCCGGACCCTGACATTGGTGTCTTCATTATATGTCAGCATGACAATATCCGGACCCGGATATTGGAGTCTTCATTATATGTCATCATAGTAATATCCAGACCATTTGAGCTTCCAGATCTATGTTTATCACATAGTTGGTACACTTTGCCTATAGTGTGTGCAGTTTAATATTTTTGATATTTTAACATGTGAAAATATAACTTTATGTATTTCTGATTGCACAAATAAGCCCATGAAATTATTCTGTAGTATTCTCTTTACTGATTGACTGCAATCGTGGGAAAACTTTTTTAACCCCGCCTTTTGGAATTTTTTTTTCATTGTATAATTTTGGCCACCATTTTTTAATTATTGCAATTTACCCCCCCCCCCCCCGCCCCACCCCGCTCAGGGCTTTGTTATGTCATGCATAACATAAAATAACATGAAAAATGGCAAAACCCCCAAGACAAGAACAACAAGTAAATCTATGGGTATTACTCAGATGATAGCAAGGGGGGGGTTGGGGGGGGTGGGAATAGAGGGGCGGTATATCTGTAGCATGGAATCCACCCTATTTACAAGCTTGGTTTAAATGTGAACTTACTGAAGTAAATAAACTCACCTTTGTTCACAGAAGAATGTGACATAAACCAGTCTCCCCAATTGACAGAACTTTATCCAACCACAGCATATTTACATGGTAAATATGTGATGCAAGTTGGACTCGGAAAGAGATTTGTTTACGTCTTCTGTACAGTCTAATGCATACATGCCAACGTTTGCTTTTGGCGTAATCATTACACCTTTTTTCACTAAATTACACCTTATGCGTAAACATATTTGGATTATGCGTTTTCTGTATGTCCCCCTCTCAGAACAAATTGATAATTTGTTTTCTCATTTTTATTAACATCCCATTTATCTTTCAGACCATATTGTAAAAAAATAGCTTCTACGTAACTACAACATAAGAGTGTGCTTGTCCATAGCCTTGCATGCACTTTCCTAACAGTATTATATTCTATTCATAGCAGCTGCCCTATTTCCAAAAAACATGCTGGTTTTACTTTCAAACTTTTGAGCTTGGTTTCTATATATAGGAGCTATATGGCTTAGGAGAGAACAGACTGGTTTTCTAAATTATAATCTTTGCTTGAAGATTCTTTGTTCTAATTCATATCTAATACAGGTACCAGTCTGTAGATATTTGGCACCAAAAGTCAAGTCAGATTTATTCTAGTAGATGCGTGTGTTAGAGCAAAAACGTTTTTCAAATAATTTCACAGATGGATTAGAAAAAGACAAAAAACCAATTCAACGATGAACACATGAATTACACAATACGGCTTTCCATTCTAGGGCAGCTTCACACCCACTGCAGGCTTTGTGGAAAGGATGTTAATATTGGTCATGATGGTAAAACAAAGAAAGCTTTATTTAGCTTGTTTTACAAACTCCAATACTAAGGTAACTTGTAACTTCTTTTTTAAAGCAGAACTAATAAATGCAGAGGCATTATTTACTGAGTTCTTAATAGAACATGGACTACCCCTAGCAGTAGAAGATTACATTGGTCCTTTGTTCAAATGGATGTTTCCTGATTCTAAAACTGCAGAAAATATGCATCTGCTATAAATTGGGCCATTTAATATTGAAACAGGAGCAGTGATTATGATGACAAAAAGTTGTACCCAGTCTATGTAAGAGACTTTGACAATGAAAAGGGCAAAGTCAGAGTGCTCTTCTTTCATTACCAGAATTAACAGTAGATTCCGCTGGAGAAAACATTTTTTATTTTCTTAAGTAGTTGGCAGAACTGTATGGGGTTTGCAGCTGATAATGCATCAGTAATGACTATAATTCATAAAGGAGTTGCATTCTGTGTTTTAAAAAATGTCTCCATCATTGTATATATCAGGTTGTTCCTATCATATGATGCACCTTGCTGCAGGAAAGGCTGCTGATAAATTAGGAGAACCCCTGAAGTATCAAGCTGGCATTCTTCCTGACAATGTACTTCATGTGGACAAAGTTGATGTGCAATGGCACCTTATTTCCCAGCTAAAAGATCCAATAACTGGAAGATATATATTTCCTCTTCTTTGACAGGTTATGAAAGGAATATTGGTTCTTTACCATTCTAATGCTGACTTTGTGAGATTGTTCAGTTTGTTAATTAAAATAAAACTGAACTTAGATCATGGATCTGTAACCCAGTACTTGGATCTCTGCTGGTGTGCAAAACTTTCATAATCACAGCTGGTACAAAGTGTTTTGAAATGCAGTATGAGAGACTGTTGCTTTTTAAAGCTCAAAGTGCTATATCTGAAAATTTGAAGCAGTAATTGATGTTAAAAGACCAGAAGGGGTAAATAAATCATTTTGTACATATGCTCATTGAATTTTATCATGTTATATGTGGATTACTCTTTTTCTGCTCAGATTATTCTTTTTGTCCACTTGGATTACACTTTTTCCTTGCCAGGGGTTGGCATGTATGCTAATGTTCCAAATAAAATACTGCAAATATCCAGTCACAAATACATAATAGTAAATATGTGTATTTCTGCATCCAGTACTCTTCTTTTCACAAAAAATATTGCAGCAGTGTAATGTTTAGTTGTGATGTAGAATTTCAGCGTAAACACTGGCACTGTGTTGTGTACGCCAAATCAAACTGGTACTTTGCACCATATCAAACAGTGTGACATCAGATGCATTGAATATTTTGTGTTGACAAATGATTTGTCTTTTGAAAAATGTGCTGTTTATTTTGAATGGACCCTTATTCTTTGATTTATAATTAGCAAAAATATATAATATACTTTTACTGTTTCAACTCTGTTTGGGACTATTTTTTTTGCACAATAAATGAAAGGTACAGCTTCTGTCAGAATGAACAAAATTGTTCTTTGATTTTTAGTTAGCAAAAATTATAAAATACTTTTACTATTTCAACTCTGTTTGGGACTATTTTTTATGCGCAACAAATGAAAGGTACAGCTTCTCTCGGAACAAACAAAATTATTCATTCTTCTTTCTATCTAAATCTAAATAATTTCAATGAAATAAAACAATGTGATAAAAAGAATCTCAAATGGGTGATGATTAAATATTAAATGTCTGAAACTCGTTAAATAATGTCCAAGGCTTGCAAAAGCTGGACATCATTCAACTCTATAATATTACAGATTTAAGATCCTCTATATATTCCCAAGCCCCAACATAACATTGCTTTGATCTTACCACCCATTCCATTAAAGACTGACTTTCTTGTTTATTTCCCAAGCCCCATCATGACATTGCTTTGATCTTACCACCCATTCCATTAAAGATTGACTTTCTTGCTTATTTCCCAAGCCCCAACATGACATTGCTTTGATCTTACCACCCATTCCGTTAAAGATTGACTTTCTTGCTTATTTCCCAAGCCCCATCATGACATTGCTTTGATCTTACCACCCATTCCATTAAAGATTGACTTTCTTGCTTATTTCCCAAGCCCGAACATGACATTGCTTTGATCTTACCACCCATTCCGTTAAAGATTGACTTTCTTGCTTATTTCCCAAGCCCCATCATGACATTGCTTTGATCTTACCACCCATTCCATTAAAGATTGACTTTCTTGCTTATTTCCCAAGCCCCAACATGACATTGCTTTGATCTTACCACCCATTCCGTTAAAGATTGACTTTCTTGCTTATTTTCCAAGCCCCAACATGACATTGCTTTGATCTTACCACCCATTCCATTAAAGATTGACTTTCTTGCTTATTTCCCAAGCTATATCATGACATTGCTTTGATCTTATCACCCATTCCATTAAAGATTGACTTTCTTGCTTATTTTCCAAGCCCCATCATGACATTGCTTTGATCTTACCACCCATTCCGTTAAAGATTGACTTTCTTGCTTATTTCCCAAGCCCCAACATGACATTGCTTTGATCTTACCACCCATTCCATTAAAGATTGACTTTCTTGCTTATTTTCCAAGCCCCAACATGACATTGCTTTGATCTTACCACCCATTACATTAAGATTGACTTTCTTGCTTCATAGTAGGCATTATTTGAAATGGTATACAAACCATTTCTAAATTTCTAATTAGTACTATTAAAAGTTGTACGAGAATTGAAAGATTCAAAAAAATTGTTTAAATATAATAGTTGCATAAACAATTAAGTATTTCTACCCATTAAACTTGTTAATACACTAGAGTACCATGTTTGTATTAGGTACTGTAATTAAAAAGACACTTTTGAGTAAAATCATAATGATTTAAGTTTCCTTTGAAATTGTTACTTGACTATGAACTATGTACCTGTTTTGACCTCATTCCAAGTTATATAGTGTTTAGTACAGAACATAAACTTTTGCAACTTTTGTTACTTTGAGAAAACACAGTAGCTTACAAAAAAATCTGTGAAAGTTAATTATTTCTTGTAGTTTGAGTTATGGTTTGTGGCAGAAAATGCTTGAGATGACACAAAGATGAATGTAAAGAGTAATGTTATCATTTTGTAGGGTGTGTTCTGGTGAGGCTCATGAACCATGCAGTTGTGAAAACCTCGCTAAATGGTACAGCAAGATCAGTGAAATCAGGCCAGATACATGTAAGTTTATTTTTCTTTCTTGCTTTCTTGTATTTTCATTGACCATCTCATTAGAGGCTTGCAGGAATATATAGTAGATCTCACATGTATTTTCAGAATCCCATGTTGTGGGGGACTTAATCCCATCCACTTTCGCTCCCTGCACTCCCTGGCAGAGCAACAAAATAACCGCTCCCTGGCAGAGCAACAAAATAACTGCTCCCTGACAGAGCAACAAAATAACCACTCCCTGGCAGAGCAACAAAATAACTACAAATCACTACTGCACCTCAGCTGACACACCAATGGCATCTCCACTGTGGAGTGGCTGACTGGCATTACTGATTGACATTTGAACTGCCAAAAAATGAAAAACACCCATGAAAAGACTGAGATGTCATGAGTGATTTACAATCAAGTATCTTTTCAGCAATCAGTGATCATTGTTGCGATCATCTATAGAAATTAATTTTAATGTCTTGTATATTTTGTACAATTAGAAAACTTACACACTGACTTGATGATACGAACACTTTCTTGAGCTTCTCTTGAACAGTTTTAAATTTATTCTACTGTTTAAACATGAAAAGCAGTCCACTGAGATATGGACAATTAAATTCCAGATAGCTCCAGCTTCTATTTAAAAACACAAACAATAGAAAAAGAAAACACTGAATTTACACTTAAAAGCCCTATTTTATAATACAACTCTTAATAAGACATTAGTTTTAAAGCAGTAACCCTCCCATCTCTTTAGAAACTTAAATGGTCTCTCCTTGACTTCATCAGATGTTCAGCAGAAATCATTGTAAGCGCTGTTAGAAAATGTTAGCATAAGAAGATGATGCCAAGTTCAGGTGGGGAAAGGTGCATTTCCGTCACATGAATGACTTGGTGGATTGTACTTAATACATATAGCTCAAATTATGATCCGGTCATTAACAATGGAAGTTATGCTGATGGACATTTGAACAGCCAATGAATGAAGACCACCCATGGAAAGACCAAGATGTCATGCATTATTTACATCAGATACCATTTCAAGAATCAAGTGATCTTAATTTCTATCATACATATTGGGAAAATAAAATTAAAAAAGTTTTGTATATTCTGTTCATTTAGAGATGGTTGGTTGACTTTTACAATATGTTTATGCTTTTACTTTCTTCAAAGAAAAAACTTATGCACTGATTTGATGAGAAGCTAGTTTGAAAATCATGGTATTGCTGAAGAATATTAGATATGGTTTCAGCACTCTGCAGTTAAAAGGAAGAAATGGTCTTATCTTGAATTCCTGAATAGTCTTTTTGCCTAATAGAGTATCAGTTTATTGGAGGGACACTTGTTACATAGTGAGTAGTGAAATACACATTTTATAACTTTTGGTCTACATACACATACAGGAAATTTACTTACTAGAACAGATTCAACTGTTTAATTCTTGCTTTAAACTTGATATTGTCAATTTAAATTATGAAGTCATTAAAGCAACAAATCAGTCCATGTTCTGTTCTATACACCTTGTCTAACTGCCTTTAATACACGTTGTTTAGCTTTCTGTAATACACCTTGTCTAGTTGAAATTTTAGATATGCTTTGCAGTTACTCAGTCAAAATTTGGATAACAGGCAGATGACCTTACCATATATTCTGTATTACTGTGGAATTTCACCATGTCCTCTGTATTATTGTGGAATTTTACCATGTATTCTGTATTATTGTGGAATTTTACCATGTTCTCTGCATTATTGTGGAATTTTACCATGTTCTCTATTACTGTGGAATTTCAGACTTAATTAAGAAGACTTTACATTTCCTATCGATAGCTTTAATGGAAACAACTCACATCTGACACAGATTGCAAATTCTGGAATGCAGATGGATCAATAATTTTCGAATGGAATCATTTCATGTTCAAAATGGTTGTGTAAACATTGACATTTTTTATATACATAAAGCACATAAACCAGTCTGGAGCCAGGTCTGCTGTCATGTAATTTGCAGTAGTTCACCCTGCACAGCATCTGCATCTGTTTCTCATTTTCATGTCGGCACCTTAAAATGTAGCTAAAACTTTTGAATTCATTTTGTGCACAAATGATACATAATTTGTACTGACATACAGTGTAAAACCATCCATTCAATACACGCTGAAAAGAGTGGTCCATGTACACCCACTATGCACATCCTGAATTCAGGAAGAGTCTAATTTTCATATAGCACTGAGACTTATGGAAATCATTGCATGCCATATGTAAACAAACATCAACTGCATTTTCTTTAATTAGCATTTTTCTTTCACTTAACATGTTTGTGTCAACAACATATAGCCAAGCAAGGAACTAATTTCCCTACAGATAAATGTAATTGGCACTTGAAGACAAAAGAAACACAAAACAAGCAGCTTTTTGGGATTATAATAAGAAGTACAATAATAATAATAGTTACAATAATGGAAATTTTTCTGCTGGATTATTTCACTTGTTCCAGATGTTATCTTGAATACTCTTTTAAATGATTTTATAATAGCTTGACTTCATCAGATTACACCACTCCCTCGATAACTCGCGCACATCGGGGTCCAGAAACATCGACCGCACTATAAGCGAGGGGCGAGTTATCGAGGGACCTATAAAATAAGCCCCAAACCAATAAAGTGATTGACGACATAACGGAAAAATGGGGGGGGGTAGGCAGATTATACTGTTGAATACTCACTTTATAATCGTTCTGAGATTAACTGTTAATAAATATCTCTTCATAACGGTGTACTTTATTATTTTCTCATAGGACAACATTAAAAATTTCAGGATAAATTACAGTATATTGAGGCGATCATCGAAAACATTATTCCACGTGGTTTCCGTTCGCTGAACATGTGTACCACTTCACACATTGTGTACTACATCACTAAGTTTTATGTTGAATTGTATACATTCTAGTTTTATTGTTTGAGCCAAATTAGAAGTTTTTTATACACAAAAGATCGACTCTTTTCGAGAAACAGTGTCGATCAAACGATAGATAGACAGATAGATTTGAATGCAATAGAAGTAAAATGGAAAACAAAAAAAACAAGAGTTAATCAGTACTGACATATTTAATTGGTCTGCAAATTTAAAGCAACGTAAATTAGAACAAGTTAATCTTGCCGTTTGTGCCACGCTTGACAAATATCAATTCACTTTTTGAAAAAATCAGTTAATTTTTTTGTGTGTGTTACTCCTTGGTTTCTCTGCCGCCGAGCAAAATCCCTCAGATTTCTCAACTGCATGAGCTTTACGTAGTCAACATTTTGGGTCTCCAGCCACCTTATGGCAATATCAAAATATTTGCTTCCTGTGCAGAGGGGTGGGGGTGCAACATCTGTGTACGCATCACTTTCAACACTTGTGTTACTCCAGTTAGAATCGTCTCCTGCTGCAAATTTGTTCGCTATAGAAATAATTATAGTTTCATCTGAAATGTATTCGGCTGTAGGGCAATCATTGTCAGCACAAATCCACTCCTCCATCAAGAGAAACGCCCATCTCAGGACCATGAGTCTGTACTAATTTCTCCCAAACAGCCTCGGCATTAATGACATCAGTTTCACTGAAACATTCGAAGTCGCTATCGTCGTCGTTGTCTCTGTTACTGTTTTGCTTTACGTCAAAGGCAGCTCCAAGACCCTTAATCCAGCACCCGAGGTCTCTTGTAATCGATTTTTTTTAATGCAACAAACACTTCCCCAAGTTGTTGATCAAAACAAAGCCGGCATGTACATGTAATTAGGTTCTCACAGAAGTACTCACGGGTTTCGATGTGATGGTCGATTGACTCTTTTCATGTTTTCAATGAACAGATAATGTTGTGATTATAATGTTTAACACTGAAACGGAATTAAAGGATTAGAACGTGACTTTCACACAGGAAGTCGTTTAATTGGTGTTTATTTCATTCTCTGTTGCCACCTGTTAACATTTACCAGAAGTTTTCATTGATCGCTATTTCACCAGACTGTTTATTTACAGTATAATGACAACTATTTATCCTAAAAACTTACATAATATATGATATCTTTAAACAGAGGTCTCGCTAGGATTTTAAAACTGGGTCTTTCTGCCTCTGAATTCAATCACTAAATATCAGTATATTTTCTCACTCGGCCGCCAAGTCAAAGCCTTTGAACTAGCCGCCTAGCTGTTGCATCATGTTCTTTTTTTTTTTTTAATGTACCCTTATGAAATAGCAACAGTACATCAAAGAGTCTTTCAGTCACTGAATTCTGTCATTGTAAATATCAGCACAGTAAACTGATCAACACATTTTCCCACAAAGCAGGTGGCTGAAACAGGACCGGCAAATCTTTGAATTTTCCCGCGCACCTATTACATGCGTACGGAGGACTCCAGCCTCAGTGATTTTCTGCGTCCCAGATCAAAAATTGGCGTCCAAATACGCGTAATTAAGCGTTTTCAAGATCTATGAAATTAATTCTTCTCTAGGGCTTGCAAATTGCAAAATATGGATTATATTTTTACGGGCATTAATCACCATTTTCGATTATAAAACGAGCAATGTATCAAGGTTTAATTTATCAATTCCTATCGTGATTTTTTTCATGTTCAGCACATTTTAAAGATATTTTAAATACATTTTGTCTGGAAAAAATCGGGAGCCAAGACGGACACCGCGTTATAAGCGGGATCGCGAGTTATCCGGGCGCGAGTTATCGAGGGAGCGGTGTATTTGTAACTTTGTAAATGGTAAATTATTTCTTTATTTATTTGTATCCATATATTTATTTTCAACACCTATATTTATGTAGCTAAATCAGTCCTATAGTCCCTTTATTTTTATTGCAGTAGTCCATTGCTATCAGTGGCTGACTTTAATCAAATCATAAAATTCAGTTTCATTTTTAAGCAAGTTCAAGCAATATTTTTAAAAATACATTAAATATATTTTAAAAAATGTGCCTTCTATTTCAGTTGTGAATAACCCTTTGTTAAAAAGGCAAATTTTGTACTTCCCCACCCAAATCTTTGATAAAAGTTTGTTCATTTGTACATGGTTTTCATTTTAAAGGCAACATACTGTTGCAGGTCTGGCTATAAATTTTATGTGTTTGGCACTGGTATGGAAGGGAAAGTATATTGTCCTGAAAACTGGAAATAATTTTTATCCAAGTAAATATGATTGGCACTGTCAGGGTTCAGCAGTTAAACATTATTTCTTCTTCAGTTTTTGGTTTTAGTCTATCAACAAGGCGGCCTGGACATGATGAACTGCAGTATCTACAACATAAACTACATCTTGTAATACAAACTGATGTACAATGTAAACTACATCTTGTAATGCAAACTGATGTACAACATAAACTACATCTTGTAATGCAAACTGATGTACAACATAAACTACATCTTGTAATGCAAACTGATGTACAACATAAACTACATCTTGTAATGCAAACTGATGTACAACATAAACTACATCTTGTAATGCAAACTGATGTACAACATAAACTACATCTTGTAATGCAAACTGATGTACAATGTAAACTACATCTTGTAATGCAAACTGATGTACAATGTAAACTACATCTTGTAATGCAAACTGATGTACAACGTAAACTACATCTTGTAATGCAAACTGATGTACAACGTAAACTACATCTTGTAATGCAAACTGATGTACAACGTAAACTACATCTTGTAATGCAAACTGATGTACAACGTAAACTACATCTTGTAATGCAAACTGATGTACAACGTAAACTACATCTTGTAATGCAAACTGATGTACAACATAAACTACATCTTGTAATGCAAACTGATGTACAACATAAACTACATCTTGTAATGCAAACTGATGTACAACATAAACTACATCTTGTAATGCAAACTGATGTACAACATAAACTACATCTTGTAATGCAAACTGATGTACAACATAAACTACATCTTGTAATGCAAACTGATATACTACATAACTACATCTTGTAATGCAAACTGATGTACTACATAAACTACATCTTGTAATGCAAATTGATGTACATATACAACATTAACTACATCTTGTAATGCAAACTGATGTACAACATAAACTACATCTTGTAATGCAAACTGATGTACTACATAAACTACATCTTGTAATGCAAACTGATGTACAGTGTAAACTACATCTTGTAATACAAACTGATGTACAATGTAAACTACATCTTGTAATACAAACTGATGTACATATACAACGTAAACTACATCTTGTAATGCAAACTGATGTACATATACAACATTAACTACATCTTGTAATACAAACTGGTGTACAGTGTAAACTACATCTTGTAGTACAGACTGATGTACATATACAACATTAACTACATCTTGTAATGCAAACTGATGTACAGTGTAAACTACATCTTGTAATGCAAACTGGTGTACAGTGTAAACTACATCTTGTAGTACAGACTGATAAACTACATCTTGTACTACAAACTGGTGTGCAACGTAAACTTCATCTTTAAATACAAGTTGTACGTACAAGAAAAATATTCCGTTGACCATTTAATTACGTTTGGCAGTATCATGGTTATCACAACTTTAGAGTCTCTATTATAAATATGCACGGTCACTGTCCCAATGCTGATTTATTTTCCAGCTTTATTCATTGTTGTTGTAGTCTCTGCAAACTAACTTTATAAGGCAAATAGTAAACGTGATTGCTGCTATCAAAAGTTATACTCATTTGTTTTCAAAGCATATTTTTCCTCATCATGCTACCAATTAAATTCTGTAACAAGTTCTTGTAATGCTAAATCACTATATGATCTAAATGTTTTTTTATAAGATGACCTTGAAACTATCTAACTGCTTGTGATCGATGATTAGAAATATGTCCTTCAAACCTTTATTTTCTTTAAAAATGATAAACTATTTTAAAGTTCTGTTTAATGTCATTTAATGCTGTGATTTGTTTGATGAAGAATACAATCTTTTATTTCAATACAAATAAAAAGACTTGCTGTCAGAAGTGGATTGTCTGACATAATTTAAGAACATGTATCGGAATACAACCTCAAAGAACTCGCAAAGGAGGCAACTGCATAGCCAAATAGGAAAGCAGATTACTCCTTAATAAACAAATGGACTCTTCCACAGGTCACGCTGACATCAAAGAATTTGATGTATAAACAGACATTGTTTCAACATGCATTTAATGAGATGTGTTGTAAGGTCTGTCATCACATAATGTACCTGTAGATCTGGGTCAATTCTATTCATTCTGCCTATCATCTGCCATCAGGTAATGTACTTGTAGATCTGGGTCAGTTCTATTCATTCTGCCTATCATCTGCCTTCAGGTAATGTACTTGTAGATCTGGGTCAATTCTATTCATTCTGCCTATCATGTGCCATCAGGTAATGTACTTGTAGATCTGGGTCAGTTCTATTCATTCTGCCTATCATCTGCCATCAGGTAATGTACTTGTAGATCTGGGTCAATTCTATTCATTCTGCCTATCATCTGCCTTCAGGTAATGTACTTGTAGATCTGGGTCAATTCTATTCATTCGGCCTATCATCTGCCATCAGGTAATGTACTTGTAGATCTGGGTCAATTCTATTCATTCTGCCTATCATCTGCCTTCAGGTAATGTACTTGTAGATCTGGGTCAATTCTATTCATTCTCCCTATGATAAGCCATCAAGTAATGTACTTGTAGATATTGTTAGTTGTATAAATTTTGCCTATCATCTGCCATCAGGTATGTACTTGTAGATCTGGGTCAATTCTATTCATTCTGCCTATGATAAGCCATCAAGTAATGTACTTGTAGATCTGGGTCAATTCTATTCATTCTGCCTATCATCTGCCATCAGGTAATGTACTTGTAGTTCTGGATCAGTTCTATTCATTCTCCCTATGATAAGCCATCAAGTAATGTACTTGTAGATCTGGGTCAGTTCTATTCATTCTGCCATCAGGTAGTGTACTTGTAGATCTGGGTCAGTTCTATTCATTCTGCCTATCATGTGCCATCAGGTAATGTACTTGTAGATCTGGGTCAATTCTATTCATTCTGCCTATCATGTGCCATCAGGTAATGTACTTGTAGATCTGGGTCAGTTCTATTCATTCTCCCTATGATAAGCCATCAAGTAATGTACTTGTAGATCTGGGTCAGTTCTATTCATTCTGCCATCAGGTAGTGTACTTGTAGATCTGGGTCAGTTCTATTCATTCTGCCTATCATGTGCCATCAGGTAATGTACTTGTAGATCTGGGTCAGTTCTATTCATTCTGCCATCAGGTAGTGTACTTGTAGATCTGGGTCAGTTCTATTCATTCTGCCTATCATCTGCCATCAGGTAATGTACTTGTAGATCTGGGTCAATTCTATTTATTCTGCCTATCATGTGCCATCAGGTAATGTACTTGTAGATCTGGGTCAATTCTATTCATTCTGCCTATGATAAGCCATCAAGTAATGTACTTGTAGATCTGGGTCAATTCTATTCATTCTGCCTATCATCTGCCATCAGGTAATGTACTTGTAGATCTGGGTCAATTCTATTCATTCGGCCTATCATCTGCCATCAGGTAATGTACTTGTAGATCTGGGTCAATTCTATTCATTCGGCCTATTATCTGCCATCAGGTAATGTGCATGTGATGTCATATGTGTCTGTGCTGTTGTTCATTCTACATATGTTGTGCCACCTCATAACTTGCTGGTAGATCTTATTTATTCTATTCTTCTGAGTCTGTTATTTTTCATTCTGCATATGGTCTGCAATCAGTTAATATTCTGATGGATCTGGGTCCATTGTTATGTATATTTAGTTTGCATTGTTTGGTAGGTTTTCTTTAATTCATTTTATGCTATGATTTATGTAAAATTGTATTTTATAACTGATGTCCAAATTCAAGTCATTTTCTACCTGACCAGAAAAATTGATTTAGGTTTTGTAAATCTTTTTGAATCTGGGTCCAGAACACTGGAAATTCCCCATGAAATTTTCATGCTGGGTCTACTGGATGTTAACTGCTTTCGTTTTTATAATTTTAATAATAGTCATTATCTAATCATAGCTTGGATTATTTTGGAAATTAACTTTTGTCTTACATCCTGATTCGTCTTTTGTATTTTTGTTTTTTATAAACTTGTTTATCTAAATATTATTTATTTATGCTATAATATCTTGAGGCAGAGTCACTGTTGTGATAAGTTTTTGATTTGGGCTGAAATTATTTAATTCAAATTATTCTTCACTGGAAATACAAAGTGTTCTTTAATATTCTTGGCTCAGTAATATTCTTGGAAAGAAACATTGACTGGGAATTTAAAATGAATTCAGACAAGGAAACCTTGGATAATATTACTCAGATTCAACAAAAGACTGTTGGCACATGATTACAATAAAGGTCATTGGTACATTAATACATTAGAGACTCCCAGCCATTACAGGCACATCAGCACTTTTAGTGCTGGAAATTATACCACTGAAGTTTATTCAGAACTTTATTCAACAGGACTTGTGTTGGTAATTCTAGGATTATTTGGGATTTAGTTGGCGATATCATAAGTTAATTTTCCATTTTCACTTTGTTTATCTGAGGAAGTAGATGGTTTATACTCTTTTCTATTATTGATTTTAAGACCGTAGAGTTGTAATACTATGTTAACAGTATTCTTTATTCTACCTATGATCTGCAATCGCTTAATGTGCTGGTGAATCTGGGTCTATGCTTTTCTTTATTCTACATAAGATCTACCATTATGTAATGTGCCACTGGCGTGTGTGGTTTTCTTTAATCTACAATGATCTACTGTCACTTTATTTGCTGACAGATCTGGGTCTGCCTGACCTGTCAACCCTTTTGATTCGACCATAAGTCTTACTGAAACATCCCTTAAATAATGGATTTATGGACTAATAGCAAAAATTATGAAAGATCTATCATTGTGGTCTAATCCATATATCAGTTTGTCTGGTTGTGATGATCTGGATTTCATATTAGATTCAGTTGAGTTGGTCGGGGAACTAGACTAAATTTAGAGGAGTTTCCCAGAAGCTTTAATCTGCCTTTGTGTTTCATGCAAAAGGCAGGCATTATCAAGCTGTTACTTTCAGCATTTTCTACAAATGTTGTTGTTGTTGTTGTTGTTGCTGTGGGGTTTAACGCCATTTTTCAGCACACGATAGGCTATACATGGCGGCCAGTATTAATGGTGGAGGAAGAACCCGGGAAAACCCTGGAAAGAACCACCGACCCACGAGAAGCTACTGGTAAGCTTTCTCACATACCCACATTGGCTGAATCCGAGACTCGAACCAGCGCAGACAGAGGTGAGATGGCAATGATCCGTAACGGAGAGCGCTTTAGACCACTCGGCCACTTGGGGCCCCTACAAATGTTGTGAAACCTACTAAAAGGCATTGAAGGCAAAGGGACAGTAAGTAAAAAGTTACTACAGTCAGCATAGAAGTATAAAATGGAATGTTCAGTTTCATAGAAATAATGTTGGTTTGGGTTTAACACCACATTTTTGTTGTTTTGATTGTGGCTTTAACTCATTTGGCCCTGGAGGTTTGTGTCGTTTTCACCTCAAAATGTGAGTAAGAAAGACATTTTGGGGGCTATTTCTGAATACATTGGCTTTCAACAAATTTTCCGTGAGACTAATGCCTAGTTGTATTAGAAACATCATTTTGGTTATTTTGCTTCCGCTTGAGCAGAAGGGTAAAAGTAAAAGTTGGGAGTTCTTTCTTTTTTTTTTTTTTGCTTAACCCTTTACCTCATGCAAGCATCTTTGGACGCCTCTACTCCATTTGCTTGGAAGCGCCTTTTGATGCCTCTACTCCATTCACATGGAAGCGTCTTTTGACACCTGCTGTAAACATCAGCCATTTTGACCCGGGTTTTCGTTTGCCACCTTAGGGGAAAAACCCGCTATTAGATACTACATTCATTTCTGCGAATGACAATTACGTCAGATCACATGGTCACTGTTTATGCACTGGTCGATATCTGCTATTTAAAGTAACTGGGTCATAATCTCCACTCTCCAAAATGGCGGTTGCGGATTTCATTCAGTACTTACGCAGTTTTCACGATTATAATCACAACTTTGAAAGATTAAATAACTTAGGTAAAGGCTCTGATATTGATGTAGGCAGCAATTAGTTTTTATAAATTATCAAATTCAGATGACTTAGTGATGTAGACGCAGATGAAAAACTTGTAAATTTCAAGTATGAGAAATAGCAGCTACAGTTGGTCATGTGGCCTCACTGACATGACGGTGAATGAGTTTTCTCAAGATTTTAAAGCACATACAAAATTCTTCCGTGAAAAATAATTACACAGCTATAACAATCAGACTTTTATTTTAAATTTTTCCACATATAATAGATGTGTACCAAAAATGTAAAATGGTTAAAATTGCTGTTCATTATTATGTCTGCTTTCACGCAAACAGCATAGATCTATCATGGATTGTGCTGACAGATTTGGATCTGGCTGTACATTATTCTATCTATGCTTTCAAGCAAACAACATAGATCTATCATGTAATGTGATGTAGATATGGGTCTGGCTGTTTGCAGTTGACTGCTGGTTATAATATATATATATATATATATATATATATATATATATATATATATATATATATATATATATATATATATATATATATATATATATATAGGGGAGCCTCGTTAATCCGGACTCTGTTTATCCGGAAACCTCGCTATTCGGACATAATTCAATAATTCAACGGGAATGGAATTCCTAAATGTTAATTTGCTCCGTTAATCAAGAAATCCTCGTTCCGGATCCGGAAATCAAAATCAGGGACCAAAGTGTAAAATTACATTAAAACTTGTCTCAATAATCCGGAAATAATCTGTCCAAAAATAAGAAAATTCGAAAAATCATATGTGAAAATACAATCAGAAGAATAATACATAAAACACAGTAGTGAAGCCCTTGAGAATCTATGGCTACTATCAATAACTAAGTAGCGTGACTATATTGTAACCAGCGATTGTATAAACAATGTCTGTTTTAGCTAGTCACCAACAGGGGTGTTAATAATTAAATAAACACACTGGGATCAAATCGTCCACGCTTTTTGACATAACATATGGTAAATAAATTAAAAGTGTCATTAAGCCTCTTTGTTGTTTACCAATTGTATGTAACAATCACAGTTTATTGTTTGCTGTGCAAATACAGTTGACATTTTTAAGCTGTGGACAGTATAGGGCTTCAAAGAATCCAGGCAAACAAAGGTTACAGACTTCTTCAGGAAATTGACATAATAAATGTATGTACAGTACATACATGTACATGAACATAGTGTGATGTGTTTGATGTGTTAATTGTCTAAACTTCTATTTACTGTATATGTACGTACAAGCACATGTTATAATAATGTAAAATAAACACAAATTAATAGATGTATTCATTAATTTATTTCAACCATTGTTGAATATACAGTACATTACATTTAAAGCTAGCATATACATGTACATATATACGGTGTGATGATATCGTAAAATAAAAAATGTGCATGATTCAGTTATCCGGAAAACTCGTTAGTCCGGACATATTCGCTGGGAACGAATGTGTCCAGATTAACGAGGATCCACTGTATATATTTATACATACATACATATATATATATATATATATATATATATATATATATATATATATATATATATATATATATATATATATATGTACATATACCCCCCAGTAAATACAGCATCAGATGTCGCTGTTACTACCAGTAAATACAGAATCTGATGTCACTGTTATATGCAAGTAAATACACACACACACACACACACACACACACACACACACACACACACACACATATATATATATATATATATATATATATATATATATATATATATATATATATATATATATATATATATATATATATATATATATATATATATATATATACACACATACATACATACATACATACATACATACATACATACTCAGATATCACTATTCTGACTGTTAGTTTTGTGTGGGTTTTTACAGTGTCTGGCACAGAGGAGCAGACAGAGAGTGCAGCCAACTGTCTGTGGTTGGTTACCAACTCCAAACCCTGCCCGAACTGCAAATCTCCTATACAGAAAAATGAGGGCTGCAATCACATGAAATGTTCCAAGGTATCAGAATGCCTTATTATTATTATTATTATTATTATTATTATTAATTTTAATAACTGTTATGAAATGAAATATTGGAGGCATCAGTCTACTTCCTATTTACATTCTTAGATATACAGAGAGACTGAATGTCATCTTGCCTGTACTGAACTATAAAGGAACATGTCTCACTGGAAAGCCATATAGTGTTGCTCCAGTATATCTGCCATGTCATTTCTGTTCTACACCGTGTGCCATGTCATGTCACATTTCTGCTTTTTAACTTTTTACATTCTTAATGGATTGAAAGTGAATTTGGCATAGGGGTTTACAGTAAGAAGAACTAGGCCAAGAAGGATTTTCACCAGATCTTTTTCTCATGTATGAGTTCATATTTTCCAATAAATTACTTTGTATTGGCAAGGGTAGCCACACATTATGGACAAGATTACAGTTTTCCAAGTGCCATCACATTTATTTTTCATTTTGATAATGCTTTGCCACCTGTTTAGATGTTTGAATTATTAGACTCTCTGCATATAAAAATGTTGTAACAGTGAAGATTTTGAGTGTTTTGTGGCTGAAAGTTAAAGGGCAAAGTCAGTGGAAAGTATTTGTTGCAGACCAAACCTTTCTAATTCTTTCTCTTCCATAAGGACTACAGAGCATTTGTTATATACCTGTGTGTGCTATTTTTCTTATACCAGTTTATTCTGAATTCACATTTCCAACCCTTCCTCTTTATGACAGAAGACAAGGAGAGTTGTATCACTTAAGGATTCCCTCACTTATACAACAGAAGATAAAGAGAGTTGTATCATTTACGGATTCCCTCACTTATACAACAGAAGATAAGGAGAGTTGTTTCACTTAGGGATTCCCTCACTTATACAACAGAAGATAAGGAGAGTTGTATTTTTTTCGGATTCCCTAGCAAGCTCTACTTTCCTCTCTAACATATAGGTTCTTAAAGTGTTGTTTGTGACCTACTCATAGTGGGCCGTGAGCTTGCTGCAGGCGAGTCACTTCTTAAGTGGGTAATGGGTGCAGAATATATATGTATACTTCTGACTCTTCACCAAAATTAAATTGGTTGATATAGGAGTTGGACAAACTGACAGATGGGTAGGTAGGTAGGTTAGATAGATAGACAGATAGATACAGTGCTCCCACTAATTACCTGTATATATTCACACCAGATGGAAGATGGTGGATAATCAAGGATGGCAGTTGATTGAGATTAGTCAGTTATATAGATAAATGGATGAATGGAAAGAAAGACAGACATTGTAATTTAACCAGTGGGTTTTTAGAAAAATGATGCATAGGACTATAAAATGGATTTTGTGTTCACAGTCATTTCCCAGACTTCAGTAAGTCCCATCATTATATGCATTCCATTGTCTTCATAGTATGAATGGAAACTGAAAGTAAACTGCAGTTGAAGTGTTACACTATGCACTCCACTATCAATATTTTACATTCCTATAAAGAAATCCACAATCGATTATTGTTTTTTTTTTATGCACATGTTGATGACATGTCCTCAGCAAGAACACAGATTCCAGGACTTGCATCAAATTCATTTTTTCTTCTATTCCTGATGGAGTGGCTGACACATTTCTAATTCATTTTCATTGTCCACGACATAAATCCCTTGTACATTCATTGGGACCAGAAACTGTAATTTCCTCAAAAATCTCAGTTATTGTCTACTGAAAGACATTCATCCATTCTGCAAGATATGCATTGATGTTGAAAGTGTGAATTTAGTCCACATACAATTTGTAAATCAAGCAGTGAAAGTATCTTGGATTGGCTGATTCTCCAATAATGACTGGTTTTATTTTCTCAAACCCATCAGCATTTACACTGATCACAACTGTGATTCTATTAATAGCTCTTTTTTGTCCCTTTTGTATTATCCTTTATTGATAGGAATCAGTTGGGCATTATTTCAAAGTTATGTCCTCATTCAACCATACCTTGTTTACTGTAAGCATTTCTAAGTGAGTTACTCAAGTTGACTGCCCTCTTGCCAGAAATAATGTGATGACTCTGTCTGGTCACAAGTCTGTGCAGCCAGCCATTGATGTATGAAAATTCACTCACATTAAGGACTTTGCCATCTCTTATCTTGTTTTATCAGTTACAGGATTGTTCTCTGTTCTGGTATTTGAGAACCACAAAAAAAAAACAAAGCTTCCCCCATATTGGTATATTGGGCTGTCTTGTGAATTCTTTTCATGATGAGTTTATCGTAGAGTCTGTCATCACTGCAGTCATCAACCTGTGCAACCACATGACCTTCATTGAACCTCTTGATGGGATAATCCCACCCAGCAGTGAAGTGGTTGGTGATCTGTGTCAAACTAGTCTTGGGATTAACACACAATAACAAAATTTCTCATTGGCTCTAACTCAGTTCACTACAACTCAATATGCACTTGAAAGACAATGATTTTACTCAAGCTTACATGAAATAACAATTGAAATTCACTCATGGTGATTTTTGTTGTTTCCTGGCTGTTATTGTAAATGGTTTTAAGATAGTGACCGTTATCATGTACTACTAGTTTCTTTAGGTAAATAAAAACCAAGTTGACATAAAACTAATCACCTCTATTAGAAGAGGTCAATAAATGAATTCACTAACTGAATCATTCCATGAGACAAACATGGCAAATGTTTGAGGTCTTTGAAAATTATTTATGTGTCATTTATACATTGATAAGCTTAGTGGCTGATAGATAGCAAGGGTGGCAAATGAAGGTGGGGAAATTAAATAGTAAAATAAATTAGTACATCGAAATTTATTGCCAGTAACTTAAAAGTGAGAGATGGGTGTGGGTGGGTTTGGGGAGAACTGTAGCTAGATAGGGGAGGGAGAAATCAGGGGAGCACTGTAGATAGATAGATAGATAGACCAACAAGGGCAACAATTCCAATTCGGATGTACTAGCAAGGATGACATAGGGGGAATGTGGCCTCTAAATAAAAATGTTGCAGTTTTTTTTTCTTCTATATAATAATTGGGCTACTTGTGTAAATATTTCACTTACACAGCAATGATTTTCAGCTAGTCTGACCAAAATGATAAGTGAGCTTATAGTATGGTCCTGCAAGAATCATGCATTGTATGTCATTAAATTGTTGTTATTTTTAACATTTTCTCAAAACCAATCAGCACAAATGTAACCAGGTATCATACAGACAGAGCATCCTAGTATGTAGGGTTTTCAGACTTGTATAACTAATGTAAATCCACCATCAAATATGGCCACCATTACTAAAAAATAGTAACAACCGTTAAAGAACTTTGACAAAAAGCAACCTGGCAAGATGACTTTGGTGGAAAAAAATGCTGATCTACTTTGAGATTTGGCTGTTGCTACTATCAATTGAAAAATCTACTATGACGGACACTATAATAAACTTTAAACATCTTCTTCTCCAAAACTATTTAACAGAATTTGTATCATATTTGATAGCATCCTTGGCATGATTACCTTTCAGATTTGTACAAATGATGCAGATCTGTCATGGGTATGTCTGCCTGATGCAGATCTGTCATGGGTATGTCTGCCTGATGTAGATCTGTCATGGGTATGTCTGCCTGATGTAGATCTGTCATGGGTATGTCTGCCTGATGTAGATCTGTCATGGGTATGTCTGCCTGATGTAGATCTGTCATGGGTATGTCTGCCTGATGTAGATCTGTCATGGGTATGTCTGCCTGATGTAGATCTGTCAGGGGTATGTCTGCCAATTACTAAAAGTTGAAAAACAAAATAAACCCTCAGGAAACCTTATTGAAATAATTTTGGCACACAGACCTTTCAGATTTATACAAAAGATGTTGATCAGTCATCAGATATAGCTATAGAATTTGAAAAACTTTTACTCAGAGTATCATGGTTTAGGGTCCTTTCAGTATTTGACAAATGATATTTCATCATAGATGGATACAAAAACCCGAGAAAACATGAAATGCGTAAAGTTGTTTTCATCACAAAAGGCATCCTACTGACTCGGATTTCTTGACCAACAGGTAAGCAATATTAGGTCCACTTATATCTATTGTTTAGTTGTCAGGTTGGTTAAGTTAGAGAATTATAGGTTACTGCATTTGTATGGGAAAATATGAACGAGTTTTTCAGGATAGATATACTGCACGACCTTGGGAATGCAGTATATTCATCTGACAAAACAAGTTCATATTTTCCCATACAAATACAGTAACCTTTTTATTATATGCTCATTTTCTTATTCTATGTAATGCTTAATTATATGAACAAAATAAACTACAAGTAACTGAATGTATGCCATATTCCAAACTAAATACACAAGTGCAGAGTCATCATTACACAACAACATCATTAATGCGCACATAACTCTGCCCAGATAAATTTGAACTTTGTCACCTGCTCGACATAACTTTCGAAAGAAAATGGCATATCTAGTAAAAATTTAAATTTGGATTCCTATTGTGAATGAATGCGCATTGCAACAACTTTTCCATTTGATCTGGAATGAATAGATTTTGGTATTTTTTTTTTTTTCTACAATATTTCATGGTTATGGACTGGATTTATATGTGACAATTCCACATGAAATACATCGGATTGAAGAAGCGAGGGAGAAGTGTGTTGACATCTGCAGATGTGATTCTGTTTCTATTATTGAATGTTTGAAATCATAATGTGGGAAAAATATGAAGTCTTTCAATTGCAATCATCAAAAAGATGCTATGGAATTATTTGCTTATTTCATTTTGAGTGCAGTAAGGAGTATGTAATTGCACTTATATTCGAAATTACAGTACAATTTTGAAATGTGTAATCAAGATTGAGAACCTATAACATGGCTCATGCAATTCGGATTTGCAGAACTAAGAAAGTACATTTTGAGGAAATTCAGGATGTAAAACTGTAAGTATATTTTTTTGCCATTCTTATTACCAGCTAAAGAAGACAGTTTATCCCTTGTCACTTGTATGGTATTTGTAAGGACCTTTCTGGCTATATAGCTAGCCTAAATTCGAAACATCGTATCAAAAAGCTAATGCGGAATGTGCCAAAGCAGCTGGTATGTGGCAGTCCACAAAACATCTGCTTTACTTCATTCAGAAACAAATTTAATCAACCAAAACTTAAACTGCCTACTACGTGAGTGTACATGATTTGTTTACAAATCAAAAGTGCTGGCGTCTGTGTCTATTGTTTGTTTACAATAGAAAGTAGTTCTTTTATGCACATGAATGCAATATGAAGGTTTGCAATATCATAAAATACTGAACAATTCTGACAATGTAAATAAAGTTAACGGAGAATAAAATGAGCATATAATAATTGTTGTTTCCTGCTAATGGTAGCCCAATTCTTATGTTTCAGTGTAAGTATGACTTCTGCTGGGTGTGTTTGGACCAGTGGAAGAGGCATAACTCGAGTACAGGAGGTTATTTCAAGTGTAACAGATATGATGTTGTACAGCAAGTGGAGGATAAGAGCACAACTGTCGTTAAAGAGGTGAGTTAATTAAAAGCAGGTCATTTTCTAATGTTATTAGGAAACTTCACAACAAAGTAAACATACTGGCCAGGGGACAAGGTAAGAGCATATTGCATTGTACAAAGTAAACATACTGGCCAGGGGACAAGGTAAGAGCATATTGCATTGTACAAAGTAAACATACTGGCCAGGGGACAAGGTAAGAGCATATTGCATTGTACAAAGTAAACATACTGGCCAGGGGACAAGGTAAGAGCATATTGCATTGTACGAAGTTAGAGTGTCACCAAACTATAAACAGCCAGAGTTTGCAAAACTAAAATATTTAACGAAATTGTATTTTCAAGATATTGAATGTTAAATCTTGATTTTTTTTTTCTTCATATGTCAATGTTTTCATGTTTCTGTGACATGGGGAAGTTTTCAAAGCCTTTGTCTCACCTGTAAAACATAAGTGTCACTTTTCTGAAGTAATTGTTTTTCCATTATTGTTCAGTTCTGGCACTTGACCCCTGTTCTGTGTATCAGCAAACGTGTGTTAAATAACTTTTAATAAATGAAAATAAACTTGGATCTTTCTTTTCATTATCATTACTGTAGCACTGCATCATATGCATTAACATTACAATGGCACTGCATCTGTGCATTAGCATTACAAATCACTGCATCCTATGCATTCACATTACAATGGCATTACATCATATGCATTAGCATTACTGTGGCACTGCATCATATGCATTAGCATTACAATGACATTACTTCATATGCATTAGCATTACAATGGCATTACATCATATGCATTGATATTACAATGGCACTGCATCTATGCATTAGCATTACAAATCACTGCATCCTTTGCATTCACATTACAATGGCATTACATCATATGCATTAGCATTACTATGGCATTACTTCTTATGCATTAGCATTACTATGGCATTACTTAATATGCATTAGCATTACTATGGCACTGCATCATATGCATTAGCATTACAATGGCATTACTTCATATGCATTAGCATTACGATGGCATTACATCATATGCATTAGCATTACATTGGCACTCCATCTGATGCATTTGCATTACAATGGCACTGCACCATATGCATTAACATTACTATGGCACTACATCCTATGCATTAGCATTACAATGGCAGTGCATTATGCATTAGCATTACTATGGCACTACATCATGCATTAGCATTACATTGGCACTGCATAATATACATTAGCATTACAATGGCACTACATCCTATACATTAGCATTACAATGGCACTACATCATATGCATTAGCATTACCAAGGCACTGCATCATATGCGTTAGCGTTACAATGGCATTACTTCATATGCATTAGCTTTACAATGGCATTACGTCATATGCAATAGCATTACATTGGCACTACATCTGATGCATTAGCATTACAATGGCACTGCATTATGCATTAGCATTACTATGGCACTGCATCATGCATTAGCATTACTATGGCACTACATCTTGCATTAGCATTACAATAGCACTGACTGCTCCGGTGGCCTAGTGGTTAGAGCGGCCGCCTCAGATGCGGGAGGTCATGGGTTCGATCCCCGGCCAAGTCATACCAGAGACTTACAAAAATGGTACTAACAGCTGCCTCGCTTGGCGTTCAGCATTAAGAGGTTAGTGTTAGGACCGGTCGGCCTGGTGTCAGGATAATGTGACTGGGTGGGACATCATGTTACGTGTCTGTGGCATGATGCCCCAGTGCTAGACATCACTATAAACTGCCACACTGCAGACATCATAGCGATATGACTGAAAAATTGTTAAAGCTACGTTAAAAATCAAAATCACATCACACATCACACCACAGTGGCACTGCATAATATACATTAGCATTACAATGGAACTACATCATATGGATTAGCATTACTGTGGCACTGCATCATATGCATTAGCATTACTATGGAACTACATCATATGCATTAGCTTTAAAATAGTATGAAATCATGCATTAGCATTACTATGGCACTGCATCATGCATTAGCATTACAGTGTCACTGCATAATGTGCATTAGCATTACAGTGTCACTGCATCATATGGATTAGCATTACTGTGGCACTGCATCATATGCATTAGCATTACTATGGCATTGCATCATATGCATTAGCATTACTATGGCACTGCATCATATGCATTAACATTACTATGGCACTGCATCATATGCATTAGCATTACTGTGGCATTGCATCATATGCATTAGCATTACTATGGCACTGCATCATATGCATTAACATTACTATGGCACTGCATCATGTGCATTAGCATTACTATGGCACTGCATCATATGCATTAGCATTACTATGGCATTGCGTCATATGCATTAGCATCACAATGGCACTATATCATGGATTAGCATTATAATGGAATTACATCATATGAATTAGCATTACAATGGCACTACATCCTATGCTTTAGCAGCATTACAATGGCACTACATCTGATGCATGATCATTACAATGGCACTGAATCATATGCATTAGCATTACATTGGCACTACATTGATGCATTAGCATTACATTGGTACTATATCATGCATTAGCATTACAGTGGCACTGCATGATATACATTAGCATTACAATGGCACCGCATCCTATGCATTAGTATTACAATGGCACTACATCATATGCATTAGCTTTACTATTTCACTGTATCATGCATTACTATGGCACTGCATTATATGTATTAGCATTATTATGGTACTGCATCATGCATTAGCTTTACAATGGCACTGCATCATATGCATTAGCATTACATCAGACATACCTCTACCTATAACCCTCATTTTCCATGGGGTTTTTTGGGCTATGTCCAGGATCCAAATTTTTTTCTTTCATTTATGACATTTACATATCCATCTGAAACATCACAGCACATTTGATCATCCTCCCTTTTTGATGTAGATGAACTTTTTGTTACATGGAAATTAATAATATACGCATGGATGAATGAATATACAGATATGGTTGAATGAATATACAGACATGGTTGAATGAATATACAGACATGGTTGAATGAATATACAGACATGGTTGAATAGCCATGACCTATGCCAGTATATATGTTGCATTATTTATGCTGCCATTCAGAATATGCTTTTTGATTGGTTGAAATTTGTGCATGGTCAAGACGATGGGTCCCAAAAGTGTTACATATTTTAATAGAAGTTGCATACCTTTGAGCTTATATTTAATGATTATTTATAAAACTGACCTCAGAGATTTTGACTTAAACATGCCGAGAAAAACAACACATTGGAAAAGTTATGCAGATGCTTGGTGTCCTCGATTTGTGGATATAGGCACAGACAAGCATAATAATACAGAATATATCATTTTACAGCATTTGTAACTGAAGCTTTCTGTGAAACTTGACATCAAGGAGTAATTTGACATTAAATGAACATATATAATTAGACAGTTATCTGTGGAACATGCCGAAGATTAACATATTCCTACTGAAAATTTTGAAAACATTGTATTATTTAATCTCATCTGTGCTATTTGCTAGTATTCATTGGTTAGGTATACACATATGCATATACATGTAACTTGAATGCCAAACCCCAACATCTTAGTTATTAGCATTAACAGAGTTTTCTCAATTTTATAGTGGAATTCTGCTTTTCTTCTAACATGAATCAGATTTTAAAAATGGTCTGTCCTGTTCCATTCCACAACGACCCTTGTAAATTATTTGTTCCATATGTTAGATAGCACAAGAGTCTAATAGAGACTCTTCTGATTAATAAAAGCTTAAATTCATCCAATGAATCTTCATGTAATGGAAACTTATGGCAATAGAATGAAGAAGCATGCTTGCAAAACATGGTGTTTGAGTTGGTGAGAGAGACGATGACACAAAAAGTTTAGATAAAGGTTTATAAAGTATGGAAATGGGAATGACTGGAGCGAAAAGTTGATGGAAATTTAGTTGGTCAGTTTAAAAGAAAACTATTTCTAGAGGAATTGCATTTTGTGACTTCTGCAAGAAAGATCTAAATTATAGTAATTGCACTTGGAAGAGTTTAGAACAGCACCTACAAAAGAAGCTGCATATGGAAAAATTGACGCTCAGAAGACATCTGGAAAATGTGCAGTTAATTACTATAAGAAGAAAGATTTCTTGCATGAGAGAACAGATTTAGCCCTCTGTCAAACGTCTGCACTGTATGTCGCCAATACAAGCACCAGCTTGAAAGGAAAAAGGCTGTCATTAAGAAGGAAAAGAAACTATTGCACATTGAGCCAAAAACGTCAGTGGTAACAGAAAGGAAGGCTAGAGAACTCTTTGCCAAAGCCACAAAAAGAGCTAACTGGCATATCAACAGGTTGTGTCGATTGGAGAAAAAGACAAGTGAATGTATGGGATTATTTGTATATAGTGGATTTACTTGGGTGTTATTTTACAGATTTGTTATGAAAAGAGACAAGTATAATATATTTGCTGCAAAAATTAAGAAATTATTGTGACTTAATTATGATGTGAACTCTGACAGGCACATGAAATGACTTCAGCATCAATAGTATTGGAGAACAAATTCATGTGACTATAAATATTGTGAAATTATTCAAGTCAAGTTGAATAGTTTTGGTAAGTTTATTAGTTTTTCAAATGATTATTTTTGTTTATTTTTTTATTATAAGTTGCACCAGGTGCTGTTTTTTATGAGTGTAAAATGCATTTTTGGTGGGGGGTCCTTCATCACTCTGGACTTCCAGATTCGGGGCACTGCTCCTCAAGACCTTGTTGGGGGAGGACCCCCAAACCCCTCATAAATTTATTTCAGATTTTTTATGGAAGACCAAAATCATATCTGCATTAACAAAAATGATAGTCCAGAAGATACAGTTGAAGCAGTATAGTACTTGCTGCACATGGACAGATTTTGCTGCATTAAATACAAGTACAAACACCATTACTAAATCTCAAGTTAATTGCAGCTCTTACAATGAAAAACAGTAATCTTGTGTTTTGGTCAAGAAATGTGGCAACCATGTATATACTTAAATCTACACAATAATTATAACATTAAAATTACTACATCCAGGGTCTAATTTAACTGTTACGTTCGATTCAGAAAAAATGTTTGTTAACTGAAAAACAAAATTGGTTGGTGTTCCTCTGATAGTAGTCACATTTGGTTTTGCATGTAACAACTTTGTAACTCCGTGGACACAAATAATGTGCAAGTGCTTGCAGTCAAATGGCAATATCTGTGCATGTTTTAATAATAAGGTAGTTTAATGTTCCCCAGTTGTGATGTTTAGAGAACTATTCGAGAGCCACAATAAAAGGTCCCCATGTAAACTGATGGATTCCACATTTAACATTGCAGAAATGAAATTCAGTACATTGAAAATAAGACACATAGTTTCCAAATATGAACCTTAATAACAGGCTGTATCTGTGTAATAAAAAGGTTTTAGCATGTTTTTTATTATCTGTGGGCTATTATTTTGTTGCTGGTGTCTTTGTTGTAATTATACAGGACAATAAATAGTACACTATTTGGTGGACATGATGAGTATATGTGTGACTAATATTTCCAGGTGTAAAAGTTTGCAAAATTTAAAGGTATGTTTTCTGGCCTTTGATTAGGTGTTATTTTGTCTTTAATAAGTTTGTAATGGTGTATTTTGTTGCTCTTAACTATGCTAAAATTAAAGCTGCTTCAACGAAAGTGATGATGATGATGTAAAAAATGGTGGTTTAAAAATAGCCCAGAGTTTTTAATTATTTTGCTGTCATCAATGGATTCAAAAATTATGATAGCTGATTGTGCATGCTTTTGGTATTTTAATTATTACTGCAGTTATTTATCTACATCTGGCTGCTCTAAGATAAATTTTTATTGTAATTTTGTCACTCTAAAGTAAGCCACTAGCAGAGGTACTTATGATCGCGGCCAAGCGCAGCAGTAAAATTGATGATATACTTTCAGAATTTCTTACATTATTTCAACTGTGATTCTCTCAGTGACATATTGCCACTCAGAATTCTGACATTTATCGTGACACCATGGTTAATGACATTCTGCCATTTAGTATTGTGACATCATTGTGACAACATGACTCTGTGACAAAGGTGTCACTCAGAATTCTGACAAAGTGACACTTGGACTGCCTTATGGTGCTAATCAGTAAACTGGGATCATTGTAACATGATGACTCTGTGACCTTTTGCCACTCAAACTTCTGACATCATTGTGACACCATGACTCTTAGTAATATTGTGATATGCAGAATTACACTTTTTGCTATCTTTTTCAACAAAATATTCTTGACTTCATTAGAATAGGGTATCACAGTCAATAGGGTATCACCGTCAATAGGGTATCATGGTCAGTAGGGTATAACAGTCAATAGGGTATCACAGTCAATAGGGTATCACAGTCAATAGGGTATCATGGTCAATAGGGTATCATGGTCAATAGGGTATCACGGTCAATAGGGTATCATGGTCAGTAGGGTATCACAGTCAATAGGGTATCACGGTCAATAGGGTATCACAGTCAATAGGGTATCACGGTCAATAGGGTATCACGGTCAATAGGGTATCACAGTCAATAGGGTATCACGGTCAATAGGGTATCACAGTCAATAGGGTATCATGGTCAGTAGGGTATAACAGTCAATAGGGTATCACGGTCAATAGGGTATCACAGTCAATAGGGTATCACAGTCAATAGGGTATCACGGTCAATAGGGTATCACAGTCAATAGGGTATCACGGTCAATAGGGTATCACGGTCAATAGGGTATCACAGTCAACAGGGTATCACGGTCAATAGGGTATCACGGTCAATAGGGTATCACGGTCAATAGGGTATCACGGTCAATAGGGTATCACAGTCAATAGGGTATCACGGTCAATAGGGTATCATGGTCAATAGGGTATCACGGTCAATAGGGTATCACAGTCAGTAGGGTATCACGGTCAATAGGGTATCATGGTCAGTAGGGTATCACGTTCAATAGGGTATCACGGTCAATAGGGTATCATGGTCAATAGGGTATCACAGTCAATAGGGTATCATGGTCAATAGGATATCACAGTCAATAGGGTATCACAGTCAATAGGGTATCATGGTCAATAGGGTATCACGGTCAATAGGGTATCATGGTCAATAGGGTATCACAGTCAATAGGGTATCACAGTCAGTAGGGTATCACGGTCAATAGGGTATCACGGTCAATAGGGGGTATCACAGTCAATAGGGTATCACGGTCAATAGGGTATCACAGTCAATAGGGTATCATGGTCAATAGGGTATCACAGTCAATAGGGGGTATCACAGTCAATAGGGTATCACAGTCAATTGTTTGAGAATTTGAGGATATTAATGGTTGTTTTACTGTGTCATATTAATTTTGTTGCCTCCCCTGGTGTATCACCAGGAGGTTTTCTTGTGTCAGATAATTGTTTTGTTGCCTCCACAATGCATCACCAGGAGGTTTTACTGGGTTGTGTCAAATATGTTTCATTGTCTCCCCTGATGCATAAGCAGGAGGCTTGACTGTGTCAAATATCTGTTTTATTACCTCTCCATGATGCATCACCATGAGTTTTACTGTTGTTGCTGCTGTTTTGGGGTTTAATGCCATTCTAAGTGCAGTATAGGCTAAACATGGCAGCCATTATAAACTGGTGAGGAAGAAACCAGTGAAGCCACCAACCCAAGGGAAGATACTGGCAAGCATTCTTAGATATGTACATTGGCCAAGCCATAGACTCAAACCCACACAGAGGTGAGATGGCAGTGATCTTAAAGGCAAGTGCTTTAGACAGCTTGGCCAACTATGACCCATAGAGCTTTCTCTTTGTCAACTGTCTACTTTATTGCCTCCATGATGCATCACCAGGAGGTTTGACAGTGTCATATATCAGTTTTAATGCTTCCACATATCACCAATAGGAGGTTTTGCTGTGTCAGATATCTGTTTTATTGCCTCCTTGATGCATCACCAGGAGGTTTGACAGTGTCATATATCAGTTTTAATGCTTCCACATATCACCAATAGGAGGTTTTACTGTGTCAAATATCTGTTTTATTACCTCTATTATGCATCACTAGGAGGTTTGACATTGTCATAAATCAGTTTTATTGCTTCCACAATTTACCACTAGGAGGTTTTACTGTGTCAAATATCTGTTTTATTGCCTCCTTGATGCATCACCAGGAGGTTTGACAGTGTCATATATCAGTTTTAATGCTTCCACAATTCACTGCTATGAGGTTTTACTGTGTCAAATATGTTTTATTGCCTCCTTGATGCATCACCAGGAGGTTTGACAGTGTCATATATCAGTTTTATTGCTTCCACAATTCACTGCTAGGAGGTTTTACTGTGTTAAATATCTGTTTTATTGCCTCCATGATGCATCACCAGGAGACACCAGGACACCAGGAGATTTTACTGTTTGTGTCATATCTGTTTTATTGCCTCTCTTGATGCATTACCAAGAGATTTTGCTGTGTCCAGTATCAGTTTTATTACCATCACTGATGCATTTTTGTAAGATGTTACTGTTAGAAATGATGTGTCACCAGGACACCTCAACTTTTACTGGTGAAAATCACTAAAAAAAATCAACTTGTATCAGGGAAAAACACAATTTAGCCCTGTGGGATCTTGTGCTACAATACTCTATAGCCCTATAAGGGTCACAATAAACTGAATAAATACAAATCTAAAAATCTAAACAGCTCCAGTGGCGTAGTGGCTTGAGCATCCATCTTGGATGCTGGAGGTCGTGGGTTCGATCTCTGGCCGAGTCATACCAAAGACAATCAAAAGTGTTACTATCATCTGCCTTGCTTGGTGCTCAGCATTAAGAGGTTAGTGTTAGGACCTGTTGGCCTGGTGTCAGGATAATGTGACTGGGTGGAGCATTGATACATGTCTGCAGCATGATGCCCCAGTGCTAGACATCACTGTAAACTGCCACACTGCAGACATCATAGTGATATGACTGAAAAATTGTTACAGCTACATTAAAAATCCAAATCAAACACACACACACACACACACAGAGAAAGATCTAAAAATGAATTTAAGAAGTAAAGATTAGATCCAAAAAACCTGTGTCTGAACAAGCAAACTATGGCATTGATGGACTTAAAACCCTACTACAACATCATGTAACAGAGCAGAAATCTGGCATTGTCATCTGTAAAGCACTGATTAATGAATGCCTTATTAATGGCAGAGCTTATGTTAGTGACAAATTTTATGTTGGAGCAGAAGTGTCCAAAAGATAATACTTGTGAGCTTTGGAAAATTATACATAACAACCATAAAGAAAATTTTCCCACCTTGTTCAGGCTGGCTTTGTTCCATCATGGTAAATTTGCTTAAATTGTCATTGTTGTAGATAGATTCTGTAGTAGATGAGATTTTTGTATGTTAATGAGATACCTAGAATCTGTAAAAGGTGAGATCTGTGCATTTTAATGAGATATTTTGAATCTATAATAGATGAGATCAGTGCATTTTAATGAGATACCTTGAATTTGTAATAGATAAGATCTGTACGTGTTAATGAGATACCTTGAATCTATAATAGATAAGATCTGTACGTGTTAATGAGATACCTTGAATCTGTAAAAGGTGAGATCTGTGCATGTTAATGAGATACCATGAATCTATAATAGATGAGATCAGTGCATGTTAATAAGATACCTTGAATCTGTAAAAGGTGAGATCCATGCATTTTAATGAGATACCTTGAATCTGTAATAGATAAGATCTGTACGTGTTAATGAGATACCTTGAATCTGTAAAAGGTGAGATCTGTGCATGTTAATGAGATACCTTGAATCTGTTTGACTGAGCTTGCTACATCTCTCGATCAAGAGGTTACAGTTCTCATCTGGTAAATGCATTTGTATCAAATTTTTTGCATGAATTCTGTTATGTGCAAGAGACTATGCATATAATTATGCTTCATCTTAAATAATTTAATCAAGATATAGTTAAATAGGTAAAATCAACACAATAGATAGTGTTTACTTTGGATTTATTCTTACAATAAATACCACATAAGCTTGCTTAATGAAATGGTATATAAGCTAGGTGAGGGATTCATGAATACTTGGGCCTCTTGTTACTAATTGCACCATCCATTAAAGCAAGGAGGGGTGGGGGTATTTCCTATAGACACATTTCTAGGTTTGATGGGGTTTTCTAAATTTACTATTAGTAATTTTACAGAAAAATTAATTTTTCATTATTATTTATAATGAATTAAATATAATGAAAGTATGATGAGATATACCATGGTTTCCTATCATACTGTTCATCTTTGTAATGAAAGTGTGACGAGATATACCATGGTTTCCTATTGTACTGTTTATCTGTGTAATGAAAGTGTAAATTAGGTATACCATGGTTTCCTATTGAACTGTTCATCTGTATAATGAAACTGTGATGAGATATACCATGGTTTCCTATCGTACTGTTCATCTGTATGATGAGATATGCCATGGTTTCCTGTCACACTGTTCATCATTGTAATGAAAGTATGATGAAATATACCATAGTTTCCTGTCACACTGTTTGACTGTAAAATGAAGGTATAATGAGATAAACCATGGTTTCCTGTCATACTGTCTGACTGTACAGTGAAAGTATAATAAGGTATACAATGGTTTCCTGTGATACTGGTTGACTATACAATGAAAGTATGATGATATAATATGGTTTCCTGAGATACTGTTTGTCTATACAATGAAAGTAATGTGCTAACTTCTACCTATGTAATGATACTATACAGTGAAAGTATAATAAGATATACAGTGGTTTCCAGTCATATTGTTTGACTATACAATGAAAGTATGATGATATACCATGGTTTCCTGTCATACCGTTTGACTATGCAATGAAAGTATGATGTGCTAATTTCTACCTATGTAATGATACTATACAGTGAAAGTATAATAAGATATACAGTGGTTTCCAGTCATATTGTTTGACTATACAATGAAAGTATGATGATATACCATGGTTTCCTGTCATACCGTTTGACTATGCAATGAAAGTATAATGTGCTAATTTCTACCTATATAATGATCCTTTTAGTCTCTTGTCCATAAAGTTTATAAGGTAGAAAGTATATCACAGTGTTTCTAATTGAAACTACTTATCTTTTCATTTCAAGGCAGAGGAAAGGAATAAAAAGATGCAAGAGCTGAATAAGTTTGTCCACTACTACACTCGCTTCAAGAACCATGAAAACAGCTACAAAGTAAGTGTAACACTTTTTCCCCCAGAATTGATGAGTAAAATAACATGAATCATTAATTTGATTTAAACTTAATATAAGAATTGCCTGTTTCTTGTTAATTGTTAGTTCACTACAAATTCTGGAACTCACTTCTCCAAAATGAACTGGATCTGTTTATGAATATTCTGCTTGTCACACTTGATGGGTAATTTGGTTTAAACTTTCATCAGTGTAAGACCTGCCTGTTTGTCACACTTTATGATAATTTGAATGAATAGCAAGTTACGGTATGTCAGTAATTGACTCCAGTATAATTATGTGAATTTAATCATGGTCGCAGTGGTTGATTTGTCTAGTTTTAGACTTTTTTTTCAAACCATTCCAGCCTGATATTTATGCTCTTAATGATACCAAGAATTTCTAGTCAAATTTATTCTTATCCGGTGTTATTTAGTTGTGTTGTTAGTTCCTGGCATTGTACAGGGCTCACTCATTATAACATGCATCCAGATATAATGTGGTACTGCTCTTGACACTGTGACCAAAATTAGACCATTGTATTTTAATGGGTCTGTATGACAACATGGGCTGAATAAAATCAGCATGAAGCTTAATATTATATCTTTAATTAGTTTTGAAAACAATTTTGTGTTTATGAAGTCCGCAATAGCATTGTTTGGTATACACAGTTTTTGTTATACTATAGTTTGGTAAACATTACATGTCTCATTATAGCACAGTTTAGTACATAAAGCAGTAGCACCCCCCATGGGCTCCAACTACTGTGTTGTAATGAGGGAGAGTTGTATAATGCTACTATAAAGCCTCTCTCTCTCTCTCTAACAGACACACACACACCGATGAGATTTTTCACCTTTTAAATAAAAAATCTAGCAATCTAAAGTCATGATGAAACCTTAATTGAGTAAGTAACTTGATCTGTTTTTTTATTTTAATGTCAGCTGAAAAACTTTAAAATCACAAGCAAGTTAAATGAGGACAAAATGGCAGAAGTAGCCATTAAAATTCTCAACAGTTAATCTACAGAAACAATAACATATGCTTTGGATTTAGAATGAAACTAGACTGAAAACAAGGCAGTGAGAAAGTTGTAAAGTTATTACATTTTGTTATTCCAGTTTGAAGAGCCCCTATTGAAAACTGCCAAAGAGAAAATGATGAAGCTTGCAGAAGCTGTCACTGACTTCTGTTTGTGTTTGGAAACTTTATCTTTCACTTTATGCAGACATCACACAGTCTACACTATTTACAGTATTTTATACACATATCACACAGTCTACACTATTTACAGTATTTTATATACACATCACACAGTCTACACTATTTACAGTATTTTTATATACACAATATACAGTCTATACTATGTCATGTATCTTTATGCACACATTACGCAGTCTACACTATTTACAGTATTTTATATACACATCACACAGTCTACACTATTTAGAGTATTTTATATACACATCACACAGTCTATACTATTTACAGTATCTTATATACATCACACAGTCTACACTATTTACAGTATTTTTATATACACAATATACAGTCTACACTATGTCATGTATCTTTATGCACACATTACGCAGTCTACACTATTTACAGTATCTTTATACACATCACAGTCTACACTGTTTACAGTATCTTTATGCACACATCACACAATCTACACTATTTACAGTATCTTTATACACATCACACAGTCTACACTGTTTACAGTATCTTTATGCACACATCACACAGTCTACACTATTTACAGTATCTTTATACACATCACACAGTCTACACTGTTTACAGTATCTTTATGCACACATCACACAGTCTACACTATTTACAGTATCTGTACACATCACAGTCTACACTATTTACAGTATCTTTATACACATCACAGTCTACACTATTTACAGTATCTTTATACATATCACACAGTCTACACTATTTACAGTATCTTTATACATGTCACACATTCTACACTATTAGAGTATCTTTATACATATCACACAGTCTACACTGTTACAGTATCTTTATACATATCACACAGTCTACACTATTTACAGTATCTTTATACATATCACACAGTCTACACTATTACAGTATCTTTATACAGTCTGCACTATTTACAGTATTTCTGTATTCACATCACAGTCTACACTATTTGAAGTACAGTAGTCCCCCTCTTGAATGGCCCCCCTGACCAGCGGCCACCTGCTTCTTACAGCCAGAATCCCATGGCACCGATTAGTTTGTATTCAAAGTACCCCTCAAGAATGGCCACCCCTCTAACGCGGCCAGCATATTAGTACAAAAATATAAAATGTTCCTGTAATGAGCAGCCACTTTTTTCTTCATATGTATCCAGAACCAATAATTAATTCATATCGTGATAAAAGGTAAGTAATCAGATTATCTCTATCATTGATACATGTCTCCCAATATCAAGTTTCCATTTCTGAAAGAAGTTTTGACTAAAGTACATGTAACAGTAAGATTAATATTATATCATTGTCTATAAAAGCCGACGTTTTCCGGAAATGCACATAACAATGTTATGATAGAGTTTGGGCTTCACACATATATCGAGTTCTTCTCTTTGATGATTACAACCGGACGTAATTTTCAAGATCATAACAGGGCCAGCATAGGCTAAAAATCGATTTTGTGCATTAACACACACACAGAGAACTTAACCTTGAACAAAACAGGGTACCAGACAAAGACCTAAAAGTCGCATGACAACACATCACTTCCTTTATGAAGACGGTATTTCGTCCACTTGACAAAAGTTTCATCTGCATAATTAAATCGCATACAGTTAGCAACATCTAAATAAATCAGTATCAAACATTAACATGTCATCACGTAAATGGAGACGTATTATTTTAGAAAGTCAGTGATTCTGCTCAACGACATCGGGTGAGATGGGAAGGTTAGACTTGCCAAACAATTTTATGTAGAAAAGACTCGAATAAAACAATTTTATTTTGAAAAGACTCAAATGAACAGCATGGTAACCGATAAGGAGGTTATTCATCAGCTTTGAAAAAATGGAGCAAATGGAAAAAGAATTATGTATGTACCAAGATTTAAATTTTTTTTGAATGGTTTTGCAATATACATGACAACAATACCTGCTCACTCGCATATCATGCTTACGCCAAAAATAAGAACTATACTGGACAACAAATTTTTACAAAAGTCATGTTACTGAAATAAAATTAGTCAATTCTTATCAATTTTTATGTGCTGAACACGAATATGACAGTCAAATTGCAAAATTGGCTCTAGTTTTTTTGTAATCTGCAAGAAATTAATGTTTACATAACGAAATGCATTCCAATAGTAAAAGGTCAACTGTAATAGCCTACCTATAAAAAATCAAGTCATTGACTACATCTTAGATTTCTTCGCCTGTCTCTTGTACAGCTGTTCAGGAGCATCTCTGAGGAGTGTCCAGCAGTAGTCAGCCAGCATTGTAGTGGACCATTTTCCCTGGTATCTTTGTTCCATTGTTGCGATATCTTGATGAAAACGTTCGCCGTGTTCATCACTAACAATACCACAGTTGCTAGGAAAGAAATCCAAATGGGAATGAAGGAAGTGAATCTTTAGAGACATATTGCAGCCAAGTTTCTTATACTTCATCAACATGTCTTCTACTAGTTCCTTATAGTTTTCTGCCCTAACATTTCCGAGGAAGTTTGTAGAAACTAGGCGAAAAGCATTCCATGCTTGTTTCGCGTCACCTTCCAGCAAGTTGTTGAACCGGTCATCTTTGAAAAGCTCTCGAATCTGAGGACCCACAAAAACTCCCTCTTTAATCTTTGCTTCGCTGAGTCGAGGGAATTTTTCATGCAGGTATCGGAATGCTGGCAAAGTCCGGTCAATGGCTTTCACGAAGTTCTTCATCAAACCTAGTTTGATGTGAAGGGGTGGTAGCAAGATTTTCTGAGCCTCAACCAGAGCTGGGTGTTGGATATTCTTCTCTCCAATGGCTACATTCTGCCTGTGAGTCCATTCCTTCTTCATGTAGTGCATTTCCCTTGCTCGGCTATCCCACTCGCATAAGAAACACATGTATTTTGTATATCCTTGCTGCAGTCCCATTAAAAGGGCAACTACCTTCAAATCACCACAGAGGTGCCAGCTGTACTTGTTATACTCAATGGAATTCAGTAGCTGCCTTAAGTTATCGTATGTCTCTTTCATGTGGACAGCATACACTACTGGAATAGATGGAAGAATGTTTCCATTGTGCAAAAGCACAGCCTTGAGACTCAGTTTCGAAGAGTCCACAAATAGTCTCCATTCTTGTGGGTCATGAGTGATTTTTAAAGCATTCATGAGGCCCTCAATATCGGAACAGAATATCAGATTACTTTCCTTTCTGAAGAAAGGCTCCAATTGCTGGTGGCGCTTTCGATATGCAGTAATTGTGACATCTTCTTCTAGAAGATTCCATTGTTGGAGTCTTGATCCTAGCAATTCTGCCTTGTTCTTTGATAAGTCCAAATCACGAATCAGGTCATTTAGTTCTTCCTGTGTTATTCTGTGTGGGGTTGATGATGCACCACAGTGAAAATCTGGATCACTGCATGCTGATGGACCAGGAGAAGAACAGGTCGACTCACCTTTGTCTTCGTCAGATGAATCAAGAGAATATTCTGCTGGAGGTTCTGGAATAGGAAGTCCCTCACCATGTGGAACTGGTCTCAATGCAGACGGAATGTTTGGGTAGACTATTCCCGACTTCTTTCGCTTCGTTATTCCGCCGGAAAGAGGAGGAACCAAGCAGAAGTAACAGTCATTTAGGTGGTTGCTTGGCTCTCTCCACACCATTGGGACTGCAAACGGCATTGATGACCTTTTGCAATTCAACCACTGTGAAAGCAGTGTTGTACATGTAGCACAGCATATATGCGGAGCCCAAGGCTTGTCTTGGTCACCAACCTTGCATCCGAAGTAAAGATGATATGCCTTCTTCACTTGAGAATTGATACTTTTCTTCTGGTTGGCAAATGTCACTTCCCCACAAATATAGCAAAAATTGTCCGCGGTATTAACACACTTTCGAGGCATTACTGTTTTTTATTGTACGTAAATGGATAAAATAATAAGTTTTATGTAACAGTAGCTTGAACTGTCTCGCACAACGTCTAAAATATTTTAAATGCTGAACCTATCTGATTGGGCTTTATATAGTACACTGCTTACGTCAGCTTCAGCAGCCGCCTGGCATTAGTATAATAGGCCTACACATGTATAGTACACTGCTGACGTCAACTTACTTCAGCAGCCGCATGGCATTAGTATTGCACTGCATCAGAAAATGATGCAATCAACTGTGGATGATGTGAGCATGATGGTATTATGCAATGTTACATCATTATTCCGGATGTTGCTGCAGTCCTACTGGAGAAATTTACACAGTGAAACATAGAAAATGAGGTATATGAATATCTTCAAAACGAGAGCCAATACAAATTTTTCACGGTTATATTCGTGTTCGGCACACCAAAATACTACAGATTAGGGCCTTTTCAAGTCAGTAATGATTTCACTGTTGACCAGTGAGCTATTAATGTATATTCATTTGAAATAAGTCTATTGTAACAAGAAGAACCTTTTAATAATTAATGTTACTTTTAAACGAAGATATTATTAAATGAAGATATTAAATGCTTTGAAGTATGTAGCTTACTTACTAAACTGCTCCAGTGGTCTAGTGGTTAGAGCTTCCACCTCAGATGCGGGAGGTCGTGGGTTCAATCCCTTGCCAAGTCATACCAAAGACTTACAAAAATGGTACTAACAGCTGCCTCGCTATGCGCTCAGCATTAAGAGGTTAGTGTTAGGACTGGTCGGACTGGTGTCGGGATAATGTGACTGGGTGGGACATCATGCTACATGTCTGCGACATGATGCCCTGTGCTAGGCGTCACTATAAACTGCCACACTGCAGACAGTGTAGTGATATGACTGAAAAATTGTTAAAGCTGTGTTAAAAATCCAAATCACACACACACACACTTTCTTGCTATGTACATTACATACACTTCTCACAAAAAATTTATTCCCCCTCTGGAAAGGCAACCCGTCTTATAAGGCCATTTTCCCAGTGCAGAAGGGGTGGCCGTATAAGAGGGGAACCACTTTATTTTTATATACCGATCACACTTTCTACACTATTTGAAGTATTCTTTGCACATATCACACAGTCTACACTATTTAAAGTAGTTTTATACACACTGCAGTCTGCACTGTTTGCAATATCTTGATATGTATCACACAGTCTACACTATTTAAAGTATTGTTATTCACAAATCACAGTCTATGCTATTGACAGTAATTTTATATGCATATCACACAGTCTACACCATTTGAAGTATTTTTATTAACACATCACAGTCTGCACTGTTTACAGTATCTTGATACACATATCACACAGTCTGCACTATTTAAAGTATCATTATACACACATCACAGTCTGTACTCTTTGCGGTATCTTTATAAGCGCATCACATGGTGTACAGAGTTTACAGTATCATTATACACGCATCACATGGTGTACAGAGTTTACAGTATCATTATATACATGTGACATGGTGTACAGAGTTTACTGTATCATTATACATGCATCACATGGTGTACAGAGTTTACTGTATCATTATACACATGTCACATGGTGTACAGTTTACAGTATCATTATACATACATCACACAGTCTATACTCTTTGCAGTATCTTATACACACATCACATGGTGTACAGTTTACAGTATCATTATACACACATCACACAGTCTATACTCTTTGCAGTATCTTTGTACACACATCACATGGTGTACAGTTTACAGGATCATTATACACACATCACATGGTGTACAGTTTACAGTATCATTATACACACATCACAGTCTATACTCTTTGCAGTATCTTTATACACACTTCACATGGTGTACAGAGTTCTCAGTAGCATTATACACACATCACACAGTCTGTACTCTTTGCATTATCTTTATACACACATTACATGGTGTAGAGAGTTTACTGTATCCTTATACACACATCACGTGGTGTACAGAGTTTACTGTATCATTATACACATGTCACAGTCTATACTCTTTGCAGAGTCTTTATACACACATCACATGGTGTACAGAGTTGACTGTATCATTATACACATGTCACAGTCTATACTCTTTGCAGAGTCTTTATACACACATCACATGGTGTACATAGTTTACAGTATAATTATAGTGGTATTACACAGTGTACAGAGTTTACAGTAACATACACGCATCACATGGTGTACAGAGTTTACAGTTGTATATTTATCATACAGGAATTACATTGTACACTAATTGCAGTATCTCCAATGAAAATTATATCTATTTATAGACACATAGCTTTCTTTGTAGTTCACCGTAGAAGATAATGCACCTAATTTTACTCTTTCTCTAACTTTAGTAAATAATCTCTTTTATTTAAGCTGTTATTAAATTTTCATCCAGTAGGGAAGACCACATTGACCTTATAGTTTTTACAGAGTTAAGAATTGTATGTATTATTCACTAATGATTGTGTTGACCTATATATCTTATAGGTTGAATAAAATAATTTCTTTCAAAATGATAATTTTTTAAATATTAAAATATTTACCATATCTCCGTCTTTTTCAAGTTGGTCTGCATCAGTTGATTTTAAACTGATTGTCTCTTTCTTAGCTACTGCTAAGGCAGAGACGGCATTTGTAGAAGATGCAGTTCACCAGTTACTGAGAGCACGTCGTGTCCTCAAGTTCTCCTATGTATATGGGTACTACTTGGATGGAGCTGGCTATAGAAAAATTGTCTTTGAATTTATGCAGGTATTAGCAGAGATATTTAAATTGTCTTTGAATTTATGCAGATATTAGCAGAGATATTTCAATTGTCTTGAAGTTTATGCAGATATTAGCAGAGATGTTTGAGTTGTCTTTGAATTTATGCAGGTTTTAACAGAGATGTTTAAATTAACTTTGAATTTATGCAGGTATTAGAAGAGATGTTTAAATTGTCTTTGAATGTATGTATTAGCAGAGATGTTTTTCAATGTCAGAACAATAATATGACATTATCATTCTCATATTTCATACCTCAATTCATTTTGTGTATGTCCATAAATATTTTTTACAGTTGATTGGATTGACATTGATTGTTACTCTTTTCACTGCTGCCGACAGCTAACAGTGTTAACTGAGAGGTCAATAGTCAGACTGATCTTTTCATCTGTTGGAATTTCTGCACTGCAGAGTAGTGTGTGTCAAATGCAAGTTGTTATTTGCATAAGATACATTTATAGATGAACATTTCTAAAGTATTTTATGATGTACAGACTGATTTGTCTCCAGAATATCAACATTTGTACGTCCAAAAAGGGAGAGAATTAATAGCCTTGCCAAAGGGAGACAACTATATTTCCCACCCCTCCCAACATTGAATGAATGGCAGCTTTTAATATTTGTGTATAATCTTCACCATTCCAAAGCCACCTTTGACAAAGAGCAATATTGGTTAAAAAAAAATTGACCTGGCACACTGGCAGAATTAAGTTTAATTTCCTGATTTTTACTATTATTAGGTCAAATACTCGAAGCCTGAGTCTGGTTATATTGGTTCACGGTAAAAACTAGGACTTTATCAGAACCAATAGGAAAACACTACATTTTATTAATCATCTTTTTAAAATATCACAGTACTAATGCCCGTCTTTAATGTTCATGTAATTATCAAACAAAAGCATTTTATGACTGATAGACCATACTAAGTAAACTTTATTATGATCTTTATCTATGCCTTATTCATCTTTGATTATTAACTACCTGGTGGTATGTTTTGGCATGGTAACAAAAGTGTTGTTTTGCCATTAATTTTTCATTTGTTATGATACACAAGTGACTTTCAATGTTAAGAAGAAAAAGAAGTTTTAAGTTAACAATGCAGCTGAACTATATTTTGAACTTTTATAATTTACAAATGATAATCATACATTGTGTCTTAAAGTCAGGTAACTCTGCCAGAACATATGAAAAAAAATTGAATGGTCATGTTTCACCTTCACTTTCAAAACAGTCCCTCTTGATATGATAAAATCAAATCATGCAGTAATGAAGTGTTGTGTCATGATGTCATATTCTGGTGAAGAAACAATAGATACAGAGTTAACATTAGAAGAAACAATGAATACGGATTTAACATTAGAAGAAACAATGAATACAGAGTTGACATTAGAAGAAACAATGGATACAGATTTAACATTAGAGGAAACAATGGATACAGATTTAACATTAGAGGAAACAATGGATACAGATTTAAATTTCGAGGAAACAATGGATACAAATTTAACGTTAGAAGAAACAGTGGATACATATTGAATATTAGAAGAAACAATGGATACAGATTTAACATTGGAAGAAATAATGGAAACAAATTTAACATTAGAAGAAACAATGGATACAGATTTAACATTAGAAGAAATAATGGAAACAGATTTAACATTCGACTGACCTATTGGATCTCCTGTTCTACATTGATGCAGGTTTATTTCATATTTATTATCAAACGAAGTGTTAGAAGAAATGGAGACAGATTTACATTAGAAGAAACAATGAATACAGATTTAACATTAGAAGAAACAATGGATACAGATATAACATTACATGAATCAATGGATACAGATTTAACATTAGAAGAAACAGTGGATAAAAATTTAACATTAGAAGAAACAATGGATACCGATTTAACATTAAACTGATCTATTGAAATTCCTGTTCTACATTGATGCAGTTTTACTTCACATTTATTATTGAAAGAAATGTTATTTCATATGATCAGTACAGTTTTACATTGATGCTTATTTTAAGTGATCTTTGTAAGACATGTTAATTATATAAATTTCAACAATCCTGTTTTTATGTACTAGAATGTATATGACTATATTAATGATCCCACTAGTCTACATGTACTGCACACCAGTGCAATCAGGTGTTATATTAACCTAGATAAAGCATGAACAGTGAACAGTATAGACACCGATCTGCCTTTACATAATGAACTTGAAGTCAGTTTGTATATGCTCTTTTCATTTTATGTATGTGACCAGCACAGACCATGATGTGTAGAAGCTGTGCGTATTGTTTATGCATGATTGAAATTTAACACTTTGACCCTGATTTATTGGAGCATTAGGCATTATTCTTTCTATGGTCAAAAATGACCAGTATAGACCTTGATATGTTGGAGGACATGCATTGTTCTCTGTATGACCAAACATGACCAGCATAGACCCGGCTATGTTAGAGCCATATGCATTGTTCTTTGTATGATCAAAAGTTAACAGCATAGACCCTGATATGTTAAAGCCATATGCAATGTTCATTGCATTATTAAAATTGAACACCATAGACCCTGATTTGTGAGGCATTATGCAGTTAAGAGCATTAGGCATTGTTCTTTGTAAAATTGAAAGTGAACAGCATAAACCCTGATTTGTATGATTGACAGTGATGAGCATAGACTCTGGGTTGTCTGGGGATTAGACATTCAAATGTATGAAGGTTTGCACTATAGACCATTATTTATAGGAACATTATGCATTCTTGTATTATGATTGAAAGTGATCAGTGTAGACCCTGATTTGTATGGTTGCAAGTGAACAATTTAACCCTGATAAGGGCATTATGCATTGTTCTATGTATGGTTGAAGAGAAACAGCAGGGAAATTATATATTTAGGCAGATTCAGATCTATACTGATTGCCCCCAGATTGTTTTTTGATATGAGTAAATCCAGTATTTGATGCATTTTGCATCTTTTTTACATGATGGATGTTTTAGACGGAGTTAGAGGAGTGCACAGAGGTACTTTCACAGATGGTAAATCGCCTCTATTTGCGAACACCCCGCAGGAAGATCATTGAACAGTCACAAATCACACAGCGTAAGAGACAGGAGTTCATATCTGCAATCTCCAAGGGGCTGGTTCCCCCAGAGACACCACCTGCTCTTCGCAAACATCGTAGACACAAGTACAGCATGGAAACAGATGATGTAAGTATCTAGTGATTCATGAGCATTTTATTATTTACAAGTGTCACTCCTCTGGCCAAAGGTCAAGTGAGCTTAGTAATTCTCTGTGTCTGGCATGCACTACCAGTTGACATATGTGCATGATCTGTCATCCGTCAGCATGTGCTATTTTAGACATTTTTCCAAGCACCACTGAATCAATTCCAGTCAATTTGGGTGGAAAGCATCCTGTCACAAAGTTTATGCAAATGATACCAATATGATTATTGTTATTAAAAATAGAAAAACAATTTAACGACTTGTCAAAGCTTTTACCAACAGAATCTGACAAAAATTGGATAGAATGCACCCTGGCATAAAATCATTCTTGTTTTTATAATGATGTTCATATGCCATCAGATATCGATGAAAGCTTTACTTGGAAATATATGCAAGGAGACAATAGAAAGAGTTCAAAAGCTTAATTGATGGAGATAATAAATAAATACCCTACCAGCCAGCCTAAGGTTGTTTAGAGCTAACTTCTGCAGTGAATATAGAAAGATTGGATCCAGAATTTCAGATCTGAAAATGAAATGTTCTGTAAGTATGACTTTTTGGCTTGTTTCATGAACTTGAAAACAGCTGAAGCCCAGTTATTTATGATGTATGACTTTTAGCTGTAAAATGTTATCATCTTCATTGGGGTTTGCCCTGCTGCCTATGTTTTTTATTCATGATACTGTGTCAACTTCCAATCTTCTAAAGGTCATACTTCTGAAGGCTTACATGCTCAGGGCCAACAATAATAATCAATTTTTATATTTTATGGATTATACAATGTGTTTGAGATATGATGTATATATTTTCTAAACTTTATCTTTTTTTATGCAGAGAGCATACTGTCTACATTTTGTACACACACACATCACAGTCTACACTATTTTTAGTGTCTTTGAACACACATCACACAGTTTACACTTTTAAAGTATATTTACACACACACATCACAGTCTACATGTTTTAAGGTATCTTTACTTGCACATCAAACAGTCTACACTACTTTTAGTATCTTTGAACACACATCACACAGTTTACACTTTTTAAAGTATTTTACACACACATCACACAGTCTACAGAATCAAGACTTTGGTTCCATGTTGATGAGGATTTCCATTTTACTGTTTATAGGAGGATCTAAAGAAGGCAATCTTAGCATCCATGCAGGATATTGACCCTACTAATCCCTGGATAGTAGATGCCTCAGGTCGCCATGCCAACATTGAGGCTATGCTGAACTGGCCAAGTGATGAAAGTGACGATTCTGACTCAGAAATCACTAGGAAAGCTTTACTCACTCGTGGTGAGACACTGATGCCTTATATTGGTGATTGTATAGGTCTTCTCAGGGAATATGCAAGTGATTCACATAAAGAGTTAAGATAACTGACTACTTGTTTGGTAAGGTTACAAGTGATTGACTACATTTGTTGAGATTAGAAGAAAAACTAATGATTAGGTTTAGATTGACCAAGTGTTCAATACATTGACAGCATATTGACCAAGCGTTCAATACATTGACAGCATATTGACCAAGCGTTCAATACATTGACAGCATATTGACCAAGCATTCAATACATTGACAGCATATTGACCAAGCGTTCAATACATTGACAGCATATTGACCATATAATTACAGCATAAAAGCCAGGTGTTTAGTGAGTTCACAGCAGATTGATAAATTGTTGAGTAAGGTTTCCTCAAGTTGACTTAAAAGTATTCAAGAAGATAACAAATTGACCACGTACATGATGGTTACATTTGTCAACAAGTCATTCAGTAAGTTCACCACAGATTTACAATATGTTCAATGAAGTTACGGCTAATTTACCAAATATTCAATAAAATTATGGCTAATTTACCAAATATTCAATAAAGTTATGGCTAATTTACCAAATATTCAATAAAGTTATGCTAATTTACCAAATATTCAATAAAGTTATGGCTAATTTACTAAATATTTAATAAAGTTACTGCTAATTTACCAACTATTCAATAAAGTTACGGCTAATTTACCAAATATTCAATAAAGTTACGGCTAATTTACCAAATATTCAATAAAGTTACTGCTAACTAACAAGTAGTAAATGATTCTACTGCTAATTTACCATGTGTTTAGTAATATTACAGCAGATTGACCTAGTTTTAAATGGTGCTACTTCCAATTTACCATGTTTTTAGTAGCATAAGAGCAAATTTACCTAGTGTAGTGAGGGCTGTTCCAGTAAAATATACATGTGACCCGGGGAAGGCAGTTGTAATGTAGATTGGTAACCCATAGATCCAATTTAGAATTTCATGTTGTTTTCACATGAACTCTTTTTATAATCTGAGTAGCCTGGTGTACATTTTTAAAAGGGTGCCTTTGTGGGTACCATGAATGTTTACATAGAATTGCCCTAAGGTTTTATTAAATGGACCAAGTGTTAAACAGTGCTACTGCCAGTTTACATCAATTCTTTTTCAAATACATTATGTAATGATGGTACCTTCAGAGTATGACCACCACCTCACAAATCCAGTCCTCCCATGTGAACTTTTAGCTTTAAAACAGCCATCTGCCATTTGAAGTCGAACCGGAGTGATCTCTCTATGGATATAGGGATTCACACTATTTTCCATTCATACCTTAGTTACTGCTTGTTCAAGGATCTTTTAGAGATCTCACAAAAATCTTGTGTATCAAGTGATATTTTCCATGCTACAGTGTTGGTTGAAGGAATTTTTCACACAAGGGAAGTATACTCCATCTACATTTCTAACAGTTCCATAAAATATCAATCAATTTATTAGTCGCTCTTTTCTTTCTAAAAAGAAGCAGTGAGACACAAGTCACTGCCATATTTTATAACCTGATTTTGTCACTGTTACATTCATATTCATTCACTATTGTGTACAAACTTATTATATGTTCATGGTCACTAACAGAATTGACAGACCAAAAGGAGGCTGCAATTGAGAACCCTGGCTGAGTCATACCAAAGACTTATAACAATGATGTTATCAGCTGCCTTGCTTAGTACTCAGCATTAAGTATTAGGACTGGTTGGCCTGGTGTCAGGATAATGTGGTGGAACATGATGCTACATATCTGACATGATGCTCAGTGGTAGACATCACTATAAACTGCCACACTGCAGACGTCATAGCAATATGACAAAAATTGTTAAAGCAATATTAAAAATAAAATAATTACAAACATGCAAAAGAAAAAGATCATGCTGACAATTCCTATAGACATTTATTTGTTTATAAGCAAATGAACCATGAACAAACAAGCAAAATTGGCTCTCATTATGCTACCAAAGTATCTTCTGATTGACCTGACATTGCACACGATGTAGAAGTCAGGCACAAATATCAAACCTTGGATGTTCAGAAATCAGACTTCATTCACCTTTTGGCATATGAATTCATCTTCAAATGGAAACAGCAAAAATTATTGTTGGAAATGTTGCACAGTTCTGTAATTCTGTGTTCCCTTAGCACCACAGCAGTTACTGAAACCTAACATAATATTTTATCTTTGCCAGCTCAAAATGTCAACAATGAATCTTCAGAGCAAATTCAATGAAATCAACTCCTATTGTAGCCAGATGGTTCAAAAGATGGGGACAAGTTAGAAATAGCTGTTACAGTACCCATTGGCACAATCTGGAACTGGTTACTAAGATAAAGCTTCAGTTTTGCTGCAGAAATTAACACCCATACCCAAAGCTTTGAACTTTATTGATAGCTTTCCAAAAAATTATATTATTTTTACTTCCCTTTCCACACTGAAAGCTCTGCAGAATCTTTATCCTGACAACCAGTTAATATCTCATAAAGTCTGGGAAGAGTATTCTGTACTGTTTGCTACCTAGTAACATAAAAGATGGTGAAAGGGTACAGTTCTTCATCAAACAGAGACCGTAAGTCCATTACATTCTGTGCAGCAACAGTAAACATTAAGCTTGACCTAGTTCTTCTTACATATACAGTGGTCCCCCTCTTATATGGCCACCCCTTCTGCACTGGGAAACTGGCCGTATAAGACGAGTCACCCATTTCAGAATGGAACCTCTTATTTAAACACCACTAAGAGAACACCAAATCCACTATGAGTGGCATACCTAATATCGAACAAATTAGGGAGATGAAGTTATGTGCCAATCTCGTATCATCTTCACTAGCCAAGGTTCCAATATGTTAACCTATCTTCACCTTTGTGGATCAGTCAGATATTTCAGCGCTTCAGGTCTGTCAGTTTCATTGGATGCAGCAGCCAGCCAATGCAACCTTGGCTTGTGAAGATGATCTTGTATTGGACATATTGTAAATTGTTTCTTATGCACATTAATGAATCTGGGTAAAGTGATAAGATAAATAACTTATGTTTACTTTGCATTAAGTAGATGCTTGTAATTCCAAATAAAGACTCTTCTGCAACTTAACGATATCTGATGACACATGCTGCATATAATTCCCAGCATCAGTGTTTGAAGGTATTTGAATGCCTAGAAGCCACCAGAGTATAAATAAACAAACACGGGCAAGGAAAAAGGAACTATTTAAAAGAAACGCAACACTGTCAAAAATGGAAATGGTAGTTGCGTTTACAGAATTAACTTGGAATGTAGACAAAAATGCATGCTAAGATCATGACAGTATTAGTACAGTTCTTTCTGCTCAGCCATGTAATTCTGTAATTGCCATGTTGGCCCTGGAGGTATGGAAGAGTTCATTTTTGATACTGTACTAAGTAGTTCTGGAAGCCATCACATGCCACAGGTGAACAAACTGTATAATAACACATAGACATCATTGGAGGCTGGGCCTAGTTCTGATACTGTCATAAATGACAAGTCAATAGATGTGGATCCTGATTCTTATTGAGAGTATAATTAGCATAACCCCAAAGTAGCATCATAAACCTGGTACAGATGTGGATCACTCAGTCAATACAAAAGCTGATCAAGCCTACATCAATACCTGAGCCTACATCAATGCCTAAGCCTGCATCAATGCCTAAGCCTACATCAATGCCTGAGCCTACATCAATGCCTAAGCCTAAATCAGTGCTTGAGGGGGACTTTTCATACAATGATCCAATATTATGTCATGTCCCAGCCACAGAATTTCAGCACTCACAGGGTTGAACCAACCCAGTAGAGTAACATGATGGACTGATGTTACATGTCACAGTGCCCAGTTTCTATGATGGATCAAGCACAGTTGATAGCCGTGAAGCTGTCCATACCTTAGATGGATCCATTTTAAGGCAATGAAACAACTTCCACTTCTTACCTATTCTCCTAAGGTATTTTGGTCAGGTAACATATTTGAACAAGAAACAAGTTGTTGATGGAAAATGTTTTTTCAATAATACTTATCCAGTCATAGGACAGATACACCCCTAAGCCTACTGGCAAAGCATGCATTCGATTCCATTAGTAACTAGAGTATGGATAGGATTTGGTATCGATCTCTATATCCAAGGGAAGTTACTCAAGTCTTGACTCAACCATGTAGGTAGACAAAGTTTACCTCGGCCAGGCTGGATTTGCAATGTAATGGTCATACTCCTAGGTTATTACGATTGGGGAAGTATTTTCAATAATGCCTATTTTACTCAAAATCTTGGTTTTCCATAATATAACAGCATCATACCCTACTGTAGTGAGGCTTTTGCAAATTGATCAAGTATTAAATAAGATTACAGCAAATTGATAATGTTTGCCATTAAGTTATATCAAATTGGTAATGTCAGCTGTTAGGTTATAGCAAATTGGTAATGTGTGCATTAGATTATATCAAATTGGTAATGTCTGCCATTAGGTTATTGCAAATTGGTAATGTGTGCCATTAGGTTATAGCAAATTGGTAATGTCTGCCATTAGGTTATATCAAATTGGTAATGTCTGCCATTAGGTTATTGCAAATTGGTAATGTGTGCCATTAGTTATATCAAATTGGTAATGTCAGCTGTTAGGTTATAGCAAATTGGTAATGTGTGCATTAGGTTATATCAAATTGGTAATGTCAGCTGTTAGGTTATAGCAAATTGGTAATGTGTGCATTAGGTTATATCAAATTGGTAATGTCTGCCATTAGGTTATTGCAAATTGGTAATGTGTGCCATTAGGTTATAGCAAATTGGTAATGTCTGCCATTAGGTTATATCAAATTGGTAATGTCTGCCATTAGGTTATTGCAAATTGGTAATGTGTGCCATTAGGTTATAGCAAATTGGTAATGTCTGCCATTAGGTTATAGCAAATTGGTAATGTCTGCCATTAGGTTATAGCAAATTGATAATGTCTGCCATTAGGTTATAGCAAATTGGTAATGTCTGCCATTAGGTTATAGCAAATCAGTAATGTCTGCCATTAGGTTATAGAAAATTGGTAATGTCTGTCATTAGGTTAATAGCAAATTGGTAATGTCTGTCATTAGGTTATAGCAAATTGGTAATGTCTGTCATTAAGTTATAGCAAATTGATAATGTGTGCATTAGGTTATAGTATGTTGGTAATGTCTGTCATTAGGTTATAACAAATTGGTAATGTCTGCCATTAGGTTATAGCAAATTGGTAATGTCTGTCATTAGGTTATAGTATATTGGTAATGTCTGTCATTAGGTTATAGCAAATTGGTAATGTCTGCCATTAGGTTATATCAAATTGGTAATGTGTGCATTAGGTTATATCAAATTGGTGATGTCTGTCATTAGGTTATAGCAAATTGGTAATGTCTGTCATTAGGTTATAGCAAATTGATAATGTGTGCATTAGGTTATAGCAAATTGGTAATGTCTGTCATTAGGTTATAGCAAATTGGTAATGTATGTCATTAGGTTATAGCAAATTGGTAATGTCTGGCATTAGGTTATAGCAAATTGGTAATGTCTCTCATTAGGTTATAGCAAATTGGTAATGTCTCTCATTAGGTTATAGCAAATTGGTAATGTCTGTCATTAAGTTATAGCAAATTGATAATGTGTGCATTAGGTTATAGTATGTTGGTAATGTCTGTCATTAGGTTATAACAAATTGGTAATGTCTGCCATTAGGTTATAGCAAATTGGTAATGTCTGTCATTAGGTTATAGTATATTGGTAATGTCTGTCATTAGGTTATAGCAAATTGGTAATGTCTGCCATTAGGTTATAGCAAATTGGTAATGTGTGAATTAGGTTATAGCAAATTGGTAATGCCTGTCATTAGGTTATAGCAAATTGGTAATGTCTCTCATTAGGTTATAGCAAATTGATAATGTGTGCATTAGGTTATAGCAAATTGGTAATGTCTGTCATTAGGTTATAGCAAATTGGTAGTGTCTGGCATTAGGTTATAGCAAATTGGTAATGTCTCTCATTAGGTTATAGCAAATTGGTAATGTCTGTCATTAGGTTATAGCAAATTGGTAATGTCTGTCATTAAGTTATAGCAAATTGGTAATGTCTGTCATTAGGTTATAGCAAATTGGTAATGTCTGGCATTAGGTTATAGCAAATTGGTAATGTCTCTCATTAGGTTATAGCAAATTGGTAATGTCTGGCATTAGGTTATAGCAAATTGGTAATGTCTGGCATTAGGTTATAGCAAATTGGTAATGTCTGGCATTAGGTTATAGCAAATTGGTAATGTCTATCATTAGGTTATAGCAAATTGGTAATGTCTGTCATTAGGTTATAGCAAATTGGTAATGTCTGTCATTAGGTTATAGCAAATTGGTAATGTCTGTCATTAGGTTATAGCAAATTGGTAATGTCTGTCATTAGGTTATAGCAAATTGGTAATGTCTGTCATTAGGCTATAACAAATTGGTAATGTCTCTCATTAGGTTATAACCAGATGGTCCAGTTTTCAGTAATGTTGCAACTCACTGATCATGACTTTGTTCAGTTATTTAGTAACTTGACCAACTGTGTGCAGTGAGATTAAAGCAAATTGACCAAAAGTTTAAATAAGATTACAGCAAATTTACTAAGTTTTCAGTAATGTTACGGCTAACTGAAGTGGTGTGCAATTAGTTTTCCTATATGAAAGCTACCCATGGCCAATGTTTTACTGGCTTGCAAAGATAATGCAGTGTGCTGAATATAATACTTTAATGGTGAACTGAAAATGACATACAAATTGAATCATTTTGTTGTGATTACCCTAATTCTTGTGTCATTTTTAGTGTGCTTACTAGAGATATAAGAAGAAATTTTGCATTTTAAAATGTTCGTTTATTTTGCATTCAAATTATCAAAACTGTCCAGGAAGGGATGGATGGGTAGCCAGCCTCTTTGACCTCGGTAAAGATAGTGCCATGAGAGACTGCATTTTTGAGTACTCAAGGCCAAATCATGTCTGCAGTTTGAATCCAAATTCGGTACACATTGCAGCTGTATTGGGATGAGAGTTTTTGATATTTTCATGTTAAGAAATAATGCAATGATTATGCTTTTTAGGACAATGTGCTCGTGAAGGTTGTGGGCGACCACGAGCTAATAATCCACGGACTGGAGAGCTGCATGAGTACTGCAGTATAGCCTGCTCTCGGCTTCATAAGGACAGTGAGAAAGATGCACCACAAGGTTTGTATATCAGTAACTCCCTGCTTCATAAGGACAGTGAGAAAGACACGCAGCAATTTTTTTGTATATCAGTAGCTCATGGCTTTATAAGGACAGTGACAGAGATACAGAGCAAGGCTTGTATGTCAGTAGCTCCAGGTTTTCTATTTATACCTTGGTTATACTTTTTTCCTGCTTTATCAGTTTGTAATGGAAGACATAAAAGTGACCTGTGTTATAAGCGAATGAACCTTATATTGAGGGATGTATCAACAAGGCTTTGTTTTCTAATGGTACATTAAAATACAAAAATAGAGTACTCAGTGATGTCAGATTACATTAAAATTGGTTATATTGAACCTAACACTGAAATAAAGTGAAATAAATTTAGTAGTGATCATGAAATTAAATCAAACCAATTTAATGAGATGCACGAGTATACCCACCACTTTTAGAAGTGCAGTAGCCATAATTTTGATGAGGATTGTTCCAAAAATGATGATAATGGGAGGGGCATTTGGAAAGCACTTTCAAAGAAGTCACCATCCATCCACTGTTTATGGGAAAATATTAACAACTTGGAACAGTCTGAATTACTCTATAAGTTAATATTTGCCAGCATTTTTCAGAGTGGGAGATGGGATTATGTTTTTGATGAATATAGTAATTAAATGCCTTCTAACCCTGTCCTATGTCATTTTTTCTGTGACATACCCAAAATATTTTCTTTGATCATGCCACAGAAAAGTGTCTAAATAGCTCCTGGATGTATCTAGTCTATGTACGGCTGAGGTAATAATAGCCAGAAGGTTCTTGTGTTTCAGTGCAGACATTTCAATGTCCACATTTGATCTATCGATGGATGTTACAGAGATGGTTACAAGTGATTTTCTGGTCCTTTAGAAAGTGCATAGCATTTGTTTGGATATTATGTTCCAAATGTTACATTAGTCACTTGCCTTATGTTTCTAGGTGCAAAGACATTTTATTCACAAGTGAATCCTTGTCCAATACAGGATTTCATATCAGGACAGAAATATCAGAGCTTGAACTTAAAGTAATAAAACTCAACTCTGATATTAAGTTTGAGATTGAGTTTTAGTCACTCAAGAAAGATTTTCATAAGTAAAGTGCATTTTAATTGATCCACACAAAATATTGAATTAAAACTTGGCAGTTTGAGGATTTTCAGAACTTTTTTAATGCTTTGTTCAGAGGACTGTACAGTTTTATTTTCAGGACTTTTTTATGCTTTGTTCAGAGGACTGTACAGTTTTATAATTTTCAGGACTGTTTTTTTGTTGTTGCTTTGTTCAGAGGATTGTACAGTTTAATGATTTTCTGGACTTTTTTATGCTTGTTCAGAGGACTGTTCAGTTTGATGATTTTTCACAACCGTTTTTCCAAGCTTTGTTCAGAATACTTTACAGTTGGATGATTTTCAGGACTGTGTTTTTTTTAATGCTTTGTTCCAAAGAGTGTACAGTTTAATTTCGGGTGTTTTTCAATATTTTTGTTGAGAGGACAAATTTTGATGATTTTCAGGACTGTATTTCCTTGCTTTTTTCAGAGGACTGTACAGTTTGATTTTCAGGTATGTTTTTCCATCCCTCTAACATGACCAGCGGACAACATATTAGTACAAAAATGTAACATCTACCCCTCACAGGTGGCCAAATTTTATTATTTGTATGTGTCCAGAACCAATATTTAATTTATATGGTAAGGTAAGTAATCTGATTATCTTTCACTATGCCTGTTTCCGAATGTCAGCTTTTTGTTACTCAAAGAAGTGTTGGCTAAAGTATGTGTATCACTAAGGTTATTAATGCCAATGATTAGAGGAAATGGGTTCAGCAATGTTTTGATGGAGTCTTGGACTTCACACAGCAGGGTTTTGATGGAGTCTTGGACTTCACACAGCAGGGTTTTGATGGAGTCTTGGACTTCACACAGCAGGGTTTTGATGGAGTCTTGGACTTCACACAGCAGGGTTTTGATGGAGTCTTGGACTTCACACAGCAGGGTTTTGATGGAGTCTTGGACTTCACACAGCAGTGTTTTGATGGAGTCTTGGACTTCACACAGCAGGGTTTTTTGGGGAGGTGGCGGTGTTTAAGATTATGACAGGATGTATTTGTCAAGATCATAACATGGGCAGCATAGGCTAAATATAGATTTTTGTGGATTAACACACATACAGAAATTAATCTTGAACAAAACAACAAAGACCTAAAATCACATGATTGTATATGTATCACATCCTTGATAAACAAGGAATTTCATTTACAAAATTATAATCTGCATAATTAAATTTCAGCACTGTACAATTAGCAACATAGGAATAAATTGTTACAGTACTTTAACAGTTCATCACCTAAACAGAGAAATAATACTTCAGAAGGAAATATAAAAGTTATTTGACTTGACATAAGGACAAGTTCACTTGATATATTTATATCTTGATATATTTATATGTTAGGAAGTCTCAGATAAACAACATCATAAGAGATAAGGAGAATGTTCTGTAGCAGTGGGAAAATGGAGTAAATGGAAAGAGATTTTAAATATGACACAACATATTTACCAAGATTTAAATAATGTTTTTGATTGGTTTTGCAGTGTGCATGCCAACAATACCCAACTCACATTTCACACCCAAGAATAATAAGAACTATTAATTTATGCTACCTTGAAATAAGTCTGTTTTTAAGACAAGAAGAACAATTTAATAATTAATGCTACTTTTAAATGGAGATATTAACTGCTTTAAGTTACATGTAGATTTCTTACTGTATACACAGACATATACATACATCTCGTAAATATAGTCCCTCTCTGGAAAGGCCACTCATCTTATATGGCCACTTTCCCAGTGCAGAAGGGGTGGTCATATAGGAGGGGGACCACTGTACATGTAAGAAGAACTAGGTCAAGCTCAGTGTTTACTGTTGCTGCACAGAATGTAATGTACTTATTGTCTCTGTTTGATGAAGAACTTTACCCTTGGAGTAAATAATATTGGCAGGGTCATCTGTGTTAAATGAACTCATTTCTGATTCAAGGGCAATATTTTGATGGTGGACTATCATCTGACTTTGCCCACAACTTCATCAGTGAGGCAGGTAACATCAGAGATGCTCCCAGGGTGCGCAGTTGCGTGATTCACGCCAAAATTTGTATGAATTCATAGACTTGGAAGGTGGTGATGCACAAGAACTCCCACAAATTAATATCAAGTTGCGCATATAAAAATGTATTCTGAACATTATGCAACTTCATTGAGCGATTCACCATTAAACTGCTTGTAAAAATGATAAAAATATTGAAGAGATTGTCGCGACATGTATTTTTTTGCAAATGTTCACAACCTTTTTTCTTCAGTTTGGCATGAATGGTTGTTAATATAAATTTGATTGGCATATTGAGCCCTGTAACAAACATTGTGTCGAAGTTTGAACCTTGCATAAAGTTTTACAAATGTGTGTTTGTATTACGAGCTATTGAGAAGATCCAAAATGGCCAGTTCCCAGCATTGTTCATCTGTAGATGATGATTTGGTAAGGTAAATACTGGCTGATCATTGTAATGAAGGCAATTTATTTTTAAAGTTGGAAAGTTTATCAGATTGTAGGAACTGCGAAAGTGTTAAAGGAGATGACAGTGAGTGATTTGGAAACAAAAGTTGGTATTAAATTCGATCTCATGTACATGATGGAAGGACCAAAACAGACAGCATGACGGTCAACCCCTCATTTCAGTGGTATTTCTGAATTAAATGTAGAAAAGGCAGACAAACAAGCCAAAGTAAAATACAAACAGCTTAACAGCAGAGTGCACTATTCATTTCTTTTCTAGTCACAATTTAGCCCTGCAGGATCATGTGCTGCAAAACCATATAGTTCTTGCATAAAAGGTTACGATAAATCTAATAAATAAGTAGACTTTGGCATTAATGGACTTCAAACCCTAATACAGCATTACTGAATAGTAAATCTATCACATTAGTCTGTACAGTGCTAATTCAAGCCAGTTAGACTTTGGCAGAGCTTATGTTACCGACAAATCTTACTTTGGAGCAGAATTATCGAAAGAACAATACCTGTGAGCTGTGAAAGGGTGTTCTTAGTACAGAACAATATTTATTCACAAATATGAAACCCATCAAGGTGAGAAACAATGAACAAATTAATGCTTATACAGCTAGAGGCAAAATATTTTAAAGATTTTGATTTCAGTAGGTGTCGCACAGTGTGGATAAGGAATAAAGAGAGATGAATATTGAAGTGTTATGTAAATAATCAAGTATGCATACATACCAGCCATTACACTTTTGGTGTAATCATTATACTTTTTTCCCTAATTACGCCTTACGCATAAATGTATTCAGATCATGCATTTTCATTATATCCACCTCCAAAAAATTCATTTGTTTTCTCATTTTTATTAACATCCCATTAATATCACAGACCGTATTCTATAAATGACAGCTTCTATGTAACTAGGACATAAAGTATCCTTGTATGTAGACTTGCATGCACTTTCCTCAAAGTATTATATTCTATTTATAGCAGCTGCCCTATTTCCAAGAAACATGCTGGTTTCTACTTTCAACTTTTGACCTCGGTTTCTATTTATAGCAGTTGTGTGGCTTAGGAAAGAACAGACTGCTTTTCTAACTTTAAAATCTTTGCTTGGAGATTCTTTGTTCTAATTCATATCTGGTACAGAACCAGTCTGTTGGTATTTGGCACTAAAAGTCGAGTCAGATTTATTCTAGTTGATGCCTGTGTTAGAGCAAAAATATTTTTCAAATAATTTCACAGATGGATTAGGAAAAGACAAAAAACCAATTCAGAGATGAATACATGAATTACACAATAAAGCATTCCATTCTAGGACAGCTTCATGCCCCTTGCAGGCTGTGTGGAAAGGCTTTTAATATTGGTCACGATGGTAAAACAAAGAAACCTTGAATTAGCTCATTTTACTAACTCCATTACTAAGGTAACTTCTTTTTTAGAGCAGAACTAAATTGTGGACACAAATTTTATAAATGCAGAGGCATTATCTACTGAGTTCTTAACCCTTTACCTCATAGAGCAAAGTTACCCAGTGCAGTGTACTATAAATAGAACACATGTTACCTATTCGACTCCATACGCATAGGCCTGCCTGTTAACTGTTAAATGTAGTGTATGTTACATTTAACAGCAATTTTAACCATTTTACATTTTTGGTACACATCTATTATGTGTGGAAAAATTTAAGAGCAGAGTCCGATTGTTATAGCTGTGTAATTATTTTTCACGGAAGAAATTTTTGTGCTTTAAAATCTTGAGAGAACTCGTTCACCATCAAATCAGTGAAGCCGCACGACCAACCATTGCTGCCATTTCTCATACTCGAAATTTACAAGTTTTTTGTCCATGTCTACATCACTAAGTCATCTGAATTTGATAATTTATAAAAACTAATTGCTGCCTACACCAATATCAGAGCCTTTACCTAAGTTATTGAAGCTTTCATAGTGATTCTAATCGTGAAAACTTCGTAAGTACTGAATGAAATCTGCGACCTCCATTTTGGAGAGTGGAGATTACAACCCAGTTACTTTAAATAGCAGATTCGACCAGAGCATAAGCAGTGACCACGTGATTTGATGTAATTGTCATTCACAGCAATGAATGTAGTATCTAATAGGGTGTTTTCCCCAAAGGTGACGCTACGAAAATCCGCTTAAAATGGCTGATGTTTACAGCAGGCATCAAAAGGCGCTTCCACGTGAATGCAGTAGAGGCATCAAAAGGCGCTTCCATGCGAATGGAGTAGAGGCATCCAGAGGTGCTTGCATGAGGTAAAGGGTTAATAGAACATGGACTACCCCTTGTGGTAGAAGACTACATTGGTCCTTTGTTCAAATGGATGTTTCCTGATTCCAAAATTGCAGAAAATATGCATCTGCAAGAACTAAATCATCTAATATTGTTAGGTGTTTAGCAGAAGATACTTCACGTAATATTGCAGAGGCTATGAAAATTGGGTCATTTAGTATTGCAACAGACAGGAGTAGTGATTATGACAAAAAATTGTACCCAGTCTGTATAAGAGACTTTGACAACAAAAAGGGCAAAGCAGAGTGCTCTTCTTTCATTACCAGAATTAACAGTAGATTCCACTGGAGAAAACATATTTTTTATTTGCTTGATAATGCTTTGAATAAACATAAGTTGGCAGAACTATATGGTGTTTTCAGCTGATACTGCACCACTGATGGCTGGAATTCATAAAGGAGTTGCATTCTATATTTTGAAAAATGTCTCCATCATTGTATATATCAGGTTGTCTGGTCATATGATGCACCTTGCTGCAGGAAAGGCTGCTGATAAATTAGAAGAACTCTTGAAGTATCAAGTTGGCCTTCAACCTGACAATGTACTTCATGGAGACAGAGTTGATTTTTTCATCTTATTTCACAGCTAAAAACCCAATAACTAGAAGATATAAATAAATTTCCTCTTCTTTGTCAGGTTATGAAAGAAATATTGGTCCTTACAATTATAATGCTGACTGTGAGAGATTGTTCAGTATTATTAACAAAAATAAAACTGAATTCAGATCCAGACTTTGTAACACAGTACTTAGTGCTCTACTGGTGTGCAAAATATTCATTGTCTCAGCTGGTACAAAGTATTTTGAAATGCAGTATGAGAGTCTGTTGCTTTTTAAAGTTCAGAGTGCTATATACGAAAATTTGAAGTAGTAATTGATGTTAAAAGACCAGAGAGATAAATAAATCATTTTGTACATATGCTTATTGAATTTTTATCATGTTATCTGTGGATTACTCTTTTTCTGCTTGGATTTTTCTTTTTGTCCACTTGGATTATACTTTTTCCTCACCAGTGGTTGGTATGTATGAGTATGACCATTTCCTCCTCCCCCTCAATTTTATTCTACTCCCACCTTATTTTTGGGACAATTCCTCCCTTTTGATAAAATCCTAGGAACATCTCTGTAACATTTCCTACAAATAGGTGGCTAAAAATAAAAGGGTTCAGTAGGTCAAAGATCAAGTTCATAGGAAGCAGCTGTTTAAGAGTGAGTGGGTTATAGGTTACAATTTTGCTTACCTCATTCTGTCTCCTGTTTTCATACCCAAAAATTATCAGATAATTCACAGCAGTTCACCATTGGCATTAGACAGGGAATATCTCTCAGGATTTAAGAGCCAAAAGCTTATGGTGCTGAATGTGTTTAAGGAGGCATCTAGCAGTTGGGTTGTTCATTAGTGCTGAATGTGTTGGAGGGGGCATCTAGCAGTTGGGTTGTTCATTAGTGCTGAATGTGTTGGAGGGGGCATCTAGCACTTGGGTTGTTCAATCGTGCTGAATGTGTTGGAGGTGGCATCTAGCAGTTGGGTTGTTCATTAGTGCTGAATGTGTTGGAGGGGGCATCTAGCAGTTGGGTTGTTCATTGGTGGGTGAATGTGTTGGAGAGGGCATCTGGCAGTTGGGTTGTTCATTAGTGGGTGAATTCTGTGTCTTGGAAAGCTTTATTTAAAGTTTTCACCAGCATTTGTAGCTAGGTAACCCTTTTCCCAGTTCACTTTCTATCTGGAATAAAACACCATCACACTGACATTATGGATTTGACCACTCTTGTCCATCAGTCAAGTCAGTGTAGTCAATATATAGGACATCTTTTGATTAAAGTTTTGATTCCATTTTTGAATGAACTGTTTATCAAAATTGACCTAAGATATATGGAATATCATATGATCCCAGACTATGCTTTCTCCTTGTATATTGTTTTCTCTGGGTTAACTCTCATGATGGGGCCATTTATAAAGATGAAGTAGGATATGTTTTAGCTATTTTTATTCTCTTTTTAAATAACACCTCACTCTATTTATTTTATAGTTAAATATTATATGATCTCTCACTCACTTTCTCCAAATACTGTTTTTACCCAGGTTATGTTCTCAGAGTTTCTATTTGTTCCACAATTTGGAGAATAACTGCATATATTTAGGCAAAATTTAACATTCTGAATTATGTGGATTATAGAAATCACCATTTTGGGGGTTACAATTTTGAATAGGTGTGTTTTATGTGGACACTACTGGAGAAAAAAGTGCTTCAACACAGTATGACTGACGGATACATAGAATAAACTTTCTGAGTTTAAAAACAGAATGTAGATAACAAGGAACCAGTTGATGTTAGACTGTTAAGAGATGAAGAGAAAAGGAACGTGCAAATAATTTGTGTGGAAAACTAATTTTTGGGGTTATTTTGTTTGCTAAATTTGTTAAAGGAATTCTAGGTTGTGAAATTTGAGAAATTGATAAATCTGCATAGTGTACATGTATGTATAGCCTCCTAGGAAGATGCCATATGATTGTATAGAAGATATTCCCTTTTAACACACACACATTATCCATACTGGACAGACTGCCTAGATAATTGACATTAGGATTCATGGTAAGCATGCTTATGGCTTGGCATGTGCAATCAGTCAGTTATTACAAAACGACTTGATAAATCCGTTTCCTTTTTTTATAAGTCAGGGTGTCACTTACTGAATATACCCATACATTTATGCACCATTGCATACATATAAAACATGATTCTTTCAAAGCTACCTGTTTGTTATAGAGATTCCAGAGGTTTTTCTTGATGAACATATGGACCTGCTGAGAGCTCTGGAGTTGTCACGGCTACAGTATCTAAGGGATAAGGGTGTGTTGGCAGAAAACTCATCTGCCAATGGAAGGTTAGTATTACTATCCATTACAAAATGGAGTTGTCATGTTTACAGTATCCATGGAAACAGGGTATGCTAGTAAAGAACTCATTCTCAAATGATATATTGGTATTACCATTTAGTACACTGGAGTTCTTATGCTACTGTTAGAAATCAGGTGTATGATTCCAAAGTGTGGTTTGCATAGAGTTCATAGGGACTTTGTTTCTTACATAAATGTGTGTAAAGCACTATTGGATGAAATGAATAATTGTCAGTTTTCCATTGTGACCCTCAGTAATTCATTCCAGAATCTATTATTATGCTTATCATTTTCCCAGATTGCATTGAAAGCAAATAGAGCTGTATGTATGTATTGGCAGGTGTGAAATATTTGTTACATGCCTTATCTTGTTTAGAAATAACACTGTACTAAATAACTTGCTAAATGGTTATTTTGTCTTTGATCTTTGCATTTGAGTTCCGTTTTGTGATATATTTTTGTACATCATGTTACATAGCTAATCAGCACTGCACACAACCCCAGGTAAAGTACCTGTAAACCAGACATAAAGGATCAGTGTTGTCACTACAGAAACTTTTAATTTCATGTTAAAGTTTGAATGGCTTTTCTGTAAGAATAGTAATCATAGAAGGGATATTTTTTTGGGGGTTGTCCTCTTGATCTTTTTAATATTAAACATCTTGTTCTTCAGTTCATGCTTACATGACCTCCTCTGGATTCAGTGAACATTTATCCCCAAAAAATCATGAATAATCGCTACATACAAATTCATTTGTTTAATGCGAAACTGTTGTTGTTAATTACCATATATACTCACACATAAGCTGAATAATTTAGGAAAATAACAAAGCCTGGAAAAGGGGGGAGGGTTGACCTATCTGCGAGCTGAAAATTGTAAAGCTTTTTCTCTGAATTATTTATTGTTACTGTCGATCGCCAAAGACAGGATCACATGCCTAATGATGCAACATGGCTCACATGATATCTGCTGTCTTGAAGCGAAACAAGTATTTTTTCTAATTTTAGTGGTAGGATAATGAATGAAAAACGGGTATTACCATACTTTATGTCTATATGATAGATGCCCATCCACCAGAAAATGCAGCCATACATGTTATTTGAGCTACGGTGGTATGTGTATTTTCCAAAAGAACCACCATGGTACTGCACAAATATACGCTAGCTTATTTCAGTGTTAATATGAAAAGAAACTAAATAAAAAAGATTTAAAAATGATGATACTGAAGGTATTTATGACAGAAACATTTTGGCTTTGAGAGTAGAAATACATGTACGATAGTCTTAGAGCAACCCTAGCGAGAGGCTCCATAGGGGTTTGTTGCACACACGCCAAGGAAGGGTAAATAACAGGTAAGTAGCAATGTACGAGTCAGCATGATTAATTGTTCAAAATATCATTTGTTTGATTTCTTTGACAGGTGTTTTTAGAAGTAAAAGGCAGCCACTGTTTATCTTCTACTGTTGTTTAGTTGTTTGTAAAGCAAAGTGGTTTGTTAGCTTTAGATTGTTGTACAATAACTACCTGTATGCTTAATCTGTGGTAAATGCCTCAGTGATAATGGGTTTATTTTGTTGCACAATGCCAATTACTTTACTAATACATACCGACTCTCAGATGTATTGTTTATTGAGATAAGGCAGTGGATATGATTTCTTCTCAAAGTTATAACTGTCACAATACTTGAACAAAGTCCATTCTGACAACCAATCATATTTTTGTCCACTGAATTACACTACCAGTAGTATAAAAAAGATTTATAAAAAACAAAACAATGATAAATAATTATCTTATAAAAATTAATAACCAACCATCCATGAAAAAAATTACAGGATAAACAGGATAAGGTATAAACAGGATAAGGTATAAATAGGATAAGGTATAAATAGGATAAGGTATAAACAGGATAAGGTATAAATAGGATAAGGTATAAATAGGATAAGGTATAAATAGGATAAGGTATAAATAGGATAAGGTATAAATAGGATAAGGTATAAATAGGATAAGGTATAAATAGGATAAGGTATAAATAGGATAAGGTATAAATAGGATAAGGTATAAATAGGATAAGGTATAAATAGGATAAGGTATAAATAGGATAAGGTATAAATAGGATAAGGTATAAATAGGATAAGGTATAAATAGGATAAGGTATAAATAGGATAAGGTATAAATAGGATATTACCACTTTCAAAAATTATTTCAGTTTAATCTTTCCAGAAGTTTATATTCACTGAGGTTAAATCAGTGGATACATTGTCACACAAACTGCAATTCATCTGTGTGCTTTGCAAATGGCGAAAAATGACAAAAGTTGGCAGATTCAAAAATTTGTTTCATCAGCCAGTTGGTGTTCGCGTTTTATGAACCAGCATGGTTTCTGCCTCAGGCAGCGAACGAAGATAGCACAAAAGCTACCAAAAGATTTGGAAGAAAATTTTTTAATCATTTCAGAAGTTCATCATTAAATGCAGAAAGGAGTGCTCGTTTGAACTATCACAGATTGGAAATATTGATGAGATGCCTATGACCTTTGACCTTCCAAACAACAAAACAGTCATTATTATATGCTCATTTTTTTTCCTGTTAACTTTACATTGTCAGAATCATTCAACATTCCCCGATACTGAACACGCGCGACAACACACATATAGCATTCACGTGAATAAAGGAACTACTTTCTATTGTAAACAAACAAGGATGCAGACACCAGCACTTTTGATTTGTAAGAGGCTCTTTACATTGTGGTTGTTTAAATTTGTTTCTGAATGAACTAAAACATGTTTCTTGGACTGCAAAAAAACCCAGCTGTTTTGGCACATTCCGCATTGATACAATGTCATGGATTTAGGCTAGCTACATTATATAAAAAATGGAAGATTAGATCCTTACAAATAACATACAAGTGACAAGGCATAAACTGTCTTCTTTATCTGGTGATAAGAATGACAAAATAAAATATACTTAAGTTTTACATCCTCAATTTCCTCAAAATGTTTTTTCTTAATTCTGCAAATCTGAATTACATGAGCCATGTCATAGGTTTTCAATCTGGATTGCACATTTCGAAATTGTGCTGTAATTTCGATGATAAGTGCAATTGCATCCTCCTTACTGCACTCAAAATGAAATAAGCATTAAATTCCATAGTGTCTTTTTGATAATTGCAATTGAAAGACTTCATATTTTTCCCACGTTATGATTTCAAACATTCAGTGACAGAAACGGAAACACATTTGCAGACGTAAACACGCTTCTCCCATGCAACTTCAATCCAATGTATTTCATGTATAATTTGCACAGATGAATCCAGTCCAAAATCACAAACTTTCGTCGAATCGAAACAAAATACCAAAATATATTCATTCCAGATCAAGTGGAAAAGTTGTTGCAATGCACATTCATTCACAATATGACTGGAAATTTCAATTTTAACTAGACATGCCATTTTCTTTTTTAAGTTATGTCGAGCACGCGACTAAGTTCAGATTTATCTGGGCGGAGTTATGTGCTCATTATTAATGATGTCATTGTGTAATGACAAATCTGTGCTTGAGTATTTAGTTCGGAATACAGCATTCATTCATTTACATTGTTTCTTGTTTATATAATTAAACCTTAGGTAGAATAAAAAAATGAGAATATAATAAAAAGGCGACTGCATTTGTATGGGAAAATATGAACTTGTTTTGTGGGAAGGATATACTACACTCACAAGTTCGTGCAGTATTCCATCCCAAAACTCGTTCATATTTTCCCATACAAATGCAGTAACCTATAAGTACTGTTGGTGAGAAAACTATTCTGATAAAAACAGCCAAATATGAAGAAAAAAAACATTTCACGGTTGTTTTGGCCTGTTTAGCTGATGGATCAAAGCTGCCTCCTGTCATCATTTTTAAAAGGAAGACCCTGCCAAAAAGTATGAAATTTCCTGCTCTTGTCATCATTCATGCACATGAAAAGGGATGCATGGATGAAAGTGGAACAGTTGAATGGTTGGAGAAAGTCTGGAACAAGGGACCAGGTGCGCTTCTTCAGAAAACTTCAGTGCCTGTTAGGGACATGTTTCAAGCACACAAGACAGATGAGGTCAAAAAGGCCACAAAGAAAATGAAAACTACATTGGCTGTGATACCAGGAGGTTTAAAATTAGAGTTACAACCTCTTGATGTCTGCCTAAATAAGCCATTTAAAGAGAGGTTACAAAAGATGTGGTCCCAATGGGTTTGTTCAGGCGCAGTGAAGATGACAAAAGGCTGGAATTTCATGAGGCCGGACATCGACTTGGTTGCCAAATGGATCAAAGATGCATGGGACTCATTTCCATTGGAAATGATTGCCAAATCATTTCAGAAGTGCTGTATCAGCAATGCCATGAATGGAACTAAGGATGATGCCATATTTGAATCAGACAGTGACTGGGAGAAATGAGAAGCAGACCGACACTATCAGATGACCCTAATGACCGTGACGATGTATATTATGACAGCACACCCATAACAGAAGCCAAGTTTTATGAACTGTTTGGTAATTCTGATACCGAGCCAGATTTTGAAGGAGTCTAAAAGTGATAGACCTTTTATAATTCATGATTTTAGTATGATGATTTTATTATTTCAATTAAGACGTGACATTGAAAATAAATTTTTAGTTTGTATTTCAGCATATAAATTAGTTTTCTTACTTTCATTTTCGTTAGGTTTGAAGATAATATTTTATTTTAGTGATGTGATTTGCCTAAATAAATGCATTTATGCATAAATTTATTTGTGCATCTTATAATGTAGTCTAGAACTTATGGGTCGGCTTATGCACGGGTCATGCACTTTTTAATGATTTTACCTTTTCATTTTGGGGAGTCAGCTTATACATGAACGGGCTTATACATGAATGGGCTTATACATGAGCATATATGGTAGTTTATTCAAGTCCACATAACTAGCACCTCTTTTGCAGATCACAGGTAAAATTTGAGTAGTTGATGTCCAAATCCTGGTATGTGTTTTTTTTTTTTATACACACTCTTGATCTGACAAAGTAATTTTGTCATCATTTGTGCTTCTTCAGTAGTAATACACCAACAAGACAATTAACACACAAACCTTAATCATGTATAAGCCATTTGAAGAATGTGTATTTCACAGTTGAAAAATGTTTGGATGGTCTGGGAATTGTATCTAGAACCATGATAACTCTTGATGGATTTTCTGCCACTTGACTTATCTGAGGTTCATTGCTGTGATGTATTTCCCTCAGTAGTTTAAAGATATAACTTTGCATCTGTACTATGTTTGATAGCCCTGATGTACTAAATCTGATAGTCCAATTGTTGTTGAGAACGATTGACACACACTGACCACCAAATATTATAGTGGGAGAGTCAGAGCCAGACCAGGGTTTCAGTTGGGGACCTCTCTAACTCTAGATGGGCATGAGCTATCTGAGTCAGTACACCTGACCCAGTCGGTGTCATGTACAATCCATCCTGTGATCAATGGGATCAGATATTAGCTCATGTCTGAATCAAAACTTTAAGTCCATACAGATTAATAACACAGTGCTTACTGATCAATATCAAAAATTGTTAAATTAATGAATTTGATGAACCTTCTTGTTCCAGGCTTAAAGGTCATAACCTATAGCTACCGTGACCTACTTTGACAGATGGAAATTATTTTATTTTGGAGGGGAAAAAAATCAGTGGCTTATTTCTTTGAAAATTGATGCAGATTTTTCAACAGTACTTTCCCTTCTACTCTAGAACTTTTAAACTGATGGAGATAGAGGTATTAGACTTGGTAAACACATACAACTAGAAAGTGTTGTGTACTACATTGGGGATTTTATACTCAAGGTCAGTGTCATGGTGTTTAATGTTGAATTGTTCTATTACACAATCCTTTTTGAGTCATTTGAGATGAAATTTGGTATAACTACATATCACTATTGACTGAAATGTCATGTACAGCAATAGAGGCCCTGTCTTCAAGGTCAAGGGCACACATCATTAGTTTCTAACTTAATGGCCATTCAAGTTAATGGATAAAGCTTGGTATATTTTCACTTCAGCATGTTTTGCATTCAACATTTCAGGTCTCATCCTCAAGATAAAGATTAAAGATTAATATTTTATGGTTTCATTTCTTCCTGCTCTATATCATAAGGCATGTTTTTGACATACAAGCATGAACCATGATTCACATATGCTAATAAATTGTGATAGTATCTTATGTATCACAGTCAAGGTTTATCTTCAGGGTCAATGTCTCTGCTTAATTTTTGTTTTTAAAAATCCATTTTCTGTACTTTTCCACCAGTATTCTTTGAGATAGGGCAGGGCAGTAAAATTTGGTTGTTTCTCATATCTGATCAGTAACTTTAAAGCTCTGTCTTAGAGGTCATTGTCAGATTTCAACAAGTTCATTTTGTGACATCACCATGGTGGGGGAGATCACTGCATTTGCTTGTTGTTTGGCTCTGTTAGTCCTGGAGCACATACTATGGTCTATTTCAGTTACCTGTAGCACAGGTTTCTTATTGCTGTTCGTTTTAAACTGCTTGGAGAATTGCCATGAAACTTTACAAACACAGATATCTGAATATGTAGTTAGTTGTAAATGAAAATGGTGCTGATCAGACATTGAATATAACTATAGTACCCATCTTGGAAAGCTTGTTATGGCTCCTTTTCCAGAATGGATGTTTGTGTCAAGTGGGATTTTCACCCAAAGACGTATGATGTTTAGTTGGCCCTGAATGATCTGGCATCTTTCTTATGGCTGGTCATATCAAAATGGGATATTCACTCAAAGACTTTTTATGATGTCTACTTTGTCCTAAAAGAAAATGGCACCACTTGAATATCCCATAATGGCCATGAATGAATGTTTATTGACATGGGGTTTTCACCTAAAGACTTTTTATGATACCAGGTTGCTTCTAAATGAAAATGGTGCTGTTCAGATAGTCTGTATTGTCTGCCATGGTGACCAGCTTGACAATTTTTATATTTTCACTTCTGCTAAGAAGATGGTCATATCAACACAGGGTTTTCACTAAATAACTTTATATGATATCCAGTTGATCCTAAATTATAATGGTACAACATTGACATCTGGTATGGCTGCTATCCTAAATGAAAATGGTGCTCATCAGATCTCCTGTGGTACCCATGTTTTAAATCTTGTTTTCACTTTTTCTGCTAAATTTTTAAATATAGTGACGTGGGATTCTCAATTCAAAACTTATAATATGCAGTTGGTTCTAAATGAAATTTACCTATCGCCACTTGTCAATCACACTGATCAATTAACCAATCAGCAAACATAAATTAGACACACCTCCAGGCATTGTTGTCTGCCATTTTCCTCCGACAAGCTGCTTGTGGCAATAATGAATTGATTATGATAAGTATTTACAACTTTTGCAATGATTTGTTGATTTATCGAAAAGGGTGAAAAGAATTTTGTGGTAGCCTTGTAATTCTGACAGCTGATATCCAGATTGTCTAACTGGAAGAATTAGAATTAGTCCTTTTCCAAAACGTAGACAGAACTTTGATGGATAAAGATTTTCTGTGGTCATGTGTACAGTCAGCTGAATATGGAAACAATTGATGGCAATTACAACATGTTTGTTTCCATAAAAGTGTAGAAAAGCATGTCTCATCGATTGCTTGAAGAAAAAAAAAGTTGAAATTGAAAAAGATATGTAAAAATAAACATTTCTAGAATATGGGCAGAGAACCCCCTAACTTTCAGACTTTGATGTATACTATATTACTTTTAAGTTTGAAAATTTACACATTAATCATCTTAATCTTGAATGACTCTTTACCTTTTCACTGGGTTGAAGGAGGGGTGGGGATACAAAAATGTAAAAATGGAATACAAAAACATTGCTTTCAGATTTTTATTATCCAATACATTAGGCAAAGATTTACATGTTTTCAGCAGCAGACATCATTGGTCAAAATTCCGTCTGATGAACACAGTAGAACTTTAAAATTATTATGTACAACAGTATACTTCTAACCAGCAATTATTTATGATTTTCTTATTAATTTTTATTTCATTTACTTCCAAGGCAGAAGAGACATAAGCCAGATAAAATTAATAAGGATAAAATTATATACTAAATAAATTAGTATCTTTTGGAGTGAATTTCCTTTTACATGAATAAGTTCTCGAGCAGCTTTAAAATGTATTTATATTATTTACTGCAATAAAACACTTAGGTTATTACTATACAAACTTGAACTGTAAATATAAATATTGTCTACTGCAGTATAATTTGTGGAATTTTATGATTTTACATATTTAGGAACAGTTCAAATAATTTTTAATAAACATATCACCTAAACTGAAACATTTCTTTGCCAAATACTGCATGCTTGTCGGAGGTTAACAGGTGGTAATGTCACGTGATGTGGTAGGTGGAGTGATCTGTCATCTTGCATAAAGTCAAATTGTACCAAGGTAGTGATACTGAAAATGTTGTTATAGCTGCTTCTATACTCCTGGTTGAATGTCATTTATTATCCTGTAATACCTTGACTGAGGCATATTGTAATATCCTATAATATCATGACTGAGGCACATTTTAATATAGTATAATAACTTGACATAGTCCCATTTAATTGTCCTGTAATACCTTGACTGAGGCATATTGTAATAACATGTAATACCTTGACTGAGCCCCATTTAATTATCCTGTAATACCTTGACTGAGCCATATTGTAATATCCTATAATATCTTGACTGAGGCACATTTTAATATAGTATAATAACTTGTCATAGTCCCATTTAATTGTCCTGTAATACCTTGACTGAGTCCCATTTAATTATCCTGTAATATCTTGGTTGAGGCATATTGTAATATCCTGTAATATCTTGACTGAGGCCCATTTTAATTAGTGTAATAACTTGACTGAGTCCCATTTAATTGTCCTGTAAAACCTTGACTGAGACATATTGTAATATCGTGTAATACCTCGACTGAGTCCCATTTAATTGTCCTGTAATACCTTGACTGAGCCATATTGTAATAACGTGTAATACCTTGACTGAGTCCCATTTAATTATCCTGTAATACCTTGACTGAAGCATATTGTAATATCCTGTTATATCTTGACTGAGGCCCTTGACTGAGGCCCATTTTAATATAGTGTAATAACTTGACTGAGTCTCATTTAATTGTCCTGTAATACCTTGACTGAGACATATTGTAATAATGTGTAATACCTTGACTGAGTCCCATTTAATTATCCTGTAATATCTTGACTGAGGCATATTGTAATATCCTGTAATATCTTGACTGAGGCCCATTTTAATATAGTGTAATAACTTGACATAGTCCCATTTAATTGTCTCGTAATACTTTGAGACATATTGTAATAATGTGTAATACCTTGACTGAGTCCAATTTATTTATCCTGTAATATCTTGGTTGAGGCATATTGTAATATCCTGTAATATCTTGACTGAGGCCCATTTTAATAAAGTGTATTAACTTGACATAGTCCCATTTAATTGTCCCGTAATACTTTGAGACATATTGTAATAACGTGTAATACCTTGACTGAGTCCAATTTAATTATCCTGTAATACCTTGGTTGAGGCATATTGTAATATCCTGTAATATCTTGACTGAAGCCCATTTTAATAAAGTGTAATAACTTGACATAGTCCCATTTAACTGTCCTGTAATACCTTGACTGAGACATATTGTAATATCATATAATACCTTGACTGAGTCCCATTTAATTGTCCTGTAATACCTTGACTGAGACATTGAAATATCGTGTAATACCTTGACTGTGTCCCATTTAATTATCCTGTAATACCTTGACTGAGGCATATTGTAATATCCTGTAATATCTTGACTGAGGCCCATTTTAATAAAGTATAATAACTTGACATAGTCCCATTTAACTGTCCTGTAATACCTTGACTGAGACATATTGTAATATCATATAATACCTTGACTGAGTCCCATTTAATTGTCCTGTAATACCTTGACTGAGACATTGAAATATCGTGTAATACCTTGACTGTGCCCCATTTAATTATCCTGTAATACCTTGACTGAGGCATATTGTAATATCCTGTAATATCTTGACTGAGGTCTATTTTAATATAGTGTAATAACTTGACATAGTCCCATTTAATTGTCCTGTAATACCTTGACTGAAGCATATTGTAATATCCTGTAATATCTTGACTGAGTCCCATTTAATTATCCTGTAATACCTTGACTGAAGCATATTGTAATATCCTGTAATATCTCGACCGAGTCCCATTTAATTATCCTGTAATACCTTGACTGAGTCCCTTTTAGTTATCCTGTAAAACCTTGACAGAGGCATATTGTAATATCATGTAAGATCTTGGCTGAGGCCCTTTTTATATAGTGTAATACCTTGACTGAGTTCCATTTCACTGACAATTGCATGAGTGTTCATTTTCTCTGTTAACTTTTGCAGGCAGAATGTAACATCTTTTAGTGAGAACAGAAGTCCTATTGATGTAGCAGCATCTGGAGATCAGGGAACCATCAGAGAGCAACATCATTCTCGTGGTTACAGTTTCAACGGAGACAAAGATGATACTATTGACCTTGCAGAGAGACTTGATCTCGTGTTACAGAAAATGCTGGAGTTGTCATCAATATCTCTCCCAGATGGTAAAATCATCTCTAGCCATCAAACTCATGTAAATTTTCAATGACTGGAACAGCTTATGGGATGTTCTGTTGTCCATTGTCTGTCCCCCATTCATTGTCTGTCTATCACACAAGTTTGTTATTCCTCCTACTTTTAAACTAGTTGGAGAATTGCCATGATAACTTGACGCACACATTTATCCCTGAATGAAAAGAGTGCCATTCGGACAAACATTATATGGCTACCACAGTGACCATCTTAAAAATCTTCATACTGCTACTCCCCCCAAATTAATGGTCATATCAACAACTTGGAGTTTTCACTAAAAGAATTCTGATGTAGTCTAGTTGATTGTAATGAAAATTGTGCTTATCTGATGTACAGTATGGCCACCACAGAAGTGCTTATCTGATGTACAGTATGGCCAGCACAGAAGTGCTTATCTGATGTACAGTATGGCCAGCACAGAAGTGCTTATCTGATGTACAGTATGGCCAGCACAGATGTGCTTATCTGATGTACAGTATGGCCAGCACAGAAGTGCTAATCTGATGTACAGTATGGCCAGCACAGAAGTGCTAATCTGATGTACAGTATGGCCACCACAGAAGTGCTTATCTGATGTACAGTATGGCCAGCACAGAAGTGCTAATCTGATGTACAGTATGGCCACCACAGAAGCCATCTTGAAAATCTTGTTGTTGCTACTCCAGTTAAACAGAAAGTCATATTGACATGGGGGTTTTAACTAGAGGACTTTTTATGATGTCCTGTTAGTCCTAATGAAAATGATGCTGTTATGATGTCTGAGCTTGAAAGTCTTGTTATTGCATCTCCTGAAATGATGGTCCTATCAGTGAAAGGACCTCTTGTGATGTCTAGTTGTTCCTTAATTAAAATGGTGCCTGAGGTCCAATACTGCTGCAACAGCAGCCATCTTTACAGTCTTGTTTTTGCTGCTTCTCCTGAACAGAAAGTAATATTGACATGGGGTCTTTCACCAGAAAACGTTTTATGAAAATGGTTGCCAATCTGAAGTCCATTGGCCCTCTTGAAAGTCTTAATTATGGCTACTTTTCCTTGATTGCTGGTCACATCAACATCGTGCATCCACCAAAAGATATGATGTCTGTTTGATACTAAATGGAAATAGTGAAAATCTTATGCCTAATATGGTCACCATTACAGCCTTTTTCAAAATCTTGGTATTGTTACTGCACTAGCATGGAAAGTGATATCAACTTGTAGTTTTCACCAAAAGACTTTGTATGATGTTTGATTGGTCCTAATTTAAAACGGTGCTGATGTTATGTCCATTAAAGCCACCATTTTGGCCATCTTGAAATCTCAATGATACTTATAATTGGAAGGTCATTTCTGTTTGTGATTCTCATCAAAAGACTTTTTATGATGCCGGCAGACCTACCAACTCTTACAATTTGTCCATATGTCTGATGGAAATCACCCTTAAAACAGACCTAACAACTCTTACAATTTGTCCATATGTCTGATGGAAATCACCTGTAAAATACAAACTTATGAAGAAAGAAAAAAAGCAAACATTACAGAAATGTGATTGTTGCAGTAAAATCTAGATTCTGGCTTATCCATATTTGATTCAGATCTGAGCTTCATATTAGATTCATGGACTTGGCCAGCAAGGAAACAGACTATCTTTACAAGTGTACATCAGATGCTAAAAACTCTGCATACTTTTCTTCATGCAAAATTTCTACATCATCGAGCTGATGCTTGTAGAATTTTCTTTACAAAAGTGGTGTCCCACAAGTGATACATGTACAAGATGTAATGACAATGTGCCTTTTAAAAATTTTCAAGAGTACAGAAGAATTAAAAAAATGGAACATTCAGAGTCTTGGAGGGAGGGTAGGAAGGGCAACAATTTAACTTGTTGGACATGTTGATTTTGAGTATGTCTGATAGCAGGAGGGATGATTGCTGTCGCCACATGAATTTGAAAAGAACCCATGGCTTACATCAAGTGGAGAGATAGCAAGAAGCCATTGAGCTCATTGGGTTTGGAACTGCAGTTTGTGAAACTGTACTGCAGATGATTAAGGTCTAAGTCCACTTTACGATCATTTTAGTTGAACATGTTGTATACTACCTCTGCATCTGTCTTGAAACACATTTCTAAGCATTTTAAGTGCATGTTTTCCAACTTGACCCTAGCATATCATGATAGTTTATTACACCTTACTAAAAACTGGTATAACATATGTGAAAAAATTTACTTCTTTGCTGAGACTGTCTTATTAGCTTTGATAGGTCTGTGTCTGGTTGGTCCTAAATAAAAATGATGCAGAATAACTGTCAGTATTGATGGATATATCAATATTGGGTTTTCACCAATAGACTTCTTATGGTACCTAAGTGAATATTCCTACATAGTCCAAAATTGATGCCATGATGACTGTCTTTAAGATTTTGATGTTACTACTGTCCCTGGATGATTTGTCTGACATATTGAGATGGGGTTTTCACCACAAGTCCTCTTATGTTACATACTTGATCTTAAATCGATGCCAGTCTGACATTCAGTATGTCCAACACAGCAACTAATTTTTAAAGATCTTATTATTGCAAAAGAATATCATAGATGGTTTCAACACTAAGTAGTTACATGAAAGAAATGTTCTTATTTTTAATTCCTGGAAATCATTTTTGGCTACAAGTGTAACTGTGAAGATCAAGGTCTTTAGATTGCCATCATATTTCATGATTATAATGTCCTATTATCAATAAGAAACTTAATTCATCATTCAGTGCTGAATAATGATAATAATAACAAACATAACATTAATCTTCCTTCTATATGGTCCTTAATGGAAAAGTTAACAAATACAATTTATACCAATATTTCAGTTCTAATACATCACATATGCATACTCGTACAAAGTTAACAAATACAATTTATACCAATATTTCAATTCTAATATATCACATATGCATACTCGTACGTTATAATACATCACACATACATATTTGTACATTCTAATACATTACACATACTTACTCATACATTTTAATACATCACACATACATAAGCATACATTCTAATACATTAGACATACATACTCATACATTCTAATAATCACACATATATACTCATACATTCTAATACATCACACATACATACTTGTACATTCTAATACATCACACATACATATTTGTACATTCTAATACATTACACATACTTATACATTTTAATACATCACACATATATACTCATACATTCTAATACATTAGACATACATACTCATACATTCTAATAATCACACATATACTCGTACATTCTAATACATCACACATATATACTCGTACATTCTAATACATCACACATACATACTTGTACATTCTAATACATGACACATATATACTTGTACATTCTAATACATCACACAAACATACTCATAGATTCTAATACATCATATGTACATTCTAATACATTACATATAAATATTCATACATTTTAATACGTTACTTATAGACATATATTTTAATACATTACATATAAATATTCATACATTCTAATACATTACCAGACCTGCCAACTCTTAAAATTCTGCCGTAAGTCTTACAGAAATTACCCTTAAAATACGGACTTATGGCATACGAGCAAAAACTACTGGAAAGTGATAGTTGATGAAAAATCCGGAAAATTGGTTAATCCTTGTTTGATATGAATCCAGTTTTCACATTAGGATTAGTGAAATAAGTCAGGGAACCAGACTAACTTTACAGCAGCAACCCAGACACTTTAAACTGCACCTGTTTGTTCATGCAAAGTTTCCTGCATTATCAAACTGTTGATTATAGAATTTATTTTAAATGGCATCCAGAAGTGATGCATGTTTAAGATGAAAGGGAAAATAAGCTTCTAAAAAGTGTTAATAATCAACGCAGAAGAATAAAAAGGAGTATTCAGATTCTTGTGAATAAAAGCTGGAAAGGACACAATTACATTTATTGGACATCACATGCCAATTTGAGTATGTATCATGGTGGGAGATATGATTGCCGTCATCATGTGAAATGGAAAAAGAATTTCCAAGAATTACATCAAGTTGAGAGATAGCAACAAGCCATTGAGTTGCATAGGGTTTGGAACTAAAGTTTGTGCAACTGTACTTGTGGTAAATAAAGTCTACGCATACTTGACAAACTTTCCAGTTGAACATAATGTTTATTGTCACTGCATCAAACTTTTAATTACTTTTTACAGTTTTTCAAGAGCAGTTATTAATATTTTGTTACACCGTACTGAAAACTGGTCAGTCTTATAGAAAAAAATCAACTGCCTTACTAAGACAGACTCATCAGGGTTGGCAGGTCTGCATTACAAATAAATATTGATATATTTTAATACACCGCCCCAGTAGCCTAGTGGTTAGAGAATCCACCTCGGATCCGGGAGGTCATGGGTTCAATCCCTGGCTGAGTCATACCAAAGACTTACAAAAATGGTACTAACAGCTGCCTCGCTGGGCGTTCAGCATTAAGAGGCTAGTATTAGGACTGGTCGGCCTGGTGTCAGGATAATGTGACTGGGTGGGACATCATGCTACATGTCTGCAGCATGATGCCCCAGTGCTAGAGATCACTATAAACTGCCACATTGCAGACATCGTAGAGATATGACTGAACAATTTTTAAAGCTACTTTAAATATCCAAATCACATCATATATTTTAATACATTGCATATAAATATTCATACATTCTAATACATCACATATATACATATATTTTAATACATTGCATATAAATATTCATCCATTCTAATACATCACATATATACATATATTTTAATACATTGCATATAAATATTCATACATTCTAATACATCACATATATACATATATTTTAATACATTGCATATATTCATACATTCTAATACATTGCATATAAATATTCATACATTCTAATACATTACATATAAATATTCATACATTCTAATACATCACATATATACATATATTTAATATATTACATATAAATATTCATACATTCTAATACATCACATATATACATATATTTAATATATTACATATAAATATTCATACATTCTAATACATCACATATATACATATATTTAATATATTACATATAAATATTCATACATTCTAATACATCACATATATACATATATTTAATATATTACATATAAATATTCATACATTCTAATACATTACATATAAATATTCATACATTCTAATACATCACATATATACATATATTTTAATACATTGCATGTAAATATTCATACATTCTAATACATTACATATAAATATTCATACATTCTAATACATCAGATATATACATATATTTTAATACATTGCATATAAATATTCATACATTCTAATACATTACATATAAATATTCATACGTTCTAATACATCAGATATATACATATATTTTAATACATTGCCAATAAATATTAATATATTACATATATACCTATATTTTAATACATTACACATAAGTATTCATACATTATAATACATTACAAATAAATATGCATATATTCTAATACATTATATACAGATATTCATGCATTCTAAAATATTACATATATGCATATATTTTAATACATTACATATAAATATTCATACATTCTAATGCATCACATATATACATATATTTTAATACATTGCTTATAAATATTCATACATTCTAATACATTACAAATAAATATGCATATATCTTAATATAGAACATATTAATAATCATGCATTCTAATACATCACATATATACATATATTTAATATATTACATTTAAATATTCATACATTCTAATACATCACATATATACATATATTTAATATATTACATATAAATATTCGTACATTCTAATACATCACATATATACATATATTTAATATATTACATATAAATATTCAAACATTCTAATACATCACATATATACATATATTTAATATATTACATATAATTATTCATACATTCTAATACATTACGTGGGTCCATTTCAGTTTTATATTGTAATCAAATACCATGAAGTTATAATGAAGGATTTGAGTCTATTTCAGTTGGGGTCTTCAGAAAGTTCTCACTCATCTTCTTTCTTTCATAGTTAATTAAAAATTTATTTGGGTTGATAACAATATGGAGTGTTCCAAAAAACAGCTTAAAAATTAATATGCTTTGTATGTTCTGAAAAACAGCAACAGTGAAAGTTGACTACTTGTTTATGATCAACTTCTCAGGCCCAGCCAAAAGTACAATATTCAGGGTAGCAAGAAACCTCTGAATTTTTATTCCCTAAGTGTTGTATGCACTAAGCAACACAACTGAAGATTCTAAGCTTGAAAAGGGATCATTTCAAAACAATATGGTAAGTCTGTATGGCTTTCAATCAGTAGAAATTAAATTCTCCATCCCTATTCCTTCCAGATACAGAAGGTCCAGACACAGTTGATGCAGAGAAAGTGATTAATGACAAGCAGTTAGGAGCTGCTCAATATACTAGAACCATTGATAACAAGTCTACAGTAGTTAGTCGTGTTCCCAACAAAAGTGTAGAAGACTTGTATCACAGTGATTGCACAAATTGTCCACCAAGTGGACCTGGATTGCCTTCCCTTTCTCCTCAACATGTGAAATCAGACAGCCAGAGTGCTACAGACTTGACATTTGAGGGAGATAATTATGACAGCCTAGGGGCATGTGGTGGGATGCCTCAACCTCTGCTGGACCCTGATGGACAGGTTGATGATGGAAATGATTATGAGGATATTCCCATTGAAGGGAACATGCTTCAGAAGTTGCTGAGTACAGAAAAGATAGACATTTCTTATCCAGAGCTTTTGTCAGGTGGAAGTGGTTTTGGTGCAATAAAGGATATTTCTGTATCCAATATTTATCTACAGGATGAGGATAAAACAAAAGACTTTTCTTCCAAAGATCTTAGTGAATTTTGCAAAACAGAGAGGCCAAAAACGTATTCTTACAAGAAATCAGCTCGCCTGTTTGCAGCCAACACTCCTGGAGAGGATGAAAAGGTGTTTTCTATAGTCAGCCCTGGATCAGAGGATTTCTCTGAGTCGGGGATCATAGAGGCATGGGTTTGTGTACCTCCTTCAGGGTCCCAGTACTCAGATCACACCCCCGGGACAGACACAACAGCAGACTCTTACTCGTGTGAGGAGCAGGCAGAGGAGGGAGCATTTGAAGGGAATGTTGATTCAAAGGTCATAGGGGTGACGACTGAAGATAGTACAAGTCAGGGAAATGACCAAAGAATGACAATTCAGGAAATGACAGAAAATCTGATTCAGGTGACAAAAGCAATGAAAGAAGAACTGAATTTGCAGGACAAGTTGCTCATGGGAAATAACTCTCAGGAATCACACTGTCAATCAAACACAAAAGTGCCAACTCATTCGGACTTGCCACTAAGTGGTAAAAATAGATTTTGTAAAAAAGAACCAAATGTAGCATTTGACAGAACTGTAAGTTCAAACTTTTGCCCTAGGACTGAGCCAGTTTCTCATCTTCAAGAAAACAGTAATAACCCAAATATAGATTTAGAGATCACTACAGCTGAAGAACTAGTCGGCTCACAAAAAGCTAAAGCAGAGGAGCCAGTCAACTTGCAGGATATGGACTCATTCTTTGAGCAAATGCAAATAGCGACAGATGACCAGTCTACATATGTATAATGTATACAAAAGTTGTTGGCAGTAGAGATGATGGGTACCAGCATTAGATTGAATAGGGTGATTTCATAGAGCCACCCTATTCAAGAATTGAACTTAATATTTTACAGAATTCATGAATTTTTGAAGCTTGAAAATAAATTACACACAACATGAAAGTTACTGCAAATAGTTGTAACAATGAATCTCAAGCAAGTGAAATTCCTCAAAACCAAACCCTTGGTTTACAGGAGTTCCCACAAAACTGAAATTTTATGGGAGGTCCCAAATATTTCCTAAATTAATACAAGCATTTTTTTCTTCTCCAGTTAACAAAACCGATGTACTTCAAAAACCAAAACAAATTTCTATCATAAAATTTAATTTAACACATTTAAACAAACAAAACAAAAACTCCCTTTAAACATGGAAGTATATTTTAGCTGCTAAATTCCTGGTGGACCAGACTATTTACATTCTACTGTAGTAGGCTTATCACCAAGAAAATGTTTCAAAGGCACATAAGCTTAAAACAATACTTGGCATAATGCAGTGACACAGATCAGGGACAACAGTAGGCTAATCCAAAGTCTTTGCACCATAAAAAAAATGAGCCAGCGTTGAAGGTAAATTATTATTGACTAAATGCTTGTAGATGAGCCATTTATTTTATAATTATGATTTATGATATTAATTTGTATACATAATCAATGGAACAATTTTTGTTGTTTTATTTTAAATTAAATACCCAGGCTTTATTAACCAGGCATCTGGATAGTCACACCATTTTGGCAGGAACATTCATGTTATGTGGGCATATGGTATTTATACTTTAAGGGAATTCTCAATGCTGTATACATGTTGATCTTAGTTCAAGTCAAGCCTCCAGGATGGTATGTTATTCTCTCATTTGTTAATCATATTTAATATTAATGTATTTATTCATATATTATAATGATGAAATAAGATCACTAGCATACTGCTAATTCTCCACACTGGTGAAGATTTTCATATATGTATAATGGAGAATCATTTGCACATTGCAATTAGGTGTAAAATTGTATACCTTGGACAGCAACTAGTCTTACACTGATCCCGATATTTGCATTTTTAGGTCACCATCTTACTGCCTAAAAAACAGTATTGGGTAACATGTTCTGAGGTCAACTAACATTAGAATGAGAAATCAGATTTTCAGGAATATCTTGGCAGCCCATATTGATGCTTTTCTACAAACTTAAGTCATATTGCTCGAGTCAGACTTTACTTAGCATAATGTCATTTTTCTAATAAATTCAAATTCAGACAGAAGCACAAAAAACAGGTTTTCAAGTTCTGTTGACCTAGAATGCAGCTGGCTGAAATGCATTGGAATAGGGAATGCCAAAATTGTTTTAAGTTGAAGTATATTTTTTAATAAAATGAATATATTTAATATTAAATAAATGTGTATGGATAGCTTTGTTTCATTCGAGATACTTACCCTGCAAATTTGACTTCTGATGTTAGTTGACCTCGGAACACAATATTTGGCATGACATATTACTTTTGGAACACAATATTTGGCATGACATATTACTTTTGGAACACAATATTTGGCATGACATATTACTTTCGGAACACAATATTTGGCATGACATATTACTTTTGGAACACAATATTTGGCATGACATATTACTTTTGGAACAGAATATTTGGCATGACATATTACTTTTGGAACACAATATTTTACTTTTGGAACACAATATTTGGCATGACATATTATTTTTGGAACACAATATTTGGCATGACATATTATTTTTGGAACACAATATTTGGCATGACATATTACTTTTGGAACACAATATTTGGCATGACATATTACTTTTGGAACACAATATTTGGCATGACCTATATTACTTTTGGAACACAATATTTGGCATGACCTATTACTTTTGGAACACAATATTTGGCATGACCTATTACTTTTGGAACACAATATTTGGCATGACCTATTACTTTTGGAACACAATATTTGGCATGACCTATTACTTTTGGAACACAATATTTGGCATGACATATTACTTTTGGAACACAATATTTGGCATGACATATTACTTTTTTGTCACACCTAGCATCACCAGTATTCAGATTTGGCATGACATATTACTTTTTTGTCACTCCTAGCATCACCAGTATTCAGATTTGGCATGACATATTACTTTTTTGTCACTCCTAGCATCACCAGTATTCAGATTTGGCATGACATATTACTTTTTGTCACTCCTAGCATCACCTGTATTCAGATTTGGTGTCACCAGTAGATATATTTAGGATTAAAATTTGGTGTCACCAGTAGATATATTTAGGATTAAAATTTGGTGTCATCAGTGTGAATATTCAGATGAATTAAATTTTGGTGTCTACATTGGGAATGTTCAGGTGAATTAATATTTGATGTCATCAGTGGCAATATTCAGGTGAATTAAAATTTGGTGTCATCAGTGTGAATATTCAGTTGAATTAAAATTTGGTGTCATCAATAGGTATATTCAGCTGAAACAGAAGTTTTTATCCTTCATGCTTGTTGTCTGAGTTACCTAATACCTTCCTATCCTTTGATGGGTATTTTGAGCATAAAAACAGGGAGAGGGCATCAGAGCACATTCCCTATTATGAATATGGAATTGGACACAGGGGCAAGCAAAATAATTGTGCAGTATTTATTTTTTCCTACCTACCTGAAAATTTAAATTCTCAGATATAAAGATTAAAACATGATATACCCCTTAAATATGTTGACATAGGAGTAAAATTAGTGTTTATTGGGGCAGATAATCTTTTCTTTGATGTCTGAAATCAAGGGTAATCAGAACTGGATCAGCTTTTTCTGTCAATAATTTCTTTATTTCATATGATCATAGGACACAGACTCATGTATTTTATAACACAAGTTTTCAATAAGCAGTAATGATTAATCTTTTTTAGCTAATTAAATGCTAAAGTTATCATGGGGACATGTATGACATACAGGCCATGGCCAGCCTCTAGTTCTGTTTTTTCTGGTTTAAGTCATTTCTGAAAAGGTAATTGATGTAGCTTTCATCATCTTTGAAGGGTTTGTATAATATTTTTCCTAGTCAGATTTTGCTGAATCATGTTTATGATATGTTTTGCTTTTAACTTATGCTTTCTAGTGTCAGGATGGTAGACATACCTGGTTGCATCTAAGACGTGATTGTGCAATTTCTGCACAATTAAAATAACTGCCACAAAATTGTTTTCTACTTTTGCACAGACTGGAGCAAAATACAGTACAAGTATTGTTTGCAAATTTATATAAATCCAACCCTTTTTTTTATTTTGCTATTTTTATACACAGAAGTCAATGTGACTTTGTCCAGAAAATCAGTACACCAGTCAACGACATAAATGCCATATGCTGGGATCTGACTGGCTGTCTGCAGCTAGCACCAAAGAGAGCAACTACATTGAGCCCCCTAAATAAAATGCAACCAAAAACTACCCTTTAAAGGATTCGAATCTCAGATTCAGCCAGTGTGGGTATGTGAGAAAGCTGCCAGTAGCTTCTTGAGGGTCAGTGGTTATTTCCGTGGATTTCCCGGGTTCTTCCTCCATCATTAATACTGGCTGCCATATATGGCCTATCGTGTGCTGAAAAATGGCATTAAATCCTACAACAACAACAGCAACCATTTAAAAATGATTATATTTTAAAAATCATACAAAGTTGTTGTTTTTTTCAGTGACAAATGTTTGATCATTATATTGGTCCTTTGGGTACCTGCAACAGGATGTCTGAATTATATATATATAATGTGTAGCTGTGTTGTGGGTTATCAGGAAGTGACTGCCTTAATCCACAGGTATCTACAAATCAGCTAATTAAGTAATCACAGTCATTACTTCCAACGTGTTGGATTGAATCCATAAAGAAAAAAATACTCATGAATGTTTGTCCTTTGTCGACACACCAGCATATGATAAGCACTCATTTAATACACTTTATGCCAGGAAGCTAGTTTATGCTGATCTCAAATTGATTAAATACGTGCGTAGACTGGCTGGACTGATGGTGAGTTACAAGTATTGTGTACAATTATTTATCATTACATTGAAGATCTCAAATGAGTTAACAGTAGACGTAACACATTACCAATTATCAGGACACTTGATCATTTTATAGGTACTAGTAATATTGGTATGTAACATTTTGAACACGTGTTATTCTGGTGGGTTATGTTTTTCTTACAATTTCTGGTCTCAGATAAGTAATGTGAAGACCTGTGTTTCACTTATAATACCCAGGATCAGAGACCATTCTATAAATGTAATACTTTGATTCCATTTGGATGTCAAACTACCAGGATCAGAGACCAGTCTATAAATGTAATACTTTGATTACATTTTGGCTTCTTATTACCATAATCAGACACCAGTCTATAAGTCTAATACTTTGATTCCATTTGGACTTTAACACCCAGGATCAGAGATCTGTCTATAAATGTAATACTTTGATTGCGTTTGGACTATTAATTACCAGGATCAGACACCAGTCTATAAATGTAATACTTTGATTCCACCAAGGATCAGAGATCAGTCTGTAAATGTAATACTTTGATTCCAATGAAATTTAAGTAACAAATCAGTGCAGTTGAGAAGTTAATCTTATTTCTTTGCAGATTTCAACTCGTAAGTTTGTCTAAAACGACAAAGGCACACAGACATACATTTGCAGGTGTGTGTATTGGATTTTTTAACATAGCTTTAACAATAATATTGATATACCACTATGTTTGCAGTGTGGCCAGTTGTAGTGATGTCTAGTCTAGAGCGTCATTCTGCAGACACGTAGCATTATGTCCCACCCAGTCACATGATTCTGACATAAGGCCAACCAACCCTAACACTAACCTCTTAAAAGTGAGCACCAAGCGATGAAGCTGCTTGTAGCTTTTTTATAAGTCTTTGGTATGGCTTTGTCAGGGTTCGAACCTGTGACCTCCTGCATCTGAAGCGAATGTTCTAACCACTTAGGTAACTGTAGTAGTCTAGATATACATGTGTAATGCAGGTACAAGAGAAAATCATTGATTGCTGCATTGCAAAAAATGTACTTGCACCTTCATATATATTTATACTTTGATTACATTTTGGCTTCTAATTACCATAATCAGATATATATATATATATATATATATATATATATATATATATATATATATATATATATATATATATATATATGCATTAGAAATTAATTTATTACATTTGCCAGACGTCCAGTGGCTCTGATGTTTTGATGTTTTGATGCCCAATTCAGACTTTGGATGTTACTGCTTAGGAATGAATATTCAGACTTTATAAAGTAATTCTTTTCACTTAAACTGGTATTTGACCTAAACATCGTATGTGAGATGTACATGGCAAGTGGTACACAGTTGACTTGAGGCATCTGTCATTATAACCACTAGCCCTTTCTGTTAGTTCCCATCCAGGTTTGGTTTTGCTAAAAAAAATGTATTCCCAGCAAACAGTTACGTAATTTTAAAAAGACATGGGAAAGATAAAGTTAATTAATCCTGCAAAAATTATGATGCACCCAACTTTACTGTCAACATGCCTGTCTGATTGACATGATATCTGCATTACTGAGTATGTTTTAGGTAACTTGGAAAAATGATTGTGTCAGATTGTAAGCATATTGGCAATTCCATAGCAATATTTTGACCAACTGGGGGGGGGGGGGGAGACAAGGGGTTAATACTGAGCAGGATTGACAGCAACTGCTGATGATAGAACAAATCTCTGACAACAGTTTACAGATTTTTAGGAATTCAGATCTATCAGTAATTCACTGGTCAACAAGTAAAACTGCTTGGGAACCAAGATTTCAAATGGTTGTCCACGGACAACCATGGATTTTCAAAATGTTTCTACTTCTTTAATCTGAAGTGTAGGCAGCATAGATCCAGATCTACTGTCAGGACATTATGACAGATCTGTAGACCCTGATCTGTTATCAGGAAATTATGCATTGGCATGTCCAAAGACACTATCAGGTTATTATGCTCTGACAGGACCATAGATTCAGATTTGCTATCAGAGCATTTTGCTTTGGCATGTCCATAGACCCATTTCTTCTGTCGGGTCACTATGTCTTGATGGAATCATAGACCCAGATTTGTGACTGCTCTAGTATCCTAGTGGTTACAGTGCCTGCCTTGGATGCAGGAAGTCGAAGCTTCAAATCCCAGCCGAGTCATACCAAAGACTTAAAAATGGCACTAACACCTGCCTCGCTAGGCACTCATCGTTAAGAGGTTAGTGTTAGGACTGGTTGGCCTGGTGTCTAGACATCACTATAAACTGCCACACTACAGACATCGTAGCAATGTTACCAAAAAATTGTTAGAGCTACATAAAAAATCCAAATCACACACACACACACACACACACATATGAACCCAGATTTGCCATAATGGAATTTGGAATTATACTCTGAGAGAACCATATACTCAGATTTGCCATAATGGAATTATGCTTTGAAAGAACCATAGATCCAAATTTTCCATAATGGAATTATGCTCTGACAGAACCATAGACCCAGATTTGCCATAATGGAATTATGCCCTGACAGAACCATAGACCCAGATTTGCCATAATGGAGTTATGCTCTGACAGAACCATAGACCCAGATTTGCCATAATGGAATTATGCTCTGACAGAACCATAGACCCAGATTTGCCATAATGGAATTATGCTCTGACAGAACCCAGATTTGCTGTCAGAGCATTTGGTATGTCCATAGACCCATTTCTTTTTTTAAGTCATTATGCTCTGATGGAGCCATAGACTCAGATTTGCCATGAGGGAATTATGCTGTGACAATTTCATAGATCCAGGTCTACTCTTAGGGCATTATTAGCAGCTCTTTGTCAGTTCAGTTTTTCTTAAGTCATATAAGAACACTGACTGTGATCTACCATAGACCCATTGTGTCCACATGTTTACCATTGGGCATGTGTTACTCCTCAATAGATGTGCAGGTACTCGGAGTAATCCAAACAAATGACACATTCGTTATGGCTTTTTTCTTGCATACGTGCATGTGTGATATTTGAAGGACAAAAGAAATTGATTTCCATTTTAAATATAAGTAAGACACAGCTGTGTGTATATACTGTGTACATATATGAATGCCTGAAATTTTCTGTCTATTTCTGTGATGTTGTCATTAATTATTCCTTTAGTAATTTTTGTTTATATTTGAATGTTGTGTCTTATTATGCAGTACTGTACCCACCCTTACAAATGGAAAGCTTTTTGTATGAATTACACTGTCTATTAGAAACTGTGTAGACAGTTAGGATTAACTGTCAGAATGCCCTAAAAAAATGTTTGCTGAATCATAAACAGTCATAGTTGTTTTCATGGTATGTGTTAAATGCATTGGTTTGGAACTGTAATTCTTAAATGATTTCTTTAATGTTGAGTGATCAAATGAATTATTGTAAGTAAATGATTTTTGTGTGGCAGTGGCATGACCTTTTGAAGAAGTTGTGTATTATATATATATATATATATATATATATATATATATATATATATATATATATATATATATATATATATATATACACCCAAGTGTACAATTAAGGGCTTTATTAGATTTACTGTTTCCTCCTCAGCACACCTGTTGACATCAAACTTGCATTATGAATGTATATTAAGTTGAATCTATGTGATACACTTGTACTATCACTTGGACCAGCTTTCATCACGCAAAGGTTTTAATTTAAAAGGAGTTCTCATATACTAGTAAGGCCATTACATTTTCACTGATGTTACATTTGTCCTTCAAATACATTCCCAATTAACATTAGAGCTATAATCTACTACCTCTTGAGTCCATCTTTTAAAAGGGACAAAATGTATCTTTTCCATCAGTATTGTATAGACAGGGGGCAATGACCCTTGCCCATTACCTCCTCATGATGTCACCAGATGTCACCAGTTTTTTAAGCTTTCACTGTTCATTCGTTAATATTGAACAGAGACCATCTGAAAATCAGTTCAGTATACTCCTTGTTTTGAAAAAAAAATTTGGATAATTTGTGCGTAAACCAGACAAACTTCACATGTTGCCCAGTTTTAACAATTAACTGGCCTGGATTGCCATCAGAAGTCAAAAGTTGAATGAATAAAGAAAATACAAGATACAAATAGACTCTGGAAAATGCATTGGAGTATATTGCTACTGACAAGAGAGCTGCATATACTATCTGAGGTGTAACTAACTGTGGAGTTGCAACAGGGCCATTAACTGTAAGCTTGCAACTAACTATGTACTTGCAATCACATTACTTTGACCCTTCCACCTCCCTGCTATGTGAGAAGACTTGTTGATCCTGTTAGTGTCATGGGAGGTAATGGACAAGGGCTATTGCCCTTTGTATGATATAGCTGGAAGCAATGCTTTTCATTGAGAATCAGGAGGTTATATGTTTATATCCCTGAAGTTATAATGATCAGGTAAACATTTTTGGAGAAACCTAGTTTACTTAGAAAATATGCTTTTGTGATAAAAGCATATCACTGACCAAAGTGGGGTCTTGTGATTGGTTTTTCCATTATTTAATATAGAGTGCTTAAAAACTTGTCCAGACTCTAATTTCAATGCCTTTACACTTATTTTGCTATTTTAAACTTGGAATGAAAGTGTTACACAATAAAATTGGGTCACTCTGACCTACTCTCCATTCTATGCTTTTTAAAGGCCATTTTCTGGCTCTCATTACAATACACTTTCACATGCTACCATCAAATCTGCCAGTGTATGTGTCACACCAACACTGAGTTGCTGTGTTACTTTCTTGGGTATATTAAACAGGACTTAAAAATAACACTGACTCATGCCACATATGTGGATTTGTGAGCTCAGGCACACTAACAACTATAGCTTAGAAACAGTGTAAGAGTGATATATCTCATTGATGAAAGCAGAACCTTCCATCCAAAACTATGTAACCATCATAAGAGTGGATGATGGATTGTAGCTATTGCAGATATAATAATTAACAAATTGGTAAGTTTCATGGCTGGTGACCTTAATGTAGGATCTGTCCATCATTGATTTAGTAGAGAGCTGTCTAGCATGAGATGTAATGCAATAAAGAATTTGATAAAAATTGGTTGTCTGGAAATGTCAAGAAATTAGACTTGTCACATGCAACCCACAATGACAGTTTTAGCGCATGTGACTTTGACTTTTGATCTCTGGGCTTAAGAATCAATAGGAGGGCACCTCTACCCAGGTGTAGACTGCCCATCAAGTTCAAACAAAATTGAAGTGGAACACTAAAGAATTACAGTATCAGCTCCAGTGAATATGCCTTTTAACTTCCTGGCAACACAATCAGCTCCTGCCTTAGTGTAGTCTGTTGCCCATCCATCAACTCCTGCCTTAGTGTAGTCTGTCACACATCCATCAACTCAAGTCTTAGTTTAGTCTACCTTTGGAATTGTATGAACATGAGACCAATAAAAAAAGATTTGTCATGCAGAAAGGAAGATCTCATTTTCATATCTGGTTACCTTGATCTTGGACCAAACAGCTTCAAAACTGATAGGCTTCTTCCACTGTCCATGGGTTGATCACATCATAAGGTTTGACAAAAAAGACCATGACGTACTAAAGTTATGTTACAGAAACTGCCTTGTTTAAGGACTGACAGATATCACTGTTGTTATATGCCCCTCACAATTGGTTGCTCACTAGTTAATCTTTTGGAATACAATATTTACCCATATATTGCCAGTTCCCAACTGAAAACAGTTAAGACCCAGATCTGTTGTTGCATAATAAACTAGCAGAACAGGATCTGTGTTGTTTGTTTGAAATCATGTATAAACAATTGTATAGACCCTGATTTGCAGTTGCATTATTTAAAGGTTTTTGTTCTCAGAATGCAACAAACACTGCAAATAATGTAGCTTTCTGAGCTGCTGAAAAAAGTAAGTATAGTTTGTAGATGGTTTTGCCAGTATAAACAATGCACACCATAATTAGATGACTCGGCTGTAAACTTCCTCCAGGGCACAGGCTGGAGAAGTGATTTTTAAAGCCACACCCTGTGATATAAGTTAATGAAAAAGACCAGGTCATGCTGTAAATCAGGTGAACCTGTCTATCACCCAGCCGTCATCACATTAGCTGTAAGGCCATATGAACCTGTGTCTGTCACCCAACCATCATCACTTAGCTGTAAGGCCATGTGAACCTGTGTCTATCACCCAGCCATCATCACGTAGCTGTAAGGCCAAGTGAACCTGTGTCTATCACCCAGCCATCATCACGTAGCTGTAAGGCCATGTGAACCTATGTCTATCACCTAGCCATCAACACTTAGCTGTAAGGCCATGTGAACATGTGTCTATCACCCAGCCATCAACACTTAGCTGTAAGGCCATGTGAACCTATGTCTATCACCTAGCCATCAACACTTAGCTGTAAGGCCATGTGAACCTGTTTCTATCACCCAGCCATCAACACTTAGCTGTAAGGCCATGTGAACCTATGTATATCACCCAGCCATCAACACTTAGCTGTAAGGCCATGTGAACCTGTTTCTATCACCCAGCCATCAACACTTAACTGTAAGGCCAATTGAGCTTATGGTTTGTCCCTTTGTCTGTCACCCATCAGTCAAGACTTATTACCATTCCAGAGGCCATGTTTGTGATTGATTTTGTTCACACTTTTAATATAGGTTAATATCCTGGACAAGTTTGAATATGATACATGCATATTTATGACTCAATCTCACATATGATTGGCAGAGCATGGTGCCACTCTAGAGGCCATAATCTAATCTGACGTTCATCAAACTAGGAATAAAGGGAATATATGCTGATATCATAAATATCTACAAGTTAGACAATGAGTGAGATCCACGTGTATTACTGTGGCTATCATGTATCTTATTCTAGTAGTTTATTGCCACACTAGAATCTGATCTGCATTCGATGAAAAATTGGATTGTATGCTTTCGTCATCAAGGAATGAGTGAGGCACAATTATTTATTGAGGAGATTATGCATGTGGTTGCTTGCCTTTCTGGAATTCATATTTCTGATATCTGGGCTAACGTGTATATCATTAAGCCCTTCTATGGGGTTAGAAATGAATGAGAACAATGCATATTAATGAGGTGATCTTGTATATGGTTGTTAGAGCTTGGTTACTCTATGGAGGCCATACTTTTTGTACACTTTAGATTAGGTATATGACCAAGAGCTCACATGAGTTTGGTAAGATTCACTCATATTAATGATGTCATCTTACATAGGATTGTTTCTGCGCATGAGATTATATTATTCATGTGATTCTGAGTAAACTTTTGTAAATGACTTAAATAATCAAGATGACCCGAGAGTTTTATTATGTGCAAGATCTGTGAATATTGATGAAATTCAATGCTGTTAGAAATAGTTCTCAAATTGTATGCATTGTAGTTGAACAGAATTTCTTCAAAATACCTGTTTTCTCTCTTCGGGGTGGGAGTTGGGGGTCCAGAGGGACGAGTGGTCTAAAGCACTCACCTTTGCAGATCACTCACATCTCCCCTCTCTCCACAAATATTCAAGTCTCTGCCCAGACAATGTAGTTATGTAGGAAAGCTTGCCAGTAACTTCCCATAGGTAGGTGGTTCTACCCAGGGTTTTCCCAGGTATATATCTCCACCAAATATACTGGCTGCCATAAAGCTGTGCTGATAAATGACATTAAACCCACAAAAGTAAACAAAACACTTTACAGGGGAAGTAACTCATGATATTGGCTATTAGGAATCACAAGTTTGTGTTTACAGAGTTATTTCCCTTCCAATAAGTATGCAAACTCGTTTTAAAAAAATAATCAGTGTTAGAGTATAACATGGGTAAATTTCATTAGAACAGTGTATAAAACTTGATGACTGAAAATTAATTGTTTTTTATGCCAGTAACTGAAAAAATATATTACATAGACATATTGTTATGGAAATGCATAAGTGCATATATACTATGTGCAGTGTTGTTATCTGGATCATAATTTCTTTACAAAATATGGATAATTCCTTGCAGGTAATTGTGTTTATTATAATACTGATTTTGCTCCAGCAAGACCCTATTTCTTCTAAAAACCATGCCCAAGTTTAAAATTTATGGGCAGAGAATTCTTTTTAACAGAACTTTGATAGTTGGCTTGTTTTGCTGTGTGTAAGTATCTGCTTTGAATAATAAATATACAAAAAATACCCCAATAAGCATTCCTCTTGAAGCACTTAAGAATTTTAATTATCAAGAGTATCATGGCCTTTAAAAATAAACGAGTGATAAATTATTTCATGTGAAAGTCATGTGACTCTACAAATCAAAGTTTGATCTGTCACTTTAAGAGATTTTAGATGACTTAAAGCATGACACAAGTACACATTCATCATGCCTTATCTTTGGAAGTCATTTTTATCACACTATTGTAAAATCAACATAGGAAGTTTGGGAGATAGTTTACACAAGATGTATTTGTACAAGTTGAGATTTATTTAACATCGGCATGATTTAAAATAACAATTCAACATAATGAGCTTTTACCAAGCTTTTTATAATACAAGCTTGCTTAGCAAAATGTAAACCGGTGAGCTATGATGCAAGCCAAATGAGGGATATTAGTATTACTTGTGCGTCTTGTTTGTTTGAATGATAAAAGGATGTGAGCAAATTTTCAGAATGTTCTAACTGTGCATGCATTACTGTTATGATTTTGTGCTGAGCTCATTGTCAAAGCACTTAAGTATTGTGTATTCCTTCATATTGTCAATGCACTTCATTATTGTGCATTCATTCATTCCTACCTTCCTTCCTTCCTTTCCATATAAATTACTGTAAATCTGTGTTGCCAAACCTTGTTCATCCACTTCGTTGGTTCATCTGAGCCATGTTTATGGCTTCCAAAACAAGTAATTTTGTATCAACATATTTTATAAAATGCAGCTCCTGTTGACCCATATATTTTTCTTATGATGGAGGACTTTACATAAATAAAGTTCTCCCTCATGATTTTTTTTAACAAAGAGTATTTCACAGAAATATCTTTATGTTACCTTTTGGATTTAAAGATTTTTTACATTTCTTGACTGGTGACTAACACTCTTGTGTTAATTTTTATTCAGCTAGCCTTACATGGATTTTTGTATGCCACATTGTAAATAACATAGAGGTATATAGTGTTATCCTTGTCTATTGAGCTATCTCTCTGTCAATCCAATGAAGTTTTTGAATTAATGTTTTCATGTATTGTATTCATGTAACACAAACATATTTTCTCAGCGAGTCCATGCTGGAACATAAAGAAGCTGTTTGCTTAGTAATCATATATTTCTGTTTCAGCTCGTAGTTTTCTTTTTCTTTTTTCACATTTATATTTGTGTGCAATGTTTTTCATAGGATTTTAATTCCACTCATCTGATTTGATTGTCAGATGAATGCTATTTCCAAATTAGTTTTAGAATTTGTATTACTTATTTGTATTTTATGATACAAACTATTTATTTTTGATTAGACAGGAATGACTCTTCCAGTGTGTCAATGATACGTTTATCAATGAATAGCTGATTATGAGTTGCATCATTGATAGAAGAGTGAAATACCTTTTTCTGTTAGAGCTTTATTATCCTATCTGCTTGATTTATTTTCCGGTTTTGCTTTCAGAATAATTTTACTGCCATCATGTTACGTTCCTTGTTGTGTAAACTTGTTTAATTTTGGCATGTACTATTAAATTGATATATTCCTGATGCATTTGCTTACCCACTACCTTTGCAGTGGCAGTATAGTGTCCATACATCCGTATGTCACACCTTTGGTAGCTCATTTAGCTCATTTCAGGCACTGAGGAGAGTGTGTGTGTGTGTGTGTGTGTGTGTGTGTGTGAAAAAGTAGCAGAAAGGTCGTATGTACTCATATACGAAATAATCTACTTCTCTACTTGTAAAGAAAAATGTTCTTTAGCGGAATTTTGGGGACAAGAATATTTTTATTCTGGAACCACTAATGGATAAAATACCTCCTCAGAGATTTTAATCTGATCACAATAAAATAATCCATGATTAATTTAATTCCAGTTTTAAAAAGTAATCTTTTATGGTCAAATAATGACCTTTTTGATAATGTTTGTGCTTGAATATATGTGGTCACACCAGATGCAAGTATCAGCTGTATAAAGCACACTGTTTAATGTCAGGTGTGAAAAATCCTAATTGAGTATGACTTTTTGCCTGCTTATGAAAAATCCTAATTATGACTTTTTGACTGCTTATGAGATGCCCTAATTAAGTGACTTTTTGTCAGCTTATGGAAAGTTCTAATTAAGAGTGACTCTGCCAGCTTATAAGGATCACCCGTTAATAAATGCCACATTTCCGCCCCTCCCCCCCCCCCCCCCCCGTATTGATAACTTGTATGAACAGGTTTGACTGGATCGTGATTCTGTTCTAATGGGTTTGATGATTGTGTATTGTAACATTTGTCTTTCACTTGCATAATTATTGTGTTCAGTGCTGAACATGCATTGTATAAAGGGAAAATATACTTTCTGTTTTGCTATGGCTTTTTTCTTTACCCATGGTTCAAACAGCAACTTTGTGGCAAAATCACACAAGTGTGTTGCTCACAGAAGATGGCATTTTAGATTGATCTATTTGTAAGGCTAAATGAGCATTATATATGTTCCTGCTTCCAGTGAGTGTTGTCTGTCATCAGAAATCTGTCCATGAACAATTGCTTGAACTATGGCCCTTCGTTCATTGAATGTTGTTTCTCATCAGTTATCCGTCCATCAGTATATGTTTTGAGGTATGGCCCAGCGTCCAGTATGTGTTGTCTCTCATCAATTATCCATCCATCAGAATATGCTTGAAGTATGGCCCAGCGTCCAGTATTTGTTGTCTCTCATCAGTTATCTGTACATCAGTATATGTTTTGAGGTATGGCCCAGCGTCCAATGTGTTTTGTCTCTCATCAGTTATCCATCTAACAGTATATGCTTGAGGTATGGCCCAGCGTCCAGTATGTGTTGTCTCTCATCAATTATCCGTCCATCAGCATATGCTTGATGTATGGCCCAGCATCCAGTGTGTGTTGTCTCTCATCAATTATCCGTCCATCAGCATATGCTTGAAGTATGGCCCAACATCCAGTGTGTGTTGTCTCTCATCAATTATCCGTCCATCAGCATATGCTTGAAGTATGGCCCAGCGTCCAGTATGTGTTGTCTCTCATCAGTTATCTGTACATCAGTATATGTTTTGAGATATGGCCCAGCGTCCAATGTGTTTTGTCTCTCATCAGTTATCCATCTAACAGTATATGCTTGAGGTATGGCCCAGCGTCCAGTATGTGTTGTCTCTCATCAATTATCCGTCCATCAGCATATGCTTGATGTATGGCCCAGCATCCAGTGTGTGTTGTCTCTCATCAATTATCCGTCCATCAGCATATGCTTGAAGTATGGCCCAACATCCAGTGTGTGTTGTCTCTCATCAATTATCCGTCCATCAGCATATGCTTGAAGTATGGCCCAGCGTCCAGTATGTGTTGTCTCTCATCAGTTATCCGTCCATCAGTATATGTTTTGAGGTATGGCCCAGCATCCAGTATGTGTTGTCTCTCATCAATTATCCGTCCATCAGCATATGCTTGAAGTATGGCCCAGCATCCAGTATGTGTTGTCTCTCATCAATTATCGGTTCATCAGTATATGTTTTGAGGTATGGCCCAGCGTCCAGTATGTGTTGTCTCATCAGTTATCCGTCCATCAGCATATGCTTGAGGTATGGTCCAGCGTCCAGTATGTGTTGTCTTTCATCAATTATCGTGGCCGAGTGGTCTAAAGCGCTCACCGTTACGGATCACTGTCATCTCACCTCTGTCTGCGTGAGTTCGAGTCTCAGGCTCGGCTAACGTGGGTACATGAGAAAGCCTGCCAGTAGCTTCTCTTGGGTCGGTGGTTCTTCCCGGGATTTTCCAGGGTTCTTCCTCCACCAATTATACTGGCCGCCATGTATAGCCTATCTTGTGCTGAAAAATGGCGTTAAACCATACAACAACAACAACAACTCATCAATTATCCGTCCATCAGCATATGCTTGAGGTATGGCCCAGCGTCCAGTATGTGTTGTCTCTCATCAATTATCCGTCCATCAGTATATGTTTTGAGGTATGGCCCAGCGTCCAGTATGTGTTGTCTCTAATCAATTATCCGTCCATCAGCATATGCTTGAGGTATGGCCCAGCGTCCAGTATGTGTTGTCTCTCATCAGTTATCCGTCTAACAGTATATGCTTGAGGTATGGCCCAGCGTCCAGTATGTGTTGTCTCTCATCAATTATCCGTCCATCAGAAGGATGGCCCTACATCCATTGTATGTTGTCTGTCGGCAGTTATCCATCCATCAGCATATGCTTGAAGTATGGTCCTACGTACGTTGTGTGTTGTCTGTCGGCAGTCATCCATCCATCAGCATATGCTTGAAGTATGGCCCTACGTACGTTGTGTGTTGTCTGTCGGCAGTTATCCATCCATCAACGTATGTTTGAAGTATGGCCCTACGTACGTTGTGTGTTGTCTGTCGGTAGTTATCCATCCATCAACGTATGCTTGAAGTATGGCCCTACGTACGTTGTGTTTTTGTCTGTCGGCAGTTATCCATCCATCAACGTATGCTTGAAGTATGGCCCTACGTACATTGTGTGTTGTCTGCCGGCAGTTTTCCATCCATCAACGTATTCTTGAAGTATGGCCCTACGTCCATTATGTTTTCTGTCGTCAGATATCCGTCCATCAACAATTGCTTCGGCTATAGCCCTGTATTATTATTTTGTACGTCGTCATTTGTTTGATAGTACTCTGGAGTTCTTTTTTTTCTTCAGATTTCAGCCAAACTTGGCTTGTCAGAGACGATTTCGACTAAACTTGTGCTTGTTATATACGATTGCGACCAAACTAGGGCTTGTATTTTCGAAATCTCTGAAGATCCACTCATATTAATGAGGTGATCATGCGTCAGATTGACTGATCTTATTATCAATACGGAAACCGTATTTCTCATCCAGTTTTGATCAAACTTGGAACATAGGAGTATATCATCAAGATCTTGAACAGTTTTGGTAATGAGTGAGATTCACACCTATTAATAAAGTGATCTTTTATGTGATTGGTTGATGCCACTCTGGAATACATAAATCTGATCTGTCTTTGATGAAATTGCAATATGGACTTGTACTTTCAAGATCTTAACGAGTTTGATAATGAGCGAGCTCCATTCTTATTAATGAGTTGATTATGTATCTAACTGGTATAGCTTGTTACCACTCTGCAAGGCATATTCTTAACCTAATTGTTTTATCTAGCTTTAGATATATTATATGAGCAAGGTTTTACAGGAACTCAGTATAGCTTGGAATCTACGTGTAAATCATAGCTCTTGGATGAGTACAATTACAGCAAGATCTTGAATGATTACAATTAGAGCGAAATTTTGGATGAGTGCAATTCGAGCAAGATATTGAATGTGTAGAATTCGAGCAAGATCTTCGATGAGTACAATTCGAGCAAGATCTTGAATGATTACAATTGGAGCGAAATTTTGGATGAATACAATTCGAGCAAGATATTGGATGTGTAGAATTCGAGCAAGATCTTCGATGAGTACAATTCGAGCAAGATCTTGAATGATTACAATTCGAGCGAAATTTTGGATGAGTACAATTCGAGCAAGGTCTTGGATGTGTAGAATTCAAGAAAGCTCACTGATAGGTACAGTTCGAACAAAATAACAGATGGGTACAGCTAGAACAAGATCTCGGATGAGAACAGTTAGAACAAGATCAGTGCATATTAATGACTTGATTTTAATTCTGGTTGTTTGAGCATGTCAGCACTTTAGCGACTCACTTTCTAATCTTATTTTATCAAACTTTGTAAATAGGCTTCTGCAGTCAGGAAACATGTTTTTAGTAGTAGTAGTATGAGCAAGCTATACACATTAATGAGGTTATCTGGTTTATGATTGGCTTCTTACCACTTGGAAGACTATTTTTGACTCGATTTAAGTCAGGTTAATATCGTTAATATGTTGGATAGCTTTTATTATGAGTAAGACCTATGCATAGTTATGACGTAATCTTGCATCTAATTCGCTCATTTTTGTACCGCAGAGACTGTATTGTTTTTTGGGACTTCGCTCAAACTTGGTAAATAGGTATTTATTATCAAGATTAGTGTTGTGTATGAGTTAAATTAAAATTAATTACATGACCTTGCATCTGATTGGCTGGGCTTGTCCACACCCTTGCAAGTATATTTTGATCAGACTGTGATCAGACTTGTTAAATAATCTTACATTGTAAAGATGTTATGCAAGTTTAGTTATGGACAGTATCTGTGCTTGTTAATGGGGTAATCTTACATTGATTGTCTATGCTTGTCACCACTGTGGGGACCGAATTTCAATGGACGTTTGCTCCACTTCGATAAATAAGCATATATTACCATTATTGTAGACATGACCTGTATAAAAAGTGAGATCTGCACATATTAATAAGAGACACTGAATCTGATTGGTTGAATCTGAGTGTCAGTGCTTGTTATCTCTATATCTAGAGATTATATTTCTCATCATCATGATCTTGGACGATTTTTAGGTAGGTGAGAGACTATGCATAATAATTATGTTTTAGCGGTCAAATAAGTCTAATCAATATGATATAAAGCTTGGGATATAGTTTTGTGCTTTGGTTGTGTTCTTGCATTGTTACATAAACCTACTTAGTGAAATGGTCAACTGTTAATTTTACATAAATCAGCTGCGTGAGATCAGGCTCACTTGGGCCTCTTGTTTTAGTACCCATGCATCTGTCATAGGTCAAAGAAAAGTTGAAAACAATTCTTGCATTCCTGGTGTATGCGCTAAAATTTCTGCTGTGAAAATATCTGAGTTTTTTTAATAGTCGAATTGAGCCTTTTCAGTGATCTTTTTTTTTCGGATGCGGGTGCTCGTGGTTAGGACCCCGGCCGAGTCATACCATAGACTTACACATGATAACAGCAGTTGCCTCGCTTGGCGCTCAGCATTAAGGACACACTGTACTAATGGTATGAAAAAATTGGAACCAGCCTGGAAATGTGTGAACATGAAATAGAGTAAATATGGGTTAGACTGACCAGGATTGGTTAATAATGTAAGTAATGGTGTAGGAAAAAGAATCTTTTGAGAGCTTATCCTGGTTGTTAGCGGGAAAATAGGGACATTGTTTTGTTGATGGAATTTCAGTCCTTTAACAGTCCAGAGTTTGGAACACTCATTACTAAAATTAGCACCTGACTCTTTGGGGCATGTTTCAAACACATACAGGTCCAGAAAATGCCGCGGCTCATATCCTTTCCTCTACATAGAAGCTGACATCCAGGTTTCATCTATACTGATAAATATAGGTTTGATCATGAGCACTCAAAATTTTTAAGTTGTTGCATTTTTAACACTATGGTGTTTGCATGGGTTTACTATGGGAACTGAATTAGCATCGTGAGTCCTTAAGAAGTCAGTGTTAGGACTGGTCGGCCTGGTGTCGGGATAATGTGACTGGGTGGCACATAATGCCCCAGTGCTTGGTATCGCTTTAAACTGCCACACTGCAGACATCCACTTCAAAAATCTAAATCACTCTCACTCTCACTGATCTTTTATTATGATACGTCTGAAACTATCTGGGTAAAGATAGTAAATGGAATAAAATAACCGTTAAGTATGTCCACTTTTGTAAAATGGGCGTTTCACGCGAGCTCAAAATTACGTAATTACTGCATTATTACATCGTCGATTTTACATTTCTTGTGACCTAAGTGTTTCGTGTCGCTATTAATCCTGGGGAAGACAGACACAAGATGACGTGATAGTGATTTCTGTCTCGGTGAATAATTAAAAAGAAGAAAGGTGTTTTATAAATACACTTTGAATATTCACATAGCCAGTGCTGTCAAAGAAAAGAAGAAAATCAGTGAAAAGTACACGACACTTCGGAAAATCATTAGCAATTTACGACTGGAGATATATCAGCTTTCCGTGTCGGATTTTCCATGTGAGTTCGGTAATTGGTATAGTGGAAGAAGAAAAAAAAAACATTTGAGACAATACTGTATTCTCGGTGCATCAGATTAGACATTTAATCTTTGCAGATTTGGCGAATTCTTAAATATCCAAAATATCCATACAGCTATTTTTTTTAGTAACGTTGGTGGCACATAACTGTATTTTTTGCTTTCCTTTGTGATAACCTTTGCACGGAGTTACACATGTAACTATGAATAACGATGTGTTACAGTTTATAGTGATGTCTAGCACTGTGACATCATGCCACAGACATGTAGCATCATGTCCCACCCATCAGTCACATTATCCTGACCTAACACTAATCTCTTAATGCTCAGCGCATAGCGAGGCAGCTGTTCGTACCATTTATATAAGACTCTGATATGACTCGGCCTGGGTTCGAACCGCGACCTCCCGCATCCGAGGCAGGTTCTCTAACCTCTTGGCCACCGGAGCGGTTACACATCAGCAAACTCTTAATTTAGTCAAAGTTTGAGAAAATATTGTGATTATAAAATAATATTCACATTTCATTAATGTAACTTTGTACAAAAAGAACGTTGCTGTCGGAAGTGTGGATTAACTCGCAATTCAGATGTATGAATTATACGGATGATTTTGTATTTGACGGTATTGTAAGGCAGTGCATAGTCACAGACTCTGCCATGTAATGTCTTAGTTCCTGCGATGATGTGACTTGGGCCGTTTGTTCGCTTTGGCTGATTTAAGACTGACGTCTGATTTTTCCCGGCTGTCATTCTTGTTACGGTGGGTGTTGGACTGCACACGCTGGCTGTTCGGCCGGATGTCTCTTCTGTCACAACTCACAGATAGCTGTGCTATACAAACACAAAGGCAGAACGTACTTGTAGTAAGACAGAACATACAGTCAAGAATAGTGCGGTAAAACATTGTAAGAGGACATATTTTTCTGTATAAACCCAATAATAATAATAATAATAATAATAACAATGTATTGCAAATAAATCAGCATTACGGAAATGGAATGTTATTTATAAAAAAAAAAAGGTATTTCGTTAAACGCGTAGAAATACAAAGGTCATATAAATCTACACAGCCAGAATTTCGTACAGCTAAGAGTCATTTACTTGGATTGCGACATGAAGAGTTCGCTACGATCTATCCTATCAAACAGATAAAACTGCATAATATTTCATCAACGCTTACTCATAACTGAAGTCATTCTGAAGAAACGGGGAGCAAATTTAAATAATCCTGTACGCCACGCAATTTTTGTTCGTAGATCACAAAATAATTTATTTTACTGTCGCATGAGACTCCTGTCATATGCATTCCATTGTATACAGCGAACGCTGCTCGGTAATCCGATCTTAAGAAACCTCCCATGCTCTCATGGCTTTGACTTAAAGCTTGATCTCGCAACTTACACAGCAGGATTACCACGTCAGTCGCATTATAAAGACAGTGACACTACTGCTGGACTTTCATGTCTTTACATTATTTAAGGATTACCATGTCTATTAGACAAAACGTATAGAGAAAAATGCTGAAAATATCGCATGTCAATACAGACACAGAGGCGAATGGACTTGACCAGCTTACCCATGAAATCGTCTGTGATGGCATTCAGCAAGGGAACATAGGACACACCGGGGTTTTCCTTTGAACTCTCTGTAATAAAATACAAATAGTGACTATATTCATTGGTTCTTATACTGCGAAGTGTTTTCTATTATACTGAATTCTAAAACTGCACGTCATAAACAAGGAACCAACAAGTGTTGTCGATGCTTTGCATAAAAGATATAAATCTTCAACAGTTGACCTGCAGAATGGTATGCGGCCTCGTAAGATATATGGAATAAATGACGAATACGTTCACAAAGTAGACAGTAGATTGAGAAATTTGAAGCTGCGATAGTTCACTTGGTACAGTATTTGCAGTTTATACCTAATGGCCATCCTATTTATGATTGATTCACGGTGTCTTAACTTGGATTTGATTGGGATAGCATGCATAGTGAAGGGGTTATTTTTCTATAGATAGGAATCGCGTTGTTCCTTTTGTATCTAGTATTCTTATTGACCGGAATTGTTTTGCTCCGAAGAATCGGGTAATGACTAATTGATTGATTTGCACAATCGATCACTCATGAAATGTATGTATAAAGAAAAGGTTCAAAGTTTCCCCCCCACCCCACCCCCCAAAAAAATATCCATCTCGGCGAAACGTTTCCTCTCTGGGGCCCCTTGTAGTCTACTTGTCTAAGACGCTTGCCTTCACAGAAATGGTAAAAATGTCCGTAACTTACTTTCCACCCTCAGAAGAACAAGTATTTCTCTTTCCTCTAATATTTCGTTGGCATATTTATTAAGCGCTTCACGGAGGTGCTTAATATTTCCAATTTCGTCTGAGAGTTCGATATCAACTGAAAAACAATGTAAAAGAAAAGATAGGACTAACACGTATCGGATACAGCAGCACAACGTATGATGTACAGATATTACTTTGAAAAGTTTACCTTTGAATTAAGATCTTTATTTCTACTTCCAACTGCTACCACTATCAAGCAGTGCATAAAAAGCTAATTTGTCAAGAAAAGCAGAGAGGTAGAGGGGGAGAGAGAGCCAGCTACAGGGATAATATTGTTTATTTATAATATGTACATGTAAACATTGTATAATCTGTATTAGTATTATTAAGTCGTATTTACCAAACTGTTCAGGTTAACTCCCAATTTTAAAAAGAATAATGAATAATTCAATCCACAACAAGGATATTGGATACTTCAGACTTTTATCAATAATAATGAATAATTCAGGCTTCAACAAGGATAATGAATAATACAGGCTTCAACAAGGATAATGGATAATGCAGGTTTCAATAAGGATAACGAATAAAACAGGCTTCAACGACGATAATGAATAATACAGGCTTCAACGAGGATAATGAATAATACAGGCTTCAACAAGGATAATGAATAATACAGGCTTCAACGAGGATAATGAACAATACAGGCTTCAACGAGGGTAATGAAAAACACAGGCTTTAACAAGGATAATGGATAATTCAGGTTTCAACAAGGATAACGAAAAATACGGGCTTCAACAAGGATAACGAATAATGCAGGCTTCTACAAGGATAACGAATAATACAGGCTTCAACGAGGATAATCAAAACTATAGGCTTCAACAAGGATAACGAATAATACAGGCTTCAGCAAGGATAACGAGTAATAAAGGCTTCAACAAGGATAATTGATCATGCAAGCTTCAACGAGGATAATGGATAATGTATGCTTGAGGAGGAGACCAGCAATAACACGCACTTCCCCGGAACCCTAGTTTGACACGCCAAAATCAACCGTGCGAAGCAGATGCTGACTTTTATGACTTGTAGCCTTTATGATTTGCATCAAGGATAGTGGTAATGGAAGGGGGTGGGGGCACAGAAACAGGCCCAGTCCTAGGGCAAGGCGAACGAGGCAACCGCCTTGGGTCCTGCGCTTTCATGAAATCAACTCCGCAATGCAATTTTTTAGCTTGGAGCCCCGCTCGTTGCTTTTGCTGCCTTGGGACCCCACATATCCTAGGGCCGGGCCTGCACAGAAAGCTATGTACTTGAAGGACATGATTGTCATACCAGATGATTGCATCTGTACAGGTCAGAGACTAGGCCTAGCTATCGAATCCATCACACGAATGACCAATCTGGTTGTATCATATTCCTTGCCATTCAGGAAAATAAAAGATGCAGCTGAGTGAATTCTCCTAGCATATCACAGGCTTATCTTTATGTCTTGGTGCGTTTGTATCAACACTAATACATGTAGTACCAAAAAATAACGTGCCAACGTCATTATCTTCATCATTTCGGTTTTTTACACTGTAATTCTTGGGGGCTATTGTGACTTTGTTCTAAGTAACATAATAAAGAACGTTCAAGTTGGTAAAGATGATAATAGCGGCGATAACTACGAGAAGTAGAAGAGGAGTAAAACATTCGTTTCAAATATAAATAAAAATGAATTAGAAACAGTAAAATCAGAGAAAAAATATTTCATTGAAAGATACACGCTTAGTTTTGTGTAACCTCACCATCCGTCTCTCTAATCAGCATAGTGAATGAACGAATGAATGAATCAACCGATGAAAGAATAAAATATTAATTGTGCAGATAAAACTAATTAAATAAATACAGGGCATGTGCAGAAAGAGAAATTATTTATTTTATGCTAAGCAGTGAATTACTTGATTTTCTAATTAAAATAATATTGATATTTCACTGTAGTGAAAAAAATAATATTTTTTCACTACAGGAACTACTTTTTGGGGTCAGAACATACTTACCTCCCTTTGATTTTGTGTCAGTGAACTACTTTTTCCGTTTTCTTGTTAATAATCCCTGTCTGTTATCCTTGAAATTTGTTGTTTGTTATTCTGGAAATATCGGTTAATTTTTATCAATCTGATGTGGAACTAATTTTGTGCGCAGGTACACATAGCACAGCAGAACATGTACGGTAAACAGCTGACATTACCGTAAGAAATCTGCTAATTCACTGTCACAAACTTTAGGTAGCCAACGTATGTGAGCATAAAATAAAAAGAATATTTGCTTGAAACGAGTGAATAATGGATACATTTCATCTCGTGGGGGAAAAACTCTAGTATTTTCACTCGTGGCTTCGCCACTCATAAAAATACTGAGTTTTTCATTCACTCAATGAAATATATCCGTTATTCACTCGTTTCAAGCAATATCCTCTATTTATTTAATATAAGTCCTTACATTTTATTGTTTTTTGATACATTTGTTCGATAATTGAAACCGCTTCGGTAGACAAAGTGGTTAGAGCGTCCGCCTCGGATGCGGAAGGTTGTGGGTTCGAAACCAGGCCGAGTCATATTTATAAAAAGGGTACTAGTATCAACCTCGCTTGGGGCTCAGCATTAAGAGGTTAGTGTTAGGATGGTCGGCCAGGTATCAGGATAATGTGACTGGGTGGGACATGATGCTACATGTCTACGGCATGATTGCTTCAGTGCTAGACATCACTGTAAACTGCCACACTGCTGGCATCATAGCGATATGACTCAAATTGTTAAACATACGTTAAAAACCTTAAATCATCACACTCAATAATTGAGAGTTTGAAAGGTTGGTATTTTACTTACCAATATACCGCCTAAAAGCAATGCTCGACATTTTAAAGCGTCAGTAGATAACACATTGTAGCAGTGTCTCCTGCACAAAAGGCTAAATAAAAGCTAGACAAACATCATATACAAGACCGGTAGGGGGTTACATACAAACTTTTCTACATTTCGTTCCGCTTTACAGTTTATATGTACTTCTGAGTTGGGAACCGCCATAAGGCAAGGTTTTTTTGGGGGGGGGGGGGATGGGGTCTGCGTTGGCTATATGCCCATTGGAGAGATTGTTGGCATACCTCAACGCCACTTTCATGTACTGTGACTGGTACTTATTTACACGTTGAATTATGGAAACTGCACAATCTAAAGCAGATAGCTATCAAACCTGTTGCTCTCACGTACTTGAGAAATGAGCCTGAATTATTTCAAAGCACACCAACAGAGGCTTAGAAAAGGAGATAGGACGACCACAGTACTGAGTGTGGTATGCCACTAAAGCAAGCTACTCACTAAGAAAGCCATGCGGTGAAGAATTGCTTGCCAGCAACTGGAAGGCAAATAAATGCCGAGTGCGACAGAATCCAAGTTATGAGAAAACACGCCAGTTTGAAACAGCACACCTGTGCTTGTACATCCGACAAGAAGACCCATTAAAGCATGGCAACTATGTGTGACCTAATAGAATACGTGTTGGCCGAGTCTGAGCCAGCACAACAACTGCAAGTTTTACTGACATGTATGTTCAGCACCGTCCTTACTGATGAACAGTGGGCTAAAATCTTAGCAAACGTCTAAGACATGTTTGAGATTACGTGAAAATTGGAAATATTAATGTTGTCACCGGCATTAAACTCAACGGTAGTCGAATGGCCCAGAATGCTGAAATGACTGACACGAGACTGCTGCCATCTTTAAATCCATCTCCTGGGTGAGGCGTATATCCTCAAGATTAAGTGAAGGCGATGAAGGTGAGTAGTACAAGACAATTTTAAGTTAGTGAGCGGCGAGAGAATTATAACACGTGCCGGTTACAACTGTGGCTTACGACAAGTACCGGTCTGAGATGCCAGCCTGACTAACTTGGACCCACTCTGAGATGGGGGGGGGGGGCATTTTGTTGCGCGATGTGGGATTAAGTACCTTTAACAACGCCCTAAAGAGATAATGATTCGATGCCAAATGATTGCAGAGTGGGAAAATTATCTCCACGACAGGAGCGCATCTGTGGAAGACGTTGCTGGGTTGAAAGATATCCATAAGCGGCCACTCGTTCTGACAGGCATGGCAGCCATAAGATAAAAGTACCTGAGACACCAAGTTCAGACCCACAACAAGATAGACCAGATCGTCCATGAGGGACATGCTTGGCCAAAGGACCTGCATTTTTCAGCTGCATTGCATATGATTCCTTATGGGGGTGATTTCTAGGAAGCCATAAAAGAAGTCACTCAATATGAGTCAAAGGCAATTTGGTTCCTAAAGAGCTACAAAAAGCTGACAGTGGATCAGTTATTGCTGAAAAGTGTCTGTACCTACAACACACCAGAGATGCATGACAAGATAACAAAAGCCTTCACTTCCATGACCTCTGATTACCACCAGACCCTCACTGAAAGATCTTTGGTGTTAACCACGCGGCTGAAACGATAAACAAAGAACACGTTGGTTAAAATCCTACCGCAATGGCTTTGCCAGAAGGCATTAAAAATCCCGCTTCCAGCTAGGCCACGGTGGTAAGGCATTCACCCAAAGGTTAACATCTCAACGACTTCGTTAGTATCTACATGACGACCTGTTATTCCGCCTCATTCCACGGTAACTGAGAGGTTAAATCTTACATCGAGCATTTCGGATACCCGAAAAGCAAGATGCCTCGGGTGACCATCAACCAATACTTTCCTGAAAACATTTACGGACTTTACACATGAGGCTTTTGCAAAACCATGCCCGCCCCGCCCCGATCCCCCCCCCCCCACCCCCACCCCGTTTCTTGCATGGTCTCGCAAGCACTTTCATGATCAAAGTTGAGACAAAGTTGTGCTTTTAAAATACGCGATAGAGGTTGGTCTGCTGACCAGTCTTGGGGTCTCTGGGGCCACTTTTTCCAATTACATAAATGATAAGTATGGCTACCCAACATCAGAGACCAGGGGTGTACAATCACCAGCAAGTTTACTCAGGGCTCAAAAGCCTGTGGCAAGTGCATGGAACTCGTCACCTACTGACCTACCCCGGTAAGCTAGACATCTTGGTGCATGACTGCTCACAAAGCGGATTTCTTGTCAGCAGGGTGCCATCTGGGCCATATCTTGACCTGTGTCAACGGTAGGTAGTCATAGTACGCTCAAATGAGGGCCAGCATGCTGGCCTATACATCCATACATCTTATAGCAGAGTTGCAGTGTGCCTGACACAGATGTTTTCAAATTAGTCAGATTGAATCTTCTTGAAGAAAACATATTTATTCAGGCCTGACCCATAATGACTCTTTCTTTGGCAAAGTGACGTGATTGTTGAGACGAGATGTGCATACCTTGTCTTTGTCGAAGAGATTCAGGTCCCCAGTGGGTGGACAATCATGAGCAGCCCCTACGCACTTGGGAGCGTGCAGCCTACACGCCCAAGTCGGAATACTTAGAGGAGGTGGAGGAGAGACACATATCATGAAGTACCACCCATGAAACTGAACTCTTTCGCCCAAAAAAATATCGTAGTCTTTATACCCTGAGGTTGTAATTTGTGATGAAGTCTGCACCCTACTGATATGCATCCGGGAGACCATCGTCGACTTTATAGAGCTAAGAGATTGCCAGGTCATCTGCTACGGTGATCAGGGTCAACCCAACCCATCTCCGGCGATAGTCCAAATGCTTAGCTTTAGAATTACGTCCAACACTATAAAGATTTGATTACGAACCAGCGAGCCAAGGCGAGCTACTGAAAGACCTTAAAGTAAAGTGTGCATACGCAGTAAATCAAAATTTCGTGTCAACTCACGCACAAGACCAGTTGGGACATTTTTTTAGCATTGAACATCTAGCAATCTGATCGTAGTTTCTCTAACAGCAGTTCTAGACCGATCCCGGACTCCAAAAGCTCGTCTTCAAACACTGTCTTCTGAAGTTTACAGACAATCATTTCCCCCCGTTTTATCAACCTTAGACTTCCCAAAAGCAGAACGGTTTGGAAACCATTCAAGGCACCCAAAACCATTCGATCTTGAATGAAGCTGTAGAAATTAGTATTAGCGTTGAGGCAGTAAAACAAATTATCCGAACCAAGAACTGGCGTCTAGGCCGCGAAATAGCGGTGTACAGCGCCCAGAGAATCATTGTAACGACTATATGCAGTGGGGTAATCTCGCCTTCACGTGGTGTCCCGAGTCGAGTACATGTCCTAACTGACCAGAGTGGGGCTAAGACAGTACGCGAGCTAAACGACTGGTCGCCACAAGGCCACCCAGTAGAAACTTATTGCTTACAAGCGCCAAGACCACACCAAGAATCTTCTCTTATTACCTGCACGAGGGTGACATTCTGAAGCTGAAAAGAAAAACAGGAAGACTACTGCCCATCGTGCAACCTTGAAATGCTCTAGGCATGCGACAATAAAATACTTAGCAGTTGAGTATCGATCCATTTGACAGCGCTCACTGGATTGTAAAGGGCAACGTGCACCTGACCTGTCTCAAACTGAACCAAAAGAGAAGTGCTGCTTCTCTTAGTGATTGAGACCGACCTATAGAGACGGCTGTGTTTGAAGGTCCGACCAATAGTTCCTCACAACATCTGTGGTATATTAGCAAATAATATAGCATCATTCAAATTGTTGATACACAAATATCAAACAGGGTCAGTTGCACGACACTAGACAGTAAGTGTTTCTCCTTCAGGCCACCTGGTCTATGCGTTGGAGGGGAGATTTTGTTACCACAATTTTAGTCATGGCAGTGTCAGATATTGTCTGCCTGTTGAGTAATATCACTATTCAAATAGGCAACTACAGAGGGAAACTGCTGAATCTAAGCAGTGGATCTTACTCATGAATAATGCTCGTCTCTTGGGCCTGATGATGATCGAAAAGTTGGTCGGCAAGCATTATGTTAAATCATCGGCAGTGTCATGTTACAGGTGGTTGCCATATTCGCTTTGTCTCACATGCACACCATGCTTGACCAAGGATTAGGACTGACGACCCATACATTCCTGGACGGAGTTCTGGAACTGCTTGGGCTACTTAATGATTCGCCGCAAAAAGATGTGCGTTTAGGCGCCAAACGCCACTGTAGATTTCTTTGAAATTAGCTGCTCGTCAACTATGGTCTGCTTGTTACTGTACTTCTTTCTCGTGGGGAAGAAAGAAGAAATCTTCCTGGCGTAAATCGATGGCTGGTTGTCGTCAACTTTCAGCCTTGATAAACGCATTTAGACTGTAGGGTAGGTCTTCTAGATAGCATGCTTTTTCAGCCATAACATGACCACGTCTTATGAGACCATGTCGCATGAAAGTTTCTTTTGCGCCAATAGCCTTGTGCATTGTAGCAGATTTGTTGCAACTAAGTGGCCATTTCAATCAGATCGACCTCCACTATGCCTGACAGATGCGTTTTGGTAGCTGTGCTATTGTCGCCTGCAGATTGGTTAATCTACCTAGCATCCCTGTAGCAAAAAGGCGGGCTGTCACAGGGTCATGACTCCAGAGATTGAGGCTTTCCGGACCATGTCGATCATTGTATGCATTTTCAGGCCCAATGGTCCATCTTAAGCACGGCGAAGTAAAGTTCGTCTATCAGCATTTTTCGATTGTACCAGACCCAGAATAAAACTGCCGCTAAATAAGTGGACTATAATGCCTGGCTTTACTTAGCTTCTGAGCGACAGTAGCCCTTGCTCACAGTCCTTGGAGGACGAAAGCAATCTTGCGATCTTTTCCGTCCTGAATAGAGAATAAAAGGGAGATAGAATGGGTTCGAGCTCTAGCGGATGTAGTTTTTAACTAGTGACCATGTGTACTACTGGATTGCTTCATCGACACCACAGAACGTGCTTTTGGCCTGCCCTGGGCTGTGGAAAAGTTTCACTCATACAGCGCTCCGTTCTTTGACAGGTTAATTTAGCTTGGGCGATCTGGAGTTGTTCTATGGTTCCTCGGCAACGCATTAGGTTTGCATCATTTAGTATAGTTAGACACAGAGAAGGCTAGTGCATTAACTATCACGCTGATGACTATCACTGACATAATTTCCATTTTTGGAATTGTTCACAAGGAAAATACCATGTTTAACCAACATACCCTTTGTGACAATGGCTACGTCAAGAACAGTCTTGTCATCGTCTTATGGAGAGACCTCAAGCTTGAGCTTCTTGGTCAAATTGGCTTAGCCAATGGCCATTTATGACTGGCTTGGCATCTGTCGATATCTTATTGCTAAAACTTGTTAAAAATCAGTTTACTACTGCATATAAGAGATGCTTGGCCCGGAGTCCCATTACGCGTGTGTTTGTTATGATGGCCGTGGTGTTTGTGCACTATGTAATTTATTGCTTGGCTTGGCGACCTTTACTCTCAGTCGCCGTCATCCCATCGTCCTGGCACGCACTCCAAGCACCCTAAGGCCGCTCTATCGGCTCAAATTTTTAAATAGTGATCATGTTGTACTACGGAATTACTTCATCGACATAATGATAAGATAATGCAGCTCCAACAGCAGTATATAGAACAAGCTTACATCGACGTCTGGATGGCTATAAAGACGATTATTGGGATGATGCTTGCGGAATGGAACAGGTTAAGTTTGTGCTTCGCACGCTTTCAGCTCGTCCCTGACAAAAAGGTTTTTTAGACCCTCGTACATGAATAAGGAGTTCCTGACGCTTTCGTTTCCGAGCTTGCGCGTCCTTTCACCATGCCTCTACCATTTTGGAACGTTCAATCTGCCGTGTGTGGAGATCCCTGCCGTCGTAAATACCTGAGAACGAAAGTATTCGTCTGTATTATCACCCAAATAATCTGTTTATCATCATGACACGAGAACTCGAGCTTTAGCAACATGCGGTTCTTTTTTCTGAGCGTTCCGCCAAATCTTAGCAGTCGTCGAAAATGTACACAGGTCCGCTCAGATGTCATTCATGAAGCCTCTCGCCGAGATCGACGGTGTTTTCATAAGGTCCGAACACAGTCTCTTTAGAAATCCCAGCTTGCTCCAGAAATATCTCTGCTCCAAAAGTATCTCTGCTTCTCATGCTTATTTGGGATTGTACGATTATCAAATCCTTGCCCTTCTCCACCTCTCATTACTCGTTTTCTTGTTGGTGTATCTGTTTTCTCTGCTTGATACTGTAGCGACCACGATGACACGCGCTAAACACATAATTGTCGTGGTCATTTTGTACTACACTTCAATTTAGGGCTGAGAGTTCATACACTAATAGCACTTCCTGAAAGAGGTAAAATGTGACAATTTACTTTAATATCGGTGACGTTGAACTCGTCGTTGGATTATATTGCACGTCTTGCACTTTGTCCTGGAAATTGTTAATTCAGCAGGTCTGTTAAGTTCGATACATTCGGGGAATTTCAAACTGTCTTGATTAATAGAAAGTCGCATACTGTCTTGATCTTCAGCGGGACACTGATATATGCTCGCACAATACAGACTAAAACAAGCCAATATAAAAAGCAGCCAATTTCTCTGCAATAACGTACAATCTTGAAATGTTTGTGTGTATGTGAACACTGTCGTCTCGAATGTGTCTGGAATTCACCATGTTCGTATTTTATATATGGAAATAATCCTCGGGGGCTTTGAATGAGTTGATATTCGGTCGTAGTGATAATGTTAATGCACGCGGAGAGATCATCTCAATGTCGGAATCTCAATATTGCATCTCTACTTACACCGTTCTTCTTTCTTTTTAATTACAGATTGTAAGAATTGATTAATATTTTTAGGACTACAGACTTCATGAGACGATATGTAGCAGAACATAGCACTAAATATAACCACTTTCGATAGAATTACATTGAAGTTGCTGTTGGCTTGACTGTCGTTAAAATGAACATGGGTGATTTTGACATCATAAAGCTCCGACCCACCCACCTCCTATGAGTAAAACTTCTTTCTACTCGGCATTTGTCCGAATCCATTGTTGACACTCTCAGTTGTAGTTATGGTTGTTGTTGTTTTATCAAAGCGCATGGAGGGAGAGGTGACGACTAAATAAATATTGCAATTCAATTATGAGAAAGAGAAATTGCTTGTATGTTTGATTTTTTGCTTTATATATTTTACCCAATGTACGATGCAATCAAAGATAAACATTTACTTATCCTTTGTCGCTTTACTTTTTCCATTGCGTCACAGTCATCATTCTAAAGTCTGTATTCATCAATGCAGGTGAAATAAGATGGGTCTAAAGATTGCATTCGTTGATACAGTAGAGAACTAAGATCGGTCTAAAAATTACATACATTAATACGGTGGAACTAAGATCGGTCTAAAGCTTGCATTCGTTAATAAGGTAAAACTCTTGCATTCGTTAATAAGGTAAAGCTAAGATAGAACTACGATCAGTCTTCAGATTGCATACATTAAAACGGTAAAACTAAGATTTAAGCATTGAATTGATTAATACAGTAGGACTAAGATCGGTCTAAGGATTTATTTTCACTAATGAAGTAGCACTCAGATCCGACCGACTACTTCGAGCTAATCATTATTGCAGTAGAATTAAGATATGACCGGCTACGAGTTAATCATTATTACAGTAGAATTAATATATGACTGACTACGAGCTAATCATTATTACAGTATAATTAAGATATGACTAACCACGAGCTATTCATTATTACAGTATAATTAAGGTATGACTGACCACGAGCTAATCATTATTACAGTATAATTAAGATATGACTGACCACGAGCTAATCATTATTACAGTATAATTAAGATATGACAGACTACGAGCTATTCATTATTACAGTATAATTAAGATATGACAGACTACGAGCTATTCATTATTACAGTATAATTAAGATATGACAGACTACGAGCTATTCATTATTACAGTATAATTAAGATATGACTGACCACGAGCTAATCGTTATTACAGTAGAATTAAGATCTGACTGACTACTTCGGGTTAATCATTATTACAAAAGAATTAAGATCTGATTGACTATTTCGAGTTAATCATTATTATATTAGAACTAAAACTGATTAACTATTTTGAGTTAATCATTATTACATTAGAACTAAGATCTGATTAACTATTTTGAGTTAATGATTATTACATTAGAACTAATATCTGACTGACTGCTTAGAGTTGAACATTATTATAGTAAAACGAAGGTATGATTGACTATTTTGGGTTAATCATTATTACGTTAGAAATAAGATCTGATTAACTATTTGAGTTAATAATTATTATTGACTAAATTAATCATTACTATTTACTATTTCGAGTTAAACATTATTATAGTAGAACAAAGATCTGATTGACTATTTCGAGATATTCATTATTATTGACTATTTCGAATTAATCATTATTGCAGTAGAACTACGATCTGATTGACTACTTCGAGTTTTAATCACGAGAAGAGAACAAAAATGGTATTAACTAAAATAACTCAAATAAATATCATGGTGTGTGACACCTGTGATATTGAACCTTATCCAGAATAACAGACAGGAAGACTGAAAAAGTGCTGCCAAAAGAACTGATAAAGTTACAGACAGAATAACACGAAATAAAAAAGCAGAGACAGACTGACCGGAACACAGAGCACACATGAAGGAAACATCATATACCTTCCTGAGCACAGTGACATTTTTTCTTGATCATCTTAAGCAACAGGTTTGTTCTGCAAGCTGGGTTGAAAATTTCCTGCTCATTATCTGCAGGAAATAGACAGTAACGTTAATTAACTTTATTCTAATATATATATATATATATATATATATATATATATATATATATATATATATATATATATATATATATATATATATATATATATATATATATATATATATATATATATATATATATATATATATATATATATATATATATATATCTGTGTGTGTATATATGTATATATGTGCATTGATAGATAAGAAAATTGAAAGCAATGATGTACACTGCCTTAGATTTATGGCATGGTGAAATCGCATTCCCAGACAGAGCGTGATCAACGAAAAAGAAAACATACCAATTCAGACATGTAAATTATATAACTCTCCTTAATGAAAAATATTTTGAGAATATAAATATTTTGCTCTTATAATTATGGTTATACAAGACACGGCAATCCAGAGTGAAGTCCAACTATTTTACTAAATTATAGCTGTCGCCCCACCCCAACCGGCCTCCAAGTTATACCAGTCCCTTAAACAAATAATTCCAATATTGCGTATATCTTAAGTAGTGAAAGAGAGCGTACGCAAAGTCATGTGATCACTTACACAAAAACATGTGCACGAATGAACAGTATCTCTCTTAAAACTGTTTACACTCCCTTAAGGACATCTATGGGATGTGTGGCTGCCACCTCCCATCTTCTCGTCAGCTTCGGTGCGTAGCCCACTATTATGTACGAATGGACAATATCACACTTTAAACTATTTTACGCTCGTGTAAGGAAACGTATTGGAGGTGTGATTGGTCTCCACCCCCAGTTTCAGTGCGTAACCCGCTATTAAATACCACAAAAAGTTTCAAGAGTAGAACATATTTGAGAACTATGACGAGTACTCTGCTTTTGTGGTTTAACACTAGTCATTGTAAGTCTCAAAGATCAGAAGAGACTACCACTAAGATTACTACATGCCTTTTCAATATCACGTGACTTTTTAAGATGCTGGCCTTCTGCTCCTTGACGTGTTCTTTCTTCCAGGGGCCCATTTTCAACTCGCATTATTCTTAGTCGTCGTAGAATGGTAATTTAGTACTCGTATGTACTTTGTTTGCAAATATGTTAGTTACTTTGCTTGTCAGATAAGTTAATTAGTTTGCACTGATGGCAATGTCATTGTTTCACATACTTGCCAATATTTATTGAATGCAGACCACTTGTGCAGTTCCCCTAGGATCCTGGGTTGCCGACTGGTCGAAGGCGCACGTCTTTGCATAACACTCACACATGTCACCATTGTCCACAAGAGTTGGAATCTCGGCCCGACCAGCGTGGGTATGTGAGAAAGCTTGCCAGTAGCTTTCCGTGGGTCAGTGGTTCTTCCCAGGCTCATTCTCCACCAAATATACTGGCAGATCATATAATGAAAATTGGCGCGAAACCCCACTTAACCAAAACCAAATTAATTCACCTTTTTTCTGGGCTGCCAGAAGAAGAAAAAATACAGCAAAGATCAATTTTCTTTATTTCTGATGGCGGTTACAGTCTCAGAATTTCTTTGTAATGCTGCATGTTGATTGTTCAATTCTTAACACCTTTATTGTATAGTCTTGTTCGATATAGTTGTCTTGTGTTGTAAGTACATAGTTAATATTTGTTTCAAAATACCATTCACATTCGTTTCCTAGTCACGAAAGTGACCAGCATCCAATGCAACTCGGGTCCTATACTTCCTTTGCGTCTCTCCATCCTACCTTGTAACCTTTTACTGCACTATATGGACACATAAAACTATTTAGCTTGCGAAAGGAAATGTATGAGGTATTTGAAAGAGTGATGCTCGCAAATGTTGGTGCAGGTGTTATCCGCCCTTGGTGTCTATTCTGTTCACTGCTTAATCACATTCATGATGCTAAAATATGACCGCGTCCTCTAACTTTCATTTCTAGCGAAGGCAAAATCTAAGCCTTTGTGCATACAGGGATCCTATCATCTGGCCACTTGGCTATGCACGGTTCTTTTGTACATTACGACCTCATGCAGGCAAAAACAAATGCTTCCTTTTTGGTCAATCTTTTTCTCTCTTGCTTGTGTGGTGTGGATCATTCGGTTAACCATTCTTTTAATTCACTTTGTCTTTCGTTTCGTCTCGTTTATATTATCACACAGCCGATTTATATTTCTGTTAAGCAACCAGACGTTTATATTTATGTCAAATAGTGTTATTACTATAGCTGAAACAAATACTCTAACTGCTGACACGCCATACGTTGCTCGAAATCAAACGTCATTTTCCATAAATGATGTCTCTGTATTTATTGAATCGCGGCAGGCTGATCTTGTAAACTTATGATATCTTCATGTTGTTCTCTAAATTTGACCGAATACAAATGTGTATATTTACCACATCCAATCTTTTATTTATTTATTCTGCAAAGTTTTAAATCATCTTGCTTGAGGCTGATTATATTAAATGTAAGTTGTGAATCTGCATCTTGTATGGTATCTTATTGTAAATGTTTGAAATCGATAAAGTAACAAAATCTTTTTCTAAATATCACTTTTTTAAAAATACAGATTTTTGCGCACTTTTATCCAATTTAATCTCGATAATGATTTTGTTAATTTCATGTTAGACTTATAATGTGGTACGCCCTGATGAATTGTATGTACACAGAGATGCCAGGGACAAATTAGATTTTATCCGAACGTTCAGAAAATGGCATTTTGTTCCTAACAGCTGGTTGTTAAAAATTAGAAAGGTGTTTAATAATTGTGCTGGTTAGTATAAATTAGAAAGTTTTGTAATAATTGTTCTAGTCGTTATAAATTAGAAAGGGAATATTGTAAGCACTCAAAATCCAAACTGTATTTTGACAGAAATAAAAACTTTATTCCAAAAACAACATTGATATAATTAAAAGTAGTAGATATTTTGGTGATTAGATAATTGAGAAAGACTCAGATACATGAGAGAGATTTTGATATATGGGAAAGGTTTTCTGACTCCTTAGTAATGTCTCAGTTTAGAGAAAAGTGTTAAAACAGTCGAGTTAGTTATTCATGTTTGATCTAAACAGTCGAGTTAGTTATTCATGTTTGATCTAAATGAACGGTAAGTCAGCAATACCTTTACTCGTTTCAGGGACGTCGGGGGGGGGTGGGGTGCAGGGGGCATTTGCCCCCCCACCACCACCAATTTGCATGCGCTGTAAAAGTGATGTGGCCTATATACGAAAATTAACAAGCCCGTCAAGTTTTGCCCCCCACCAATCAAGTTTTGCCCCCCACCAATCAAGTTTTGCACACACACACAATCAAGTTTTGCCCCCCCCCCGCGAAAAAGTTGAAAAAAGCTTGCTCGTTATGTTGACCGAAACTTGTGTATTTCTTGAATTGTACAAAAACTGAAAATCTGATTTAACTACTGTACTACTTTTGTTGCAACGAATGGTTGTATGCCACAACAAATCATCAAATACCACAGTTATAACACAACAGAGTCACGGGCACTACTTTTATAATCTAAACAAGCAAGATGTTCTGATTACTTTTGCTAGTAGGGGCCTGACTTTGCTGTTGATTCTAAATAGGCGAATTCAAAAATTGTATTCACAATTCACAATTGTAATAGGATTACATTTTCTTCTTGCGTCTTCAGTAAGCTGCAGTTAGCGAAAAGCTAGTACTTAGTAATTCAAATGACATGGTAGCTTCCGAAACATGTAGAACTAAACGCTATTAAAGTAGTTAATTAAATCAGCGGGCGCTGGATTTTCGAAATTGTCCTGGTGCGAAACTCAGTCTTAAGTTTTGAATTCAGGAATTGTGAAATTCTATAATTTTAATTAGATTGAAGCTCGTTTTGGAGCGACCTCATTCTCTTCTGTTGAGCCAGAAGAAAGTAAAGGAGAAAAAAATCATCGTATGTAAATTGCAGATTGATTTCCCCATTTTTTAAATAAACAACAAGAACAAAAACAACAAATTACACATAATTATTAAGAACAAAAGTGGTTATCTGTCTTAGATTTGTTTCTTCGCCTAAATACCAGGTTTATTAAAAATGTTACATACCAAATATTGCATTATCTGAAAAGTAGTTTTTGAATGTTTTGTATGGATAGATCAGTACTTTAGTATTTATATGATACTGACGTGTTATTTTGTCACGTGATACGGTCAAGTCATGGGTTCATTCTTTTATTTTTCAATGAATGAAATTCAGAATGGACCCCTCTGACATACCAGTGCATTCCCAACCTTTAGGTCAATCCGACAGATCAGACCTCGAATATGTGCCGATAACTGCCAACAATACCGGATTAAGGCAGTAAAATGACCTGGAGCAATTCCAAAATCAGGAAACTCGACCCCTCCTCCAGTATATTTCATTGTCTAGCGTGGAGGGTGGTAGTCGGGCGTGGGCCCTGAAACAACTACTCAGCTTGCTCTGCCTTTAAGTCAGCCTTGGTTGCCAAATAACACCCATTCTGACCACCTCGGCTATTTACGACACTAGGATTAACTGAGACGTTGCGATGCATTGAACTAATTTATTATTTGCGATTTATAGGTTAGCCCAGTTGTGGAAATAGCCAAGGTAATCCAAAAAGTTTCCAGCGGACAAAATGTATGACTTTCCTTCAAACTACAACACCAACATACACCAGAGTCTTAATTATCTTACCTGACATATAATCGAGGTGGTCACATTGACATTCTTTTTTGTTGTGGGTTGGGTGTAGGGGTTGTTTAACGGAAAAGACTGAGAATACTTCGATTGAATGAACATTCATGGTCGTCATTTTGTGTCTATGCTGGTAATTTCAATTGTATTGTTGTACACTTTACTCTAAGTATCGTACCCAATTTAAACGATTTGCCACCACACACCTGAACTTGAGCTTGAAGCTGAAACTGTTGTGGAGATATTGCTTTGGGCTCTAAAGCCTTCTAAACTTTCACGTACTGGGTTTTAAAAAAAATAAATTTAAAAAAAAATCATAAAAGCTTTTTTAATGATGCACATTATACGTTTTTCCACCCATTTTAGTTTGAATCCAATACTTATATCCGGAAGATCACATCATTAGTAAAATGTATTACACACACTTAAAAAGGAAATGGTTATATAAGCTTTAAGCGTATACAGTATGCTGTGTTTCACTCAGTTTTCAAACCCATACTAATAGCTTGATGGTCACTTCAGTGGCAAATACACCACTCCAAGTTAGAAATAAATAGCTTGATGGTCACTTCATTGGCATATACACCACTCCAAGTTTGAAATAAATAGCTTGATGGTCACTTCAGTGGCATATACACCACTCCAAGTTAGAAATAAATAGCTTGATGGTCACTTCAGTGGCATATACACCACTCCAAGTTTGAAATAAATAGCTCGATGGTCACTTCAGTGGCATATACACCACTCCAAGTTAGAAATAAATGGTTATTTGAGATATGAAAGAACTACGAATTTGAGATTGCAAGGTACAATTACAATAAAAGATACCAGTGTCTCTTACCTACGTACGTGCATACGTACATACCTACCTTCATACATACATATCTACATATATACATACATAATGTGCTACCTGTTTTGGGGAAAAGAAGATGAAGCGCAAACTGCCTGTTAAAATATAAATGAAGCAAATAAACAAACAAAAAACAAAAAAAAAAACAAGAATATAAAATTAAGCGGATATCTTACCTCCAAACTTTACTGTGATATACATCTTGTAAGTGAAATGAAATGATTTACTGCTAAGTTGGACACAGACTGGTCTCAGATATATTCAGAGTTCATAACACTTCTGATGCGCGTGTTATTATTTCTTTGGGCCACAAATTAAGAGTGCCTTGTTGATATAAATAAAATGGTGTCATGGACTCGTTACCAGCTGTGAATTGACGCCAATATATCACACTTTCCAAACTGCTCAATATTTTATCAGTATATATTTACCTAGCACAATCCTAATTCAAATAATGAAGCTTACTGTTTGGCTTGATACACGATACCCACATGTTAGTTAACGCCAAACTGACATAGCTTGTCGTTAATTCACATCTATTGAAGACCTAGGGCCACTGCTACTTAACAAGGATAGCAGATAAATAAAAAGGAAAGTTTATAAGTAACATTACCTGGCGAATCAATTCACCAGCCAACATAATTATACTAATGTCGAAAGAAAAATGAACAGGTTACGTGGATCTAAGTACGTTGCGTGGACCAAATGTTGTTTTCTTTAAAAGAAAATAAAGTTGATAAATTTTATTGGTTCCGTGTGTTTAAGTTCTCTGTTTAAAGTCCTGGCAAGTGTTGCTCCGAAAACGTTATAAATGTTACACATGAAAAAGGAAGACTGGCCGGACATATGCTAGTAGATAAATAAAGGTGGTATTTGAACATTGTTCATTCCAAGTTATTATAGATTTTATGGTTAATTTACACTAATAAAGTTTGTAACAGTCTTGAATTGTCTTGAATTACGTTATCATGCAACTCGTTCTAATTCAATAGAAGGAAAAACAAACATCATTAAACTTTATATCCAAAATACAGTTTATAATTTTTGTATTTGGAGACCATGTACTTTTCTGTAATCGGACAATAAAAGAACCTAAAAGGAGATTATATACAACTGTCTTGTTTACAGTTAGACACGATTATACAGTAGAAATCTTCATACTGTATTACGTTATATGTCAAGTGAAAATGTGTATAAATAGGGATTTGATTAGCACATAACTCATTCCTGTTTTATATCAGTCTCTGGGAATCCATTATCATAGTTTGCAGTTGTGTCAGATATAATTCGAGATGAATTATTTATATGAATACTGGAATTAATAAAGTGCTCATAGACGTTGGATTAACACACTATTTTTGTATTAGAATGAACTTATTCGAAGACATTCTGGAATGTTACTTCGGGACATTCAAGACTATATTGGAATTCATTCAGAACAGTTTATATTTTTTAATTGTGATAGGTATATTTAGGATTATATGGGATTTAATTCACAATACTGTGTCTTTGGAATTTTCACTTTTTATTGTAAAGAAATAAATAACTTGTTGATTTGACTTAAATTGTTGGTTTCAATTCTTTCTGTTTGATATTTTAAGACATAGAGTCGTAACAGCGTACTGTAAAATCCCTGCGCACTTGGGGCACTCTACGACTGGTATCACATATGACTTAGATAGGCTTACGGATTTCATTCTCTATCATATCCTACAATTCTGAGGTGGTTTTGTACTTGTAAAAAAGTTCACGAATCCATGGAAGACCATTGTTGTTGTTGTTTTGGGTATAACGCCATATTTCAGCGTATGATGGGCTATACATGGCGGCCAGAATATTTGGTGGAGGAAGAATCCAGGAAAACCCCGGCACAAAATAGCCGACCCACAGGAAGTTACTGTCAAGCTTTCTCACATACCACATTGGCCGAGCTTAAGACTCGTACCCAAGCGGACAGAGGTGAGATGACAGTGATCGGTAGAGGCGGGTGCTTTATATCACTCGGTCAACCGGAGCTTCGGACGACGATTGTCTGTGGTTGCTTTGAAGGGACAATAAATAAAGATTCTAGATACACATATGAATAGTCATATGAAGCTCAGAAAGGTTTGTGAAAGCTTTGGTTCCGTATTTCTTGATTGCTCATTAAAACGAGACACGGGTTGAACTCGCCAAATATATAAGGAGTGACCACAGAAGTTTGAATGAGATTGTCACAGGTGATGAAACACGCATTTACTTTTATGAAACCGACCTCAGAGAAAATAACAAAGTTTGGGAGAAAATGAGCAGAGATCGCAAAACTCTTGATGCCGTGGGACCATCAAGTTAGTTCCATGCAAACTACCAAGTCGTCCAGGTAACTGTGTCAATAGAATATGGGGATACTTTGGTGTCAAAGGAAATCCCAGCCAAAAGGTCGTAGGACACTTTGGCGTCAAGGGGAATTTAACATGGGTAAATTTAACATGGAGCGAATGGGAATTGAACATAGCGACAAGGGATTGGGCCACTCTGGCGTCAATGGGACCTTAACGTTAAAAATGGGTATATCAAAATTGGTGTCAATGGGAATTTAACATGGGAATGTCACCTGGGGGTCAATGGGAATTAAACATTGGTGGCGTCATGGGGTTTATAGGGTGAAATGTATTTGTAGGGACAAAAGGTTGATAGAGGCACAAAGAGACACACAGAGACAAACAAATACACATCCAAACACACAGAAAAGAGGACAGAAATGTTCCAAGGAAAGACTCACATATAGAACAGAGACTCTAGCCTGTTCTAGGGTCTAAGCACTATCCATTTAATGCATAAACATTTGGACATTAAACAAACCTATTTACAAGTTATTTAGTTCTTGCTTCTAGTAAGCTACTTTTAAAATTAAAGTTCATGCCTTCGAAAAAAAAAACAACTTCAGATACAACGTTTTTATATTTCATTAAACAATGCCATTTACACTAAATGTTCATTTTTAAGAAAGAGCTAAAACAAGAAACAAACAATCAAATAGGACAAAGTTCATGTTTCTCTCTATATCCGTCACAGACGTTGTTTAAAATCTGGTCAGCTACCACTTGTTCCCCAGCGTAGATGTTTCAAGCACGTACTAATTTTCATTTGTAAATCTGCTGTTATGTTTATAGTGCTAGGTACACTTATCGGTAAGCAGATCAAGTGCAGTCATTGTCTTCTTCCCATGGAGGTATAACGTATGCCATTATAAATGGTCACTTTTCCATCGGTGATGTCAACTTTGTCTCTCATTGTCTGCACGTATTCAATAGCTCTCAAACGTTTGGAAGAAATTATTTCTGCAGATGTACTAAACCCGAGACATACAGGAGAGTTCAAACCGTCGTGATACATAGACAGACCCAAACAACCTCGATCTTTGACTTTGCACTGACATTTGAGTTCCTCTAACAGTGAGTCAAATAAGTTCGTAATGAAACCTGCTGATTCCTCGGCTGGAATGTCAGACGCGAAGTTTTTAAATGTCAGCGTGTAGGTGTAAGTTGTCATCCTAACTTTTCTCGGAATCGCTGTGTGAGTCATTTGGATGCTAAAATACTCCTTAATGTCTACTGAAACCTTTTCTTTCATGGACGCACTTTGCTATGACGGTATGGTGGTGGTGGTAGAGGACAATGATATTTATTCCTTCTCTTTTCTCATCTGCGTAGAGTGATTCATCTTTCTCGTCGCTTGTCCTCGCAATGAAGTGTCGTTCTTGAAAGTCGTCCTCTTTTTATACCGGGTGATAACAGCGTGTCCATAAGGTAAAGTCTTGTAGTCTGGCAGTTGCACTGGTTGCACATAGTGTTCAGTGACGTTAGTAAATAAACAACTGAGACGTGGTACTACATTGGTGATGTAATCGTGAGACACAGCATCGCACTCGAGTTTTTAATTGGACTTGAGTCTCTCACTCAATTCTTGCTGTGTTGAAGTCATCCTTCTTGTTGGTGGCTATCGTCTTGGAACCATTTGTTTATACCAGTGTGTCCATAAAGTAAACTGAAGTCATTGGGAAGTCGCACCCGCTTCTGGTACACGATCTGAGGATTTGGTGTGTGGGTAAACGAACAGTAGTGTGAGGTTCGTAGGTTGTCACTTTAAAGTTTTCATCCTGTATAGACTGCAATGCTTCTTTCAGTACGCCAAAGTTCACCACTTGACTGGTGCGATGATTGAGAGTCAATGCTTTCACTTTACACTCCATGTACACTTCTCCTTGTTGGTCCCGGTATTCGTAGCCGTAATTTTTAGGACCGCCACTAGCAAAACTTATCGTCAGGGTGCTCGTCCGTCCAGGCCTCTAAACGGTCTCCTTTGATGTCAGGGTGACGTTGACCCAGGCGATCCATGTAGATGCAACTCTTCGTGTCAAAGTACAGGACGCGATCTCCTAACAGTTCTAAAACCTCGTACAATTTTAAGCGAGCATGGGCTCTCACGTAAGCCGCAATGGTGACATTTCCACATTCGCCGGTTTTTACAAAGTCCAGTTCTTCTTCGTAATTGACTAAGATCAAGTCCTTACGAAGAACGTCCACGTGTTTCATGTACTTAATTATGTTGTGAATCATCTGGAAGTAACTGGAAGAATCTGTTAAAATACTCCGTCTTGGGGAAAAACAGTCGTTGTGCTATTTTGCCCCAAAGCAATTTAACGTCACTTTGGCAAACGATCGCCTTCCTTCGTTTTTCTCCACGTGGTCTAAGGTAATGTCTTCCTGCTACCAGTATTTCTCTTTGAATTTATTTTGGTCTTCGGGAGTGTGGCACCAGGAACGATAGCCGCTGGCTTCTTGTTTCAGTTTCAAAAAGTCATCACGTAGTCTGCGAAAATGCCTTTCTGAGTATCGTCGCTCATGTGGTATTTTTCTGTCTTGGAAAAGTGGCAAATTTCGTACTTTTTTCTAACAGTTGGTATCCCAGGTTCAGAGCTTTAAACAATTCCACGCTGTTTCACGTTCCCGTCAAGGCGCGTTCTTCCTGGGTGTGCTGACAAGGTCGGTCTTGGTTGCACGTTTCGGCACAAGTAACGGCACAAGGGTAGCATCAGTTTTCCTTGGCAATGGTGAGGTAAAACAGGATGTTACAAGTCCGTGGGAGGCAAGACTTTACACTTAATCAATCTTTCGTTTTGTCGAATGCTGTCCAGGTCGATGTGTTCCGTCAGCAATGGCGGGTTCCCTGCGGATAAGTGACAATATTTACACACTTATGGATACAACGAACACACGTCCAAGTATCTGATTTCTTCTCCTTTCTCTTCGTCGACGTGGTGGAATTCGTCCGTCCTCCGTACAAGCTGTCCCGTGGGTTCAGAGGGTCCACCAACTTTTAACTTTCTACGATACGTTTAAACTCGGGATCAGTTTTCAAACGGTGATCCTACTCGTGTTCCCACATTTCTACTACTTGGTATCCTTGCTGTTCTAATTTCAAGCGCCGCTGACAAGTGGCCTCATACAAGTCTTCCATGGTACGTTGGAAAAACTGATTTTTAGTGTCACGTTGAGGGTAGCAGATGGGGCATCCTTGAAATAAGCAACCGTTAAACTCGTACACGATCTTGGGGTTTCCCAGTCCCAGCCATCCACCGAATACCTTCTGATGGTCTATTCGCCTCATCCGTTGCGGGCATGTTGGATCCATTTTTCTTCCTTGTCGCACAAGTAATGTAGCCAGCATAGGGCTTTGACCAAGTATTGACGCTTGACAAAGTTTGTCGTTTGAGGGCTTATGAGAGCCAGAGTGTTTTCGGGCATTAATCGGTGGCAGTGTGGTAAAGAACACTTTTTGGCGATGGTGCAGGCTTCTTTCGAAGAATCGATCTCCGTGTTCCATGAACGATTATCGAAATTTTCCACAGCAACGCCGTAAAATATCCATGTCGGAAGGACAATACTTTAACATTTCTTCCTGAAAGACGAAGGGGTCTGAGGCGTGAGTGTGGTACCAAGCGTAGAACGCCTTTCGATGTTCGGAGCGCATGTTGTCGGGGCCGTAGTAGTGAGCCTTAGGTAAATAGAACAGAACGATGTGTTGATTGGCTTTGGTATTGAAAAAGTGCGGCAAATAGCCTTTGGCCATTTCTGTCTTTCCAAACGTTTTATTCATTCGGCTCAATGGCATGGCCAAGTAACTCATCGAATCTTTAAACTGCACTTGTCCCACTTGCTTGGAACTGATTTTGGCCCAGTTCAAAGTGACTTTAGGACGTTCGGTACTTTGCTCCGTATAGTATCTGAGAAGAAACTGTCTATCGTATCCCGAGAAATGGTGAGCCATCACCGTGGCATGACGATGACAATCTCCATAACGTTCAATGTCCTCTTGGCTCCACGTCTCGTCGATGGGGTCCAAGAGCCATTGGGCGAAATCAACCAGCGTGTTCGGTCCCCGAAATATTTTTTTTTCACGTCCTCCAGGAATCTTGCACTTGTCACAAATTCTTTCCATGGAAGGGAGATAAATTGACTCCTGAACGAATGGGGGAGAAATGTATTCCAAGGATTATTGTTTGGGATGAAATATGCACTGTTTCATTAGAAACTTTGAAAATATATTTTGATTGGTTATTGACAAAACATACTACTGTAATAATGTGCTGCGATCATGGTCAACCACCACCTTTTGTTGGATTGTCTCCACATAAATGGCTGAGGAATTTTGTAGATTATTATGAAGAAATAACTGATGATCATAGAGCACTTGATCCAAAGTTAGGAGAGTTTAAAAAATTAATCAGATTACAACCGAATAAAATTCAATGTGAAATCATGCGTGAAATAATTTCAGAAACTGCTATTAACAATTTTTGGAATTTATGGAGACCAAATGATTTGACATTTGCAAGTAGAAAGATAGTTCGTGATACACTTCAACAACAATTAATTATGTTACATAAAGAAAAGTTTTCAAATCTACTTGTACCATTGTATTATCTACCAGCAGATACGCGACGACAGAATATCGACGTTGATATACCAGGATCGTCAGAGAAACAAATTAAATGATAGTGTTTTAGTTCCTGTCTGCGTTGTTGAGAACGCATTAACTGTGGAGAAAATCCATGGAGGCTAGGATACTCAATGACGATTCATTCATCACAAAGATTAACCATCTCTGGTACAAATGTTTGGATGGTCGATGATTGTATCGAATGGTCAAATTTAGTTTATCTCGCAGTGTTTCGAGTCAGAAGAATATCGCAGCTGCGGAGAATTGTCACAGACTTCACAGACAATAGTAATCAAATTTAGGAAACCATTGCTGGCAATGGTGATGATATAGTAAGAAAAAAATAGTTATAAAGAATGTGACAACAAAAAAAAAAAAATAAATAAGCACGACTTTGATCTCGATGCTGAATATATCATGACATTAAAACAACAACCGAATAATCATTGTGCGATCTGTAACACAGTAATGTTGTGGCAATATTAAAAAAATAATAATCCAAGACAATTCACCGTAGACAGAATTAACAGTAATTTTGGTCACACGCGAAAATGTAATGCTGACCTGTCTTGACTGTAATCGAAGTCGAGGTGCTAGTTTACAAAAGTGAATGTGGTGGTAATCGTGTGTCTTCAGGAATTACTTGTAATTGTTTACGTACAAATCCACGTCGAGGAGCAGTTGAATCTAATCTGTAGATTGCAAGTCTACCCGTGGATCTTACCACGCTAGAACCTGTATGTGTTGTAATACTCCAAATAGGATCAGTCGCTCTTTTTTCACCGGGTTCATATAAATATCTGACAGTCATATTACCTAATACTGGTTGTTTTGAAAATTCATGTCGTTGTATTGGTAAATGTTTTCTTTTTTTTTTTTTTTTTTTTTGTTTTCTTTTTTTTTTTTTTTTTTGTTTTTTTGTAATCGCATTAATAGGTTTCACGGCAGTTGTTCGAGTAATTTCATTATTTAATGCAGTTATCATACTTGGTAATCTTGCAACCCATTCGCGAGATCTCATTTCTTTCTAAATTATTTATTTTGCATATTGATATCCAAATAACCGCTCAGAAAGTGTTCGCTTAAATCGTTCACAAATTGCCTGATCACGATGAATTGCGGTATGTCCTCGTCTAATTTTGACATTATGTTTTTTCATCAGAGATGATACTGCACCTAGAAATTCCTTGCCAGGATCAACCTGTAATAGTTGTGACCATCGTAAGAGTCATCGTTGATAAATTCGTTCAAAAGCAGACGAAACTTCAGTTGCTGTTTTAGTTGATAACGGCTCTGCTTCCTTATATCTACTTGCAACGTCAACGACAGTTAGCGCATATTTGTATGTACGTGATTGACGTCTTCCAATTTTAATAGCATCGTGTGGTAACTAATAAAATATCTGCTTGATGAACTTCATTAGGAGCGCTGAAATCAAAATGTGCATGCTGAATTGTTTTAGGTGGTGATAAGTAAATTTGCCATATTGCCTGTCGTGCTAACGCTTTTTCGGCAACAGAAAACGTGTAACATTTTTTACTAATCGCTGCTCTACCTTTCCAATATCCTCTTGGGCTATAATAAATCGATTCCAGTATTTTATAATAATCGGTTGATTAATTACCGGCTCCGAATAATAATTTACCTTTCATCGCAGATCTTACCGACCAAATAGCTCATGATTCTCTAATAGATTTGTTTATTTATGGAATTTAAGAATGAGTCAACTTCACATCTGCAATATGTCATTGTTGCAGATCTTTACTTTATAATCTACTTCATGAACGTGATAGGCTTGATCAATCGCATTTATTGGATACTCACCGGATCTTGGTTGATCTCGCTCGTCAAGTCAGATATCAAGTCGGGTTCCAGGACCACAACAATTATATACAGGAAGATGTTTTTCTCTTGGGTATTTAGCCCATGGAGTTCCTGGTAATTTTCCTAATGAAGTAGCGATGTCACCACCAGAATTTATATTTATTTCTACCACATTTTACACATTTACCTGTAAGTGCACGGTTTTTATTTTTTTGTTATTCTTGTTGTTAATCCAGTTGTGGCGGTTGGTGCTCTACATCGAACGCAATATAAATTCATATTATTTATTATATTTGTACAACGTGGATGTCATTGATTTCTCAGAGATACGAAAACAAGAACCAGTAAAACATATTTCAGCATTACCGAATTCCATTAGAATGCTAATAATAGGTCCATCTGGGTCTGGTAAGTCGTAATTACTTAATTTGATAATGAGATGGCTCAAATGGGATAAGTTGCATTTAGTAGCTCCGTCAGTTGATGATTAGCGATGATACGAACTGCTTAAAGATTTTAATGACAATGCAAAATTGTTGGACGAAGATGGTAATGATATTACTGATTGTATCACCGATATTGATGAATCCCCGTCTGTGGATGATCTCGAAAGATTTATTAATAATTTAGTAGTATATGACGACGTAATGCTGGACAAACAATCAAATCCAGCTAGAATATTTTCTCGAGGCAGACATAAAAATATTGATGCGATTTACGTTACTCAATGATATACACAAATACCTAAAGTGATAGCAGATAACTGTAATAATTTAGTTATGTTTAATGGAGTCGATACACATACTCTGTAAAATATTCATCAGACTTGGTGTAGTGGAGACATGGACATGATTAAGTTCAAAAATTTCTTTTCAAAAGCACATTCTGCTCCACACGGGTTTATAACAATAAATTTACATGATCCTCGATCGCGATATCGTATAGGTCTTGATAAAATATTTGGTTGAGAGATTGATTTAATAATGATTACTCATACATTTATAGCAGCAGAGGAGGTCGGGTAAACAAAACACATACAAATTTAGAAAAACACGAACGAAAAAGATAAGGTAACAAAACAGCTAACCAAATTGGCGTTATTGACCTTATTTTTTTCGTTTTCGTAGGAAGCTTTATTTTTTCAAAAATGACGTTCTAGCAAAAGGTCTGTTCACCTACTATGCTGCTAAACCAGGTCTCTCTGTGGAGAAAACGAATATCAAAATGAGCAGAAACTTATTGCTGTATGTGCATGATATTTGAGTACTATGGTTGATGATAAATATTACTTGTATTACACCTCTCAAATTAAACTTCAAGTCTGGTACCCGATCAACGGCAAATTGCTTGAAAGTGAGACGGAGCTCAATTTCGAAATTGGAAACATTCGTTTTTGGTTATATTTGTTTGCTTTTTTAAGAATTTAAAGAGAGATAACCAATATTTAAATTTTCATATTCAACACCACGGAGTTATTGACCTTGCAGAAGAAGTGCAGTAAAATTTCCTTCTGTTTGTATGCAATTATCCTCTTATACAAGTATCATCTAACTTTTTTCAATGAAGCATAGTTTGTTTTATGAGCCACTTAAGGAGACTCATTACCATAACAAAAACTCGAAAATGACAAAGACAAATTTACATGTATACGATAAGCGAGAATGTGGGGTGGGGGTGTCAAATGGAATCGAACTTAAACAGAAATTAAATCTCCAACAGCTGAACCTTGCTATTGAAATTTAGTCCTAGAATGAGGGAATATTCTATGCATGGAACAAAATCTACTAATAACTCTTCCTGTCTGTATATAGCTCTCTGCCTCTGTGGTATAATACTGACCCATTGAACTAACTGATGAGATGGCATGACGTAATTTCCAGACGTTTGGTCATTCGGTCCCGTGATGCAGGGAAAAGGTGATACTTACATAAAGAGGTACACCGCTTTAAAATTTGAACATTTACAGCACTCGGTCTTGTGTTACGCTTCAGCCAAATCCGTTGTGCATTTTCTTTACTTGTTTATTACTAAACAACAAAAGCAACAGTAGCACTAATGCTGTTTTCAGAAGATAAAGTGTTCGATAAATTGGGTCATGATTTATGAATAAGTTTTTTGTCAGACGTGTAACATGGCTGAGAGTTATCAGGGGCAAAACATTTAAAGAAAGAAAAAAATAAACACTTTTTTATTTCTTTTCCGCAAACTAGGCAGGTATTATTGTCCACTTTATCCCCACTGATGTTGATACCATTTACATCTCCAATGATGCTGATACAATCTGTGTCATCATTGCATCTCTACTGATGCTTATACTAACTATTTGTGTCATTACTGCATCTCTACATGTCTGCGACATTGTGCCACAGTGCTAGACATCACTATAAGCTGTCACACTGCAGACATCGTAGCGATATGACTGAAACATTGTTAAAGCTACGTTAAAATTCCAAATCATACACACACTCGCATCTATACTGATGCTGATACTGTTTGTGTCATCATCTCATTTCTACTGATGCTGATACTATCTGTATCATTATTGTATCTCTACTGATGCTGATGCTGGGGCCCCGAGTGACTGAGTGGTCTAAAGCGCTCTCCGTTACGGATCACTGCCATCTCACCTCTGTCTGCGGCGGTTCGAGTCTAGGATTCAGCCAATGTGGGTATGTGAGAAAGCTTGCCAGTAGCTTCTCGTTGGTTGGTGGTTCTTCCCATGGTTTTCCCGGGTTCTTTCTCCACCATTAATACTGGCCTTCCATACATAGCCTATCGTGTGCTGAAAAATGGCGTTAAAAACCACGACAACAACAACAACAACTGATGCTGATACTATTTGTGTCATCATTGCATCTCTACTGGTGTAGATTCCAGTTATGTCATCGTTACACTTCTACTAGTGTTGATACTATCTGTGTCATCATTGCATCTCTGCTGGTGCTGATAATATTTGTGTTATCATTACTACATCTCAACTGACATCTTTAGTTCAAGGATATTTGTTGCTATCTGTTCATTCATTCATCAATTTGTCGATCTATTCGACCACCCATAAATCTTCCAAAGAATGTGCTTTGATCTTTAATATTTGAAGAAGACGATAATGAAGAAGAAAGTATTATGACACTTCTGTAACAACACTTGTATATGTATATCGTCAACGTCGTAAGTAGCCTGTACTCGTCATTTTTCAAAGACACATTTGAGTCTTTGCATAAACTGTACAATACAATAATGGCACCAGGACTGTACACATTTTTAAATGCATAAACTGTACAATAATGGCACCAAGACTGAACACAACATATTCACAATTTTGCCACTAAAGAACCTAAATGTCATCTGATTGCCAATCTTTAATTTGCAATTCAATTTTTTGTTTGGTCAATTTTTAAACAAGGAATCAAATCTGGCATGCATGCTCCAATAAATACATTTGCAGTAATTAATTGGTTTGCTATAGACGAACCTCCTCAGGTGATCAAAAACTATTGTTAAATAAGAAAATATCTGTCGTCAGGACCATTTATTGCGTCTTTCTGGCACACACAACAAAATACAAAATAAACTTATAACTAGCTAATTATCATGTAGTTTGTTCTTTTGTCACCTACTTTTCTATGGTTCTAACATTATTTACCGTGTTAACAAAATTGTTTAGATGAAATATATTTACCTAAAGTGACAAGAATATCAAGAGTGTAAACCTACATATTACATTCTTTGATTTGAATCGTGTGTGGAAATTAGCAGCCCATCAATATATGGGCACTAACGTTTCTGAGACTCAGTGCCTTCAAAGTTTCACGAGATATGTCATTTAACGATGTAATTAATATCAAATTACGGAGATAATTATAAATGGAATGCACATGGACATCACACAGTTCTAAATGGAATGTAGATGGACAGTAGACAGTTTTAAATGAAATGTAGATGGACAGTACGCAGTTGTATTTTCTGATTCGGAATGAAGAGTAATACAGATGTAACTCCAGAGGGTTGCTGATACTAGTTCTTTGTTATTACTAGTATTGTGTAACTGTGTAACATGCAATTGTATGGACACTGTGCAAAAATATAACATTTAAACTGATATAATGTATATAAAATAAGATTTTAGTAGAAATTAGGATGCATTTGGAAAATTGTTGGTGGTTATCAATGAGTTTCACCATTGTTTTCTTCAAACTTTTGTATTGGCTATTTTAAAATGTATACAATGTAAACATTTTTGTCTATGCCAGTTACCGAAATCTCTTGCAAATAAACGCTCCAAAATTTTTAATTTAATTTGACAGGGTTACAGTAAGACCTGTGAATTATGCAATTGGTTTAATCTGAATTTCCTACAATTTGCTACCAATTAATATCTCGTAGAAAATACAATTGATATACTTGTTTTATTCAACTGCAAATTCACGCCCTCATCACCAGAAAGTGTATCACCTACTTTATCTTTAGGGTCAAGGTTATGGGTCATAATTTTAAATTTTGCATCACACACTTTTGTTACGAAATACCTGATATGGCTTGCTTAGACACCATAAATTCCAGTATTTAACGTGTTTTGCACGCCATAGTATCTTGTAAATATACTTTTTCTTTGCATCGCGTGACGCCTTCATTGCTTGCGCGGCATGTGAATAATACATGTTAACGCGCGCAACTATACATGTTACTTAGGGATCTTGACTGACAGCCATTAGAGGGAAGCTCTTTATGTGTTTAGCTGTCGGGGCGGGATCGCCATTATGTCTTACTTAGTTTGAGCCAACGAGTTGGCTAACTAGGCGTGGATTACTAGTTGTGGATAACTAGGCATGAGTGTCTAGGTGTGGATAACTGTGTGCGGACTGACTAGGTGTAGCCAGAGGCCGCAGCAATAGTGATGAAAGACCGCCAGGAAAGTGCCAACGTATATGTGCATGAAAAGTCTGGATGGCTGAAGTGACCGAGCCGGGAAGCGGGTCAAGGGGCATATGAAATGTTAAGTAAACATTGGACATACATATAAGAATTTCATTATAGTGTTTGACTATAAGAAGGTCATAATGTTTGACTAAGAGAAATGTCATTATAGTGTTTGACTATAAGAATTTCATTATAGTGTTTGACTATAAGGAGGTCATAGTGTTTGACTAAGAGAAATGTCATTATAGTGTTTGACTTTAAGAATTTCATTATAGTGTTTGACTATAAGAAGGTCATAGTGTTTGACTAAGAGAATTTCATTATAGTGTTTGACTAAGAGAAAATGTCATTATAGTGTTTGACTATAAGAATGCCATTAGTGTTTGACTATATAGGGAAAGGTCAGCATATTGGTTGACCATAGAGACAAAAAGCATGGTAGTGTTTAATTATCTCAGACAACTTTATAATTATTGAACATTTCAAATAATTATATCTATTCTTCATCATGGTTTTCCATTGGATCCATATTATGTACCTTTGTATTTATTTTGATGTCATGTTACTTCATCATTAGTGTGACAGAATAATACATCTTTTTATTGTCACTCGCATATGTATTTGTTATTTCTTAAATACCAATTCAGTCTCAAAGGGTGTTAGGTCGATTACGTTACATCTGGTTTCTGTGAGTACGAGAGTACCTGATTAGGCCAATTGGTACTCCGAACTGTCTGTCACACTGGACAAAAGATGATGCATGGGACTGCTTGATCAATAGATGATATTCTGCAAGCGTTTCTGCACTTCCCCTGTACTTCTCCTTAATTCAAAAGCTGTAACACTAGCATTGACGAGACTGCGCCAGGTCGAGCTTCCTGTTCAAGATCTTCCCAAGACTCGGTGTCAATGTTGACTTAAGGGAATCTATAAAACGAGAGAGAAAGAGAGAGAGAGAGCACATATATCTACTACCCAGTACCCATTTAGTTAATATATAGAATTTACACAACAAACCATAAATATGTATTATTAGTATTATTATTATTATTATTTCAGACGCAGCAAAGAAATGAAACAACATAGATGTGTAATCAAGGCGGAAAACCTTGTAGTTAATGGTCTGTCAGAAAAAGGAGGAGGAAACATAATCCAGAATAAAACAATATATATATTAGACAGCATGGATACATAGATATTGCTCGGCCATCATTCGGTTTACAAAATACATAGATAAGGAGAAAACTGACGCAAGTATCGTACGAAAGCAAAAATCCTTGTGATATGGAAGAAATCCGTGCTCCCAGAGAATAGGTCAACACAGAGACAGAGGTTCGAATTGCAAAATACTTCCCTATTAGTGTACATCGTGAGAGGACAAGCCTGTATCCGACCCTAGAGAAAGCTTTCGAAAAAAGATAGTAGGCATTTCATAAATATGATAAACTGGTTATTGATGAGCATACATATGTGTTTCATGAAGTCAAAGGGTGACCCGTGTTTCTCATTTAAAAAAAAAAAACAACAAACAACTGGTTAATGGTCAAGGCAAAAGAGAGAGAGAGAGAGATTACTGGTATTGTTTAGACTTGGGCAAGTGTTAAAAATCAATTTACGTTAAAATGAGAAAGATATTTTGTCAGTATCAGAACAAAAACAAAACGAAAAGAGAAACTCGAGAGGTATATCTTTATAAATATCTGAGTCCTGTGATAACGGAATAATATGGCCCTGGGTATGATATTATTACTGACCATTTGTTGATTTTAATTAAACGCAAGATGCCAAGTTAGATGACCGTGTTAAACAAGATCAAAGGGAGATAAAACATTGTTAATTTGTGGAGAATTACTGGAGTTGGACTTTAGAATGACAGGCATGGGGCAGATACATTCATCGACAATATATATGTATTCAAAATAATTCGGCTACTACGATAGATTATATAATAGCGGATCAGCCGGTTTGTAATTACTTATCATCGTTTGAAGCTGATGATAGAATATAATCAATACACATCCCAATACTAGTCTGTATTAAATACAATAACATATATGATCCTGAGGGCATGTCGGTCAATTTAAATGTTATCTCGATGGATAAGTACGTATCATACAAAGTATAAGAACCACAATTTGTCGAGTCATTTACAACATCATTTCCAGAAAATGTAATAAAACAGTTGTTTGAGAGGAGCGTTTGAAGAAAGTATTTAACTTTTAAATAACTCGTATTATGATGCGGGAAAAGAATAGAAAGTCAGCAACGGTGCTATCAGAGTTAACTCAAACTGAAATTCCAAATCTCAGCCATGGTTTGATAAAGATTCTAAGTTTGGCAGAAACTCTACTTTAAATATGTTCCGAATACTACAGTTTAATAAAAGATCTGAATTATTTGAAGAATACATGTTTTATCGTAATGCTTATAGAGTAGTTTGCAGAAGTAAAAAAGAACCAGTATAAAAACGACCAAAGAGTTACACTCATACACGCATTATATGCAAATGATTCAGAACAGTTTTGGCGGTTACTAAAGCGGCCTGCGCCTACTGTAAATACCAGTATCTCCAGTTTAGATTGGTTTACATATTGTTTCAATATATCATACGAAGCTGTACAATTACAAGGTAATGAATATTTGATTATCCAGCATGAACTCTTAGACAATGTAATATGAGAAAAAAAGGTGATTATCGGAATGTCCCGCTTGAAAAACGAAAAAAAAAATTGTGGAATTTATCAAGAGATTTTTTTAGTGCACTAGCCACATTATTGCATTGTTACGAATGATTAAAGCAATCTATCAAGATGTGAACGCCTGTGTTAAGTGTAATAATTTTTGGAAGAATTTTTTTTTTTATTGTCCTTCTGGTGTACGACAAGGATGTGTTTCATCTCCATTACATTTCGCATTGTTTCGAAGTCATCTTCGGAGTACTACGGCAGATGAATCTATGGCGATATAACTAGGAACTATGGAAGTGTTTTACTGTTGTATGCCGATGATTTGATACAATTCTCAGACACACTGTATCAGCTCTATAAAATGTTCAATATATTAAGAAAGTAGTGCTCTTGATGGAAACTATATGTCAGCCTTGGAAAAACACAGATTGTTGTATTCCGTAGGGGATGCTATCTATGTAACTACGAGAAATTGAACTATGGTCAATCAGAAATTGCAACTGAAACATTCTATAAATATTTTGGCTTTATATTCTCCTCATACAATTCTTGGTATATGTGTAAAAAAAAAACAAAATATGACCTGCCAAGCAGCAAAAGCGTTCACATATTGATAATTAGTTTATCTAAATTTGGTAAACTACCTGTATATGCCCTGTTTCAGATATCTGACACAAAAGGTTTACTTATTCTAAGTTATGGATCCATAATGCGGGGCTTCCGTGAAGTACCTGACATAGAGAAACTAAACCTTAACTTTTGCAAATTTGTACTGGGTTTGTCAACGCGCTATGCTTTTATTATAAATTAGGACGAATGCACGAAAAACGTTCAATATATTCGAATTCTTAAGTACTGGTTTTGGGTTCCAAATATATCAAATAGCAGAGTTCCAAGACAATGTTACAATTTCCAATTGAAATTGTTGAAAATTGTAATTGTTTACCAAATGATGTAAAAGAAACATAGAGGTGCACGGTATTACCGGTATACTAGGTTTACCGCGCTTTTTGTTTCCTGTGATACGTACCACTGTACTTTTTTCACTATACCGGTCCTTTCGTAGTTTCCTTCAATACGGAAATTTCTGAGTAATCTTGTTACAGATCTAATCATATTAAAATGTTTGCAATTTTCATGACAAAATAATTCAAAACAATATTATTTAATGTTTAATAAAACAGTTGTATTTGTTACAAATTGATTTTGATTATTAAAAATAAAATTATATTTATGATTCTTAAATCACATGATATTATACTAGCGTATGTTAATGCGTTACGTACGCGTATTCCTTTGTAAAGTTTAGGCTCAACCTTAGATTTTTAGGAAAGCAGTTATTTCTGGTTGAATTTTACGTAATTTCTCAAACCCACTACATATTTTTTCGTTCGATAAGGAAGTGTGTCCCTCTCTGATAAGTACTTTAGCCTGGCGTTGGCCTCCAGCTCTACGTTTTCTTGCCTGTTATATCAGTTGCATAGCCCTATCAATAGTGTAGGTAGTAAATTGTAAGTTTCGATGCCAATACTTCCAGTTACTACCAACAAGCTATCTAACATGAGCACTATGTCTCTCATATGGTGTCAGGTATAAAGTAACCTTAATCGTCCCATTTTAATTACAATATTAACTTATACAACAATTAACATTACTATAGCAAATTCACGTACTATAATAATACATTCATCATTTAATTGTCCGGCGGGGGGGGGGGGAAGCGCAATTTTCTTTTGAACTGAGATTTTAAAATATTGCTTTATATCAAGATTTATATATTAAATTGTTGGTTCCTAATATAAATATAAATGTGGTATAATGGGGTACGTATCACGGTGTTTAAAAATACCGCGATATACAGTGCTCCAAAATTTGCTTTGCTACTCAGCTCTAGTAAAAAAAAATAATTAAAATATGGATTTGGTAATGTTTGTTTAAGATGATGTAAATAATAACAAACTTAATGAATGCGTCGAAACAATTACTGATATTTACCATTATAACCATAATGTAGTAAACACGACGAAGACAATCAATAGAAAGAAAAACCTAGCTGTGACATCTGTACGAAAACTTATTAAATGTCAGCCTTGGTTTCATAGAAATTACATAATGCCAAAATCAAAGCCTTATATATCTAAGACAATTTATATTGAAAGGCACAATTGAATCACTTTAAGATTATAAATTTTATAGAAATATGTATAAATCTCTTACAAGAAGCAAGCAAAATCAATATGAATTAAAACAACAACAAAAAACCCAGCCTTTTATCTGCAGTATGCTCTAAATATACACCACTTATCTAGCGCCTTGTAAAGAATACAAATACTGGTACGCAAAGGAGTATCATGTCTGCAACTTGGCATGAATATTTTTCAGAATTATTTAATTTTTCCAGTTCTGTTGAACTTGTACAGGAAAATGAAAACATTCAATTAATTCACGAGACTTTATGTAAAATAATCACTGGCCACACAGAGGTAAAGATTGAATCGTATTATACGTATCTAGTATGCATACTTTTAAAGATTGAATCGTATTATAAGTATCTAGTATGCATACTTTTAAAGATTGAATCGTATTATAAGTATCTAGTATGCATACTTTTAAAGATTGAATCGTATTATAAGTATCTAGTATGCATACTTTTAAAAATTGAATCGTATTATAAGTATCTAGGATGCATACTTTTAAAGATTGAATCGTATTATAAGTATCTAGGATGCATACTTTTAAAGATTGAATCGTATTATAAGTATCTAGTATGCATACTTTTAAAAAAGAAATTGTATACGTGCCAGAAGGCTATCCTTGCAGCCTCAGGAGTCGATGATTAAACGTTTTCTCTAATATTTAAGGCTTTTATACATTAATAAATTAGTCATCAGAATTTTACAAATCATTTTGTATAAAAGTCTTAAATTTGTTTATATAAAAGTCTTAAATTTGTTTAAAGCTGGATTTTTATGTACAAAGGTGGGTAAATATTCTCTTAATAATCCTTCATATAGTGAACAAGCAGTAGTAAAATGGAATTCATTTTTCGATATCAACGTTACAAATTTGACACAATCTGTCAAAATATTTTTAGTGTCCTGTGTTACCTCTGATTGGTAAGTTCCCCACTCTAAGCACAGTGATTATATAACAAAAATTGCTATCTCCCAAATAATTCCAGATATTTTGACAAGTGAATATTAAGTAAAATGAACGTATTTAGTACCAATTATTCAATATTAAATTCATAAATTTAATCAAGACTTTTATTATCCCTGAGCTGTAGTGAATCCATTAAATAAGTACGATTTTTAAGTTATTCTTATGTTAAATGGAATATTTATAGTTAATGTATAATTCACCCCAACACCAGTAAACTTAAAACTGTTTCCCCATGTCTCGAAAACACATTTTATTAAAAGGGATATTAGGGTTCATTAATTTGCCTTTATATGACTGATCTAAGAAAAGACAGTGAAGCAAAAACTCACGAGTTTGACAACACCCCATGAATATGCCCCCCCCCCCCCCAAGTTAGATAGATCGGCATGATTTTATGATTGCAAAGTACCCTCCCCTCCCAAAAAGAGAGATTGGAACTGGATTTTGGTATAAATGGATTTTTAAAAAAAATATTTACGGCCAAGTGAATTTTCTAACGTGCTTACATACATTCAGATGTTGCTCATTGTGACGTCACTGAACAAACGTTTAAATGGTGATAGGCATACCGTGGTACAAGCAAGTGCTACAGTAGTATATGGGGCCACCCTAGCGACAATGGGAATTAGCATTACAGAACCCCTTGGGGCCACTCTAGCGACAAGGGAAATTTAACAAGGAGAAAAACCCTGGGTCACTCTAGCGACAAGGGGAACTGAACATGGAAATTGAACATGGGAATGTCACCTGGGGATCAGTGGGAATTAAACATTGGTAACGTCATAGGTTTATAGGGTCAAAACCTTTTATAGGGTGAAATGTATTTGTAGGGACAAAGGGTTGATAGGGACAAACATAGACATACAGAAACAAACAAATACACATTCAAACACACAGAAAAGAGGACAGAAATATTCTAAAGAAAGACGCACAGATAGAATAGAGACTCGATAAAGAAAAGTCTGTTGTATGGGTTCAAAACATTTATTCAAGTACATATATACATGGGCTCTCTGGCCTGTGCTTTGGTCTAAGCACTATCCATTAAATACATAAACATTTGAACATAAAAGAAACATATTTACGAGTTGTTTAGTTATTGACTCTAGTAAACTAATGTTTAAAATTAACGTTCACTCCTTTCTAAAATCACTTCATATGCAACGAATTTACATTAAATGTTCGTTTATAAGAAAAAGTTAAAACAAAACAAGTAACAAACAATCAAATAAGAGAAAGTTCGTGTTTGTCTCTCTATCCGTTACACACGTTGTTTAAAATCTGGTCAGCTACCACTTGTGTCCCAGCATAGATGTTTCCGATCTCGTATTCCCTGTCAGTCGTAAATCTGCTGTTACGTCCATCGTGCTAGGTACACTTATCGGTAAGCAGATCAAGAGCAGTGATCGTCTTCTTCCCATGGAGGTACAACATATGCCATATGAATAGTCACTTTTCCATCGGTGATGTCAAATTTTTCTCTCACCGACCGCACGTCTTCAATAGCCCTCAAAAGTTTGGAAGAAGTTATTTCTGCAGGTGTGCTAAATCCGAGACATACAGGCGAGTTCAAACTGTCTTGATACATAGATAGGCTCAAACGACCTTCATCTTTGACTTGGCAATGACATTTGAGTTCCTCTAACAGTGAGTCAAGTAGATCCGTAATGAAACCTGATACTTCCTCGGCTGGAACGTCAGACGCGATGTCTTTAAATTTCACCGTGTAGGTGTAAGTTGTCGTTCTAAATTTTCTCGAGGTCGCTGTCTGGGTCATTTGGATGCTAAAATACTCCTTTACGTCTATTGAATCCTTTCCCTTCTTGAACGCACTTTGCTGTGACGGTATGGTGGTGAAAGAGGTCAATGATGTTTGTTCCTTCTCTTTTTTCTTCTGCGTAGAGTTATTCATCTTTCTCGTCGCTTGTCCTCGCAATGAAGTGTCGTTCTTGGAAGTCGTCCCTTTTTATACTGGGTGATATCAGCATGTCCATAAGGTAAAGTTTTGTGGTCTGGAAGTTTCACTGGTTGCACGTAGTTTGTCATGGCATTAGTACATAACAAACCGCTCCGGTGGCCTAGTGGTTAGAGCGTCCGCCTCGGATGCGGGAGGTCGTGGGTTCGATCCCCGGCCGAGTCTTACCAGAGACTTAAAAATTGGTACTAACAGCTGCCTCGCTTGGCGTTCAGCATTAAGAGGTTAGTGTTAGGACTGGTCGGCCTGGTGTCAGGATAATGTGACTGGGTGGGACATCATGCTACATGTCTGCGGCATGATGCCCCAGTGCTAGACATCACTATAAACTGCCACATTGCAGACATCGTAGCGATATGACTGAAAAATTGTTAAAGCTACGTTAAAAATCAAAATCACATCACATCACAGTACATAACAACTAAGATGTGGTATTGCATTGGTGATGTGATCGTGAGGCATAGAATCACACCCGAGTTTCTCGTTGGACTTGAGTCTTACGCTCTATACTTGCTGTTTGAAAGGATTCATTTTTGTCGATTGGTCTTGGTAGTGACAATGAACTATTGGTCTTGGACGTTGTCCCTTTTTATATGCTGACCAATATCGATGTGACCGTACGGCAACGTAAAGTGATTGGGAAGTCTCACTCGCTTCTGGTACACGATTTGATAGATTTTTTCCAGGGGTCGACTGACGATGTGGTGAGTGGGTAAACGTACAATCTTGTTCGGTTGGTGAGTGGTCACTTTAAAGTTTCCATCCTCTCCCGATTGCAAGGCTTCTTTCAATACCCCAAAGTTAATTCAGAGTTAGTCCTTTCACTTTGCACTCCGTGTGCACTTCTCCTTGTTTGTCCCGGTATTGGTAGCCGTAATTTTTAGGACCGCCACTCGCGAAACTTAGAATCTTGTCGTCGGGGTGTTCGTCTGTCCAGGCTCCTAAACGGTCTTCTTCGATGTTAGGGTGTTGCTGACACAGTCGATCGATGTAGATGCAACTGTCCATGTCAAAGTACAGGACACGATCCCCTAACAGTTCTAAAGCTTCGTACAATTTTAAGCGAGCATGGGCTATCACATAAACCGCAATGATGACATTTCCAAATTCGTCGGCTTCTACAAAGTCCAGATCTTCTTCGTAATTGACCAAGATCAAATCCTCACGAACGACGTCCACGTGTTTCATGTATTTGGTTTTGTCGTGAATCATCTGGAAGTAGCGGGAAGGTTCTGTCAAATATTCCGTCTTAGGTAAACACGGTCGTTGTGCCATTTTACCCCGCAAGCAATTTAACATCACTTTGGCAAACGATCGCCTGCCTTCGTTTTTCTCGATGTGGTCTAAAGAGATGCCTTCTTGTTCATAGTATTTCTCTTTGAATTGCATTTGGTCTTCGGGAGTGTGACACCAGGAAGGATAGCCGCTGGCTTCTTGTTTCAGTTTCAAAAAGGCATCCACGTAGTCAGCGAAAATGCCTTTCTGACTGGGATCACCCTTGTGGTATTGTTGTGTCTTGGGAAAGTGGCAAATTTCGTACACTTCTAACAGCTGGTATCCCATGTCCAGAGCTTTGAACAATTCTACGCTGACCCAGGTTCCCGTCAAGGCACGTTCTTCCTGGGTGTGCTGACAAGGTTGGTCTTGGTTGCACGTTTCGTCACAAGTACGGCACAATGGAAACATCAGTTTGCCTTGACAATGGTGAGGTAAGACGGGATGGTATAGGTTCGTGGGAGGCAAAACTTTACACTTGATCAAGCCTTCGTATTGTCGAATGTTTTTCAGGTCGATGTGTTCCGTTAACAATTGCGGATGCCCTACAGGAAAGCGACAATATTTGCACACGTAGGGATACAGCGAACACACGTCCAAGTATTTGATTTCTTCTCCTTTCTCTTCGTCGGCTTGGTACAGCAAACAGGTGGCATTGGTCCTTCCTCCGTACAAACTATCCCTCGGGTTCAGCGGGTCCATGAACTGGTAACTTTCCACGAGGCGTTTAAACTCGGGATCGGTTTTCATACGGTGATCGTACTCGTGTTCCCACATTTCCACCACTTGGTATCCTTCCTGTTCAAACTTTAGGCGCCGCTGACAAGTGTCCTGGTACAAGTCTTCCATGGTTCGTTGTAAAAACTGATTTTTAGTGCTACGATCAGGGTAACAGACGGGACATCCGTGAAATAAGCAACCGTTAAACTCGTACACGATCTTGGGGTTTTCTAAGTCCCAGCCATCTACCGAATACGTTCCGATGGTCTTTTCACTCCCTCCGTTGCGGGCATGCTGAATCCATTTGTTTTCCTTGTCGCACAAGTAATGTAACCAACGTAGGGCTTTGACCGAGTATTGACGTTTGACAAAGCTGGTCGTTTGAGGGCTGATGACAGCCACGGTGTTTTCAGGCATGAATCGTTGTCGATACACTAAGGAACACGCTTTGGCAATGGTGCAAGCTTCTTTCAAAGGATCGATCCCTCCGTGTTCCATGAACAGTTCTCGAAATTTTCCACAGCAACGCCGTAAAATGTCCACGTCGGAACGACAATACTTTAGCATTTCTTCCTGAAAGTCGAAAGGGTCCGAGGCGTGAGCCTGGTACCAAGCGTAGAAAGCTTCTCGTTGTTCGGTACGCATGTTGTCGGGGTCGTAATAGTGATCCTCAGGTAAATGGGGTAGAACGGCGTGTTGATTGGCTTCCGTATTGAAAAAGTGTGGAAAGTACCCTGTAGCCATTTCTGTCATTCCAAACGTTTTAGGCATTCGACTCAAAGGCATGGCCAAATAGCTCATCGAATCTTTAAACTGTACTTGTCCCACTTGCATGAAAATGATTTTGGCTCCGTTCAAAGTCACTTTAGGACGTTCGGTGCCATGTTCCGTATAGTATCTGAGAAGAAACTGTCCATCGTATCCGTAGAAATTGTGAGCCATCACCGTGGCATGACGATGACAATCTCCGTAACGTTCGATGTCCTCTTGGCTCCACATCTTGTCGATGGGGTCTAAGACCCATCGAGCGAAATCGGCTAGAATGTTCGGTCCCCGAAAGATTTTTTCACGTCCTCCAGGAATCTTGCTGCAGTGAGGGCAATGACTGAAGATAGGTTCTTGAATGCACTTCTCGCACGCTCGATGAGCCACGCAGAAATTAGGAATGTGAATGCCAGTCTCTTGCATGCATTCGAAATCGAAAAAGATGAAATTGCTTTTCTTCTTGTGACCATCCTCTTTCTCTGGTTGGGGTTGGTATTTTTGCACGTAGCATTGGTGTTTCAAGTCCACGATGTGATGACAAATGTGACATTTTTTTTTCCTGAACATAGGTGTGCCTTGGTACTATTGGTACGTATGCCTTGTCCACACGTAGGGCACAATCTCAGGAGTTGACAAGCACATTTCTGCTGTGAACCTTGCGTCTTCAGATGTTGTTGGTAACAGGCAGGGCTGACAAACGTGCGCAGACAAGCAGGACAATGCAATGGTTTTTGCCCTTCGCTCAGACAGGGTGGAGAGGCCAAACATCCTGGGCATTTCCATCCACAATGTTTGTGTTGCTCTCGATTATTATAACCACGGTCACATTTCTCACAGTAATATCTGTATCCCAGGAATCCGGGGATGGCGGTAATGGTATCGAAATGTTCATCGTGATAATAGACATCAATGTATTTTCCGTCCTTAAAGTCTTGGCCTCGAAACAACAGAGACCCGCGCATTTCTTGAGGGTGCACTTTCAAGGTGTAGCGTGGAGCTAGGGCATCTTGCAATTTCTGCATCTCAGGAATGCCACAGGGTGTGTCTTTGGACAGTCCGGCTTGTTGTAACAGGAGTTCTGCTTCATTTCGTTGTTTGGCTCGATCGGATCGTTGAATAGTTTTCCAGGTTCTTTTCCATTCTACCGTGTCGTTCTTGTTGGCATAGGTTCGTCCCACCACGATGGCACGGGCTAAACACATCTGGTCTTGAGGGTTGTTAATTCGGACGAGACTTGTTTTGGTGTTGCGAAGGTCGTCCACCAATAAGACCTTTTTGCGTCCAGTCCCTTGAGGAGGAGAAACGTGGGCCATTTTCAGTGTGGCTTTACCATCGGTGATGTCAAACTGATCATTAGATTGTTGTACGTGTTGAATCTTGTCCATGACTTTGGAAGGGGTTAGTTCTGCGGGTCTGCTAAACTCGATCCAAACAGGGGATTTCAAGCTGTCGTGATCTATGGATAGTGCCAAGAAATCGTCTTCTTTGGGTTGACATTGTCGCTTTAGTGTGGTGAGCAAAGAATCCCACATCTCGGTGATAAACCCTTCTGCTTTCTCCAATGGTACGTCGGACTTGAAATCTTTAAACTTCACCGTGTAGGTGTAAGTCGTGGTTCTAAATTTTCTAGAGGGTCGCTTTTCCGTCTCTCGAATGTGATAGTACTTTTCAGGGTTAACTGGTGGACTTTGGTTTGGAGTGGGCTCTCTATATCTGGTCGCAGACGTGGAAGGTGTTGGTTCAGGTTTGCTCATGTCTTCGTTTTGAGCGAACACTTCTTTTCGTGTGTGAGGCGATACGTCACTTCGCTGCCTCTTACGTTCTTCTTCTCTCTCACTGAAATCGTGCGATCGTTTCATCTCGATTGCTGATTCAGAAATGATTTAACCAAGTTCATTCTCTCCATATATACCCTCTCTACCTCTTGTTGTCACAATGACTTGGTATATTTCACAAGGGCAAGTGAAAGCCAAGCATATAGGAGCCCAACGACAGCGGTGCGTCTTAAACACCTCATGCATCTTGATGACCCTTCGATTCAAACCCTACCACGAAAGAAAAAAGTTGCAAGAAAAAAACCCAGACAGCTGGTGTCTTCAAGAGAGCTAGAGACGCCGGCACTGTGTCGCTGGGACACGTACGTACTCCAGAAAACTACGCCACTCGACAACGTTGTCTCCTTCTCTCAGTCACTTCTACGTTGTCGCTGAATACATTCTACCAACCCTGTTTTAACACACGTTTCTTCATCTGATATTTTTAAAAAATATACTAAACGCATTTTTAAAAGAACTACCCTTTTTCGACAGCAGTGACGGCGTCTCCTCCTGCTGTTACCACTGTTGCTGCACAAAGATGATCTTTCCTTAAGATCAAAATATGAGACAGAGCAAGTAAGTTGTGAAGTTGAGCGGAGGTGTCTAAACAACAACTGTCAAGCCCCTATGTTCCATTTCTGTTTGTGATAATAACTTGTGATACTTCACATTTTCTAAAGTGGAAATCTTTACAAACCGTACAAAAGTTATATGACTTTGGCTTCTGACAGTTGTACAGACTCTTCACTTTATAAGTGTCACGAGAAAATAGTGTATCCAAGTTTTACCATTTTCCAAAACACCCACACACTTGCAACGTGACCAGAATCTGTACTTCTTTATTTGTGGATATCCAACAGACCCGTCCCAGCATATATAGCTGGTTAAGAACTGTAGGAATATCACCTCATTTTTTTTCAGAAATATCAAAGCTTTTATGTGTATCTTCCCTGTTCCACCCTTTATTAGTGCTTAGGTATATTCCCTAAAAACACAAACAATTTGGAACAAAATTAAATTTTGAATTAAGGTTTCTCTCTGTTTATACATTTTTTTTTCAAGTTGTTGGTACATGGCATATGACATCCAAATACTTTCTCAAACTGAGAGGCATTTCTACACATGTCATTGCCTTTGTTAAATTCGGTTTTGTTGGTTAGTCATCGTTAATCTTTAATTCTATTTTTATGATGTATTTCTTTTTTGCTAGAAGATTTAATTTATTTATGTTGTTTAGTCTGTTGCTGCAATTCAGAGCAAGTAGTGTAGCGACCAGCCGCAGAATAAAAAAAAAAACAACAAAAAACACGTCCGATCTTGTCACTGTGCGAAAAGGTACTGAAGTCAATTCGAAGCGAAAACGGTAAGAAAATATGTATAGCCAATGAAATCGTTTATGATGAGTGATGAATTGTTTTTTCTTAGGTAGTGTGGCAAAATAATGTCAACGCAAGAGCGTTGTTACCATTGCAGTGCAGACAGATTGGAGTGTAAATGTACAATCCCTTTGTTGCGTATTGTACCATTTCTTCTTGCCACGTGAAAATATTAAACGGCCACAGTACTGGTTCGAGTTTTTAATTTTTAATCTTACTCAAACATTTTGTCAAGCACACTCACATCAACAGAGACAGATGTGTTACAGTACCAGGTGTCAGTTTTTTGTTATTTTTTTCCCTTCAAGCTAGTGATTTTGGGGTTTGTATGAAGTAAAGAAACTAAAAGTACAGTGAACCTCAAGGATGATAACCCAAGCTGTCTATCCATTGATGTATGTATTTACATCAGAAGAAATATGATCCTAAAACAAAAAGATATAAGGCAAGCATGATTAGAACGAACACAAAGACAGCAAATTGTAGTAACAAAGGTATGTTTTCCTTCATGTCCGCGTAACCTAAAGTTTCACTCCCCTTGCAAGACAAACTTGGAACCTTTTGTAGAGCTTGAAATAAAAAACTGAACAAACTTAAACACTTTGCTATAGATACATGCATTTTCTTTTTTGCAGCAGCAGACTAAACAACATAAATAAATTAAATCTTCTAGCAAAAAAGAAATACATCATAAAAATAGAATTAAAGATTAACGATGACTAACCAACAAAACCGAATTTAACAAAGGCAATGACATGTGTAGAAATGCCTCTCAGTTTGAGAAAGTATTTGGATGTCATATGCCATGTACCAACAACTTGAAAAAAAAATGTATAAACAGAGAGAAACCTTAATTCAAAATTTAATTTTGTTCCAAATTGTTTGTGTTTTTAGGGAATATACCTAAGCACTAATAAAGGGTGGAACAGGGAAGATACACATAAAAGCTTTGATATTTCTGAAAAAAATGAGGTGATATTCCTACAGTTCTTAACCAGCTATATATGCTGGGACGGGTCTGTTGGATATCCACAAATAAAGAAGTACAGATTCTCGTCACGCTGCAAGTGTGTGGGTGTTTTGGAAAATGGTAAAACTTGGATACACTATTTTCTCGTGACACTTATAAAGTGAAGAGTCTGTACAACTGTCAGAAGCCAAAGTCATATAACTTTTGTACGGTTTGTAAAGATTTCCACTTTAGAAAATGTGAAGTATCACAAGTTATTATCACAAACAGAAATGGAACATAGGGGCTTGACAGTTGTTGTTTAGACACCTCCGCTCAACTTCACAACTTACTTGCTCTGTCTCATATTTTGATCTTAAGGAAAGATCATCTTTGTGCAGCAACAGTGGTAACAGCAGGAGGAGACGCCGTCACTGCTGTCGAAAAAGGGTAGTTCTTTTAAAAATGCGTTTAGTATATTTTTTAAAAATATCAGATGAAGAAACGTGTGTTAAAACAGGGTTGGTAGAATGTATTCAGCGACAACGTAGAAGTGACTGAGAGAAGGAGACAACGTTGTCGAGTGGCGTAGTTTTCTGGAGTACGTACGTGTCCCAGCGACACAGTGCCGGCGTCTCTAGCTCTCTTGAAGACCCCAACTGTCTGGGTTTTTTTCTTGCAACTTTTTTCCTTCGTGGTAGGGTTTGAATCGAAGGGTCATCAAGATGCATGAGGTGTTTAAGACGCACCGCTGTCGTTGGGCTCCTATATGCTTGGCTTTCACTTGCCCTTGTGAAATATACCAAGTCATTGTGACAACAAGAGGTAGAGAGGGTATATATGGAGAGAATGAACTTGGTTAAATCATTTCTGAATCAGCAATCGAGATGAAACGATCGCACGATTTCAGTGAGAGAGAAGAAGAACGTAAGAGGCAGCGAAGTGACGTATCGCCTCACACACGAAAAGAAGTGTTCGCTCAAAACGAAGACATGAGCAAACCTGAACCAACACCTTCCACGTCTGCGACCAGACATAGAGAGCCCACTCCAAACCAAAGTCCACCAGTTAACCCTGAAAAGTACTATCACATTCGAGAGACGGAAAAGCGACCCTCTAGAAAATTTAGAACCACGACTTACACCTACACGGTGAAATTTAAAGATTTCAAGGCCGACGTACCATTGGAGAAAGCAGAAGGGTTTATCACCGAGATGTGGGATTCTTTGCTCACCGCACTCAAGCGACAATGTCAACCCAAAGAAGACGATCGCTTGACACTATCCATAGATCACGACGGTTTGAAATCCCCTGTTTGGATCGAGTTTAGCAGACCCGCAGAACTAACCCCTTCCAAAGTCATGGACAAGATTCAATACGTACAACAATCTAATGACCAGTTTGACATCACCGATGGTAAAGCCACACTGAAAAAGGCCCACGTTTCTCCTCCTCAAGGGACTGGACGCAAAAAGATGTTATTGGTGGACGACCTTCGCAACACCAAAACAAGTCTCGTCCGAATTAACAACCCTCAAGACCAGATGTGTTTAGCTCGAGCCATCGTGGTGGGACGAACCTATGCCAACAAGAACGACACGACAGAATGGAAAAGAGCCTGGAAAACTATTCGACAATCGGACTGAGCCAAACAACGAAACGAAGCAGAACTCCTGTTGCAACAAGCCGGACTGTCCAAAGACACACCCTGTGGCATTCCTGAGATGCAGAAATTGCAAGATGCCCTAGCTCCACGCTACACCTTGAAAGTGCACCCTCAAGAAATGCGTGGGTCTCTGTTGTTTCGAGGCCAAGATTTTAAGGACGGAAAATACATTCACCTTCATCATCACGATGAACATTTCGATACCATTACCAGTATCACTGGATTCCTAGGATACGGTTATTATTGTGAGAAATGTGATTATGGTTATAATAATTGAGAGCAACACAAACATTGTGGATGGAAATGCCCAGGATGTTTGGCCTCTCCACCCTGTCTGAGTGAAGGGCAAAAACCATTGCATTGTCCTGCTTGTCTGCGCACGTTTGTCAGCCCTGCCTATTACCAACAACATCTGAAGACGCAAGGTTCACAGCAGAAATGTGCTTGTCAACTCCTGAGATTGTGCCCTACGTGTGGACAAGGCATACGTACCAATAGTACCAAGGCACACCTATGTTCAGGAAAAAAAAAAGTCACATTTGTCATCACATCGTGGACTTGAAACACCAATGCTACGTGCAAAAATACCAACCCCAACCAGAGAAAGAGGATGGTCACAAGAAGAAAAGCAATTTCATCTTTTTCGATTTCGAATGCATGCAAGAGACTGGCTTCACATTCCTAATTTCTGCGTGGCTCATCGAGCGTGCGAGAAGTGCATTCAAAAACCTATCTTCAGTCATTGCCCTCACTGCAGCAAGATTCCTGGAGGACGTGAAAAAATCTTTCGGGGACCGAACACGCTAGCCGATTTCGCTCGATGGGTCTTAGACCCCATCGACAAGATGTGGAGCCAAGAGGACATCGAACGTTACGGAGATTGTCATCGTCATGCCACGGTGATGGCTCACAATTTCTCGGGATACGATGGACAGTTTCTTCTCAGATACTATACGGAACATGGCACCGAACGTCCTAAAGTGACTTTGAACGGAGCCAAAATCATTTTCATGCAAGTGGGACAAGTACAGTTTAAAGATTCGATGAGCTATTTGGCCATGCCTTTGAGTCGAATGCCTAAAACGTTTGGAATGACAGAAATGGCTACAGGGTACTTTCCACACTTTTTCAATACGGAAGCCAATCAACACGCCGTTCTACCCCATTTACCTGAGGATCACTATTACGACCCCGACAACATGCGTACCGAACAACGAGAAGCTTTCTACGCTTGGTACCAGGCTCACGCCTCGGACCCTTTCGACTTTCAGGAAGAAATGCTAAAGTATTGTCGTTCCGACGTGGACATTTTACGGCGTTGCTGTGGAAAATTTCGAGAACTGTTCATGGAACACGGAGGGATCGATCCTTTGAAAGAAGCTTGCACCATTGCCAAAGCGTGTTCCTTAGTGTATCGACAACGATTCATGCCTGAAAACACCGTGGCTGTCATCAGCCCTCAAACGACCAGCTTTGTCAAACGTCAATACTCGGTCAAAGCCCTACGTTGGTTACATTACTTGTGCGACAAGGAAAACAAATGGATTCAGCATGCCCGCAACGGAGGGAGTGAAAAGACCATCGGAACGTATTCGGTAGATGGCTGGGACTTAGAAAACCCCAAGATCGTGTACGAGTTTAACGGTTGCTTATTTCACGGATGTCCCGTCTGTTACCCTGATCGTAGCACTAAAAATCAGTTTTTACAACGAACCATGGAAGACTTGTACCAGGACACTTGTCAGCGGCGCCTAAAGTTTGAACAGGAAGGATACCAAGTGGTGGAAATGTGGGAACACGAGTACGATCACCGTATGAAAACCGATCCCGAGTTTAAACGCCTCGTGGAAAGTTACCAGTTCATGGACCCGCTGAACCCGAGGGATAGTTTGTACGGAGGAAGGACCAATGCCACCTGTTTGCTGTACCAAGCCGACGAAGAGAAAGGAGAAGAAATCAAATACTTGGACGTGTGTTCGCTGTATCCCTACGTGTGCAAATATTGTCGCTTTCCTGTAGGGCACCCGCAATTGTTAACGGAACACATCGACCTGAAAAACATTCGACAATACGAAGGCTTGATCAAGTGTAAAGTTTTGCCTCCCACGAACCTATACCATCCCGTCTTACCTCACCATTGTCAAGGCAAACTGATGTTTCCATTGTGCCGTACTTGTGACGAAACGTGCAACCAAGACCAACCTTGTCAGCACACCCAGGAAGAACATGCCTTGACGGGAACCTGGGTCAGCGTAGAATTGTTCAAAGCTCTGGACATGGGATACCAGCTGTTAGAAGTGTACGAAATTTGCCACTTTCCCAAGACACAACAATACCACAAGGGTGATCCCAGTCAGAAAGGCATTTCCGCTGACTACGTGGATGCCTTTTTGAAACTGAAACAAGAAGCCAGCGGCTATCCTTCCTGGTGTCACACTCCCGAAGACCAAATGCAATTCAAAGAGAAATACTATGAACAAGAAGGCATCTCTTTAGACCACATCGAGAAAAACGAAGGCAGGCGATCGTTTGCCAAAGTGATGTTAAATTGCTTGTGGGGTAAAATGGCACAACGACCGTGTTTACCTAAGACGGAATATTTGACAGAACCTTCCCGCTACTTCCAGATGATTCACGACAAAACCAAATACATGAAACACGTGGACGTCGTTCGTGAGGATTTGATCTTGGTCAATTACGAAGAAGATCTGGACTTTGTAGAAGCCGACGAATTTGGAATGTCATCATTGCGGCTTATGTGACAGCCCATGCTCGCTTAAAATTGTACGAAGCTTTAGAACTGTTAGGGGATCGTGTCCTGTACTTTGACATGGACAGTTGCATCTACATCGATCGACCGGGTCAGCAACACCCTAACATCGAAGAAGACCGTTTAGGAGCCTGGACAGACGAACACCCCGACGACAAGATTCTAAGTTTCGCGAGTGGCGGTCCTAAAAATTACGGCTACCAATACCGGGACAAACAAGGAGAAGTGCACACGGAGTGCAAAGTGAAAGGACTAACTCTGAATTATCGTACCAGTCGAGTGGTCAACTTTGGGGTATTGAAAGAAGCCTTGCAATCGGGAGAGGATGGAAACTTTAAAGTGACCACTCACCAACCGAACAAGATTGTACGTTTACCCACTCACCACATCGTCAGTCGACCCCTGGAAAAAATCTATCAAATCGTGTACCAGAAGCGAGTGAGACTTCCCAATCACTTTACGTTGCCGTACGGTCACATCGATATTGGTCAGCATATAAAAAGGGACAACGTCCAAGACCAATAGTTCATTGTCACTACCAAGACCAATCGACAAAAATGAATCCTTTCAAACAGCAAGTATAGAGCGTAAGACTCAAGTCCAACGAGAAACTCGGGTGTGATTCTATGCCTCACGATCACATCACCAATGCAATACCACATCTTAGTTGTTATGTACTGTGATGTGATGTGATTTTGATTTTTAACGTAGCTTTAACAATTTTTCAGTCATATCGCTACGATGTCTGCAATGTGGCAGTTTATAGTGATGTCTAGCACTGGGGCATCATGCCGCAGACATGTAGCATGATGTCCCACCCAGTCACATTATCCTGACACCAGGCCGACCAGTCCTAACACTAACCTCTTAATGCTGAACGCCAAGCGAGGCAGCTGTTAGTACCAATTTTTAAGTCTCTGGTAAGACTCGGCCGGGGATCGAACCCACGACCTCCCGCATCCGAGGCGGACGCTCTAACCACTAGGCCACCGGAGCGGTTTGTTATGTACTAATGCTATGACAAACTACGTGCAACCAGTGAAACTTCCAGACCACAAAACTTTACCTTATGGACATGCTGATATCACCCAGTATAAAAAGGGACGACTTCCAAGAACGACACTTCATTGCGAGGACAAGCGACGAGAAAGATGAATAACTCTACGCAGAAGAAAAAAGAGAAGGAACAAACATCATTGACCTCTTTCACCACCATACCGTCACAGCAAAGTGCGTTCAAGAAGGGAAAGGATTCAATAGACGTAAAGGAGTATTTTAGCATCCAAATGACCCAGACAGCGACCTCGAGAAAATTTAGAACGACAACTTACACCTACACGGTGAAATTTAAAGACATCGCGTCTGACGTTCCAGCCGAGGAAGTATCAGGTTTCATTACGGATCTACTTGACTCACTGTTAGAGGAACTCAAATGTCATTGCCAAGTCAAAGATGAAGGTCGTTTGAGCCTATCTATGTATCAAGACAGTTTGAACTCGCCTGTATGTCTCGGATTTAGCACACCTGCAGAAATAACTTCTTCCAAACTTTTGAGGGCTATTGAAGACGTGCGGTCGGTGAGAGAAAAATTTGACATCACCGATGGAAAAGTGACTATTCATATGGCATATGTTGTACCTCCATGGGAAGAAGACGATCACTGCTCTTGATCTGCTTTCCGATAAGTGTACCTAGCACGATGGACGTAACAGCAGATTTACGACTGACAGGGAATACGAGATCGGAAACATCTATGCTGGGACACAAGTGGTAGCTGACCAGATTTTAAACAACGTGTGTAACGGATAGAGAGACAAACACGAACTTTCTCTTATTTGATTGTTTGTTACTTGTTTTGTTTTAACTTTTTCTTATAAACGAACATTTAATGTAAATTCGTTGCATATGAAGTGATTTTAGAAAGGAGTGAACGTTAATTTTAAACATTAGTTTACTAGAGTCAATAACTAAACAACTCGTAAATATGTTTCTTTTATGTTCAAATGTTTATGTATTTAATGGATAGTGCTTAGACCAAAGCACAGGCCAGAGAGCCCATGTATATATGTACTTGAATAAATGTTTTGAACCCATACAACAGACTTTTCTTTATCGAGTCTCTATTCTATCTGTGAGTCTTTCTTTAGAATATTTCTGTCCTCTTTTCTGTGTGTTTGAATGTGTATTTGTTTGTTTCTGTATGTCTATGTTTGTCCCTATCAACCCTTTGTCCCTACAAATACATTTCACCCTATAAAAGGTTTTGACCCTATAAACCTATGACGTTACCAATGTTTAATTCCCACTGATCCCCAGATGACATTCCCATGTTCAATTTCCATGTTCAATTCCCCTTGTCGCTAGAGTGACCCAGGGTTTTTCTCCATGTTAAATTTCCCTTGTCGCTAGAGTGGCCCAAGGGGTTCTGTAATGCTAATTCCCATTGTCGCTAGGGTGGCCCCATATACTACTTGCTACTATACAAATGATGCAGTCTAACATATCAATGTGTGTGTGTGTGTGTGTGTGAGAGAGAGAGAGAGAGAGAATATTTCTAGTTACACTAATCAAAACACAAAATGAACCTAAGTTTTATGTTATATTGTCCCAATAAAATATTAAAAACACACATTCAGAATTTAAAAAAAAAATCTTTAGAGACAAAACTCCTTTTTGTTGGTAGAATCTCTCGTAAGACTGAATATTTCGTCCACGCATTTTAATTCCTTCCAAGGCATAACATCTAAGGTTTCACAAAATATTACACCCATCACTCCTTGGTGTTTTATCATATAAAGATAGCATCATTGTCATGGATACTAAAGCCAAGCTTGTCTTTATAAGTGAGAGGACTCCAGGAGAAGTGTGAAGTCACTTCGGTATTAACGGACGGTCCTAAGTTCTCTGATACAGATTTGGGTGTGGTGGTGTCCAACAGTGTGTGAGCCAATATTATCACTTTGAGCTTTGTTTTAGATTTTGAGGCGATATAAAATTTAGAACTTAAGAATATACTTTACGATTACATTTCTAGTGCATACAAACTAAGGAATTTGGAATCAAACTAGAGAAGCCATGTACAGTGAACTTGCGAGCGCGTATGTACTGGACTCGAGCAGCAGCTCAAATGATTATGTTCACATTCGAAAGACAAAGCAAGCGGCTTAAAAACATGTCAAAAGATTGTTTGCACGTTGAAATTTAAAACTTTCATGTCTGAAGGGCCATCAGAAAAAGCAATGGGAATCATTACGGGTTTATGGCAATCGATATTAAAGAAATTTAAACGACAGTGCCGTGCTGAAGATGCCTATCGTTTGAGACAGTATTTAGTTTACCATCTGGATCTAACTGAATAACCCGGAAGAAATAATATTCAGCATGTTCAACAGTCGACTGAAGAATCACCGATGGAATAGCGACTCTTCACATGACGCACGTTTCATCTCCAAGAGGTAGTAGACAACGCAGACAAGTTTTATTAGTGGATGCACTTCGCAGTCCCAAACATAGTGTCGTCCAAATTAATAATCATCAAGACCAGATGTGTTAAGCTCGAATTTATGCTGCGAAGAACGATAACGTGGAATATTAACGATCATGGAAGAACATTCGACTATATGAAAGACACTAACGACGAAGACCTGCAGAACTTATTTTACAGCAATAAGGCATCTCAACAGGGACGAAAGATTGCATTCTTAAAATACAGAATCTTCGTGACGTGTTGAACCCTCCTTATACTTTGAAAGTGTATTTTCTTAGCTGTTCGTGGATATCTCCCCTCTCGATTACCGTATTTTCCAGATGGAAAATACATTCACGTTTATTGCCGAGAAAATCAGTTTTGATGCCATTACATGATCTCTAGGTTACCATTAATACTGTGAGAAACGTGAAGATGGTTTGAGAAACATGGACCGTCATATTCATTGTGGAGAGAAGTGTCGTGGGTGTTTATCACCCTAACCTTTCCAGAAGAATGAAACAGTATTCCATGTTCTAATTGCAAACAAACCCTTGTCAGGTCAAGTGTTGCCAACAATATCGCACCAAAGAAGTTCAATAACAGGAAAGTGCTTGCGAATTACTGACAGTATGTTCTAGCCGTGAACGTCATGTTTGTACAAATAGCCTAACCTATCACGGATGTGCAGGAAAGAAAATATGCCGTTTTGTTACCTTGCCGTAGAATAGGACCATGAATGTTACATTAAAATATATTACAATGAACTGAAGAAAGAATAAAATGACGATCAGCACAACAAAACTAAAGAATACTATGATGTGGATTATATATATATACTTTGAATGCTCGGAAAAGACTGGAACTCACATCTTGAAGTTTTGAGGAGCTCGTCTTGCTTGTGACAAATGTACGCGTGAACCATTTATTCATGATTGTCCCAATCGTAACTTGATTTCAGGAAGATGAGAAAAAATATTTCGTATTTCGCGTACTCTTGCTGATTTTGCAGGATGGAATTTAGACCCCAACGACGACAACTGGAGCAAAGAGGAAATTCATCGTTACGACCATAGTCATCGATATGATACAGCCATGGCGCACAATTTCTCCCGTACGACGGACTATTTCTTTTCAAACATTATTCAGAACAATGAACAAACTTTCCAACAGTCGTCACTAATGGTGAGAAATTCATTTACATAAATGTAGCGCAACGCACAATTTATAGATTCCTTGCGTAATTTAGCCATGATTGCAGCTAGAATGCCTAAAACGTTTGGAATGGCAGAATGACAAAAGACTATTTTCCGTACTTTTTGTACTGAAGCTAATCAACATGTCGTGCTCTAACATTTTCCATAATATCATATTAAGATCCTGACGGAATGTACACAAAACATCGAAAAGAATTATAACATGATACCATCTAAACTCTTCAGACTCTTTGAACTCTCAATAAGAAATGTTGAATTATTGTCGAACTAATGTAGGCATTTTACAAAGTTGTTGTGGAAACTGTATGGATAACGGAAATATCAATCCCTCGAAGAAAGCTTCTCCGTTTGATAAAGCGTGTGGATTAGTATACCTAAAACAATCTAGGCCCTAGAGCACGCTAGACATCAAACATCCACAAACCAGTGGTGCAGTCAGTCGAATATACTATGTCAAAGCTTTGCGCTGCCTCCATTATTTGTTTGAGGCTAGTAACAAGCACACTGTAACGTTGCCCTCTTAGTAAGAGGGGTGGTTAATTGGATTTGGCTTGCGTTATCTAGAGGATGACCTCCATCGATATTATAGCCCAGCGGGAGTGAAAGAAGAATAGAATTTAAACATGGAACTGAGCGATAATACTGGGAAGAAATACAGCAATACGAGCCCCCTTTTAAAAAAATGACAAATTTAATCAGAATAAATTAATAACGGCAATTCCCATTCAAGTTAGATTATGTCAATAGAATTTAACAGGAGTGTCCAATTTGGATTTATTTCATCATCATAACGAGAGGTGAAAAGAGAGCAATGTCCACGAATGTTTGCATTACCTTCCTCCCTTGACCGTATATCAACGTCCTCCTAGTTCATCTTCTTCCTAAGCTCTATGCTTTGTCCCTTCATGGACTTCCTGGTCCTTTAGTCGATCTCTTTCCTCCTTTTCCTCGGACTTATGTCTTCAGACTGTCCCGTCCCTCTCTCAGAAAGCTGTTCCTTAAAGGACAAAATTGCCCCTAAATTTCTGTATACCTCACTCTCTAGACGTACATAAAATTCCCTCACGTTACTCAGAGCACGTTGGCTAGCCACACTTTGCGTAAATTCTGACTTAGTACGGTAGGACATTGACCTCGCTTCCAGCAGCAGGTCTTAAATTACCACGCGAACGTCTATCGAATATTACCGTATTCGTTTACATATGCTACTACATGTTCGATTACTACTGCATGAAATTCACAAATTTTAACTCACAGCAATCCTTAATCTACAAGATTATTAAAACATTACAAAATCAGATATAATTAGGTAAGTATCGTTAACTCTCTATAATCTGTATCGTCCTAACAAACAAAGGAATTTATTTCATATAACTCTATGAAATCCTACACTATGAACATTTGGATCGCATGCAATCAATTCTACCAATGAACTAATAACTGTAAAATTAAAAGGTAAATTGTATAACAATTCTAGCATCAACACTTTCCATGAAATCGAATAAAAAATAAATTGCATAACAACTCTAGCATCAACACATTTCCATGACACTGAATAAACGATAAATAATATGGAACCTAGTCACAGCAAACACAATTGCATAAAACAAACAATCAAATAATATAATATTACGTGAAACTAAAATTGTGTACCTTATTGTTGTTCTCTTTCAGAACTTGTGCGTCCTAGCACTAAAACCTAGCCTTTATTTTTACAAGACGGTCACCTAGTCCCTTTCTTGTTTAACGAGGAAAGCACTATTATCTTTAGGCATCCACGGAGTCAAGACGACTTTCCTCTTTCAGGAAATTTCAGACTAAAGAATTTCGACCAAGGTCGTCACTTTAAATTCTGATTGCTTCTAAAGTGTACGCCCTAATTTATTCTGAACAATCGTAGACAGCGGTCTCTTACTTTTCCCAAAAATATAATTCCTTTCATCAGAGTTAGACAGCTCAGAATCTGTGAACGACGGTGCGTAACGATTTCCCTTTGAAAAGATAATTTTACATAGGTTCATACCAAGCGGTTATGGTTGATAGCTCAAATGTTTACTTTGTAAGGACCATGTTAAGATACCCCGGTCAGTTTCACTGAGTTGGAATGCCGACCCTTTGATGTTTACACTGACGGGGGGGGGGGGGGGAGAGGGGGGAGATGAACGAAGAAAGATCGAAGTGACTCTTCACAAAGACTCTTCTGGCTTAAATGCGATAAAATGTTAATTCTCAATGCATTCAACTTAAAAGTTCACTGGGGGCTCCCGAGTGGCCGAGTGGTCTAAAGCGCTCACCTTTCCGGATCACTGCCATCTCACCTCTGTCTGCGTGGGTTCAAGTCCAAGGCTCGGTTAGCGTGAGTACGTGGGAAAGCCTGCCAGTAGCTTCTCGTGGGTCGGTGGTTCTTCACTGGGTTTTCCATGGTTCTTCCTCCACCAGTTATACTGGCCGCCATGTATAGCCTATCTTGTGCTGAAAAATGTCGTTAAACTCTAGAACAACAACAACAACAATAAAAGTTCACTGCAATTCAAAATTCGACACTACACACACACACACACACACACACACACACACACACACACACACTGCTACAAGGGTTGTTGGTAAAAAGGAAAATGCATCTTATTCTGCAGATGGTTTGGATTTAGAAAATTCGCAGACGGTGCATGACATTCAAGGATGTTTAACTCACGGATGTCCAACCTGATATCCTCAATGACATCTAACAAATAATCAGGTTTCAACATGGAAAATTTGTGCGACGAATTTTGAAGGTCAAGAATCAAGTGAAAGATGTAAGAACTTGACTACGATTGACATTTTAAAATGGATCCAGAATTCCGACACATCGTCGAAAAGTTCGATGTGGTGGATATAGAATCTTTAAAGCCAGAGATAGTTTGTTTGGTGGACGGACGAATGAAGCACGCTTGCTGCACGACGTGAACAAAACAAGAATACCAAATTTAAAGAAATCGACGTGTATACCTTGTTTTCTTAGGTGCGTAAATATGCTCTATTCCCAATTGGACATCCAGAAACGTTGACATAGGGCATAGCCTTAGAACACATTCGCTAGAACAACGGTTTAATCAAATGTAAAACTTGCACCATCCTGTTTTGCACACCATCGTCATGGAAAACTGATATTTCATTATATCGTATGGTGCGATCACGTGTAATCAAAATCAGCCCTAATGCCTCTAAGACCCAGAATGCTCTTTGACAGGAACATGGGCGAATTTAAAAGTGCATCATGCTATCCATTGAGGACGCCATGTATTAACAGTGTACGAAATTTGGTATTTCCTGCGATAAAACAATACCAAAATACCAATGTGATCCATCAACGAGTATTACACTAATTCTAACTTGGCCAGATGTTGTATGATTGTATCTCTCAGCCATTGATATTGCTCCGTCGGACATTGAAACGGCATCGGAAAATAACTCACACTGGTTGCGCTGATCCGTTTATGCGGAGTTTTTCTTTTGCTCGTCTACCACATTACAGTTAGGTGTAGATCGATTTTCTAATAGATTTGCCCATTGCGGAAGCCTTGGCGGTGATCGCCAATGATCTTACTGTGCATCTTCGTTGGGCAGTCTGGTGTCTTCATTCACTGGCGACCCATTTAGCGTGAGCGACTTTCTGGATTCTTGCATGCAACGACTTTTCTGTCTTTTCCTATATTTTTGTCCAAGTCTGCGTTGTGCTCACTCCAACGTGATCCATGACCCGGTGAATTTATCAAGATACTTCGAAAACGAATTCGAAGCATTATGTAGCATTTTTGGGACTATTTGATGAATCAGTATGATACGTTCAATTTAAACAGCGATTTAATCTTTTCTGTCATGTTACGCATGCCATTGGTCGGGCAATTTAATTCCAGCATTAGTTACAGGCACGAATTCTTTCACGATGTTGCTTTATCAAACTGCAAACTTCACAGGCATTATATAATATAACACAACAATTTTCTAATGGTGAATCACTTATATTTACATACAGTAAAACTCTGGTAAACCTGTCGTTCGAACATTCGGTTCGGAAAGCCCGGGTTGGGAACCATGATCAGTAACCGCGAGGGGTTAACCCTGATAAGTGACAGTAATCTGAAATCCACCGAGTGCGCGTTGACGTTGCTGTCTCAGACCCCCGTTTTCAGAGCCCACTGGGATTCACCGCGGATGCATGGACATTTGCAAAGCGGGAAAAGTCAGTTGGCATAGAAGATTCAGTTGGTAACAATTATTAGTAACAGCGGTCTAAAATGTCAATTCTTTATCTACTCCACTGAGCTAATACGTTGTGCAAAATTAAATTAAATGAGCAGCCTTAAATCTTCCAAATATGAAATTATTTCTTATATCTCATTGTCCAGCTTTTGCATAGAGTTGCCAAGAAGCAAAGAGACTACGGTTTACTTTCAATACAAAAGATAGGTCGCACAGATTCCTTTACTGCATATATGAGATGCTACAAACACTTTAACATTGGCCTGTTCCAAAGCTGCAACACTGAGTTGACGCCACCCGCATCGGACTCAAGACGACAGCATGCTCGCTGTCTGTCTCATTTGTCTTTAATAAAAAGATACACAAGACCCATAAAAGACCATAATTAAAATAAATATTTTTAAAAAAACAACAACAAAAACCCCAAAATAAATTATTAGCAAATTAAAATATCACTAGCATCGCCCGGGCGCGAACTTTATGTTTTAACTTTCAAGATCGTGCATCCATCCCTGGTTACTGCTTTGGGCAGGGACGGATTAAGATTCTTATAGGCCCTAGGTACAGTGGGATACAAGGGTAAATGGCGCCCGAATGGACGATGAAGGCCCACAGAGGTTCTGGCGCCCCAGGACCTTTGGCGTCGTTGTTTATGGCTTCATAAGACCGCTGGCTCCCGGGGGCAACCACCCCGTCCCACTACCTTAGTACCGTACTGCCTGAGTACACATGTATACACTTTTCAGTAATATGGTGTTCGTAGTCCCTAGGTATTTACTTTTTGTAGCTTTGCGCTCGTAGGCCCTTGGCACAGTGCCTGTTGGATAATGCGTCCCTGGCTTAGGGGCTGCTAGACGTAAGCTTTCTGTTCACTATTCATTCTTGGTGGGTTATTGTCAGGACTATCGCAAATTGTCAGTATATTAGGCTTCGAGTTGCCGAGTGGACTAACGCACTCACCTTTACCGATCACTACCATCTCACCCTTGTGCGCGTGATCTGATTCTCGGGCTCAGCCAATATTGGTATGTGCGAAAGCTTGCCAGTAGCTTCCCGTGGATCGGTGGATCTTACCGATTCCCCCCACCCCCACCCCGATTCTACTTCTACCAGTTACCATGGCCGTCTTCTATCGTGCGCCGATAAATGGTTTTTAACCCATGTGAAATTAAAACGTTAAATCTGCAAGTTTGTTGATACAATCTCATGTTAGATTATAGGCCTGCCCTAATGTTGATATATTTACCTGTGTATAGTAGATAAGATTGTGGAGCATGCCCTTTACTTGAATTGAATGGAAAACAATAAGATAGTAATAGCTGCTAAAATCAAATAGTTTACATACCAACAATTTTATAATAGGACATCCTATGGCGGTGATAGGTAAAGTGAAGGCTTTTTTTAATAATCTGTATAGTCTACCAGTATGTAAGTGTGTGCAATGGGTTCAATAAGCACCGAATCCCTGCATTATATCATAATACAGTTAATATATTTATTCGTGATTAATTTCTGCGTTGGATCAATGATACCTAGCCTAACTTGTTTTCCCCAAAGTCGGTTTAATTGACAGCAGGACAGACATCTGAAAAAGTAAACGAAATTACAGAAGGGCAAGAAAATCCACAAAATAGTTAAATTCCACATAAATCTTTGAAAAAAATCGTCGATTTGCGGAATAATCTGTCACGAGAGGGAGTCTATAAATAACACAGGGCTTAATGCTTCGCGCGGTCGGTTTGGAAAGGAACAGACCGGAAACTATTCGTAAAGTAACCTGCATAGTAAAGTAAGGTGGAGTCGTGTCACTGTTAATTTCAGTTCGGTCTATCATGGATACGCATTCTCTGGGATTAATATCTTAAGAAAAGAAGATTAACTAATGGAAGTATAGCATATACAAACAAACAGGTAAGTTCTTTGTGAGAGACTTTTTTGTTGCCGTACTTCTAAAGGTGTCACTGTCAGGTGAGTGTAGGACGCTAAATTGGGTGACCTAGAGACATTTCAAGATCTAATTTATGCGTGAAAAGTAACTTCTTGTCCAGACCCTCACAAGAAGGGTGTAACATCATTATTTGCCATTTTATTCACAATAAGAGGTATTTGGTTTATCTGGTAGCAAACGTTAAAGTACTGGAAGGATTGTTATTACGGAAATACGAGATGAGACAGTGCGAATTAATCTATAGTCTGTTTCAAAAAGTACATTCTCTTTCCCACTTGATTTAGCAATAAAAAGCGTTAGAAATACACATACTCGGATATTTTAAGGTGAAAAGAATTGTATATAAATTATTATTATTATTATTATTATTATTAAAAGCTGGAAGAGGGACACACTTTTATAGGTGCAAATAATTATTTGCTTGAGACAAAAAGTCTGGCGGTCAAGAGTTTAGAAAGGTTCAGCAAATGTGGAAATGATGCAGTCTTTTGCTCAAGGTGCAGCAACCTGACGTGCATATACATTCTAGAACAAAATCACAACAATTCCAACATATTTTAAAATTATATCTTCTGACACTGAAACAGGTTGTGGTCATCCTCTTTCCTTTTTTTTTCTGACATGGGTCTACCACCAGTCATATGTCAGGAAAAAAAGTGGAGAAGAACTTGTTGGTCTGCATTGAAACGTTCTGAGAACTGATACAAATGAACTTCAGAATGTGTGACACAATATTCATATTGTTTTGAAAATGCAACCCCAGGGACACGCATTTCCCAAAAAAATGAATGACCACGTGTTCCAAATGTGAGAGACCAGTACATGTATATAGAAAACTAGCCAATGGAGATCCTGGAAAGAGGATAACTAGTGTAGTTTTGAAGACCAATTGACACCAGAAAGCTGAATGCTAAATCTATCAAATCTCTGCAAACTAATGCTACATTATGTCCATTATACTATATGAAAAAAATAATTATCTCAAGATAAAATAAAATAGCTCAAAAAAAATCACTGCTGCCCCCCCATAAATGACCAGCATATTATAGATAAATTTGCTATGTGTATTTTAATTGCTGCGTAGGTTTTAATATAAAATTTTTTTTATATTAAATTGGGTTTATTAAGCACACACTATAGCAGACCCTGTGAAAGATATTGTGCTAACAACAGAGATGTTGATAAAAATAGAAAGTGTTGGGCCTGAAGCTCACTATTCACTAGCCAGTCTAGTAATGTAACAGGTGGGGAAATGTTGAGAAAATCCCGCACTCTAGTAATGTAACGGGTGGGAAAACGTTGAGAAAATCCCACACACTAGTAATGTAACGGGTAGGGAAACGTTGAGAAAATCCCACACTCTAGTAACATAATGGGTGGGGAAACGTTGAGAAAATCCCACACTCTAGTAATGTAACAGGTGAGGAAACGTTGAGAAAATTCCATACTCAACTAATGTAACAGGTGGGGAAATGTTGAGAAAATCCCACACTCTAGTAATGTAACAGGTGGGGAAACGTTGAGAAAATCCCACACTCTAGTAATGTAACAGGTGGGGAAACGTTGAGAAAATCCCACACTCTAGTAATGTAACAGGTGGGGAAACTTTGAGAAAATCCCACACTCTAGTAATGTAACAGGTGGGGAAACGTTGAGAAAATCCCACACTCTGGTAACGTAACAGGTGGGGAAACGTTGAGAAAATCTAGTGGACATGGCAAGGTACGTAATTTTATTAAAAATCCCCAGAAAACAAGTACTCTCTTGTAGGATGATTCACAGTATTATAAAGGAATAAATGTCCATAACACATTAATATACACTAGTAAGAAAATAGAACATGTTTGTTTTTAGTTTGATTTGACCTGCTTATATTTCACAACATCCCATTTGGCCACCATGTTGGCAAATGTGACATGTGATATGTCAATAAAGGGTCATAAATATACTTATATTTGTAATAATAAAAGTTAATTCATGACAAAAACAATGAATAGTTAAGAAAATACTTTTGCAATTATTTTGTCATCAAAATTGAAATCATGATGTTAATATTATTATATTCATAGCAAGATTGCTTGGGAATTTCTGTGCATTCGTTACTGATGGAAACTACCAATATACTGGTACATTGGTATGTACCACCAGAAAAATATACAGTGGTTAACTGGTATGCTGGTAATACCATGCTGAGCTATTCTGTAGTGTGTTGCTGGTAATACCATGTTGAGCTATTCTGTAGTGTGTTGCTGGTAATACCATGCTGAGCTATTCTGTAGTGTGTTAAAAGTGCTGCTAAAGCAAATAAAAATAAAACCGCAGAGAGAATCCCTCTTCCAGGGAATTCAGTTTGTGGTCATAAATTGGTGTTCAGAATTTGATCTACAATTTTCTATATTCTGGATTCTTGGTAAAATGTATTTTCTATATGTATTATTAAATAGCTAGCTCATACTTTTAACATTGCTACCATGTTCAAGTCTGTTTTGAGTTCCTAATTTTTGCATGTACTGGTACACCGTTAAGATTGCAATTTGCATATTGCCACCAGGTACAAGTCTGCTTGAGCCCTGTATCATTGGTTGTAGTGGTACCTTGCAATACATGATTTACATAATTGGATGATAGTAAAGTTCATTGTTTGCCCTCTGATAACTGTATAGTGAAAAGCCTAACTACAGCTAACAACTCACATTCCTTGCCCAGAAGACAGCATTATAAATAGCATTCCTGGTAAAGGAACATAATTGAGCAACTGTAATTATGTTTAGGAGCAGATAGCTTTTGACTGTATAGGGGTGCACCCAACTGACACAAAAAGTATGGGTTCAAATAAATACATGATGGATCAAGATCTGTGTTGTTCATTTATTCCAAGCAGTTAGCACAGACCTGGATCTGTTCATGCACTGTTTAATACCAGATACATGTTCATTTATTCCAAGCAGTTAGCACAGACCTGGATCTGTTCATTCACTGTTATAACACCAAATACATGTATGGGTCTATATCAGCATACCTTAGTTTAATTCTGTGCTCTTTACAGTTGGGTATTGCTATAGTTGTTACATAGGTAACAATACAGTATATGGTTGAGTAGTGAAACTAAATGTGCTGTTCACTATTTATTGACTTATTTTCTATCCTTGATCTAAATTAGTATTTCTTAGCTATTTTTGATAAGCATAATGACTCAGAATGAATCTGTTTGACCTTACCTATGAAATATAGATAAAGTGATCAGCTTGGTTTTAGTAAATCAGTCCCTAGTGTCATCTAACCATTGTACTAAATTGATTCCATCTGCCTAATTATGCAGATTTGTTCAGTCATAGTGACTAGTGTATTCTTTTATTATAAACTATATGTTACATTTAATTTATTGATTTATTGTGATATACATTCATTAGGGATGAGATCCGAATGGAGTCTTGGAATTGATTTTAGGAACCTTACATTAAAAAATATTTGAACAACCATTTCTCTCTTCATTATTTTTATATTCTTTGTTCCCAGTAGCATAAACAGGGCTTGAACTTGCTATTTTTGTTTACTAATCCACATGTTCAGTATAATACATTTTTTCCTTATCATTCCCGAAGTTTACAGATCCATTGCACCTCCATATTTTTGTCTGCTTTGTGCACAAAGAGAAAAAAATATCACATCCTTTTTCCCTGTCTCAGACATACTTCAAACATTTTGATTTATTTCTCATAGGACTTTTTGTTTGACCAAATAAAAAAATATTCCTGGTTCTGGTTACATTGAAAATAAAATTAGGGTCAATAGGTTGGTACAAAAATGTTTTTCTTTTAAAAATTTTGTTTTGCTGGTCCTGATGTATTTAAATGAAAAGCAAATTAGAAAATATGGTCATTTTTGCATCCTGAATTGAATTTTGATTATAGTTATGTCTCTTTGTTAATTTTTTCCCCCGTAGCTTCGTTTTACAATTCCCCCTAGGAAATGTAAGCTTAGCAGGACAAATGTCAGGTTAGTCAGGTAACCACTGTGATTTTTATTTGGTTCTAGATCTAATCTTGATCACTTTCATAATATCACTCTTTCTTGTTATCATCTAATGTCTGACATTTCAGTGGCAAGAACTTCTCATCTATCCAGTTGTAACCTCACCATGCAGTTATTCCTTATCAACAGTGATTTTAAAATAGTATGTTGTTTGGTGGTGTTCTGCATTATTTATTATTTGGCCAATGTGGCCATTTCCAACTGACCAATGTGACCATTTCCAGTTGGCCAAGTTCTGCCACTTGCCTATCTATATAGATTGGAGTATTGTGTTGCCAGATGTCACCATTTGCGGGTGTGTCACTCCCTGATACCCTATATCATTGTATATTGTAAGTATTTAAATTAGTGCATTAGACCTGGATAACAGGCTAAATTGATTTGAGTCATCTCCATTACTTCATGCTTGGAATTTCTGCCATGGGCATTCATTTACCTTAAGTCCATGGTCTTGGCAGTTACTCATTTAATTGAATACACAGATCAATTAACCATGAAAATAAATACCATCTCGTGTTGTGTTGGATATATCTGTCAAGAGACTGGTTGTTAACTCATGATGTGACCATGCAGACCAGTGGACATTTTGATTGATCTGATGGATTTTCAGAATTTGTCTGATAATTTGACCCAAATTGTATTAGCTGATTGGTGTTAATTTTGAGTCCTGCCAAAATTGTACTATTTGACCTTTTTTCCATTAGCTATGAATCAGATAGATTTTCTTTTTCATCTTGCAATACTTCATGTGTACATTTATTTGGGAGGGTTTACCTTCTGAAAGATTTCTGTGCAATTATTTTTTTACATCTTTAGAACTTTATTTTTCATTGGTAGCATAGAATCTGATCAGATCTCCACCCACTATCCTAGTTCAAGATCTGACAGCAATTGCTTAGAGGTCATGTCATGGTGAACTGTGTTATTATTAGTAATCACTAATTGTATCAACCAGTCAGATAAAGTCTTATATCTTCGCATTTGAGAGGCTGAGGAATATGACTGCAGAGCATTAAAGTATGCTGAATGATTTGATTCACTTTAAGATTTCTCAAAGCTGCATTTCCATTGGCTAGTTTAAAGGTCACCAGGACATGACCATTACACTGTCACTGTCAGATCATGTAGGACAGTGGAGATCTGTTTTTAATCAGGTTGTGGTGGCGTATAGTCATTGTGGTACTAGCATGCTGTTAAACTCCATGATGGCATTGGTGTAATAATAATGCATAAGTAACCAAAAAAATTAAATTTCAAACTGACGTCATGAAAATAAAGAATGTCATGAACAGACATTATTGTTGTTGTTATTGTAGGATTTAACACCATTTTAGAGCACATGATAGGCTATACATGGCGACCAGTATTAATGGTGGAGGAAGAACCAGGAAAGAACCACCGACCCACGAGAAGCTACTGGCAATCTTTCTCAAATACCCACATTGGCTGAATCTGAGACTCGAACTAGCACAGACAGGTGAGGCAGCAGTGATCCATAATGGAGAGCGCTTTAGACCACTCGGCCACTCGGGTCCCCATAAACAGACATCAGAGGTTACATCACTTGTTGAGTGGTGTTAAAACAAAATTACTGCTGTTGAAATTAGCTCAGTTACATACAGATATCATGATAAGTTTAGTATAGTTTTCACACTCGAAGAATATTTTGGCTATTTTATTCAGTCAAACAGTTAACTGAGTTATCACATTGAACCTAACCATGGATTTTACATCTTATGATTGTAATGTTATACTAGCCAAAAGACCACATATATTGCTTTGTGGCACAGAAAGAAAAGATTTATTAAAATGTAAGCTGTCATTTTGGGTGAAAAGTTAAACTCCTTTGTTAGTAGTGACTTGTACCCCGTTACATAATGGACACTTCCATATTCATTGATGTTGCCTAACTTCCATATTCATTGATGTTGCCTAACTATATTGTATAATGTATACATAATGTTCAGTTGTAATAAATACAGTGTTAATTTGCTTATTACCATGCAAAAAATAAAATTAAATGCATTGTATTTTATTTATAAATATGATTTCACTTTAGCCAGAGAAAATGCACATTAAAAAGAGTTGTGTCATGAATCAGAACAAAATGCAACAGTCACAATATAGATTATTTCCACAAACTAATTGTTACTTTCTATAAATGAGACCATTATTATTATTATCATCTCCCCCCCGCACTGGTGGCCCAGTGGTTAGAGCATCTGCCTCAGATGCGGGAGGTCGTGGGTTCAGTCCCTGGTTGAGTCATACCAAAGACTTGCAAAAATGGTACTAACAGCTGCCTCGCTTGGCACTCAGCAATCAGAGGTTAGTGTTAGGACTAGTCAGCCTGGTGTCAGGATAATGTGACTGGGTGGGACATCATGCAACGTGTCTGAGGCATGATGCCCCAGTGCTGGACATCACTTTAAACTGCCACACTGCAGACATTGTAGCGATATGACTGAAAAATTGTTAAAGCTACGTTAGAAATCCAGATCACTCACACACTCTGCCCCTCCCCTCCCCTGACTGCTTCAGTGGCTTAAGTGGTTAGAATGTCCACCTCGGATATGGGAGGTCGTGGGTTCGAACTCCAGTCAGGTCATACAAAACACTTTTTTAAAATGGTACTAACAGCTGCCTTGCTCAGCACTGAACATTAAGGGGTTAATATTAGGACTGGTCGGCCTGGTGTCAGTTGTTGCAGTTGTAGGGTTTAACGCCATTTTTCAGCACATGATAGGCTATCCATGGCGGCCAGTATTAATGGTGGAGGAAGAACCCGAAAATGCCTGGAAAGAACCACCAACCCTCGAGAAGCTACTGGCAATCTTTCTCGCATACCCAAATTGGCACAATGCACAAGTCCTAGGCATCACTGTAAACTACCACACTGCAGACATCGTAGCAGTATGACTGGAAAATTGTTAAAGCTATGTCAAAAATTCAAATATCACACACACACACACACATACACACTAGCTCTACATTTTCATCGTATTAGTTTTGCTTTCAGCATTGAAAACCTTGTAAAACTTGAAGATTGGCAACCTGTGAAATGGATGGCCATTTGATTTGTCTGGTTTTATACTGGGCAGTCTGGTTTTCAGTTGGTTTAATTATTCTCTTCTTACTTAATGTGATCATTTATGCATGTGTACAAAAGAGACCAGTATTGTTTAGCTCCATCAGTGGCTACCCTACCTGTGAATATCCCATACCATACTTCAAAATATTATATAAATTGGAATGTTCTGTATACTTGGCAAAATATGTGGGATGAAAACTCAAACAATTAAAGCTACTTAACATCAACGTCATCACTGAAGAGTTAGTACCACTCACATGGATCAAATCACTGGGATGAAATTGTATTGTATTTATCTTGTATAGAACACACACAGCTGACTGATGCATACCTCATGAAGGGTGAACCTCAACCAGAGTGCATACCCTGTAGGTATACACTGACAGTTCAATACATTCATGTCAAGTGTATTGACTTTACCTTGGGAGACATGTTTTATATGTTAACTCAATAAAGGAAGATGCTGATTTAACCAATTATTCACTTAATTGTGCCTCCTCTATTTGGTTCCTTAAAGACATAATGTTAGTGGTTCAGCTGTAGTTTCCTTTGGCAGAAAAGATTCCTTCTTATGTCAATCTAAGGTAAAGTTAAGAGAAGTGTTTGGAAATGAAAGGGATTTTGCTAAATAAGTAATGAACTGACTGCAAATTCATGGGTGACAGCAAAATTCAGGCTATTAAAGCTTTTATGGTCATCCATATGAAGGTAAAATTGAAAATTATCTTTGATACAGCAAGTATATGTTTTCTGCAGGTGAAATTCATGCACACCTGTTCAGGTAGGACAGGATATAAAAACAAGAAAGACCAGATCCTTGCTTTTTTTGGAGAGTAACTTTGTACAGGTAAAGTGTTATATGAATAGTTGAAAGATATAATAAGATCAATACAACTACTTTACTGATATACTCTATAGTATATACATTAATGTAGCAGAGGAAAAGGAACCCTTTAATTGCTTGATTTTAATTTATCCAGTATCTGATGGAGGTAGGGTATGGGGTGTGGTTAAGCTACATGTACATTCAAATCAAAGTTAGATACAGTAAACCCCTGATTTATGCATATATTGCATTCCTGAGAAACCTGTTTGGGAACCCATGCTGCACATTGACATATATACATGAATGATACACATCTTAAGGTTTATTTTCTGTTTTTGTTAATATTAATTTGCATAAACTTGAGATATGGGTAAGCTTAATACACATAGATTGGATGGTATACATGTACATTGGTGAAGCAGGATGGTGAGCATATTTACTAAGGGTCTAAGCATCTTCTGGATGGGAGGCGTAGGTAATATGTAGATAGTATTCAATATTTTACATTATTCTTGTTTCCATTTCAATTTATTGTTGTGAATTAGAAAATGTTGCACCCTATTTTATTTCGAGTTTCTTTAATGTCAAGAGAAAAGGTAGACTAATGAAAGTTAGAAATCAGAACTTTGATCCAGCATAAAAATAGTTGAAACATTCATTTCTAATAAAGTTATAACTGATGTACATATAACATGTAAAAATATATTACATGAACATTGTTAGATGGTCATGGTAAGATATGTCATTGTATTTTAAAGGATAATTGATTATAAAACACAAGAAAATAGTCCTTGTCTACGACATTTACATTGTAGTCAACAGCATACGCTAAAAATAGGCCCTGTATAAGAGATTTACACTGTAGTTAATAGCATACACTAAAAATAGGCCTTATACAAGACATTTACACTATAGTTAACAGCATACACCAAAAATAGGCCTTATACAAGACATTTACACTGTAGTTAACAACATACACTAAAAATAGGCCTTATACAAGAGATTTACACTATAGTTAACAGCACACACTAAAAATAGGCCTTATACAAGAGATTTACACTGTAGTTAACAGCATACACTAAAAATAGTCCTTGTACAAAGAATTATACTGTAGTTAACAGCATACACTTGATAGAAAATGACCATGTTACACAGGATACTTTTATTGTAAACAGGAGTACTTCTGGTTTGCGGAGTAGTGGGCAACATGCACTGTACAGTAAGTGCATATTACACAGGGTAGTTGTTATAAGCCTGATCCAAGAGTACTTCTTGTTTTTGGAGTATTGGGCAACATACACTGTACAGTAAGCACACATTACACAGGGTAGTTGTTATCAGCCTGATCCAAAGGTACTTCTGGTTAGCAAGGTAGTGAGCAATATGTATCATCTACAGCAGTATTTCCCAACCTGTGGGCCATGGACCTCCTGGAGGGGGGTGGGGGACTGTGGGGTTATTCCAAGGGAGCCAAAAAGTAACAATATTAGCATGTAGGGGTCCAAAACATTTTTTGAAGTTACAAAGATGGGCCCTGAACCCAAAAAGGTCAGGGACTACTGATCTTTAAGAACATGGTAATCAGGGTAGTTGTTGTAAACAGGTCATGCCTGTTGTTGTTTCCAGTGGACATGATATACAGGGCAGTTGTAAACAGGTCATACCTGTTGTTCTGTTTCCAGTGGACATGATACACAGGGCAGTTGTAAACAGGTCATGCCTGTTGTTCTATATCCAGTGGACATGATACACAGGGCAGTTGTAAACAGGTCATGCCTGTTGTTCTGTATCCAGTGGACATGATACACAGGGAAGTTGTTGTAAACAGGGCATGCCTTTTGTGCTGTAACCAGTGGTGGGTCTAGATATTGCAATTCCACATGACTTTTGTTTCACTGTTGTCAACCATTTTATTTCAGTTATGATTGTGCCATCTGTTTATGTACTGGCTCAGGTCAATTCATCTTGGACATTTACCATTGAATAGCTAGGTCTTGTTTTTTGCACTCACTCTGTTTTCTTGCTGTTGTCACTGATGCAGTGATTGTCTGCCTCGTCCTCACTCTGCCTTCTCTACAGTTATGAGATGTCTTAATTGTTCATTTACTTTCATATTGCTGATCAGAAGTGCCTTGTCCTGCACTGCAGTTGCTAATACTTGTTTCTTTATTTAGTTTTCTAGATGTTTTCTCAACCTGCTTTTTTTTGCTTTCCCTTGCTAGATGTTAACGCATTACCTTTTGGCTGCATTCTCTTGTTTTCTATGCATTTCCTTGCAGGTAATCCTTCATTTCTTTGTTCGCTTTGAGAAGGCATTATTCCAGAAAAAAAGGCTACAAATTCATCATCTCTTTCCAAGGCTCATCTGTTTTGCCTCTGCAGTCTTTTAACAACACTTGTCAAGCAAAGACTAAGAACATTCCTGGCCCATAGGGGTAGTACTTTTTAATAATAAACTTTAGTACTATACATTAGTAGTTTTCCCCCCTAAAGACCCAAACTAGTCATTGCAAATGTAGGGTGCAGATGACACAAACATTTACTTAACTGGACTGTTATAGAAGCCATGAAATGACAGTGAGCAGTCTGTCTGCTTGTTTATGTCAAGAGCTTCTGTTTGGTTTGAAACACCAATAATTTGATAGTTTTTGGGACCCGCTGGTGACAGTTTGGTTCGAAATTATAAATTGATGAATGAAATGGCTTGGTTTTTTTGCATTTTTACATCCTTCAGAATGAAAAATAATGTTATTAAAAAATTATGATTTAGAATATTTAATGCCTGAAGGAGTAATTATAAAAATATTCAGATTCAGTGTTCATTTTACTTAAGGTAGTGTTGAAACAAAATTACTTAACAAATATTTTAAAATAATAATTTGCAATAAAATTATGGAAATACAAAACGTTTAGAGATACTTACCCTGTGGTGCAATATTTACTTGTATTTCCAGAGCAAGTGCTTGTACAAAACAGTTCTGGAACTAAAACAAGGCAACAGTATTTTCCTTTATCACTAGACAGGGGTAAAGGGATTATATAATTGGACAAAAGTTTAGGGATAATTTAACTGGACAAGGGTAAGGGGATAATTTAATTGGATATGGGTAAAGGGATAAAGCAAAAATTTAATTGGACAAGGATAAAGGGAAAATATAATTGGAAATGGGTACACATATAATTGAATAATGTTTGATTAGCATGGCACAACAGATTCCTCAAAATTAACAAATGAGCTAGAATTACACTCAAACATAGAAATAAATGACCATGTAACTGTCACTTGATCAGTACCAAAATATGAGACTAAAATGCCAAAATACAATTTTAAACATAAAAGGCAGGTATTTTCCACAAGCGAATTTGTGCACATCAGCATGCAAAACATGCAAGGAAAAGAGTATTCCATATGGGCCTGTTACTCTAGTCAGGCTGGTATGTGATCTGTCTGTACAAGGCTTCTAGGACATTTCCTTGAATGGGAGGATGGAATTATGAGCTTGGATACTTGTGTCCCAGAAGAGTTAAGCAAGGCAATATTGAAAAGTAAGTATTACATAATTAAAATTACCCCCCCCCCCATACATATTGTAATTCAAAAGAATGTGAGAAGTGACACATTCACCAACATGGTTCAGAATTTTGTGACACTATGTTTTCCAGCATTCCTTTAAATGTTACACAACTTCCTTGTAAATGGGTAGATCACTGTAAGTCATAAAACCTAAAAGGTCTTCTACCTCTCAAAATCCACTATTTCACATTATTCTGCTGTGTATTGTCTGACAGCTGTAGTTGTAGTTTTACTTTGTGTCAGGGTGGTTCACTTACGAATGTTTTATGATGACAATTTGTTCAGGTATTGAAAAGTTTTGTAGTACTGGACTGTAGACAGGCAATGCCTTCCCTGTTTATGTTGTCCTTGGACTAAATGGGATTATGGCTGATATTTGGGAGTGAAGTACCATGGTCCTGGTGCAATACCTTTCCAGTAGCTTGTTATAATACTAAGTAGTCCCTCGTTTGTCTCACATTCCATATGAGGTTCATGAATTTAGAAAATTTTGAAGTTTTGATTCACTTGAGTGATCCTGGTATAGTCTGTTTCAGTATTGTTACGGATGCTAAATTGCACAAACAATAAACAAGGAAGGGAAAGTAGCAAACATATTTCAAAGAGTATTTCATAACATGTAGTAGCTAATGGGTGATCACAAATGGGGTCAAAGCCACCTGTAAGAACAAACATGGCTTTAAGGGAGTGTCAGGCTCTGATTTTATGCCTTCTCCTATCCATCCCCACTCTCCAACTCAACCCTCCTGTGTTGAAGAGTAGTGTCATTGCTACCAGTTTAGTCATCAATTAGATATCAACTGGGAAATTTATAGAATGGAGAAAAGCTTTATCCCCATTACAACCCTTGTACTTTGTTGATAATAAATTATATTGGAGCAACATGCATGTTGTTGTGGGGTTTAACACCATTTTTCAGCACATGATAGGCTATACATGGCGGCCAGTATTAATGGTGGAGGAAGAACCCGGAATGAACCACCAACCCACAAGAAGCTACTGGCAAGCTTTCTCACATACCCACGTTGGCTGAATCCGAGACTCGATCCGGTGCAGACAGGTGAGATGGCAGTGATCCTTAATGGAGAGCTCTTTAGACCACTTGGGGCCTCGCAACATACATGTACATATATCTCTTTTCAAATGGATACTTTTCATTGTTATAAAACCAATATCTGGTGGGACTTTTAATAGCGCTAATTTATAATGGGCTCAGGTCAAATTTGGTAATTGGTTGTCAAGAAGTTTCTTTTGTTCCTTTTCCCCACAACTACTGAGTGTGAAGTGTCCTCCTAATTCATCAACTTATGTGTAGTAGCCAGGTCATTAAGGGAAATGTTTATGTTAATTATCATATCATTTGTACAATTATATTACTGGAGACTCTTCTACAGGAGACCAGTCCATTTGTAACATTATGGTATATACTGGAGACTTGTAGCACGCTGGAGACTAGTCCATTTATAACATTATGGTATACACTGGAGACTTGTATCATGCAGGAGACTAGTACAGAAAGAACAGTTTTTGTGCAAACAGATTTTGCTGTATTATATTTTACCTTTTTCTCATGAAAGGACACTTCTGTTATACTGTCACCTTTATTCAGCGGAAGAAGGGTTTCCCTCAATAAACCTCAGCTTTTGACTACTGCAGTGAAATGTGTGACTTTCTGGCAAAATCTAAACTGTAGTAAGAAACTGACCTAAGACTATAAGTGGGGATTTTTATAGTATGACTGGGTCATCATTTGGCAATAAATATAGAGCAGCTATTGGAACCAAATTTTGAACAGTCAATCAGTTACATTGGAAATTCTAATCTGTAATTTGGTGAATATTACTCAAAAAATGTCTATGAGCGGTGAATTGAAAAAACAACCTGATGAAATAATGCAGACTCTTGCAATAGAATCAGTGATCTCTGTAGTGATAGTCTGCTTCTGTGGCTTACAGTCTTTGAATCTCAATTAAAAAAGTTTGGTTTGTTGTTTTCTTTGTACATCTACTTCAGTTTTCTATATACTGGAACTTTGATTTTTGAAATCCTACAGAGTACAGTTCAATGAAGGCGAATGGTTGAGTCAACATGACATGGAAACCTTCATCCACTATAACCAGGAAGTGAGTAGTTTAAGAAAAAAATTACAATACTTAGGTACAGTTTTGAATAATGTATTTCCTTTGCTTGTCAGATGAAAAGAAAATATTGAAGTATTTAGGAAGATATTATAAATAGGAATATGTTACTAATAGATTATAATTGAATCTAATATTCATAAATCATAATACTAAAGCTAAACTGAATAATTATTGCTATTAACTTATTGCATGCTGTCTAATATTCTTATTAAGAGGTTAGTCTTGGACATATTCTGCATCCAAGTTTGCAATTTAATGATACAAGGAGTTTTCTATAATATCGATATATCATTCTTGAGAAAAGAAACGTTGACTTAATTAAAAAATAGTTTGACTTAATTAATTCAAAGATTCTTAATCTATCCAATTCATAAACGTTTGCATTCCAGGTTTGTATGTCATCAATCTTTGATTGAACATCATGTTAATAAATATTAATTCATCATGTACACCTTGTTTGTACCAGCTTCTCCTAAACCATAAGAAATGAATTGATGTTTGATTTAATGAACTGATCATTTACAACTAGAAGAGTTGACTAATGTACAATAGTTGCATATCAGCCTTTACTACGCATTGATGCCATCCCATTTGCTGTGCAATCATGCCTTTTAATGCCAGCCCATTTACTATGCAATCATGCCTTTTAATGCCATCCCATTTACTATGCAATCATGCCTTTTAATGCCATCTGATTTACTATGTAATCATGCCTTTTAATGCCATTCCATTTACTATGCAATCATGCCTTTTAATGCCATCCCATTTGCAGTGCAATCATGCATTTTAATGCCATGCCATTTACTATGCAATCATGCCTTTTAATGCCATCCCATTTACTATGCAATCATGCCTTTACGTGGGAAAACCTGCCAGTAGCTTCTCGTGGGTCCGAAGGCCTCTCTCTTTCTTTCTCTCTGGACTCATCATTTCGCTTAGTTTCTATTCCACATTAATTTCCATGAGTTGGTAGGTGAATGGCTTAGCATTCATGTGAATGGTGTAGCTAACCATATGTTTGTAATGCTCTAGTTTTATTATTAAAACCATCTATAATGTTTAAATTGTAAGTGTATATTATATTGATTAATCAGTGTGAAGAAAAATAGAAACTTAAAATAGAAAACAATCAACTTATCAATATGCAAAGGTGATTGTGAAAAGCCACAAAAGACATAGAACTACATGTGAAAAGCCACAAAAGACATAGAACTACATTTTGTAGTGGACACACTCAGGTATGTGAGGAGTTCATTCACTAGGTCCATACACAGCTGCCTGTAGGAAATCTTAACTCCGTTCAAAGGGCAAATATATGTATTTATATGTGATATAAATAAAATATATGCACAGTATGTATGTATGTATGTATGTATGTATGTATGTATGTATGTATGTATGTATGTATGTATGTATGTATCAGTGATATACCACTCATATAAATTTTTCATTAAAAGGAAACACTGCAAGCCTCGTTTATTTTTTTTTAGTGAAAAATTTATACATCTCGTGGTATATGATTGATACTATATATATATATATATATATATATATACACACACACACACACACACACACACACACGGTAATAGAACCTCAACACTCCTACATGGTGGGTAGAAATTCAGCCATGGTGTTACAACTGTTTCATTTTGAATAATCTGATCTTATGCATTGAGTGTGTAGACCTACTGAAGTGAGCAGTAATGAAGTTTGGACCATTCGTTGTATGCAGCCTTAGTGAAAATATTGTATTTTTGACCTAAGGGTGAAATATAAGCTGTATCTTTGCATGATGGAACGAATAAATTATTCATTAACTCAAATATGAAAGTCACATCCATATCATGAAATGTCAAAATAATTGGTGGAAAAGTTGTCATGTCTATGCATCCATCATATTGCTGCTTGTGAATATGTGAATTCTGTTCTGTGCTCATAATGACATTATGTAGATGAGAATTTGACCAACAGAGACCAGTGGTTTAGCTAGGCTGGTTACATTACTCCATGCAACCATACATTTTCAGGAGATGTTTTGTGAACATACTTATGACTCTTTATGCAGAAATTCACCAAAATTTGAATAAATTATTGTAGAGGTTATTTTAAAATTATCACACTCTAGAAAGTGACTGAGTTTCTTTATGCTTTATTATATGTTTATTTGTAAAACCAGTCAAAAATAATTTGTCTAAATAAATATTGGACCGCTCTGGTGATCTAGTTGTTAGAGTGTCTGCCTCAGATGTGGCAGATTTTAGGTGCTCAGCATTAATAGGTTAGTGTTAGGACTGGTTGGCCTGGTGTCAGAATAATGAAATATGAAAGTATGCAGATAAAGAATGGACTCAAAACTGTGATGATTTTTACTCGTAATTTATTTGCATCGATATTATAAATTGTATAGTGTGAAATTACTATATATATATAAAAAAACATTTTATATATATTAAAGAACAGAAACAACACAAAAATATTGACCACGATAACTTGACCAGTCCGCTTGAGAAAAAAAAAATCAGTTGGCTGTAGACTCCTGAATCCTAGATCGAACACTCTGATCTTTTGGAAGACTTTAGTAGGATAAAACCAATCCAGATTATGTTAAACATGGTTTTGTTGACTAGGCACGTAAGCATTACCCATATGCTTAAATAAAATGTGCTGGATGTTGGACATGCAGGTACAATGTACATACAGAAATTTTATCTTGCTGACCTATAAATGTGTACTCATGTTATTTGTACACATGTCTCTGTGTGCATTTGTACATCTGTGCACGTTGATGGATAGATAAGCATTTATTAATCAGTCTTCCTGAATTGTGTGAAAATAGTTAGCTTAGAAATGTGCAAGCATTGGTATGGCTTTGACTTGGAATGCCATGCATTTGCAGCTAGCAGGAAGAGTCTATTTGTAGTATTGACCAATTTCATTTTCAGAGATGGAGGAAGTACAGCCTTTTAATAGCAAAAAACATTCTTGCTCTGATTTATAGGAACCTATTATATCTGTTTTAATCTTTGAAACAATTGAATTATCTTGCATTAAAGGAAAAAAATCTTCGCAGGACTCTACCCTACCCCTGTTGAAAATTAAATGGTTGGTCCCTTATGTTAAGTTTAATGGAATTCAGACCACTCTATCAAACTGTCTGAAAATGTTGTTGCCCTGGAGCTATTGCTGCATAATGAGTGGACAAATGATCAGTTATGTGAATATTGTCAGCAGTATAATATGTGATCATTGGTTCTGTCCAGGTAAGAGCTGGCCCTGTCAGAATGACAAACCTTTTAACATGTAATGTGGACAAGAAAATACTCATAACATTTCTTTTGTAACACTCCTTTGGGAGGTGATAAAGGTTTGTAATTTGGGGTCTATAGTAAGGGACATGCAAAGAAATAAAGGATAGTACAGTAATAAAAATAGCTTTCCCCTCATTATAATGTCTTCATTTTAATGCATTTCCAGATATCACATGTTACACTAACCTGCGACTAAAATTAAACCATTGTATTTGAATTGGTCTTTCAATGTATGACCATGTGGGTTGAAAGACAAAATCTTGAAGTTTGCTATTAGATTGTTATATCCTTTTCAAAAAGCAATTATTATTTGACAAAAGAAAATGCACAAATATCATGTGAAAAATGTGATTAATTTACATAAATTAAAATTATTTGACTGGCATTTTTGTTTCACCCAGACCTATAAGCAGAACATTCTTGTCTTTTTTAAATGTGAATCAAATACTAATCTATGAATAGTTCAAAAAGAAATTTGGTGTATTAATATATTTGACCATAGAACAAGGGGTTCAGAGTTTATAAACCTGAAGTCTATAGGTGGGGATACATTGTACATAAATACATCTGTTTTGTACGCAGCCATAATTATTGAATCATTTGCATTAAAGTTTTTCCAGATGTTTTTAAATATTTTTGTTTTTTACTTTTACAAACTGATTTGAAGGATTTTCTTCATATCATGGATGATATCATAATGGAGCTAAGACAATTTGTTCATCAACATGTGTTCTCACCACCTTGATTTTCAGTTCAAGATTAGAGTCACAGCAAATTTACATAAAGGATTTTATTATCATTTTTTTTATTAGTTTATATTTCCTAAATCCTTTGTTAGATGTTTTTCATACATTTCTTGAATTATTATGAAGCAAAGAATTAATTCTGCAACATGCTGATTTGACCTTTTGAACTTGATGTAATTGGTTAGAGTGTCCACCTCAGATGCGAGAGGTCATGTGTTTGAACCCCTGCAAAGTCATACCAAAGACTTATAAAAATGGTACTAACAGCTGCCTCACTAGGCATTCAGCATTAAGAGGTTAGTGTTAGGACTGGTCAGCCTGGTGTCAGGATAATGTGACTGGGTGGGACATCATGCTACATGTCTGCGGCATGATGCCCCAGTGCTAGACATCACTATAAACTGCCACACTGCAGACATAGTAGCAATATGGCTGAAAAATTGATTAAGCTGCGTTAAAAATCAAAATCACACATGCACATGCACACACACATGCACATGCATACACACACACACACACACACACACACATTAATACATTTTAAAAATAAACTGTTTATGGTGCTTGTTTCCAAGGATGGGGGGGGACCTTGACAATCACACTATTTTGTTTAACTCGGACATGTAATGGCCTTGTTGGCCAACATGTATAAAATGACAAGATAGAATATATATTTACCTAATTGTTCTGGTCAACCTTAGCTAAATATATACATATACATTGCTATTACATATACCTAATTACTGTACCTGTTTTGCTTTTTCTCCATTGTTCTACTGCTGTTTTTTATAAGCTGCCAGTTACAAAAAGGGTAACTTTGATTCTGAGTGAAGTTTTGAGTAAATTGCATTAAGATAGAAAATTGTGGGACATTAAAAATGCATGTCCTTCCTCATTATTTATACTTTTTCTGTCAGAATCAATTGTTAATTAACAAGAATGGAAACTATCTTGAACTTTAATTTTTGAGATTAATAAACATCCTCTCATTATGCGCAATTAAATATTTCAGGAAGATGGCCTACCCAGGCCCTAATACAATGTCCTCTCCCAGCATGTCGATGCGGAGTGAGAGATCACCGCCCAATCCTCCAGCACGCATAGATCGAACTCAATCAGTCAGGAGCAGTGACAGAGGTGCTGTGTCCAATATTAACAATGCCAATGGAATGCCTGTCAGAGAAGGTAATTATTAGTATGAACCATATAGAGCAGTGTTTATCTACTTTTTATTTGATGTGACCCTAAAGTAGCCACCAGTACGACCTCCATCCCCCAGCTTATGATATGATTTCTTCTAATGATTCTTCAGGACTTCCTATGGCCTGGATGTGGGTTGCAACTTGAGGTTGGGAACCATTGGTATAGCAGAGAGTTTTTCTGTTAAAAATGCAGGAAACTGTTATGGATTAGTAATAGAGTTTGTCTTGTTATTACCTGACTTTTTTGTTATTTAAAAAGGAAACAAAGGAAGGCTTATTTGTGCATAAGCCAATGAAGGATATGAGCAGTTGTGTTCTACTTTTTAACCATTTAATCAAAATATATAATATTTGGATTAATAATATTATAGGTATATCTTGGCTGAATCTGTTATTAATTCCAGAGCCATGGCTTTTGCTTGTACGTGTATATAAGTTCTCAGAACAGTTAGCAAAATTATTAACTTATTATTGCCCCTTTTTTGTCTCTTTGCTATTAAATTTCTCATACTGGTGTTAATTATGTTTTTAATCCGTCTTTTTTTATCCAATTAACTTTCAGGCCGAGTTATGGAAGCAGCTCATATACTGGACCTTCTTAGAAAAGAAATAGTTTACCTGACAGGTGAGAACTTTTCCTTTTGGTTAATACATGATGCAAATCTGAGACTTTATTTTTTATATGCAGTCATTGTGGGTTCAGTATATAGATGGCATATTAATAGTTTGAATTCATTGATGATTTTCACTGTTTTACTCTGTTTTTTTTATTTGACAAAAAATTTCCATTTTCATTATGCTTACATTTGTGCATTGGGAAAGAAAGTTCTGTTGTCTGATGGAACACTGGATCACAGTTTGTTGGGCCCTAAGCATTTCTTGTCTGATTTATTTCAGGATCTCTGCTGAGCCTTTAGTATTGTCTTCTGATAGATCCCTGGAGCTCTGTTTATTGGGCTTTTATTATTTGTTTGATCGATTTATGGATCTCTGTTGGGCCTTTATTATTTGTTTGATGGATTTGTGGATCTCTTTTGAGCCTTTATTATTTGTTTGATGGATTTATGGCTTTTTGTTTATTGGGCTTTTATTATTTGTTTGATGGATTTATGGCTCTCTGTTTATTGGGCCTTTATTATTTGTTTGATGGATTTATGGATCTCTGTTGGGCCTTTATTATTTGTTTGATGGATTTGTGGATCTCTTTTGGGCCTTTATTATTTGTTTGATTGATTTATGGCTCTCTGTTTATTGGGCTTTTATTATTTTTTTGATGGATTTATGGCTCTCTGTTTATTGGGCCTTTATTATTTGTTTGATGGATTTATGGCTCTCTGTTTATTGGACCTTTATTATTTGTTTGATAGATTTATGGATCTCTGTTGGGCCTTTATTATTTGTTTGATGGATTTGTGGATCTCTTTTGGGCCTTTATTATTTGTTTGATGGATTTATGGCTCACTGTTTATTGGGCTTTTATTATTTGTTTGATGGATTTATGGCTGTCTGTTTATTGGGCCTTTATTATTTGTTTGATGGATTTTTGGCTCTCTTTTTATTGGGCCTTTATTATTTGTTTGATGGATTTATGGATCTCTGTTGGGCCTTAATTATTTGTTTGATGGATTTTGTGGATTTCTGTTGGGCCTTTGTTATTTGTTTGTTGGATTTATGGCTCTCTGTTTATTGGGCTTTTATTATTTGTTTGATGGATTTATGGCTCTCTGTTTATTGGGCCTTTGTTATTTTGTTTGATGGATTTATGGCTCTCTGTTTATTGGGCCTTTATTATTTGATGGATTTATGGATCTCTGTTGGGCCTTAATTATTTGTTTGATGGATTTTGTGGATTTCTGTTGGGCCTTTGTTATTTGTTTGTTGGATTTATGGCTCTCTGTTTATTGGGCTTTTATTATTTGTTTGATGGATTTATGGCTCTCTGTTTATTGGGCCTTTGTTATTTTGTTTGATGGATTTATGGCTCTCTGTTTATTGGGCCTTTATTATTTGATAGATTTATGGATCTCTGTTGGGCCTTTATTATTTGTTTGATGGATTTGTGGATCTCTGTTGGGCCTTTATTATTTGTTTGATGGATTTATGGCTCTCTGTTTATTGGGCCTTTATTATTTGTTTGATAGATTTATGGATCTCTGTTGGGCCTTTATTATATGTTTGAACTATTTGTGGATCTCTGATGGGCCTTTATTATTTGTTTGATTGATTTATGGCTCTCTGTTTATTGGGCCTTTATTATTTGTTTGATAGATTTATGGATCTCTGTTGGGCCTTTATTATTTGTTTGATGGATTTGTGGATCTCTGTTGGGCCTTTATTATTTGTTTGATGGATTTATGGCTCTCTGTTTATTGGGCCTTTATTATTTGTTTGATAGATTTATGGATCTCTGTTGGGCCTTTATTATTTGTTTGATCTATTTGTGGATCTCTGATGGGCCTTTATTATTTGTTCGATTGATTTATGGCTCTCTGTTTATTGGGCCTTTATTATTTGTTTGATGGATTTATGGCTCTCTGTTTATTGGGCTTTTATTATTTGTTTGTTGGATTTATGGCTCTCTGTTTATTGGGCCTTTATTATTTGTTTGATGGATTTATGACTTTCTGTTTATTGGGCCTTTATTATTTGTTTGATGGATTTATGGATCTCTGTTTATTGGGCCTTTATTATTTGTTTGATGGATTTATGGCTCTCTGTTTATTGGGCCTTTATTAGTTGTTTGATGGATTTATGGATCTCCGTTTATTGGGCTTCTATTATTTGTTTGATGGATTTGTGGATCTCTTTTGGGCCTTTATTTGTTTGATGGATTTATGGATCTCTTTTGGGCCTTTGGTATTTGTTTGATGGATTTATGGATCTCTGTTGGGTCTTTAGTATTTGTTTGATGGATTTATGGATCTTGGTTGGGCTTTTAGTATTTGTTTGATGGATTTATGGCTCTCTGTTTATTGGGCCTTTATTTGTTGTTTGATGGATTTATGGATCTCTGTTGAGCTTTTATTATTTATGTGATGGATTTATGGATCTCTGTTGGGCCTTTAGTATTTGTTTGATGGATTTATGGATCTCTGTTGGGCCTTTAGTATTTGTTTGATGGATCACCTGGCCTTTAGTATTTGTTGTTTGTATATAGTAGCAACCATAAAATCCATGAAAATCAGTGCTTCATACCTGAAAATTAATTCACAGTAATTCAAAGGAAAGTCAACTGACAGGAATTGAAATGAAAGTTATTTCATATCAATTCAAATCTGAGTTTTATCATTATCAGTTTTGTTGCCATCTTGGTCATCATCATCATTGCCTGCAACAGCAGAGGATTTTTAATCTTTTGAATCCAAACAAGACCTTGTTTTATATACCCAGATTTTTCATAAGGTCAAATATAATTGCTTTTAGTGAGTAGGCTGGCATTTCTAATATTGTATAGCTTTATTGGTAACTTATCCTTTCTAACTTGTTTATCACATTTAAGTGTAAGTCACTTTAATTGTATTCCAGGTGGCAGAGATCGTCAGGGGGGACCACTCTTAACATTTCCTCCTCGTCATGATGCAGAGTTCACTCATCAGGATATCACAGCGTGCCTCAAATATTTAATGCAGATACCAAGGTATTCTCTATCATTATGATGTCATTTGATTAAATAAGTCTTAAGCCTTGGCATTCTAAAATATGGTCAAATGACATTCGTTTGACACAAATCATTGGCACTAATATTGTTGGATAAAGGTGATTGTGGGAAAACTGATTAAATATATAATTGACCTTTAAGTAGTTATTGCAATTTCTTGTATACATGTAAAGGTGAAAGTAAAAAAATGAGTCCAGTCTGTGCAATGTTGTTTACATGTAATGGTGAAAGTCACAAAATGAGACCAGTCTGTGCAGTGTTGTATACATGTAAAGGTGAAAGTCAAAAATTGAGACCAGTCTGTGCAATGTTGCACCCAAAAACCTTTTAACAATAGCATTCTACAACCTCCTTTACACCTAAGAGGTTTTATTGAACTGTATATTTCCTTTTCTCTTTCAGTCCTAGTTTTTTTCAGTCTTAGTTCTTAACTGACTGGGGATAACTGTACTTGATATATAATATGTAGTGATGAGGCTGTAACACCATGGTTGAGTTTTGTATTTGGGTCAAAGTATTCATATATTATAAAAGAGGGTATAGCAGGCATTCAGGTTTAGTAATTAGGTCAAGCTTATTTTATCTTATAAATGAGGGAATGTTAGGCATTCAAGTTTACAATTTTTGTGAAGGTATTCATGTTATTATGACTCTGTGGTCTTAAAATAAGTACTAGAAAAGAGCAAGAAGCAACATACTTTGTAAAATTTTATAAATAATTTTGTCACTAGAATACAAAGTAAAAATGTTAAAAAATAACTTATAGTATTGCGAATTAAATCACAAATAATCCTAGAATTACTAGCACAAGTCCAAATGAATAAAGTTCTGATTAATCATTAGTGGTATTCCAAATAATTTCCGATGCAGAAGGTCTGGATATGCCTCTAATGTCCAGTAGTCTTTAATGTAATGATGTACCAATGGCCTGAATTGTATTGATGTGTCAACAGTCTTTTGTTGAATCACAGTAATGTAATCAAAGGTTTCCTTGACTGTTTCAATTGACTATAGTTCCCAGTTACTGTCTGTTTCCAAGAATATTATAAAGCACTTTGTATTTCCAGAGAATAATAATTTCACCCAAATCAAATTACTGCAAAACAATGATACAACTGATTCTGATTGGATGTTATGATACAAATGACTAATATTTTCAAGTAAACAAAATTTATATAAAAAATCTAAGACATAAAAGGAAAACCTGGGTGATGGTTAAAAGTTCATTGTTCCAGAAGAATCTAAGTTATAATTAGAAGGTCCTCACTAACACACAACAAAGCATTTGATAAACATCATGTAAGAAGTGGCAAGCTTAGCATTTAGGTCAGTGTATTCAATGAGGACATGGCAAACATTCAAATTCTATGAACACATTTCTAGCTGATATGTTGGATGAATCACTTTGTAATCTGTTTCACAAATGATATTATAACTACAGCAAAATTATTATGCCTCTTTATTATAACAAGAATACAAATTTTCAATTGCAAATGTCTACAAGAACATTTTCCATTTTATTTTGCAAGACAAATTTATTCTCATCAAGGTATGAACTTGCAAGCATTGGTTTTTGGATGGATATACAATGACTAATAAAACTGAAGTTGGTTTTATATTAATCACAATAATGACGGTAAATGGACACATTTTGATGATTAAATTTTTGTCTTTTCCGGCCGTTAACTTGATACATTTTCTTGATATCCTATCTGGCAGTTGGTGCCCTGGGTGGCGGATTGGTCTACAATGCTCACCTTTTCTGATCACTGCCATCTCACCTCTGTCCACATGGGTTAGAGTCTCAGGCTTGTCTAGTGTCAGTATGTGAGAAAGCTTGCCAGTGCTTCCTGTGGATTTGTGGTTTTTACTGGGTTTTATCCATGTTATACTGGTCTCCATTTATAGCCTATCATGTGCTGAAAAATAGGGTATACATGGGTTTGGCTGGCTAGGATTGGTTAATAATGAAGGTAAACGTTTAGTGTAAAGTAGTAAAGAATCTTTTGAGAGTTTATCCTAGTTGTAACTGAAGAAAAAAAAAGAGAGAGAGAGAGAGAAAGAGAGTGTTGGAATTTCAGTCTTTATGCAGACTTGAGTTTTGGAAAACTCATTACTGAAATTAGTACTAGTGTGGAACTGAAAACACATATAGAACCAGAAAGTGCAGCAGCTCATTGGTTTTCTCTACAGGTTGGCTGGCATCAAGAATATATTTATCCTTAAACTTAGGTTTGATTGTGATCATTCAGATAATTTAAAGTTACTATATTTTTAATATCGTGTTGTTTCCGTAGATTTACTATGGGAGTAGGATTAATGCTTTGAGTCCTTCACTACTCCTCAACCTCAAGACACTTTCAGTTCTGGGGACAATAAAAAATTTAAATCAAAGAGGAGACAGATTTGGCTTAAGACCAAGTGAAATAAGTGAAATGTCTACTCTTTTTACATGATGGAATTCTATACTAAACATTAGTGTATCAGTGGGTAATTTGTCAAAGTTGTCATTGCTTTTATTTGTAGTGAAGAGTCCAAAAGACGAGGGTTCACAGCTATAGTAGACAGTCGTGATGGCTCCTGGTCCATCCTGGTGACACTGCTTGGATGTATGAAGGTAGAAAAGATCACTCTGCCATAATCATCTTGTACACTATGATCATCTTGTATACTATAAACAGCCATCATGATTAATTTTGATGTTAAGATCACTGTAGTGGCGCATATATTGTTACCCTTGTCTGTCTTTACATACATCCATCATGATTAATTTTCATGTTATGATCACTGTAGAGGGGCATATATTGTTACCCTTGTCTGTCTTTACATACATCCATCATGATTAATTTTCATGTTATGATCACTGTAGAGGGGCATATGTTGTTACCTTGTCTGTCTGTACATACATCCATCATGATTAATTTTCATGTTATGATCACTGTAGAGGGGCATATATTGTTACCTTGTCTGTTTGTACATACATCCATTATGATAAATTTTCATGTCAAGATCACTGTAGAGGGGCATATATTGTTACCCTTGTATGTCTGTACATACAGCCTTCATGATTAATTTTCATGTTATGATCACTGTAGAGGGGCATATATTGTTACCTTGTCTGTCTGTACATACATCCATCATGATAAATTTTCATGTTATGATCACTGTAGAGGGGCATATATTGTTACCCTTGTATGTCTGTACATACAGCCTTCATGATTAATTTTCATGTTAAGATCACTGTAGAGGGGCATATATTGTTACCTTGTCTGTCTGTACATACATCCATCATGATAAATTTTCATGTTATGATCACTGTAGAGGGGCACATATATTGTTACACTTGTATGTCTGTACATACAGCCTTCATGATTAATTTTCATGTTAAAATCATGTAGAGGGGCATATATTGTTACCCTTGTATGTCTGTACGTACAGCCTTCATGATCAATTTTCATGTTAAGATCACTGTAGAGGGGCATATATAGTTACCTTGTCTGTCTGTACATACATTCATCATGATTAATTTTCATGTTAAAATCACTGTAGATGGGCATATATTGTTACCCTTGTCTGTCTGTACATACATTCATCAAGATTAATTTTCATGTTAAAATCACTGTAGAGGGGCATATATTGTTACCCTTGTATGTCTGTACGTACAGCCTTCATGATCAATTTTCATGTTAAGATCACTGTAGAGGGGCATATATTGTTACCTTGTCTGTCTGTACATACAGCCTTCATGATTAATTTTCATGTTAAAATCACTGTAGATGGGCATATATTGTTACCCTTGTCAGTCTGTACATACATCCATCAAGATTAATTTTCATGTTAAAATCACTGTAGATGGGCATATATTGTTACCCTTGTCTGTCTGTACATACATTAATCATGATTAATTTTCATGTTAAAATCACTGTAGATGGGCATATATTGTTACCCTTGTCTCTCTGTACATACATTCATCATGATTAATTTTCATGTTAAAATCACTGTAGAGGGGCATTACCGTTTGATGGACACATTTCTAGTTTCAGTTTTCATGTATAAGAATGGAGTTAAGGTCCTTGAGTTCTTTAAAGAAAATAATTGGATTAAATATGAGATGCTTTAATGGCAAAAGCCAGTGGCTAAGACAGCGTTGTTATGATTATTTTATGTTTAGTTGTGTTATCAGGGAGCAGAAATACTTTAAACTGCAGTTAAAGAAGTAACCATTACATTACTGTGACATCGTTTGAACTGTTTGTTGGACTACCATTAATATTTCTTATACTATGTGTTTAATGTTTGGATTGGAGGATTTAGTTTATATCAGATTTCTGAGGTTCATTTTGATAATGTCATTTTTTAAATTTCTTATGCAGCAATCTCTGGGTGACTTCCTGAAGCAAGTGTTGGTTCTAAAAGCAGATGGAATGGGGGAAAGAACATCAAGTAGCAGTAGCTTTAGACGGGACAGGGCTATAAACATTGAGGTAAAAAGGATGTATATATATATATATATTGTGGTGGTGATGATGATGTGATATATCTGATGAGAATGTGATATTTTTATGTTTTGTCTCAACATTTGAAAAGCAATTAAAATACATATTCAGTATTCTCAAAATAAAGACAGCAGTCATTGTACAATTATTGCTGTAATCTTCAACAATTTATTGTCATTCATTAAAGACGGCTATCATTGTACAATTATCACTGTAATCTTCAATAATTTATTGTCATTCATGGTATAAATCATCACAAAGTTAAGACAATTCATTCCATGATGCTTTCACTCAGCCCTTCAATGTTGGGATCAATTTCACAGTCACAGAAATTTTGTATTATTTTTAAAATTGTTTTTTAAGTGTTTAATTCTTGGTAAACAATTTCAGATTTCATTAATCATAAACATGTACTCAGTTCATACGTTGTCCTTGGCTTGCACTAGTTAGTAATAAGGAAAAACTCTTAATCTTGATAAAAATGGGTATTGGCAATTTGATACAAAAATCATTTCAAAACTTCATGAAGTTTTCTTCTTGCTTGGAATGAAATTTTATGTAGAGTGGCACTTTCCCTTTTAATTCTGTGCAAAATGTTCATGAAAGCACACTATTTTACTCCCACAGCTTGACAGAAGCTGTAGATGTGGAGATTTTGTATATTTGACAGTTTAAATATATATTACTTTGATCATATTCTTTAATTAATGAAGTTGATTGTTCAGCCTATATACTACATGTGTGGCTGGGGGCTTTCTTGGAAATTAGAATATTTATTTATTTCAGTTCAGGCTTTACATCATTATATTTGAAGCTCAGCATCATCAGCTCCAACCCATTGTATTTTGAGTTGTCTTTCCCCATTTAGGATGCAGTCATCTGATAAAATGAATACAATTTGAGTTATTTTATAACTCTATGAACTTTTTTAAATTTGTTATCACACGTCGGCAGTAAATTTAAAATCTGTCATAGATGGAACCTTTCCTTGTCATTTTTTGTTTTGTATTGGGATACAGTTATGTAATAATAATAATAATAATAATGAGGACTTTGTATAGCGCCTAATCTTTAGAAGCTCTAAGCGCTTTACAACATTAGACAACACCTATAAGATAAAAAACATATAATGATATGATTACAGAAACAAACACCATGAAATTAGAAAACATTAGAAAAAACATGCTGAGAATATTTAAGGTAGGAAACATTATTAGGTCTTTAAGTTTGTTCTTGCAGTCAAAATAAGTGAGTTTTGAGAGCCCTCTCGAATGTGATCACTGTGTCTTTGTGTCTAAGTTCAGTGGGCAATACATTCCACGTTGCTGGGACCTGGTATGCAAAAGAATGCTGTCCATATGACTTTGTTTTCATAGTGGGAATAATGAGTATATGATTGTCGGAAGAGGAGCATAAGTATCTTGCTGGTTTGTACACATGAGGGAGGTTGGATAGGTATGTTGGACTAGAGTCTAACAGTGAAACGTAGCACAGAGAACAAATTTTGTGTTTGATTCTGGATCGAATGGATAGCCAGTGTAGGGTACAGAGCAGCGGGGAGGTGTGCTCTGATCGTGGTACTCTAAGTATGATCTGAGCAGCTGTGTGTTAAACTTTTTGAAGTTTTTGGAGCAGATATTGAGATGAACCAGACAGAATTGAATTAAAATAGTCCAGTCTTGAAAGTACTAATGAACACACAAGTGTTTTAGTGGCATCAACTCAAAGATATTTGCAAATTGAGCTGATGCGTCTCAGCTCAAGATATGCAGCCTTGCATATGTTCATGACATGTTGGTGCAATGTGAGAGTACTGTCCAGAGTAACACCTAGGTTTTGTACTGATTGTGTGAATTTAATGTTGGTGTTGCTGATATTTATTGTTTGAGGTAAAGGATGTGAATCAGAAAGTCTTTGTGTTGTGATCAGAATGGCCTCAGTTTTATCATCATCCATCTGCAGCTTGTTACATGTCATCCATGATTTCACATCAGAAATGCACCTCTCTACACCTTGGATGGTAGTATCAACTTCAGTTGGGTGGCTAGATTTGTATATTTGGGTGTCATCAGCGTACATTTGGTGAGACACTGGATGATGATCTATGACACTTTAGAGTGACTGTGTGTATAGAATGAAGAGAACAAGTCCAAGAACAGACCCCTGTGGAACACCACAACATAGATCAAGTGGGCTGGAGTGTATTCCATTTGCAGACACAATTTGTGTCCTGTTGACCAAGTAGGGCTTGAACCACAGTAAGGCTGTATCATGAATGCCAAATACATGCTGGAGACAATGAAGTAATGTATCATGGTCTGTTGTGTCAAATGCTGCAGACAAATCAAGGAGGGTGAGGACTGTAATCTTTCCGCTATCCAACATAGAGAGAATGTCATTAACTACTTTTAGAAGAGTAGTTTCAGTACTGTGGCAAGGGCGATATGCAGATTGTACATTGCTAAAAAGACTGTTTGAATTTAGATGAGATACAAGCTGGGACAGAACAACCTTTTCTAAGATTTTTTATATGAATGGGAGATTAGAAACTGGATGGTAGTTCTTTAAATTGTTATGGTCTAGTGTTGGTTTCTTCAGCAGAGGCTTTACAATAGCAGTTTTGAAAAATGATGGGAATTCCCCAGATGAGAGAGAGGCATTAATAACATCAGTTAGTGAAGGCAATACTGGATCTAAGCACTCGAGCAGCAGTGATGTTGGAATTGGATCAAGTTCACAAGACTTTGGTGCACTCTTCGTCAGGATTGTACGTATGAAATCCATAGAGACAGGTTCAAATGCTGCTAATGGTTGCCGCTCAAATTCTATATCCCAACTGTATGGTGACGATGAGTTAAATGAAATTGTGGTGTCAAGCTTATCTCTAATGGTTTGTACTTTGTCATGGAAGAAATTTGCAAACATGTCCGGAAGGTCAGCTGGTAGTTGGAAGTGGTGTAGATTTGTTCCTTGACATTAGCTTGTTAGTAATCTCAAAGAGCTCTTTGCAGCTGGATCTTCATAGTATAGTGGGCTGATTTCGCTGCATGGACTATGTGACGCTCTTCTTAGTGGCTTCAGAGATTTGCTTATGAATAGCGAGTCTGGTGGAAAGCCAAAGCCTTTCAGCTTTACGGTGGTCTCTTTTAGCAGTGCAAAGCTGGTCTCTAACACTGCTATACCATGGAGAACACTTTTGAATTGATACTTTGCACTTGGTAGCTGGGGCATGTTTGTCAAGCAATGAATGCAGGCAGTTATCAAGTTGTTCTGCTGTAGGAGGTAAGCAAGTTGTTAGGTTAGCTTGGATGTCATGCATTAGTTTGGTTCTATTTATCATACAGAGGTTTCTGTTAGTAGCAGATAAAGGTGGAGGGTTAGGGACTGATATGTCAAGATGGCATATAATGCAGAGGTGATCTGATGCAAGGTCATTTGGTACCAGGGAGAACCGTAGAATGTTATCATCAGGTCTGTGAAGAATCCAGTCTAACATGTGGTCATGTTTATGGGTGGGTTGGTTAACTGACTGTTTGAGGTTGAAAACATTAATGGAATCTATGAGTTTTGATGTATTTGGGTTTCTGGGACAGTCAAAGTGAAAGTTGAAATCTCCAAGAATAATCAGGTTGCCACCTATCGAATTTCCATAGTCCAGGAGATTCGGAAACTGCTCCAAAAAGAGAGAGTCAGCCAGCTTGTTTCTTCTACTAGGAGGAGGGCGGTATAGGCAGAAAAAATGGACTGACCTTTGCTCCAGTGTGAGTGTGGTTTGGACTAGTTCAAACGATGTGTGGTCGAAATTCAATGTTGTGGTGTAGTTAAGACGTTTTATCATGGAGTTCTTTGTGATGACAGCAATTCCACCTCTGCGAGAATTATGGGGGAACGACTTGATGGAGTAACCATTGGGTGTTAGATCCACACACTTGGGCTCATCGCCTGATGTTTTTAGCCATGTTTCTGTCCGGAAAAAGACGTCAGTATTCTGGTAGTTAATAAAATTAACTATTTCTGTGTGCTTTTCCAGTGGTCCTACTGAATGGGTATTGAATAATGCAATACGCAGAGGTATCTCTTGGATAGTTGACGCAAAGGTTGACGAATTAATATGGATTTGAATTAGATTATCTAAATTAATGATCAAATTTTTTTAAAATTGTTGAGCCAAAATAACGGAGATAACTGGAATTCATCTTCCTGTTCTACACCGGCCAGCTTTGAAACAACGTTTCTTTTTTCACTTCTGTTTACATTTAGGTAATGATGAATGTAGTCCCAGTTCGTTTAGTCTAGAGCACAATGTGGTGTGGAGAGCCAAGGAGTGATCATTTAAAGCAATTACTGAGGGTCTGTTGTAACAAGAAGGAGACATGAAAATCTAATTACGGTTTTTATGATGAGATGGTCTTTGTGTATAGGCAAATATATATTAAATAAGACTTAATACTGACCTGTCATTTGTTAAGGAATGCTTAGTATACAGATTGAAATGATGTCATCAGTATATTATGACATCATTGCAGTGATGTCACTTATTACTTATGTGTATCACAAGGCACAAGCTGGGGAGTGGATGGTACTTAATAAGAGCCTTATAAAAGAATGAAAAATAATATGAAATGAAAATAATAAAATAATCAATGGAAAGTATAAAAGACCTTTGGAAATTGTGTACATTTTATTTCCTGCCATAAGTTAGCCTTGCAGGTCTTCTGTTGCATAGTTTTGCCATTTGTTTTGGGACTTGTTTATTAGGGTTTCAGGATGAAGGATACAGTTAATATAGAAATTTTACAAATTTGATCTTTCTTCTTTCAGCCACAGTTTGTGACTTTAAATCGACTGTACACATATGTGGACAAGAACCAGCTGATAGCCAGTATGGGAGGGACACTGTCATACCAACACAGTGTCTGGCTTAGGAACAGGCTGGTATGTGGATTGAAATAAGTTTCTTTAAACATGTGGGATATTTAGCGTATGATATGGCCATGCATCTGTAGTGTGTTGTATATTGTCCATCTGTCAACATTTGCTATTTGCATCTTCTTTTCAAATATCACATAATAATTTGGTACGAATCATCATGGCATAAAGGTCTTTCAGTTTTATATAAAAAATGCTGATTTGTCATTAAATACTAAAAATTGAAACACTTGAAAGTTCCTTTATTTTGAAAGACTTCTCAACAGAATTTGTCAAAATTTGACAAAAGTCATGAATGCCTTTCAAACATATACATATGCCAGCCAATATGGACACTGTGAATAAAAACACAAAAAACATTCAAACAGCTCTCAAGATTTTGACAGAAAACATGAAGGCCTTCCAAATTTTTACATGTGATGTCTCTGCATCATCAAATTGTTCTAAAACATATTACTGATGAAATCAAATATGGCCACCATTAATAAACACAGAAAATCTTTAAATGACTCCATGAAAAACTGCTCAGCCTAATTTGACAAACTTTTACAAAAAGTATTTTGGTATGAAGGTATTTCCTTAAATATGTTACCCAATCATAGTATCTTAGGGAAACTACTACTACCTCACTATCCAGCCCTCCCATATAAACAGTTTAGCTTAAGAAAGCTAAAAATTATCGGCCCAAATAGGTGGCACTTAGACAGAGTGATCTCCCCTTGTTACAGGGATTGGAAGCAAATTGGACCTCACAAAGACCTTTACCAGGTTTCTGGAAGTTCTGAACTTACAAGTTGGAGGAGTCTTCACTTCCAAAGGGAAGTATACTCCTATGTTTCCAACTTTTCTTACTTCTTATAATGACAAATTTCTGCCTGTACAATTTGTCACTTTGCTGTCATGACACACATAATAATAATATGTACATACATGATCAAGTAGCTTGGGACTTAAAACACAATACTTATGGCTGTGGTTATAATTTATATGTCCATTCAAGTCCTCAAGTGGGCTTTAAGAAACTCTTAACATATATAATTTATGTGACCAGTACATACAGGTAAGTTTTCCATACCAGTGCAATCTTAGTATCTGTTCTCCAAGCTTCACTGAATTTATCTGTACAGGCCACCAACGAACCTTCCTACTGGTAACATTGGGAATTGATATTATATATTGATGGTTCATTGTCTTATTAGGTCATCTGTTAGCACTACGGTACAACTGCTTTCGTGTGATAGACGAATCCATGCATTCTTGTTGATTTCCCCAAATGTTCCTTGCTGATGTTGAGGTTGTGGTGATGGAAATTGGTCTCCATGGTGACTTGTTTCCACCTGGCCATTAAATAGGAGATTAGTAAATAAAGGTTATGATTGTAGTTTGGCCTTATGGTGATCATTAAGGATGTAGAGAGTACTGCATCTCATTCCACCAGCTGTAAATTTGCAGTTGCTGTTATGGCATTGGCTAAGGTGTGTTGAGCAGCTGTTCAATTATTGTGCCATTCTGGAGACTGACTTCCACGCATGTCTTGTGGGATTCAGAGTGGGAGAAGATAAGCTGTTTTGCACCGGTTGGAAGATAGCCATAGTCCAACAAAGAGCCCACGGAAATGATATTGTGTACCAACTGCTGAGTGTCATTGAAAAACATCCAATCCATATGTATCGAGTATAGCTTTGTCATTACCAAAGCTGTGATATCAGTCAACTACTGGGGTATCCATTTGAAATACTGGGATATGGGACATGTCAAACCACCAATGAAACTTTTATAGGCACTATTGTGAGAAAACACTCTGGCTGATGGATGGGTCTTGTAATTGGTGATGTAAAAGCTGGAAAACTTCTTCCGTTGAAGCTTGGAAGGCTGAGTATTCCTGCATCATTGTATAGTCTAATAATGTCGAAAGAACTTGAGACCAAGCATCGTCATCTTTGATTGTTGCTGGTGAGTCTGACGAATATTGTGCTACCTGAGAATTAGCTGGTGATGAGTGTTGAGGTCTGCTACTGATTAAACTCCTGAAGCACCTCTCATTTGGTACTGTAACAGACAAGTGTTTGCTGATTAATGGATCCATTTCAGCGGCAAAGGTTTGAGAATATTGCGAAGTAGCATCTGTTGGAATTTGAAGTACTAAACTTGGCATCGTATGAAATTAGTGTGTTGAGGCACATTTTGGGTTAGGCTGATCCTTGTAAGTGCCTGTATAGACTGGTTCTACATACTGGACAATAGGTGTTCTTCTGGTGTCTTATCATGTATTATCTGTTGTGCTCATGGCCCATTATGATCCCTTGTATGTGGCCCTGTCTAGTCGTAAAAGAAGTGGACCCTCTTTTGGGGATGTGTTGGGATGGGGTACAGGATGTTTGATCCATATAACCGGTCCATGCATCTGCTGTATGAGATTGTAATTTTTGACCGTTTGGTTTGCTCTTTTTGGGGAAGACAGTGGAGTGTGGTCTCTCAAGGAACAGCATCTACATATGAATATAATGTAGAAGAAAGCCATTTATAAAGCATTTCAATGGTGGCAGGGATACTTAAATGAAAAGGGATTTCTCATACAGGTCTGTCAACTCTACGGTGTTGACTTATCACAAAAAAGCATGGTGGAACCAAGTACTCAGACCATTTCATCCTGGTGTTGGATTTTCTAACATGGTATCTTCAATGACCAGTCCATGCCAAGTATTCCAGGCTGACTAAATGTACTAGCATAATCAGCTAATACAGATTCATTTCATTCTCTATGTTTTCAATCAGATTTATACCTGTGGCGATTGACCTTTGGGGGATCTATTTAAGACAAGTTGGAATTCCCAACTTCCAAACTTTGTTCCACCTGTCCTGGATCCAAAACCTGGGGCAGTTGATGTATTATCCATAGAATTTAATGGTCTTTATGCATACACTTACCATCCAACACCTCGGATTCAGAAGGTAATACAGAAAGCAAGATAATCAGAATGTTGCCTCATCCTCATTGCACCACTCAGAGAAGTTATGGATCAGTGACCTCATCAATCTTGCCAAGGAAATTCCCAGGAAAATCAAGTTATTCCCTCATCTGCTCAAGGAACCATGAAGACAGTTGTTTCTTCTCGATCTGGAGCTACCGAATCTGCATGTCTGGAACATATTAAACAGGCCTTCAAAAATAAAATTCTCACAACCAGTCATGAGAGAAAGCATATGAAGGCAAATGGTAAATCTTCACACACTGGTTTACACAATACATTCTACTTCTACATTAAATAGCTAACTTCATCTTCTGGTTCTTTTAGGAGGAAAAGTTAGCACCAAGTACAATACAAAGTTACTGTTCCACAATTGCTGATACCTTACATCATCATGGAAGAGAAGATGTCGGACAAAACAAAGACTTATCTGACATCTCCAATTTTGATTATACACGGCCAAAACGTTGGCCCAGAATTTGAACCACTTTCAAGGGCATCATTGGCTCACCTTTCCTATAAGACCTGCTTCTTCACTGTATTAGTGATGTCAGAATCATTGAAATACATGCCCTATCAATAAACCATAACTACATGCATTTATGGCAAGATGGGTCAATTTCACTCATGACAGTACCATCTTTCATCATCAAGAACAGGATCCTGTCCATGGGTAACCAGGCTTTTTAATGAAATCACTGTCTACTCTGGCCACCTGTGTGAGCTCTTAAGTGGTATCTAAAAAGAACAGCTATTGCATCAAGGGAGATAATTCCTCTTCTGACCTGAAAAAAGACTAGGATGTTATATCAGCACTTTCACCCTAGATTACATGGGTTATTTGTTCTGCATATGGTGGCGCTCACCAGATAATATGTACTTTTGAGAGAGTGACGTATGTAAGGTGAAGTAGTTCGCATTTAAAACATGCACAGTGAAGAGAATGTTTGCATACCTCTATGCTGCATTAATGTAATGTGGATGATATTTCTTTTGGATATTGTTCTTTTGGAAATTTTACATGATTTAAGCACACTGCTAACTAAAATGACTGCTCCCTTGTGTTAAAAAATCAGTCTGAATTAGTCTAAAGTACACTATACATAGCAGCTATTAAAATAGGGAAAATGAATTTGCCAGACTAGACAATACCAGCTTCTGAAAGTGCAATGAATGATTTACCAAATATATAAAATGTAAAAAAAGTTATTGGCTCTTTTTTATACAATTTACCTCTGAAGTTCAGGAAGTGAAAATGACCAATTAGAGCTAGCACTTTTTTGAAAGGTGCACATTTGAAGTAAGGCCAAGCTGTATACTCTATAACCCATAGTACACCCATCAATCATACACCAAAATAAAGGGAATTAAAGGTTCTTTGCATTTAACCTAAGATATACAAGGTCTTTTTTAAATAGCCATTATAACCAGTGAGGAAAGCCGGGGAAATTCTTTTTCTTTAAAATCCTAACCCTATGGAAAATACGAAACTGTAGAGCGCCACCTATGGAGAAATAACCCCAGTAATGCATTTTGGCCTGAAGCATAGCATTTGAAAAAAACTGTTCTTTAACTGACATTATCCATGCTGTGGGATGGAGATGAGAGTCCATATTCTCTGGCTCTTATTTAAGAGATCTTTCATCCCTAAGGACTCTTCTTGATCTGGTGTGACATGTAACCATGGCACAACAGGTCACCTTACCAGGTCATTCTATAGTTTCATAAGGATGCTGCTTTATGGCTTCTGCTGGATGGCCGAGTGGTCTAAAGCGTTCGCCGTTACGGATCACTGCCATCTCACCTCTGTCTGCGCCAGTTCGAGTCTCAGATTCAGCCAATGTAGATATGTGAGAAAGCATGCCAGTAGCTTCTCGTGGGTCGGTGGTTCTTTCCGGGGTTTTCCCGGTTTCTTCCTCCACCATTAATACTGGCCGCCATATATGGCCTATCGTGTGCTGAAAAATGGCGTTAAACCCCCACAACAACAACAACAACAAAAAGCTTCTGCTGGATTTGTAGGAGGGAAATTTTTTCCCTATTTGAAGCAGATCAAGTCTGTTCCAGGCAGGTTATCTAGAAGCTGTCTCACATACCTTAGGGGACTGGAGATGGTCTCACTGGGGTAAGGGAATGTATCTCCCTCTATCTCTCACCTATTCTGCTAAGGCATTGTGATTGGGTAACATTTAAAGAAAAACCAACTTTTTTCCAGTAAAATGTTTTTTCAATAATACTTACTCAATCCTAATACACGCACACCCTCCCAGCCTCCCTCTAGTTAAATCCATATAGAGACCATGCCTTATGTCCAGTAGGAACAGATATTCACATGATTTGTTGCCAATCCCTATGCCAAGAGCAGATCACTCGTACTGTCTGCCACCTAGGTGGGCAGATAAAGCTTTTTTGAGCTAAAAGTTTTATCTGGGAGGACTGGATTTGTGAGGTGGTAGTAGTTCTCCATAGGTATTAAGTGTAATTAAAGAAATATATTTTACAAGAAAAAATTGGTTTCTGATTGGTGGTATTGTTGCTTGACATTTAAGATCATTTTTATATGCATGATAGGCCAGTATAGCTTGTGGAGAAAGAAATCCAGGGGGTAGGGGAAGCTAATAAAAATCCACATACCCATGAGGAAACTCCTGGCAAGCTTTCTTACATACCCATTTTGGCTGAATCTGAGACTGGAACCAATGCAGACAGAGGTGAGATGGCCATGATCGGTAAAAAGCTAGCACTTTAAAACTCGGCCACCTGGGGCCCCAGTTCACATTGGTACATGATATTGCTGATATGTCATTAAATATGGTCGCTGTGAAAAAACTTTTTAAAAGAATGTCAAGCAGAATTTGAGAGAATTTTACTGAACGCTTCCTGTCTGAAGGTCTTGCAAATTTGAACAAATGCTGTCATTATGCCTTCAGAGCTAGAATGCTGTCAGTATGCCATCAAATACTAAAGCTAGAATGCTGTCAGTATGCCACCAAAGCAAGAATGCTGTCAATATGCCTTCAAATACTAAAGATAGAATGCTGTCACTATGCCATCATAGCTAGAATGCTGTCAATATGCCATCAGGGTTAGAATGCTGTTAACATGCCATCAAATTTAGAATGCTGTCAATGTGCCATCAAAGCTAGAATGCTCTCAATATACCATCAAAGCTAGAATGCTGTCAATATGTCATCAAGCTTAGAATGCTGTTAACATGCCATCAAATTTAGAATGCTGTCAATATGCCATCAGAGCTAGAATGCTCTCAATATACCATCAAAGCTAGAATGCTGTCAATATGCCATCAAATACTAAAGCTAGAAGAACCTTTAGATGACGACCTCTTAAAAATGCTTCTGCAGAATGTGTTGTCAGGGTATTTAAGAGTTTTGCCATGGTATGTAGAAGTTTTGTCTGAGTATGTAAGTGTTTTGTCCATGTATGTACAAGTTTTGTCAGGTGCACATGAGTTTTGTCTGAGTATGCAAGAGTTTTGTATGGGTGTATCTATTTTTGTCTGAGTATCCCTTTACCTCATGCAAGCATCTTTGGACGCCTTTACTCCATTTGCATGGAAGTGCCTTTTGACGCCTCTACAAGATTCGCATGGAAGCGCTTTTTGACGCCTGCTGTAAACATCAGCCATTTTGAGCTGGTTTTTGTTCCGGGAAAACCCCCCATTAGATACTACATTCATTTCTGTGAATGACAATTACTGCAGATCATGTGGTTGCTATTTATGCACTGGTCGATATCTGCTATTTAAAGTAACTGGGTCATAATCTCCACTCTCCAAAATGGCAGTCGCGGATTTCATTCAGTACGTACGAAGTTTTCACGATTAGAATCACAACCATGAAAGATTCAATAACTTAGGTAAAGGCTCTGATATCGATGTAGGCAGCAATTAGTTTTTATAAATTATCAAATTCATATGACTTAGTGATGTAGACGCACACGAAAACCTTGTAAATTTCGAGTATCGGAAATGGCAGCTACAGTTTGTCACTCGGCCTCACTGACATGATGGTGAACGAATTCTCTCTCGATTTTAAAGCACATAAAAAATTCTTCTGTGAAAATAATTACACAGCTATAACAATCAGACTTTACTCTTAAATTTTTCCAATATAATGTGTACCAAAAATGTAAAATGGTTTAAATTGCTGTTAAACGTAACATACACTACATTGCTTATCAGTTCACAGGCAGGTCTATGTGTATGCTGTCGACTAGGTAACAGGTGTTCTATTTATAGCACGCTGCACTTTGTCACTATGCTCTGTGAGGTAAAGGGGTATATAAAAGTTTTGTTTGGGTATTGAAGTGCTATGAGGATGAGTTTGTTGGAACATGTAAGAATTTGTCTGGGTATATAAGAGTTTTGTCTGGGTGTATAAGAGTTTTGTCTGGGTATATAAGAGTTTTGTCTGGGTATATAAGAGTTTTGTCTGGGTATATAAGAGTTTTGTCTGGGTATATAAGAGTTTGTCTGGGTGTATAAGAGTTTGTCTGGGTGTATAAGAGTTTTGTCTGGGTATATAAGAGTTTTGTCTGGGTATATAAGAGTTTGTCTGGGTGTATAAGAGTTTGTCTGGGTATATAAGAGTTTTGTCTGGGTATATAAGAGTTTGTCTGGGTGTATAAGAGTTTGTCTGGGTGTACAAGAGTTTTGTCTGGGTATATAAGAGTTTTGTCTGGGTATATAAGAGTTTTGCCTGGGTGTATAAGAGTTTTGTCTGGGTATATAAGAGTTTTGTCTGGGTATATAAGAGTTTGTCTGGGTATATAAGAGTTTTGTCTGGGTGTATAAGAGTTTTGTCTGGGTATGTAAGAATTTGTCAGGGTGTATTAGAGTTTTGTCTGGATATATAAGAGTTTTGTCTGGGTATATAAGAGTTTTGTCTGGATATGTACAAGTTTTGTCTGTTAGTTTGTCTGGTTGGGGGAGTGGTTATTTACAGGTTTTAGATAGTATGATTGTTTGAAAAAATGAAAGTTTTATCCATTATAGGGTTCAGTGAAATATTCTCTACATTCTAACAGGATTTGGAGAAATTTAACCGTGAAGCCCGAGCAGCGTCAACTCACCTGGACAGTTCTGAAGCACAGATTCAGCACAAGTACAGAACCAAAAATGCTGATTCTCCTACCAGTCCTTTGGAGGCACTGCGACAGCATCGATTCTTTTATGATTCTATCATGTCTGTTCCTACACAAGTGATTCAAGATGGTAAGATAACATATCTTTTCCTACATAGATGATTTAAGATGGTAAGATAAAATGCCTGTTCCAGTGTAAGTAATTCAAGATGGTAAGAAAATGTGTGTTCCTACACAAATGATTCAAGGTGGTAAGAAAATGTGTGTTCCTACACAAGTGATTCAAGATGGTGAGATAACATGTTTGTTCCTACACAAGTGTTTCAAGATGGTGAGAAAATGTTTGTTCCTACACAAGTGATTCAAGATGGTGAGATAACATGTTTGTTCCTACACAAGTGTTTCAAGATGGTAAGGTAACATGTTTGTTCCTACACAAGTGATTCAAGATGGTAAGATAATTTGTGTTCCTACACAAGTGATTCAAGATGGTAAGATAATGTGTCCTACATAAGTGATTCAAGATGGTGAGATAACATGTTCGTTCCTATACAAGTGATTTAAGAGTGTAAGATAACATTAGCTGAGAGGCAGCTTTTGTTTCAACATTGTTTTGCAGTATGCTGCTTTCCATTTATTTCATGTTGAATTAAATGGTTCTGTTAGCTCTCAAGGCTTCCAGGTTTTAGAATTGATATACAGTTAAAATTGCCAATCTTTACACTGATGGGACTACAAATGTTGGCCTGTTGATAGAGGTCTCCATGATGTTAGAATTACCTTATTGTTGCAGTGGTTGATGGTACAGAGTGGATCAGTTTTAGAAGTGTTAAGTATTAATTACATGGTTTATTATTAGAAAGGCAATCACGCCAATCCAGGTCAATCATCTTTTATTTTTTATAGTTTGTCTGCAAGAATAAGTTTTTGTGAAATCAGCAAATATCATGTAGTTTGAATGCATTTGATTCTGTGTGTAAGAGCCTTTGACTTCTTCAGATTGAATTTAATTCCCAGCCACATCAACCAATAATTGTATTTTTTTATTGTTTAATTTGTATGTTGTAAAAATAATTCTGTGTCTTGTAAGTCGTTGGCATATAATCATTCTGTATTCAGTACATCATGCACAATTCATTACACAGAGTGAATCAAGTGAAGTATATTGCACGTAGTTTGTCATGGATTGTGTATTCACTTTTGTCAACATTGATGATTTTCAATATTTTTTTACATCTGTTATTCTAAGAGAACAGCTACGTTTACAACATTATTATACATTTCTCCACTGAGTAGTTCAGGAGAATAGTCAGTCACAGACAGACAAATATATGGACAGGAAGTTACAATGCAATAATGTTGAAGCATAATGATAATGTATGTCATGTTTGGTTCTTCTTCTAGATCTCTCCATTCACTTGGCAGTTTACTTGCATACAGGATAATAATTGGCAAGAAATGTATTCTTTTAGGTTATAAGGCCCCCACAGGGGTAAAATGTTCAGTTGACTAAAATTTCAGTTACAGTGACACTAATTACATTACTATATATACTTGCTTACAAGCAAAACCTAACTGCAAACTGCACAGACCCAATCTGCCATCACATGGTGCATTAGCAAATTTGGGTCTCTGCAGCTCGTTAGGAATAATTAGTGGAACAAACAGTCTAGACCCTGATCTGCTAGTGCATTATGCAATGGCAGTTCAGGTCTGTGTTGTTTGCAGTTGGTCTTGACTTAATAGCAAGTATATACTCATATTAAAACATTGTACATGACGTAGTGAAAAGAATTACAAAACAATCCCTTGAGTTATAATCCCTGATTTAGTCTGGTGTGTTAGGATCACCATGTTGGGTAGTGTCTTAAAAATGATGTTGTTTCAAATTGGGCTGAATATGAAAATAAAACATTGTAAGTTGTGATAGCATAAAATTAAAGTTGATCTATTTGTCTTTGTATATTGCAAAAAAGAGTTAAGCCTATCTTATGTTTATATAAGTATTTTCAAAGATCTATCATAGTTGTTTTTCTGTTTGAAGGTTATGACCTGTTGTCAAGGTTACAGGATTATGACAAACAGGGTGTGCCTCCTGGTGAGCCAATTGCAGGGACACTGGATAGCCTGGAGGCACAAAAGCAGGTCAAAAGGATGATACAGTTTATAGAGAATCGAGTGGAAAAGTTACGAGGCTATCTGACTGTTAGAGATCAATCTCTGAATATGAACATGCAACACAGTGATTTACAGAGAGACATCAAACGGGTGAGTTCATAATATTTTTTTTGCGTAAAGAAGTACAAAGTGCACTCATGCATAACCTATATTTTTGTCTCACATTTGTTGGCATAGCGTATCACTTCTACAACATACGGTATGTCATTGTTAAGATTCTGCACTAGAGACTTTTCTTCAAGGTTTTGCAAATGGAGGTGGGTACTACATCACATTAAGTGTTGGTGAGAGAACATATTCTCTGGGAATCTATGTCTCATGAGGTACTGGTGAGATAATGTATTACACAGAACTATATTTCAAGAGGTGCTAGTGAGATACCATGTTCTGTGTAACTAAACTGCATGAAAAGCTAGTGAGACATCAAGGTGGAACATAGAATTTGATGAGATGATGGTGAGATAACACTTTCTGTGCAGCTCTTTATTCCACGAGGTGCTAGTGAGATAACTTATTATGTGCATCTGAGTATTCCATGTAGTGATGGTGAGACACTTATTCAGTGGAACTCTATATACCATGTAGTGATGGTTAGATACATTCTGTGAAACTCAGTATCACATGAGGTGCTTGTAAGACACAATATTCTGTGGAACTTTTATGCTATGATTTTGAACAAATGGCGGCATGTTGAAAGAGGCAACACAAAAGTAATTTTCAAGACTTGGAAATATTTTGCAAAATATGGACAAAAGAAAAATCATAAAAGACATATTTTCTGGCTGTTTGCTCTTCACAAGAACATGGTCCGATATATTTAATTAAACAGTGGCATATATTACTGTATCTTTCTTTCAAACTGCCACAGTTTCAGTAATCTTATGTTAAGTAGAATCATTGTATGTCATCTTGAGAAAAGAATTTAATTACTTGTGTGTTCATTTTAAATAAGATATTGTTTTATATAAAATATATCATAAGGCTTATAAAACATTTGACATCAAACATTTATTTACATCAGTTTTTATTTGAAATGAATACTGGTGTGGTCTGTAGCTAGCTCCAGTTCAGTATTGTACAGTATAATTTGATGTAGAGAACCATATTACATGTAACAACAATGTTCACTCTTTTACCTGTGTTTTATTTCAAGTTTACTTGATTCAGTTTTCATCGTATGATCTCATCCTGAGTTACATTAAATATAAGTAGACTGTATCACCATTGTTTCTTGGGTCCAGAGGTCAAAGGTTATTGCCATTTTGGGTTCCATATGATAGGTCCACTTTCCTCAAGTTCCTTGGACTCAGTTTTATCAATTTCATTGTTGCATCACACTTTCCTCAAGTTCCTTGGACTCGGTGTGATCAATTTCATTGTTGCATCACACTTTCCTCAAGTTCCTTGGACTCAGTGTGATCAATTTCATTGTTGCATCACACTTTCCTCAAGTTCCTTGGACTCAGTTTGATCAACTTCATTGTTGCATCACACTTTCCTCAAGTTCCTTGGACTCAGTTTTATCAATTTCATTGTTGCATCACACTTTCCTCAAGTTCCTTGGACTCAGTTTGATCAACTTCATTATTGCATCACACTTTTCTCAAGTTCCTTGGACTCAGTTTGATCATTTTCATTGTTGCATCACACTTGGGCAAGGGCAACTTCGGGAGTTGGATTGCTAATCTTTAATTTTGCAGTTAGTGAAACAAAAATTAAACTAAAAAAAGTAAACATTTTGGTGAATAATTTTGGCAGAAAAAAGTTTCACATAATTGTTTGAAATTGTAATAAAAGCTAAAACGCTTCTTATACAGGTACGTGTACAAACAGATGCAAGAAAAACATGCAGACATTTTTCACAACATATTGTTTATTTTAAAGATCTGTTCTCTACAAATAAGGACAACAATTGACTCATACATGTGATAAATACTTTTAAAGAATTATCTTTAAGAAAATAGTTTTTAAGACATTTAAGAGAAACACCTGCATGAAAGGTTTTCAGTGAATTTGGTTGTGGCAAAAGAAAAGGCCAAGTGGCCAAACACTTTTTTTGGCAGAATCATTTTGTTTATATCCCAGGCCAAACCTAGGCTTTCTTTGTGTTTGCAGTAGAATGATGAATGGTCAGGGTTATTGGATGAGAAATTGGTTTCTGCATAATTCAGCTTACATGAAACCAATGAACATTCTGCATAATTCAACTTACATGAACCCAGTGAGCATTCTGCATAATTCAACTTACATGAACCCAATGAACATTCTGCATAATTCAACTTACATGAACCCAATGAACATTCTGCATAATTCAACTTACATGAACCCAATGAACATTCTGCATAATTCAACTTACATGAAACCAATGAACATTCTGCATAATTCAACTTACATGAACCCAGTGAACATTCTGCATAATTCAACTTACATGAACCCAATTAGCATTCTGCATAATTCAGCTTACATGAACCCAATGAACATTCTGCATATTTCAACTTACATGAACCCAATGAACATTCTGCATATTTCAGCTTACATGAACCCAATTAGCATTCTGCATAATTCAACTTACATGAACCCAATGAACATTCTGCATATTTCAACTTACATGAATCCAGTGAGAATTCTGCATAATTCAGCTTACATGAACCCAGTTAGCATCAAACTTAATAATTACACTACACCAGGAAGTGGCAGTTTTTGATACTTGGGAGGGGGGCATTAGGTCTGATATCAAGGGTGCTGGTTCCGACATTGCAATTTTTGTTACACTCATGCATCTTAAGCTGTTACACTCACACACACACATCATATACTGTTACATACACATCCTATAGTGTTACACTACACACACATCTTATACTGTCACACACACACACACACACACACACACACACACACACACACACACACACACACACATCTTATACTGTTACACACATCTTTTACTGCTAGACACACACACATCTTATACGGTTACACCCACACACACACATCTTATACTGTTACACTCACACACGTCTTATGCTGTTACACTCACACAAACATAATGTTACACACACACCTCTTATACTGTTACACTCCCACACACATCTTATACTGTTACACTCACACACACACATGCATATACTGTTACACTTACACACACACATCTTATAATGTTACACACACATCTTATATTGTTACACTCACACACACACATCTTACACTGTTACATTTACACACACATCTTATACTGTTACACTCACACACACATGCATATACTGTTACACTCTCAGTCACACATCTTATACTGTTACACACCTCTTATACTATTACACTCACACACACCTTATACTGTTACACACACACAAACACACACACACATCATATACTGTTACACACACACTTGCATATACTGTTACATTCAAACACACACACATCTTATACTGTTACACTCACATACACACATCTTAAGCTTGGTAGCATAGAGAGCATTATATTTTATCAAGGTGAAAAAATCAGTCCTCTGGTGACTGGAATTTTGATTTTGACTTGGTATGTGTACAGTGTTAGGGCAGATCAGTACAGGTGAAAGATATTTTCAGGTAAAATTATTTTAAGTCGTTTAGAGGATCAGTCATTGTCCTGATGACTATTTTTAATCCTCGTTGAAAGGTTGTTGAATGGATCTTGAATCCTGGAGAAAAACTGCTAGCATCACAGTCAGAAATTGGGGACTCAGCAGAGACAGCAGAACAACTACGGAAACAACATGAGCAATTGGAGATCAAATGCACGGTAAGATTCAACTTGTTCCATTTAGAATGTATATTTATTTACCAGATTAGGCAACTTTCATATTTTCCAGGAGTCTGATACTCAGTACAACTTATTTACTGAAAGGGATCTTGCTAGGAACAAAGTAGATAATTATACATATTTTTAATTTTTTTTTAACTTTCAGCCTTTGATGGTTTAAAATGGTGGTAACTCTTCACAGCTTCTGTCTTAAAACATAATGTCAATTTCCTCTGCTTACAAGTGAGATATTGTATATCAATATTTGCATTAAGCTTTTAATATTAAAGCTTTATTATGCCTTAAAAATTATGTGGTGGTTATACGTTCTGAAGAAAGACCTAGACATCCATGTTTGTCAGGTCTGAAAGTAAAATCAGTAAGTTCAATATAAACATCATGAGTCAGGGATCCAGTCCAGCATAATGAAAATGATTTTGTGAATGGTTCTGGTTATCTCTGAAAATCAAGAGGTGTTAACACTGTATTCACTTTAGCATATCCAAGTTCAAGCTAATATTTTGGCTTTTACAGAACTGAATAGCTTCTGATTTGTATCAGACAAAGAAGAAAACTATATTTTGCAGTAACGTTTATATGCATTTTTACCAGTACTGTACATTGTACACTGTCACTTTACCTTAAATCTTGAAATAAAAATATTTCTAAATGTAAAAGCTTGTAGGCTTCAATAATGCTCATAATTTGTGACAAACATCAAACCTTGCAGGAAGTCCTAATTTCCAGCATTTTACCGTTTGAGGACTTTTTCAGGACACCTATGGTCAGTATGCTGAATTACGTCACAGAGTGGAGGATTACATTACAGAGGGCTACCCTAATGCTGAGGATCTAAAGTCACAGAGGGATTACATGGACACTGTGTGTCGCAGCTTTGCTAGTAGACTCGAGAGAAGACGAACCCTTCTTATCACTTCTGTCAGATTCCACAGACTGGCTGAAGATGTGAGTTTTATTTTTTAATAGTACACCTTAAATCAAATGTCTTGTCACTTCTGTCAGAGTTTACTGATTGGCTGAGAGTGATAGTTTGACTTCTACCAACACAACTTAAAGCCGAAGTCTGGACTTTTGGCATTTGGTCAAACTCAAGTTAGACTTTCATTCAGATTATATTTATGATTTGAAGACTTTAGCTTAAGTCAAGACTCAAGTTATATTGGTGATATCAAGGCCTGGTCAGTGTTTCGCTCAGTATTGTAAGATTAGTGTAAGTCCAGACTTAATGTACTGTTGGTGAAATCAAGGCCTGGTCAGTGTTTCACTCAGTACTGTAAGACTTAGATTAGTGTCAATCCAATCTTAATTACTGTTGGTGAAATCAAGGCCTGGTCAGTGTTTCACTCAGTATTGTAAGATTAGTGTAAGTCCAAGACTTAATGTACTGTTGGTGAAATCAAGGCCTGGTCAGTGTTTTGCTCAGTATTGTAAGATTAGTGTAAGTCCAGTCTTGATGTACTGTTGGTGAAATCAAGGCCTGGTCAGTGTTTCACTCAGTATTGTAAGACTTAGATTAGTGTCAATCCAATCTTAATTACTGTTGGTGAAATCAAGGCCTGGTCAGTGTTTCACTCAGTATTGTAAGATTAGTGTAAGTCCAGTCTTAATGTACTGTTGGTGAAATCAAGGCCTGGTCAGTGTTTCACTCAGTATTGTAAGACTTAGATTAGTGTCAATCCAATCTTAATGTCCTGTTGGTGAAATCAAGGCCTGGTCAGTGTTTCACTTAGTATTGTAAGATTAGTGTAAGTCCAGTCTTAATGTACTGTTGGTGAAGTCAAGGCCTGGTCAGTGTTTCACTCAGTATTGTAAGACTTAGATTAGTGTCAATCCAATCTTAATTACTGTTGGTGAAATCAAGGCCTGGTCAGTGTTTCACTCAGTATTGTAAGATTAGTGAAAGCTAGTCTTAATGTACTATTGGTGAAATCAAGGCCTGGTCAGTGTTTCACTGTTTTGTATGATTAGTTCTACACAACTGCTGATATGAACAAAATAATCTCCCTCATTACTCATTGTAAGACAAACTTGCAGCATGCCAACTTTACTTATCTGACTAGACTGTACAGAAAGTTCTCACACTGCAAATGTGTGTGTGTGTATATATATATATATATATATATATATATATATATAAGATTAGTTTTGGTTTTCCATCTGTATGATTATGAGTAAAATACTGTACTCCTCTGTGTTTTGCATCTGTATGTTTATGAGTAAAATACTGTACTCCTGGGTATTTTCCATCTGTATTATTATGAGTAAGATACTGTACTCCTGGGTATTTTCCATCTGTATGATCATGAGTAAAATACTGTACTCCTTGGTGTTTTCCATCTGTATGTTTATGAGTAAAATACTGTGTTTATGGATATTTTCCATCTGCATGATTATGAGCAAACTACAGAGACTGAGAAATTATATGTTTTGTCAAATGACCAATTGTTTTTCTATTTTTAACCAGATGACACAAATGATGGATTTATTTCATTCAAGAGAGCCATGACATTACAGTATTGACCTAATCATTTATACACACTGTTTATATACACTGTTTATATACACTGTGTGTTTTGCAGTTTTCCAGAAGACTGGATGACCTGTTGGAGTTATTGTGTTCAGATATCAATGCTGATAATGTGGAGGCAGCACAGGAAGCCATCTCCTCACTGCAGGAAAAATGTGATGCCATAGGTAATCTCACCCTTCACTGTTGCTTGAGGTTAAACTGATTAAAAGTCAGGCATACTCTTGAGTTGTATGCAAGAAATTAGCAGGGTTGCATTTTAAAATTAGGTCAATATTGATAAGTTTGAAATAAATCAACTACAGAACTTCAGATTGACAGTGTACCTACACCATTCCTGCCTATTGTTTTGTCATAATTTTATTTTCAGTGACTGTCATGGCACATCATAGAATCCCCACTTACAGTCATTAAATTTCTGAGTCAATCACTACTCACCACTTCTAACAATTTTATTAATTTCTGATAATTTATCAGTTTGGCCAAAATATTTTTTTTGCTACCAAACTGACATAAAAATGCATCCCAAAATTTATCAGAAAAATGTCTTTCTGACTATGACTTGGATATCCCACTGTTGAACTCTTCATATGGATGGTGCATTCTCCCACCACTGCTTAAATAATATTGATTGATTGCTATAAAGAATTTCTGATGTTATATAGCGGTGGTGATCAGAAAGTCATCATTCATGAGAGCCCTGCCTTTGGGTGAAATGGCTAAAGAACCAAGTGGCAATCATGTACCGGTTTACCACATAATAAACTGGGTAGCAGAAAAGGGAAAATAAACAGATAACACTGAACAATTTGATTTCCAAACCATTTATGGTATTATGAATTATCGTAATTCAATTCTGTTGACAAAAATAAACATAATGGCTGTTTCATGCAACAAAATATATCCACATGTGAAAATTTGACAGAAAATTACAGGCTTGCAAGGCACTGGTACCTGTTGCTATTTGAACTCATTCTTGTCTTTTATGAAGACGGACATCTGCATTGAAGGTATGAATGAATGATTGATTGATTAATTAATTATTTATTTAATATACATAATCATCATAGTACTGAAACTACTCTTCTAAAAGCAGTTAATGACATTCTCTCTGCATTGGATAGATTACAGTCCTCACCCTCCTTGATTTGTCTGCAGCATTTGACACAATAGACCATGATATAATACTTCACCGTCTCCAGCATGTATTTGGCATTCATGATACAGCCTTACTGTGGTTCAAGTCCTACTTGGTCAACAGGACACAAATTGTATCTGAAAATGGAATACACTCCAGCCCACTTGATCTATGTTGTGGTGTTCCATAGGGGTCTGTTCTTGGACCTGTTCTCTTCATTCTATACACTCAGTCATTCTCAAGTGTCATAGATCATCATCCAGTGTCTCACCAATTGTACGCTGATGACACCCAAGTAGACAAATCTAGCCACCCAACTGAAGTTGATACTACCATCCAAGGTGTAGAGAGAGAGAGAGGTGCGTTTCTGATGTGAAATCATGGATGACATGTAACAAGCTGCAGATGAATGATGATAAAATTGAGGCCATTCTGATTACAACACAAAGACTTTCTTGTTCACATCCTTTACCTCAAACAATAAATATCAGCAACACCAACATTAAATTAACACAATCAGTACGAAACCTAGGTGTTACTCTGGAAAGTACTCTTACATTGCACCAACATGTCATGAACATATGCAAGGCTGCATATCTTGAGCTGAGACGCATCAGCTCAATTCGCAAATATCTTTCAGTTGATGCCACTAAAACACTTGTGTGTTCATTATTACTTTCAAGGCTGGACTATTGTAATTCAGTTCTGTCTGGTTCATCTCAATATCTGCTCCAGAAACTTCAAAAAGTTCAAAACACAGCTGCTCGGATCATAGAGTACCACGATCAGAGCACACCTCCCCGCTGCTCTGTACCCTACACTGGCTATCCATTCGATCCAGAATCAAACACAAAATTTGTTCTCTGTGCTACGTTTCACTGTTGGACTCTAGTCCAACATACCTATCCGATCTCACCCATGTGTACACACCAGCAAGATACTTACGCTCCTCTTCTGACAATCGTATACTCATTATTCCCACTATGAAAACAAAGTCATATGGACAGCATTCTTTTGCATACCAGGGCCCAGCAATGTGGAATGAATTGCCCGCTGAACCTAGACACAAAGACACAGTGATCACATTCAAGAGTGCCCTCAAAACTCACTTATTTCGACTGCAAGAACAAACATAAAGACCTAATAATGTTTCCTACCTTAAATATTCGCAGCATATTTTTTTATGTTTTCTAATTTCATGGTGTTTGTTTTTGTAATCATATCATTATATGTTTTTTATCTTATAGGTGTTGTCTAATGTTATAAAGAACTTCTAATGATTAGGCGCTATACAAAGTCCTCATTATTATTATTATATATAAAAAAATGTTAACTGTTTCATTGACATCATTTATTCAGGATGCACAACTTGGCCTATCAATGTTGTCTTGGGGTGTAATAATGATTTTTAATACATTTTTGATAAATCACTGTTCAATTGTCATGTTTTTGCTCAGTTTTAAAATGAAATGGAGTAAATATTCATTGAAATAAATATGGGTAAAAATGCACAAGGCAAATGTTTAGGTATGGGTGAAACTTAATATTTTTCCCCCTGATTTTCCATGCAAACATTCAGGAATTCTAACCTCAGTTTTACTAACTTGCTCCAGATTCTCAAAGTTGTCTTGTAATATTTAATTTCGATGGGCCAGTTGACCTGTTGGCACAGAAAAAGCAATCTGAAGCACTACATAGCTTTTTGCCATGTTATATACATAGTATTCTACCTTGTATCATGAATCTTGGTGAGTGGATGTATCTTGAAAAGTGCTGTACCCAGTATTACTAAAAGATCTAGGGATTTAATTTTTCCATTTATGTTTGCTCCACCATAAACTTGTATTATTATTGTATTAGACAGATTCTATAATTAGTGAGATTGATGCATCTGACATGCTGAGCTGTAGATCCTGAGACTATGTTCCTCAAACAGTTTCTGTAAATCTTAATAAATGGGTTTATCTCATCAAGATCTTGGATGAGTTCTGTTATGAGCAAAATATTAATTATGCAGTTATCTTAATCCTTGTAGTGTGGGAGTCATATATTTATGGATGATGGCACCTGGCTTTGTATGTGGGAACCATATATTTATGGTCAAATGTCACCTAGCTCTGTGTGCAAATTCCATATTTTTATGGTACAGGACAGTGATGTCTACGGATGTCCAGTGTAGGCCAATCATTAATCGTGTGCTAATAATAGCTGGGAGATAGCACATGTAATAGTCCAATAGATCACGGCCCTGCATCATTGTAACAGAACATCAGAGATACAAATATTACAACAGGCTTATTTTCACAGTAGGTCTGTCATCAGCAGTGGACATTGATGTAAACAATATGGTGGCTGTTAAGTAGATGCAGTCTTGTAGCTATCCCATACCAGTTGTCACTGATTACCATATATATGTATGGATATTCTGAATTAGAATAAAGTTTGTTAGGGCTTTGTGTGGAAGTGTAGAGGTATAAATAACAATACACAGTTTTCCAAATTTGAAAATGTTCTGCAAGGATATACCACGTGTTGATTTGAAAGTGCTCAGACACTATCACATGTTGATATGAAAGTGCTATGACATGGCCATCCCATTCAGTAACAACTTCAAATTCCACTAAATTGAGCTTAAACTTTTTTTAAAAAAAAGAAGAAAAAGCACAATACCCTTCTTGTATTATAAAGTTCATTTTACTCTGCTCTCTCTCTCTCTCTCTCTCTCTCTCTTTCTTTCTTTCTTTCTTGCTGTCTTTCTTTCTTTCTTTCTTTCTTTCTTTGTGATCCTTTGTGAGATATCCTGAATTCTGAAGATTATTTTGGTCCTTTGTGAGATATCGTGAAGATTATTGTGGTCCTTTGTGAGATATCCTGAAGATTATTGTGGTCCTTTGTGAGATATCCTGAAGATTATTCTGGTCCGTTGTGAGATATCTTGAAGATTGTTCTGGTCCTTTGTGAGATATCGTGAAGATTATTCTGGTCCGTTGTGAGATATCTTGAAGATTATTCTGGTCCTTTGTGAGATATCTTGAAGATTATTCTGGTCCTTTGTGAGATATCCTGAAGATTATTCTGGTCCGTTGTGAGATATCTTGAAGATTATTCTGGTCCTTTGTGAGATATCCTGAAGATTATTCTGGTCCGTTGTGAGATATCTTGAAGATTATTCTGGTCCTTTGTGAGATATCCGGAAGATTATTCTGGTCCGTTGTGAGATATCTTGAAGATTATTCTGGTCCTTTGTGAGATATCTTGAAGATTATTCTGGTTCTTTGTGAGATATCTTGAAGATTATTCTGGTCCTTTGTGAGATATCTTGAATTTTATTGTGGTCCTTTGTGAGATATCTTGAAGATTATTCTGGTCCTTTGTGAGATATCCTGAAGACTGTTCTGTATGTTTGTCTCACCTACATTATTAAAGTATGGAGAAAAAGGTATTACTTACTTGTCTGTGACTGACGTATCAATGTCATTAGGAATCCTAAAATTTTGTATCAGAGTTACGTGTACATATTTTTAGAGCTCGTATAACATACATTCTTGTGCCGATTATATGGAAGACTGTGTAGATTTGAACTCATATATATTTGTTTTGTAGACCATGCAGCGCAGAGTACCTTAAGTGATGGACAGAGTCTGCTGGACGAGATGTCACGTCCTATTAAGAATGCCTTCGGGAAGGATATTTCTCCAGACTATGATGACCAGATTAAGCACATCACAAAAAGGCTTGAAGATCTACAGGAACGCAAGATGAGATGTGATGAACTGGCTGATGTACGCAAATTAAAGCTACAACAGATTCTACAGTTAAGAACATGTGAAAGAGATGCAGATCAGGTATGGTAATCAGCTTAAAAGAAGTGTTGCTTTTAGAATTTACTAATCCAAATAGAACTTAAAGTTTTCTAGTCAAAATAGCATTTACAGTTTACTAGTCTCAATAGCATTTATAGTTTGCTAGTCAAAATAGCATTTACAGTTTACTAGTCTCAATAGCATTTAGAGTTTTACTAGTCAAAATAGCATTTAGAGTTTACTAGTCTCAATATCATTTGGAGTTTACTAGTCTCAATATCATTTGGAGTTTACTAGTGTTAAATAGCATTTAGAGTTTACTAGTCTAAATAGCATTTAGAGTTTACTAGTGTTAAATAGCATTTTGAGTTTACTAGTCTCAATAGCATTTCGAGTTTACTAGTGTTAAATAGCATTTAGAGTTTACTAGTCTCAATATCATTTGGAGTTTACTAGTCTCAATAGCATTTAGAGTTTACTAGTCTCAATATCATTTGGAGTTTACTAGTCTAAATAGCATTTAGAGTTTACTAGTGTTAAATAGCATTAGAGTTTACTAGTGTTAAATAGCATTTCAAGTTTACTAGTGTTAAATAGCATTTCGAGTTTACTAGTGTTAAATAGCATTTCGAGTTTGCTTGCACTTGTAATGGATAATTGCTTGCTTGAATGATAAATCTATACATTTTTACACTGCACAAGTGTCTAGAGTGCCAGCCACTAACAAATATATTCATTCTTTATAGTGTAGATAGTGTAAAACTTTTTTGTACCAATTTTGATAGATTTTGTTGTCATTACAAACAGCAAGTTTTTGAAAGACTTAACACGGTGGTGATATCAGCTTTGGAACTACTCTTTTTTTTCCATTGAGGAAATATATCTGCCCAAACATATGTTACATTACCATATTTCTTCTTTCTCTCTCCCTTCTACCCTCTCTCTATTTCTCACTGTCTTTCTCTTCATCATAGATCTTTAAATGTTCTAAAACTATACATTTATGTAAGCAATGAGGAGATGCCATTAAAAAAATGTCTGGACACAATATATATAGGTTTCAGGTATTACCTTTTTGAACATAGTATTCCACATAAATCATGCAAATTGTCATAGACTTTATTAACATTACCTCTTTCTATTTAATATTGGAATTTGTTATACTGTATGATAAATGGTAAAAACGTTTTACATCAAATTCTGGATTAAATATTGTTTATTAAAACCTGTTTAATTAGAAACTTTTTGTTCCATCACACTTTTAATCGTGTTTGAAAATGATGGAGAAATCATGGGTAGTTGAGTGATAATTGCAGCGTCACTAGCTGGTAAAGGAAAGTAGCATTTCCATTGGTCAGAATGTTACCACATGATCACAATGAATTTCATTTATTTCTGTATCAACTGTAAGGAGAACTAATTTTCTAATAATACCCACTTCTATAAATAGAGTCATGTGTACAGCATAAGATAAACACTGCCAGTCAAGGCAGACACGAAGTAAGCATTAAAGGAAAAGAACATTCTAACAATTTAAAAAAAATAAATTTGGCTTCCATTGGTTGAAGGACTGATATGATGACCTTATTACGATCAAGCTGGACAATCCCAAGTGCTGTAAATAGCTATGTAACAGAAAACCCCAAACATGTATTACTACGCTCAGTTAAGATTTCTGTTTTTTAATGATGCAAACAAAATAACATAACAAATAACTGAAATTTGAATTATAAGAGTTTAACGTTGTTATTTTCTGAGTTTATCATGGTATAAACAGTCAGTTGCCGACTCACTCAGCTTACATAATGCCCTTTGGGCGTTATTTGCTGTGTGAGTCGGCAACTGACAGTTTATACCATGATAAACATAGAAAAATGTTAAACTCTTAAATGTATTCACACATAAATATGCTGAAAGAAAAAGGAGAAAAATATAACAATAGGTTCTAAGAATTCTTGAGAGCCTAATTTTGTTTTTAAATAAATCCCAATATTTTTTCTACATGTCCTTAGGTTGTTTACTGTAATTTATTTTCCTGCAGTTCTAATAATTTAATGAATTGAATCTAGGCCAAAATATAACAGTCAAAGGAGACATCCTCATCAAATATCATTCATTTCCTTTTGATAGGTAAATAACGGTACTTAGCACCTGAGATCAAAAGTAAGAGCAATCTTAGTGACATTAAGAAGATATAAAAATCAAAATGGAGGGAAGAAATGTTTTATCCTATGGTATAAATTTAATTTAAATTTAAGAATTGAAAAGAGGGATAAGAACTTTTATGCTCTATGTAATATGGTCATGTGACTGGCCATTTGGATCGTCTCTGAACTGGCAGAAGAACATATACTTGGTGCTGAACAAGATGTTTGTCCCAGCTAGAATTTAGTATCCCACATACAAAAGGAGCTGGGAAGTTAGATATTCATTATGATATTTTGTAGAAATAATGCATAATTGTTGTGATTAATATATCTGATAATTATACTGAGCACAAAAGCTAGTGTCTTGAAAATACACGACTCTCTCATTTGAAAGTCCGACTTATTTGACAACCTTTCAGAAAATGTTGTACTTTTCCATGGAAAATATTCAGATATCCATGGGGATACAGAGAGCTGTATAAAAATTAGTTTGAACATGAAATTTTTATAAGAATAAAACTGGTATGGAATGTAGCCCAAAAATAACTATTAACATTAATAATTGAAAAACAGCTTTTTCCATATTTATATAACACACACCTGTTCAAATTGAGATACAGGGAACCTAAAAAAAATATTTCCTGATTGCATGAGAACTATTTTCTGATTATTATTAAAGAACGTAGAGTATACATTGTCTCTACATTTAAAATCTGCATTTTAATATGATGCTTTTGTCAGTCTTGAAGTCAAATAAACTTCATAAATTGGACGTGATTTTGGTCCTATGATGTTTTAAGAACAAATATATGTCTTCTCACCACACTAAACTATGAACATGGGTTTTGCCTTTCAAGGAATGAATTTTTGCTTATTGTTTTATTTATGGTTTCAAAAATTGATATGTACATTTAAATGATGACTATGGATCAAAACAGGTTTTTTAACATTAAAACACTGACTTTTTGGGAGGAGGGTGCCAGTACATGGTTGTATGAAACAGTGGCTTTTTATCTGCTTTAAAATATTGAAAGACATTCTTAATTTCAGAAAAGTAACCATACATGAAAATGATGCTTTTTGAGACTGGAAGATTTAAATTTTGAAGAAATATGCATTTTTGGGGGATTTGAGACAGAAAAACTGAACATGAGAAATTATTTCTGTGAATTAATTTTCTTTTTAAGAATATTTAAACTTTTGAGAACATTTTTTGTTTTGCTTTCTTTTTTTTATAGATAAAAACATTCTTAAATTAGGAAGAAAATTTATTCTTAATTAAATATTTGGCATTATATGCAAAACCGTGACATATGTTGCACACAAATATAAATGCAGTGACAGCAAGTATTGCAGACACATGTGTGAAATGACTTAACAAAACAATCTCACAGTTGTGAAACATCTTTAGTAAAACAATTCCACAGGTGTTAAATGACTTTAGTGAAACAGTGCCACAAGGTGTTAAATGACTTTAGTAAAACAATGCCACAGGTGTTAAATAATTTTATTAAAATAATGCCATAGCAAGTAGTTTAAATGACTTAAGTAAAAGAATGCCATAGCAAGAAATTGAAATGACTTGGATAAAATAATGGCATTGCAAGAAATTTAAAAGTCATTTTTGTATTCACAAATATATTTGGTCTGAATAAGTGATGGTAATCACAGTCATGGGTTTAATCCATTGTTATTGCTCATTTAATGTTATATGGTAACTTAACCAAAACAAATGGTCTGTGCTCGCAGGTTTGTTCTGCCTTGAAGACCACTTAGATCTAATTTGTGGAAAATACATGATATAAACATTCAAGAGCACTTGAATGCAAAATAAAGTAAAAAGATGTTGTATTCACAAAGTTAAAATAGAAAGTAGATACATTATGTAACTGGGAACATAATAGACTCAGACCTGCCCACACATAATACAATACAATTTTTTTGTGCTCTTGATATGTGTATTATATGAAGACAGACCTGTGATTGTGCTGTTGGTAGTTTAGTTGAAGTTACACAAACAGTTGTTTTTTTTTCCATTCATTTATTTGTCAGGCAATCCAATGGATTCTGGAGCTGTGTGATGTAATGATGTCCACCCATACCAGTATTGGCTCCACTACACAGGAAGCAGAGAAATTACAGGAGGAACACAAGAAATTTGAATCTACTGCCAATGTAAAGCTAGTTTTCTGAGTTATTTCCCCTGATTAACATAATAGTCTCTTCCCATACAGAATTTCATTTTCAGTTTCTGATTTAATACTTCGTCTTCCAAGTTCAAACTAAACCCCAAACTATAATAATTCAGAAATCTGAAATCACCCAGATGGATGAATTTTATGTTACAAAAACAAATGTATTTTCATTGATTCTATTTGTCAGTTAAATACCACAGAGGATTCTCCAAAGTGAGCAGTGAGCAGTAACAAGCCAAAAATATTCATCAGCTTTTGAGAACATTGAGCAATTCAGAACTATTGTTACTCAAGAAATGACAGCTTCTTACCTCCAGTGATAGTAGTTGTCTTTCCCTTTGATATTTTAAGACCATTATCCTAAATAGGTGTAGAACCACCCATGTATCACTAAGGTGGTTGGGGGCAATTATTTCTGAGATTTAATTCCTTCATGTCTTGCAAATTTCAAACCATATCTTGCTTTTTCTGTTAATACTTCTCTATTTGGAAACATATAGTTAATGGAGATTGCATTGTTAAATCCATGCTGTATTTAGTGGGCATAGCAGCATAATGTACATGATAAGCTTTATGGTTGTGATGCGGATTCTCATGCAGATAAAAAAAAAAGTCAATATATATATCCTGCATACACAATGCAGATATATAATGCTGTAGCAGCACAAATAAAATAATAGATGAAACCACAAAATCCTCTGAATCATGAAAAAGTCATGTAGTTAGAGTTTAGATTTTTTCTCATTTTATATATTATACAAAACATTCCACATATGTAATGCAGTGTAAACAGAAATGTCTTTACCATAGAAATTTGTTTAATTCATATTTGTATTGTAATTAACATGTCAGTTGTTTGAGTAACATTTAAACTGAATGTAGACATTAATATGATTATTATTATTATTATTATTATTATTATCAATAATGGCATGCTCGATTCTGTGTTTAGCAGATGGCAGGATGTCTGTACTATGGCACCATCATTGTTGTCAGAATTGTGTGGTAAAGTTTTGTTGTAAGATTTTGTGTTGAGGTTTTGTCTTAGCAAATTACAATCAGGGTACATGATAGCATTGTCTGTAGATGTGTCTGGGAAATCCTTTCTTTTCTCTTACATTGTTCTTCGGAAATCATAACACTAAAAACTGAGGTAATATTTTGTAACTTTTGCATTGAGGCTGCAGAAATATACCTGATAATATATTTTCAAGAGCTATATTATATGTTGGAAAATTTATGGCACTGTGATCTATGTTTTCATGGTTATTATTATTATTTAGCAATGAGACTGACTAACCAATCACATTACTACTTTTTCATACTTTGAATAATGACTGTATAAAGTTCCCACATGCATTAACACCAATAAGTAATAAAAGTTTTTTATGATTGTACAGGGCACATATGAATATGGCAAGCAGCTCCTTCAGGCAGCCCTGGTGTTAAGAAGATCCCTAAGATATGACCTTCAGTCAAACACTGAAAAGTCAGACCACCTAGAGGCAGCATGGAACCGATTCTTAAAGGGGGCTCGTGAGCGAGCTAACAGACTCACTGTTGCTTCCATGTTCCTGTCACAATCAGAAAAGGTAAATCACAGGATTATGTTGATACTGTTTCCTCTCTTCAGAATGTGGTAGGGGCATTCTCTAAAGAATGTGGTAGGGCCATATTATATTACTTTGACCATCCATCCATTTATCTGTCCTTTCAGTGCACTTTTGCAGTTAGGTCAGTATAATCAGCAGGACATTATTGATGTCCATGGAAACATTTTGTGTTGAGTTTAAAATCATATATTTATAACTAACTCCATTTTGCCCCAATCTCATGATAAGACATTCTTGTGAAAAGCTTTGATAAGAAAAGTGTTAGAATAATGGCTCACACAAAAGAGGGACCGCAGGTTTTATATTATGGAAGATTCAAAAGAGGGACCCAAATTTTTATGTTATGGAACATTCAAAAGAAGGACCCTAATTTTTATGTTATGGAAGATTCAAAAGAAGAACCCTAATTTTTATGTTATGGAAGATTCAAAAGATGGACCCCACATTTTAAAAGATGTTTCAAAGATCCATTGAAAAGATGTTGAATAAATAAACCTAAAAAATTTGTCAACTGTTTTTGAGTCATTTGCCTGTGTGGCCTGCATTAGCTCGTATCAGACAATAATTATAATTTAGTTGATATTGTGACCATCATTTTTGACATTGTTAACTTTCACTGCCCTTGCGTTCCTTTTTCAGTTGGTAGACAGTATGGAGCAATTACTTGTGGTTATAGCCCAGACTTTGACTGGAGACCTTCCAGTACCCACAGCATTAGCCAAACATGGCCCTGAAAAAGCTCGTCAGTCCCGTGAATGTCGGGACACAACCCAAATGGGACAGGCCTTGCTGGAAAGACTTGCATTGCCAATCATTGTATTAGAGCAGTAAGTTCTCAACCTTATTGTCTCATGTGAGTTAGGATATAATGAGACTTTATTGTCTCATCTGAGTTAGGATATAATGAGACTGTTGTCTCATGTGAGTTAGGATATAATGAGACTGTTGTCTCATGTGAGTTAGGATAGGATGTAATGAGACTTTGTTGTCTCATCTGAGTTGGGATATAATGAGACTGTTGTCTCATGTGAGTTAGGATATAATGAGACTGTTGTCTCATGTGAGTTAGGATAGGATATAATGAGACTTTGTTGTCTCATCTGAGTTGGGATATAATGAGACTTTGTTGTCTCATCTGAGTTGGGATATAAAGAGATATAGGTATTACTTTTTTTGGCAGTGATGGCTGTATCAGCTTTTGTCTAGATTTATAAGGGACTGTTCAGTTAGTCTGATGCATCATAACATGCACAGGCAGGAAAGTGGATCCCTTGTTTTGTTTCTGTGTGTGCATGCCATTGTAGTTGATCATTATTATTTAGTGTCATTTAAATTTTGCACATCTAGAAATTTTAAAATAATGGATTCATTATAATATTTTATTGAACTTTTGAATCAACTTGGTATGCACTACCAAAAATTGTCTTGACAATTATTTTCAGACATTCAGTTTTGGCACCAAAGGACTAAATTCAATAAGTGCTGATTTTGGCCCCCAAATAATATTTTTATGACACTCAAAAGAGGTCCCTATCTCTTCGTAAAATATGTATTTTCTTGGATTATTTACAGTATAGCTAACAAGTACGTATGACTCTGTCTGCCAAAATAAGATACATGTACAAATCTGCATTTGCACACAGTCTATTTAATAGTCAAGATAGTATACCTAAATATTCCTTATATTGATCAATGATCATCAAATTTGATACTTTTGTACAATTTTTATGAGTTTGAGCAATAGAGTACATTATCTGTAAAGCATATGGCATGCAACACTTGTGCTTTCAGTATGGTACGGTTTTGTTACAGAACAGATCAAGGAAAATAGTTTTTTCATTGTGAAGATGATGAATGAGCATACCCTAGTTTCTTATTCTAAATGATATGTGCCTCTAGAGTGAAGGGAAGGAGTATAAATAAAATGGTTGAATGATTATTACAAATGTATTTGTTATTGTGTAAACCCCTTTTCGTCCCACCATTGTTTTATGAACATCGTTACTGTCACTTAATCGATTAGAAGTCATCAGAAAGAAAATTCTGGCTCTCAGATAGTTTTAAAAAAGTATTCTTTACTTCAATGTATAGAAGTAAAAGGAATGTATTAGTTGAAAAAAAATTTGAGGTAAAAGAAACAATATTCAGGCTCAAAAGAAAATCCCAACATCCCCTGACTCCCCACCACACTGAAAATGTAATGGTCAATCCCTTAAGTTAATATGAAACAACCTTGAACACCAATTTTTTAATGTTCATTTTAATGATGAAACATGGAATGAAGCAAATTTTCAGGTTAATGGTTTTCTTGTGTATTGATTGTGAATCATTCATAAGAAAAATTTATGTGTACTCTAGCATGCCATGGTTACACACCCACAGACATGATATTGAACTGTGGAACATCAGGTCATTCTTAAAGGAGCTGAATAATTGAGGATAAATATAACTTATACTTCTTTTAAGGCTGGCAATCAGTCTGCTAATTTATTATTTAATTTGAAATAATGCTGCAGCTATGGCTGACAGTGTTGCCTGGTACTGACAAGATTTCAGTTTGTGTGCACACAGACACATGTACATATGCAGCATACTTGCACAAATACCCCCCCCCCCATATTTAAGACATTCAAAATGCAGCAACTGAGAACTGGCAAAGTACGAAAGATATGCTCCAAAAAGACCGTATTTTGTGTATCTACATTCACATGGCTTCTCTGTCTCTATCTCATCATGGATGTTTTTAGTCAAATATTGATGGAAATATATATGTGTTCCATAACAGAAATTCGCGTATAGCTATAGCACTTCTATGATCTATAGAGATGTGTACAGGACAACACAGTCCACTCATAACAGCTACAGCGGATAAGGCATTATGACCTAAACTTGATGTGCACAAGTCTCATTTGACAATTACCCATGCTGATTAAGGTTTGCATAGCCATATATTTTTTGTAGTGAAGTGGAGACTTAATAATAAATGCCAAAAATGAATCAAATCTTTTTCAATTTAATTTTCATGTGACATTGCTTCCTCTTTATTATGGCCCCAGCATTTCATTTTCCAGGGATGGAGTATGGGATCTAGTGGGACGGGGATCGAGACTTTTTTTGAGAAAAGTTAGAAACATATCTGGCTCTCAGAGCTTTTATAAAAATATTCCTGCATAATATTTCATTTGATTCATGCTTTTAATCCATTTTTGAAACATAATTTAGTTGTGATATAAGCCACCCAGTTTAAACATGGCAAGCAAATGTTAAAGTGAACTTTTTGAATTTCCTGAAGAAATTATCAAAAGTGATGGCTTACTTTGGGTTCCAGAAAAAAGAGACAAATCAAAAAAATACAGTCTAAACCTGACAAAAGTGATTTGCAAGTTGTGCAGAAAAAATACGCTTCATTGGTTTTTGCTTTGATTTTACGATCTTTTCTTGGAGAGTCTTGTCATTTTATTTATAAAACAACATATATTGATAAATCAATATTATTTTGTATTTTAATATAGACATATAGGGTCAACCACACCACATTTGCTAATATTGTTATAAAAATTTCTAAAAAATATCAAAAGAAAACAAAAATTTGAGTAAAGGGGTAGGTTTTGACATGTTTTGTATTCATTTATGGTTTTAGATGGGACTTAGATTCATTGTTCATTGCTGTGTCAGCATCCACTGTTTCTTCTGAGAGGATTTTCTGCATAGCCAGGCAATCTTATAAATAAAATACAATCAAACCAGAAAATGTGGATGTGGTGGTGTTTCTCCATAAGAGTATGGAGTTGTAAAGTCTTGTTCTAAAATGTTGATTGAATGACACATTTGTTCTTACATGTATTCCCCTAGTCACAATGTTGAAGACTCTTCAATTCAAAGTTGAAAATTCTAGAATTTTTATTAATTAACAACTACTGTTAATGTTAATTAAGTTCATCATCTAATTATAATTAATCATCATTAAGTGGTTCTAGTTATGTATCTAGTCATGACATCATTTATATAACAAGTGCTTTTACCTGTTCACATGTTCTTAAGCTCTTGTTATAAACAAATAACCACAATTTTGATAATTTCTTTTTATTTAAATTGTGGATGAATTAGTTTGTCAAATTGAAGAAAATAATGAAAATGACAGATTCTGAGACTTTTGAGAAGAAATAATGAATCAGTAACTCTCAGACATGTATCAGTTGACTATAGTATAATATTTCTTTTCTGCAATGCAGAAGTAAAATTGTGGCATTTGTTATTTTTTATACATTTTTTGAAACTGGATTAGAAATACCATGCATGTACACTGGTGTGGCTGGTGATATTGAATAACTTTTGAAACTTCTGAAGCAAAATTAGACAATTGTGAAATGGAAGAACAGAAACATCCACGTCATGGAAAAAGGCTTATTTGGTTACATTTAAGCTTAAAGTTGTGGAATTTGAAGAAGAAAGGGGAAAACACAAAGCTGTGAAATTTTTTTAATGTAGACAGGAAATGCATATGGGAGTGTGTCAGCAGAAAGCCATGTTCTTTACTTTGCCAAAAATGAGTAGGCAAGCTAAAGGAGCAGGCAGGCAAATAAAAAATTGCTGGCATTGAAGAAAACCTGTTGTTATGGTTTAACAAAAGGCATTAGGCTGGTGTGAGAGTAATGATTTATGAATATTTAAAGACAGAAGCTTTTTTTAAATTTATATTATCCTAGTCAACAGGGTAATAAAAATTTGTGATATTTTAGATTATCAAAAAAATTACCATTTGATGGCATTATCATCTGAATAGCAACCAGTGCAGACAGTAGAGAGGACAAAGATTATTAAACAAGCAAAATCTAGGTTACATTTTCCTTGACAAGAAAGTGAAATAAAAAAAATCAGTAAAAGTGCCATTTGAAAGGGCCAATCCACGTAATTTGGACAATGTACAGTTGTTTGCACCAGAATCCACATGTCTTACTTGAAAGGGCCAAGCCACATAATTTTGTACAGTATACAGTTGTTTGTACCAATATATACAGATATCCTACTGGAAATGGCCAATACACTTGATTTTTTTTTGTGTTCAATGTAAAGTTGTTTGTACCAAAATCCACATTATGTCCTACTTGAAAGTGCCATGATTAAAATAATTTTTGTACAATGTATAGTTTTTTGTATCAGAATCTACTTGAAGTGGCTAAGACACATAATTTATACATTGTACAGGTGTTTGTACTAAAATCCACTTGAAAAGGCCAAGACACATATTTTGTATGATGTACAGTTAGTTGTTTGTATCAAAATCCACAGATATCCTACTTGAAAGCAAAATAATATGTTCAAATAATAATGACATATGATGATTACTCACAGATCATTGACGAAAGAAGAAAAAGTAATGATATTTTCACAAGGTTTTTCAATCAATTCACATGGAAATGAAAATTTGAATTTTTTGCTTATTATGGGTTGGTTCATATTTTAATGATGGTGCACATAGCACTATTTTTATGTTGTTCTTTGATTTTAAGTATATATTAAATAGGTTATTGAATTTGTACTGGAGGAGATAATTCATGCAGAGTTTTGGCAGGTTGATGCCTGCAATCATTGGCCATTGCCAAAACCAGTGATCCACATGAATATATTTTTGAGTGCAAATTCAATAATCCATTCTTATTTACTTCAAGGTGAATCAGTTAAGTTTATTGTCCCATGCCTTTCTTGTAAAAATGCCACCAGAATCAATTTCATACTTCCCTGTCATCATATACAAGTAGCAAGGACATATAAATTCACTTTTCCATCCCACTGTTGATCCGTCAATCATAGAGGTATGGGTTTGTTTGAAAGGGTGTTGGGTTGGATTGATTTATGTGTAGACAAGCTTTGGATGTGCTACAAGGAATTTGGAGAGGTTAACTCAATAACCCCTTCAGATTTTTGTCATTTTCGCCTATAATGTGAGTAGGAAACAATTTTAGTGGCTGCTTCAGAATACATCCAGATAAATCGACTTGCAAGAGAGTTTAGGTTAGCCTGTGGCCTAGTTTTGTTGGAAACATTGTTTTTCATTGGCTGTTTCACTCATACATTTGCAAAAGTGTAAAAGTTGGAGTTATGTTTTTGCTTATTGGACCCATCATTTTCATGTCCTGGCCCCATTTTACTCCAAATCCCCATCTTGTTCAACTTTTTGCAAAGTTTCTTCTGTCTGTATGCAGTTCAGACTGTTCTAGCTATGATCTGAGTCCCAAAAGTCTAAAATCCTGACACAAAATTGGATTCCGACCACAAGTGAATTTTTTGGGTAAAAAAATTGGGTCTAAACAATTTGTTTTTCCTTTTTTATTTTGTAATGCAACTGGAAAGTCTAGATTATTTGGTAACATTGAAGAGCAATATTTGTCTACTTTTCTGTAATACCACCCATTTTAGTGTATCTTACATGACCTTGATGCAGCAGAGCTCAGAAGTAGGGTACTACCCCCTGAGGCTTAAATGGGGCACCAGGGGTTAATGAGTTAACATGGGTTTTGTAAATTTCTTACAAATTGTCAAGGAATTGCTAATTTTGTAATTTATATGCAGTGTTGATGTACATATGATTAAATATGCAAGGAATATTCAAATTTGGTGACATCTTAAAAATTCCCCCATTAATATGATACAGTTTGATCAAAATATCTATTGGAGGACATTGTTTTCATTTTGTTCAATGTATGCTATAAGATTTCTGTCGATAACTTTGCTTAAGTAGACAGCCAGATTTGTTTGGTTTCTTTGAAGACTGGTAATCAAGCTGTATCAATTTTATTTGTAAAATGCTTTAAAAATGATTTTCTAGATTTATAGATTAGTTTTTGTCAAGCTTGCCCTGATAGAAACTTGTAAAATCATTCATTTTGGTATTGATATGCATGTCTATCCTTTATTCCTTCCATCCATTCTCATCCTAGATTGACCTAAGCATTTAAACTTTTGCTTTATTTTTATGTCAAAATGATTTCATCCCACCTTTAGATATGGAATAGAGGTTCAGTATGCACTTATCTTTAACTAAAGAAATGCACTCATTATTGAAGTATGGGTGTGGGGTTTGCATGCAGTTTCTTCTTTTTTTTTACAAGCTGACAGAGTGTGTATCTTCATACTTTTGATTCCAATACAGTAATTGATAATATTTATTTATAAACTGAACACTGAAAATTAAAAAAAAATTAACCAATATAATGTTGTAACAAAAAATACTATTTATTTACATACCATTCTCATTACAATAACATTATTAATAGGGTTTGTCTGAATGATATAATGATATTCAAATAAATATGGATGCATCATAATTCACCAGTATTTCACACTCTGAAATGAATTTTTTACTTTTTGTCCAGACAAGACAAGCAAATGAGTACTGATGACCAGGAGGCAGCAGAAACAATTAATAATCGTTTACGCAAAATGGAGAAGAAAATGTCAGAGATTGACAGGTATTGGACCGAAATGGAGCAAACTGGACAGCCACCCTCTGTTCAGCCAAAAATACAACATTCTTTTCAACCTCCTTCTCCTCAGAAGAGTTCCACTTTACCCAGAAGGACTCAATCTCAGTCCCTAACCCACAAGACTAGTGTACCCTACCCCCAACCCCAATCTCTGCCCAATAAAGGACAAAGTCAGACTTTGCCAAATCACAGAAGCCATTCCAGACCAGATTCTACACGCAGAAGGCAACCAATTCCTAGAGCACCCAGAAGATGGACATCTGAGGTCAGTCAGGTGCCATTAGGGTCACAAGCTGACTCCAGTCATCCTAGGTCATCAGGCTCAAGGCCATATCATAGTCATCATCCTTCATTGGTTGGTATGGAACCTCCAGTTCAGCCAAGGTCATTTGAAGGTCATCAGTCACAACCATACATGTCATACCCTTCTGAAGATGATTCAGTAAGACCACGGGCTATACAACCTACTTATGCTAGCTCACGGGACTTGGATATAGGTCCACAGTATGAGAATGTGCCAATCTCTCGTGAAGATTTAGATGATAGTGATAATACACATGGTGTGCGTGAGGAAACTCCCGAGATGATGCAGGTACAAGTAGAGCTAGTCCAGGTTCTGCAGAATCGACGAACTGGTCAGAGAGAGACCTGGGAAGAGCAGCTTCTTCGTGAGATGGAACAGGTATGTTAAACATTTGCTCATATATAAATGTTGTCACTTATAATCATACATATAGCTTATTCCATCTGGGAGCAATGTTTGGGGCAAATTTATTTGTCATAGTTGTATTGTTTGTCTTCATGTGATTATTGCTGACATTGCTTATGTCATTACATGCTCATCTTAAATGACCATTATTCCAGTGGCACAGAAATCATGGACATTCAGGAAGAACACATTTGTCATAATATGCCAGGACCCATGAAATATGTGGATGGAAGAATCACAGTGTACCAGTTTGCTTTGAAGAAAAATTAACAAGAACAATACTTCCAATGCGAAAGTAAATTTTTAAAATCCATTTTTAAAGAGACACTTCAAATAACAGTAATTATGGTGCACAGTGAATACACTCATTTTTTTATGGAAACCATTGTCTTGCAGATTTTGTGGTTGCAAAGAAACCATTTAGAGACTCATTATGACTCTATGGTCTTGAGCTAATTAACAGAAAAGAGCAGAAAACCAAAAAGTTTTGTATGATTCACGAAATAATTTATTTCTCTAGCATATAAAGTAAAAATTTTAAAAAGGACTTACAGTAATGCGAATTAAATCCCAAATAGTCCAAAGAGTTCTGTCACCAATCCTAATGAATAAAGTTCTAATTAAATTGCAGTGGTGTTCGAAACAAGATGTAGCACTAGAGGCTTCGATGTATCTGTAGCCTTGAATGTACTAATGTACCAGTAGCCTGAAGTATGATGATGCACTAACAGTCTTTCTATTAGTCACATTAATAAAATCAAAGATGTCCTTGTCTGAATTCACTATAATTCCAAGTTAATGTTTCTGTCCAAGAATATCATTTAAAAGCGCTTTGTATTTCAGGGGAATAATAATTTGAATAAATAATTTCACTCAAATCAAATTCTGAACACAGTGATATAAATAATTCTGCTACAAGATGTTAAAGCAAGAATGAGTATTTTCTTAAGATGACAAGATTATAAACCCCTCTACCTGACCTAGGTCACAGTTAGAATTTTCTGGAAATACAATATGTATTTAGCAGAATCGTTTATTCTAGAACACTCTGGTTTATTTCCAAGATAAAATCTGTTAATAAAGTTATAATAAAGAACACAGTAAATATAACGTCCTTGCTCGGATCAAAATAATGTTCCTAATACTTAACCCACCATCAGGAGGTTGCGGGTTTGAACCTCGGCCGAAGTCATGCCAAAGACTTATAAAAATGATATTAGCAGCTGCCTTGCTTGGTGCTCAGCATTAAAAGGTTAGTTTTAGGACTGGTCAGCCTTGTCTCAGGATAATGTGACTGGGTGGGATGTGATACCATGTCTGTGGCAAGATGCCCCTGTGCTAGACATCAGTATAAACTGCCACACTGCAGACATCTTAGCGATATGACTCAAACTGTTAAAATTACATTAATATTTGAAATCAAATGCATACGTAACCCACACTCATATCAAAATATTAACTATGTTTACCAAAATAAAATAACTGGTCAGGTAGACAATGAACTTGATTTTGGACAAGGTCAAGTCCAAAATACAGGTATACACAGCACACAATCATGGAGCCAAAAAATAGTAAAAAATATACACAACACTCAAAATTACTGATCTTTTAGTGGAAACAAAAAGACCTTTCCTCAGACCTTGAATTTGAATGACAACAAAACCAGCAACAGATATAAATTTTTACCAAAACCACTGAATTAATATCCAGGAAAACAAATGGTGTCACTGTATATTAACCTTAATTATTCAGGTGACCATTCATTGTTGTTATGGATTGACTTCATTATCTCAGTGACCATTCATTGTTGTTATGGATTGACTTCATTATCTGAGTGACCATTCATTGTTGTTATGGATTGACTTCATTATCTCAGTGACCATTCATTGTTGTTATGGATTGACTTCATTATCTGAGTGACTATTCATTGTTGTTATGGATTGACTTCATTATCTCTGTGACCATTCATTGTTGTTATGGATTGACTTCATTATCTTGGTGACCATTCATTTATGTTAAAGATTGACTTCATTTTCTTGGTGACCATTCATTATTATTAAGCATTGACTTCATTATCTTGGTGACCATTCATTGTTATGGATTGACTTCATTTTCTTGGTGATCATTCATTGTTGTTATGGACTGACTTCATTATCTTGGTGACCTTTCATTGTTGTTATGGATTGAGTTTGTTATCTTGGTGACCATTCCTTGTTGTTATGGATTGACTTCATTATCTTGGTGACCATTCATTGTTGTTATGGATTGACTTCATTATCTCAGTGATCATTCATTGTTGTTATGGATTGATTTCATTATGACCATTCATTATCGTTATGGGTTGACTTCATTATCTAATTGACCATTCAATTCTGTTTTAGGTGACCATTCAGTGCTGTTATGGATTGACTTCATTATCTAAGTAACCATTCAGTGCTGTTATGGATAGACTTCATTATCTAGGTGACCATTTATTTCTGTTCTCAATGACCATTCAGTGCTGTTATGGATTGACTTCATTATCTTGGTGACCATTGATTTTTTTATGTGGATTAACTTCATTCTCTAGGTAATCATTCAGTTCTTTTATTGATTGATTTCATTATGTAGGTGCTGTTCTTGGTGACCATTAAGTGCTGTTAAGGATTGACTTCATTGTTTAGGTGACCAGAGAGTCCGTTCTAGAAGAGCATTCAGTACTGTTCTAGATGACCATTCAATCCTTTTAAAAAAGGAATGACTTCATTGTTTAGGTGACCATAGAGTCCATTGTAGAAGACCATTGAGTAGTGTTCTAGATGACCATTCAGTCCTGTGAAAAAAGGAATGAGTTCATTGTTTAGGTGACCATTCAGTGCTGTTCTAGATGACCATTGAGGACTGACTTCATTATTTACTGTATATATTTACTTTTATGTCAGATTGACTATACATTGATTCCCCATTTTAGGCCACACAAAGTTCTGTGATCCTCCTGTTGATATGAGAAGAAAGATTTTAAGCGACATATAGCATTATTGTATGGACTGTGTATTCAGTTATTCAGATAAAGAATATGGGAAATACTGTGATTTTTATATTATTGTATGGACTATTTATTCAGTTACTTAAATAAAGAATATGGGAAATACTGTGATTTTTGTTTTGCCATTTATCTAGTCACATTTAAATTCTTTGCTTAACATGTTCCATATTCATAGCCCTATCCAAAATACAGCCTCAAGTCCAGCCTCTGCTTAGTACTTTTGCATCAAATATATGCAATACATTTTCACAGGAATTAGACAGATGTTTATGTTTATCATAGACCTGTTTGCATGCAGACTCAACCAAATACATGTTGCTGTATTCTTTTTGCAGACAGCTCAAACAAATACTCTTACAATTGCTTCCTTGGTTATCAGACAAGTTTAATATTGCTCTAATGATGGATGAAGTAATGAAAAAGCACAATCACTTAACTAGTATCTGTAGGAGTGAAACCTACATGCAGTACTTGTACATTCATGCTTATTGTCACTTAAAGGCAATACATCTGGTACTGTACATTCATGCTTATTGTCAGTTAATGGCAATACATCTGGCACTGTACATTTATACTTATTGTCAGTTAATGGCAATACATCTGGTACTGTACATTCATGCTTATTGTCAGTTAATGGCAATACTTTGGGTACTGTACATTCATGCTTATTGTCAGTTAATGATGATACATGTGGTACTGTACATTCATGCTTATTGTCAGTTAATGGCAATACATCTGGTACTGTACATTCATGCTTATTGTCAGTTAATGGCAATACATCGGGTACTGTACATTCATGCTTATTGTCAGTTAATGGCAATACATCTGGTACTGTACAATGCTTATTGTCAGTTAATGATGATACATCTGGTACTGTACATTCATGCTTATTGTCAGTTAATAGCAATACATCTGGTACTGTACATTCATGCTTATTGTCAGTTAATGGCAATACATCTGGTACTGTACATTCTTTCAGTCCAAATGATAAATATTGCAAAACTCGTCTAGACAATCAGTTGAATATAAAACTCTTCTAGACTTTTATCGATTGAATATATAACTCTTCTAGACTTTTATCAATTGAATATAAAACTCTTGTAGACTATCAATTGAATATAAAACTCTTCTAGACTATCAATTGAATATAAAACTCTTCTAGACTATCAATTGAATATAAAACTCTTCTAGACTATCAACTGAATATAAAACTCTTCTAGACTTTTATCAGTTGAATATAAAACTCTTCTAGACTTTTATCAATTAAATATTTTTTTATTATCAGAGCAATCCAGGCTCATTAAACATTTTACTGAATTTAGTTCATGATAATTATGACCACGTTATACTATAAAACCAAAAGTAGAAATAATAAGAAAAAAAGAACAGTCAGTTAATAGCCCAGTTGATTACAAATTATTAAAATACAAAATTCGTTGCTGAGCAGCAGTTTACTTATTTACTTCTGAATTAAGAGCAGTATCACCTATCTTTTTCTGAAGGAAGATAATTGTATTACATTTAAATAATGCATATGAGAGTCAGGGTCATTTTCTTAATTAGTGAATAAAGCTACTGGTTATGTCAATCAAAAGTTACTATGCATAATTTGAAATTCTCATTTTCACAGAAAATAAACTAATTTTATTACAAATTTATGGAAGATGCTTAATCTCATTGCATTTGTAAGTCCATATTACAAGTCCAAAATTTAGCAAGCTAGTTGTTTCATTTTGTGAGAACAATAGACATTTTCATTCAGAAGTTAATGTTTTTGGGGGGCTCAGGAAGAAATTTCCCAAGCACTCATCCCTGGGTTGAGTGTGTTACAAGAGTTACTTGTCCCTGTCCTCATTATGCTTGGCACTTCCCTAATACACTGCTTATGATTTTAGTAAAGAGCCAAAGGTACCTGATGCAAGCTTGCTACTTAAATGGGCAGGACAGTGAAAATATTATGTTTTAATGAGTCCTTAGATAAACACATTGCACACTGTTTGTAACCTGAAAAAATATTATGTTTAATGAGTCCTAAAATAAACACATGACACACTGTTTGTAACATGACACACTGTTTGTAACATGACACACATGACACACTGTTAAGAACTTGAAAAATTGTATCTGCACATATAGCAATTAATTTCTTGTAGTGAAACCTTTCAGTTGTTTAGGTGTCATAATTTTCCTTTTTCAATGAGCTATCACACATGTTTATAGTTAGATATGGAAGTCTGTTTCCACCAGCTTCTATACTCTGTTTTGAGTCAGTCTTTCATTCTCAAGAGCTGCATGCATATAGGCACCATAAAAAGGAAGATTGCTGGTTATGTAAAAAAAATTCAGCTATTGTCTTGACATGGCCTGTCTTATAAATAGATTAGAACATGTGTGAAAGTTGGTTGGAATCAGTTGAGACAATTAAAATACTCATTTCCTTTGTAAATTGGCAAATTTATTTTTGTGAAAAGTAATTACATTGGTATAGAACTATCTGCTGGCATCTTCAATTTGGCATGGCTGTATTAGTAAAGCTTCAGTCTTGAAAATTCCAGTGTCCTTTGGCAATACTGATGAAACATTACACAAATTTTGATATCTCTTATGTCTGACTCCTAAAGATGTGTGATTGCTCTTTGAAAGGGAACCTTCCTCCACAGCATAATGACTTATAAATAGTTCAGAAGTGTCATTGTAAATGCAACAATGATTATGATGAAATTGGGTGCTAAGTGTGAAACAGCCACATGTTTATGATATTTACCCATTTCAGTATCAAGCTACCATGAGGTACCTGTGTATAAAAAGTTGTTTCCTTTGCAACATGTTCTTGACTGATGATGAGTAGACAGATGAGGCATAAGTTATTTACACTTGACCCATGCCAGATGTTAGGCAATTATGAAGTTTGGCATTGTGAAGTTTGGCACTTGTTAATGGTAAAAATGCACTCCAGTTTATAGTCAAGGTGTGTTTCTCCTTGGCCAAAGGACAAGTATCTAATGTAGTAACATTTTACTTGGCCCATGTAGTAACATTTTACTTGGACCATGGAGTAACATTTTACCTGGCCCATCTAGTAACATTTTACTTGGACCATGGAGTAACATTTTACCTGGCCCATGTAGTAACATTTTACTTGGACCATGTAGGAACATTTTACTTGGACCATGGAGTAACATTTTACCTGGCCCATGTAGTAACATTTTACTTGGCCTATGTAGTAACATTTTACTTGGCCCATGGAGTAACATTTTACCTGGCCCATGTAGTAACATTTTACTTGGACCATGTAGTAACATTTTACTTGGACCATGTAGTAACATTTTACTTGGCCCATGTAGTAACATTTTACCTGGCCCATGTAGTAACATTTTACTTGGACCATGTAGTAACATTTTACATGGACCATGTAGTAACATTTTACTTGGCCCATGTAGTAACATTTTACTTGGACCATGGAGTAACATTTTACTTGGCCCATGTAGTAACATTTTACTTGGACCATGTAGTAACATTTTACTTGGCCCATGTAGTAACAATTTACTTAGTGGCAAGTGCCTTAGATCACTTTGCCACCTGGGCCCCCCTCTATCTAAGGGATGAAGCTGAAGGTAAAACTTGTGTACTCACTATATTATTTTAAAACTTGTGTACTCAGAACATTAGTTTATGACTTGTGTACTATCTACATTAGTTTAAGCCTTGAGTACTCACTGCATTAGTTTAAGACTTGTGTACATGTACAATCTACATTAGTTTAAGACTTTTGTACACAGGACATTAGTTTCAGACTAGTGTACTCGGAACATTAGTTTAAGACTTGTGTACTCGGAACTTAGTTAAAAAATCTTTTGTCACATAACATTAAAGATCTTCCATTTATTCCATGTCATGATGTTGGTATGTGTATTGCAAAAGCATAGCACTTGATTTTTTTTAACATGACATAATGCTAATTAAGGTGAGTGTTACAAAATTCATGCGTCAAGACTTTTGTCTCTTAAGACCAGTGCTCTTCTATAACACTAGTCCTTCAAGTCCGGTTTGTTCCTCTGTGGTCATTCACATATGATAGTATTAATTTCTGGGTGATACGTTACAAATTATAGTGTAGTTAGAAGAAAAAAGATAAGAAAAAAGAAGCATACATTTTTGTTCAGCTTTTTTTCTTCTATTTATAACATAGTTGTACCCCTGAGCAGTGTTTATGCAAATTGAATGTGATGATTGTGAATCTATAAAATACAGAATGCCCAGTAACTGGTTGGCACACAGTACAGAACACAGATTGATGGCTTCCTAATCATGATGAGTTCATACACTTAGAAATTCTTACTTCATTACTCATCAGATGGGATGTATCGCAGTTGATGTCTGATGTACTCCTTGATCTAATACCCTCCACTTGCTGAATTGAATTTAACACAGGCTGAATATAATTTAACACACAGGCTGAATATAATTTAACAAACAGGCTGAATAGAATTAAAACACAAGCTGAATATAATTTAACAAACAGGCTGAATAGAATTAAAACACAGGCTGAATAGAATTTAGCGTAAAGGTTGAATAGAGTTAACACACAGACCCAGTCTCAGTCCATTTGCCTAATTTACAATTACAAGCATGTAACTTTAAAAAATATGTATGCATCTGTGAATAAACCTTAGTTAACAATATGTAAAATGTCAGGTTTGGAATCAGTTTGCTAACTTTAACAATAGGCATTTTCACACTGCACAGATAAATTTGTACTTTATACTTTTATATGTCTACTATATTATTGTTTACAAGGACATGCATAGTTTTGTGTCAACTATGTTTTTGTCTTTAAGGACATGCATAGTTTTATGCGTCTACGACAGAGGTGGGCACACTTTCCAGTGCAAGTGCCACATACACAAATTTACACCTTGTCGCGGGCCGCATAGTTCATTAAGTTAAATAATTCATGTTTGAAATAGCAAAAACAAAAGGTTTTTCTAAATAACATCTAATTAATTTACAGTTGTTAATATTTAGTTTGCCCACCCCTGGTCTACTGTATTGTTTATAAGGACATGCTTAGATTATGTGTCTGCTGTATTGTTTATAAGGACATGCATATTTTTATGTCTACTGTATTGTTTATAAGGACATGCATAATTTATGTGTTTGCTGTATTGTTTATAAGGACATGCATAGTTTATTGTCTACCGTATTGTTTATAAGGACATGCTTAGATTATGTGTCAACTGTATTGTTTATAAGGACATGCATATTTTTATGTCTACTGTATTGTTTTTAAGGACATGCATAATTTATGTGTCTGCTGTATTGTTTATATGGACATGCGTAGTTTATGTGTCTACTGTATTGTTTATAAGGACATGCATGGTTTATGTGTCTACTGTATTGTTTATATGGACATGCGTAGTTTATGTGTCTACTGTATTGTTTATAAGGACATGCATATTTTTATGTCTACTGTATTGTTTATAAGGACATGCATAATTTATATGTCTGCTGTATTGTTTAAATGGACATGCGTAGTTTATGTGTCTACTGTATTGTTTATAAAGACGTGCATATTTTTATGTCTACTGTATTGTTTATAAGGACATGCATAATTTATGTGTCTGCTGTATTGTTTATATGGACATGCATAGTTTATGTGTCTACTGTATTGTTTATAAGGACATGCATGGTTTATGTGTCTACTGTATTGTTTATATGGACATGCATAGTTTATGTGTCTACTGTATTGTTTATAAGGACATGCATATTTTTATGTCTACTGTATTGTTTATAAGGACATGCATAATTTATATGTCTGCTGTATTGTTTAAATGGACATGCGTAGTTTATGTGTCTACTGTATTGTTTATAAAGACGTGCATATTTTTATGTCTACTGTATTGTTTATAAGGACATGCATAATTTATGTGTCTGCTGTATTGTTTATATGGACATGCATAGTTTATGTGTCTACTGTATTGTTTATAAGGACAGGCATATTTTTATGTCTACTGTATTGTTTATATGGACATATATATTTTTATGTCTACTATATTGTTTATAAGGACATGCATATTTTTATGTCTACTGTATTGTTTATAAGGACATGCATGGTTTATGTGTCTGCTGTATTGTTTATATGGACATGCATAGCTTATGTGTCTACTGTATTGTTTATAAGGACATGCATGGTTTATGTGTCTGCTGTATTGTTTATATGGACATGCATAGCTTATGTGTCTACTGTATTGTTTATATGGACATGCATAGTTTATGTGTCTACTGTATTGTTTATAAGGACAGGCATATTTTTATGTCTACTGTATTGTTTATAAGGACATGCATAATTTATGTGTCTGCTGTATTGTTTATATGGACATGTGTAGTTTATGTGTCTACTGTAGTGTTTATAAGGACAGGCATATTTTTATGTCTACTGTATTGTTTATAAGGACATGCATAATTTATGTGTCTGCTGTATTGTTTATATGGACATGTGTAGTTTATGTGTCTACTGTATTATTTATAAGGATGTGCATAGTTTATGTGTCTACTGTATTGTTTATATGGACATATATATTTTTATGTCTACTATATTGTTTATAAGGACATGCATATTTTTATGTCTACTGTATTGTTTATAAGGACATGCATGGTTTATGTGTCTGCTGTATTGTTTATATGGACATGCATAGCTTATGTGTCTACTGTATTGTTTATAAGGACATGCATGGTTTATGTGTCTACTGTATTGTTTATAAGGACATGCCTTGTTTTTGTCTTCTGTGTTATTGTTTATAAATACATGCATAGTTTATGTGTCAAAAGTTCATTGTTTATAAGGATGTTTTAGAACACTTATTTACTGTTTGATAACCAGATTGTCTTGATATTAACAACAATAATAAACCTCAACAAAAATCTGTTTAGTTGGTTTCAGTGACCGTGACATTAATGCCACAGGATCCATTATGCAGTAAAGGCAGTGGAATCGGATAAATCATAGCTCTGAGTCATGTTGGAAACATTTGTGTAATTTGAAAGACTCCTTCAGTACCTGAATATTTCTTTTATATGTAACTTATCTCCAGGGCTCTACAGTAATTTTCTTTCCATGTAATCCATATTCTGATCCAGTTTCAGTCAAAATATGGAATATGGGTTTTATATCATCCAAATGCCAGATGAATGGGTGAGATTGACGAGATGATCATGCATTTGAGTGACAAATTTGTATTGTGGGTGTTATTATCAAGATCATTGATGACTTTGATTATGATCAGAAGACTGTGCATATTAATTATGCCATTATTTTTTAAAAGAATGTTATCAGAATATTGTGAAAAAGGTAAAGTTTGGGAATAGTTTCAGTACTGTAAAGTTATAGAAGCCAGTTGAGGGATATCACTCTCACTTGGGCGTCTTGTTTGTTATGCCTGTGGGATTGTATTTGAGGCCAGGCTGCCAGACAAATAGGTTTAATGCTTTTTATATATGCTTCTTATATCATACAACTTTTCCCCTGCCATGTTCTCCAACTATGAAATAGTTGTACATTTCATATTTACCCCAACCCAACCCCACTGACATTTGGGGTGGGTGCCAGGAATAGCATTCTTTTTGCAGATAGATACCATGTGGCCGATATAGCAACTTGGTTTCATGAATTTCCACTCAGCAAGTTAGTTATTAGGATACGTGATTAGGGATATATGGATGGATGGATAGAAGGAGAGTAATAACACTCCCTACATGCTTGATGTATATATGTTATAGTGAAACGTGTGTACAAAGGACAGTCAAGGGACATAACAAAATTGTCCTTTAAAGACAGGTATCCTTTATATTAGGCTTGATTCAAACAATATAATACTTCTTTCAGATGAGTATTTTTGGGAACTTTATGGACACATGCTTCTGGTTTCTAATCTTAGGTCTGTCATCACTCATGTAATTATTGCTGCCAATTTTTTCTTTAGATTTAGCAATTGCTGTTTATAGCAGATGAAAAAATAATATATGGCCAGGTATAAATAAAGCAAAAATAGTTATATCGTTTTGTTAATGTTTTATGCAAATGTTGCCTTTTTGTGGTACTATTAATAACACATGGTTCATGCAACCTTGAAAACTCCTTGAATTTGAGGAGTTGCCTTGAAAACTCCTTGAATTTGAGGAGTTGCCTTGAAAACTCCTTGAATCTAGCATTTATTTTAAAAAGTCCTTTAATTTCCAAAAAGTTTGTTTATCCTTGAATAATACTTGAATTAGCTTAAAACTTTCATTTTGCTAAAAACTCCTTGAATTTATCAAAGGAAATACAAATGATTGAAACAATAAAATATATTACTTTTTAATTCAGAGTTTGCTGTTCACTTATTTTACTAAAGTTTCGAACAAATTTAATGAAATGTTATTTAAGATACAGTTGGATCAAATAGCACAATACCGGTAGTTAACAAAATAATGCATGGAGAAGGTTCTATTTCTGTAAGACCAAACATTCCTTGAAGTCCTGTGAACCGTTTGAAAGCATTTGAAGTCCTGTAAACCCCTTGAAAGCATTTAGAAGTCCTGTAAACTCCTTGAAAGCATTTGAAGTCCTGTAAACTCCTTGAAAGCATTTAGAAGTCCTGTAAATGCCTTGAAAGCATTTAGAAGTCCTGTAAACTCCTTGAAAGCATTTGAAGTCCTGTAAACCCCTTGAAAGCATTTAGAAGCCCTGTAAACTCCTTGAAAGCATTTGGAAGTCCTGTAAACTCTTTGAAAGCATTTGGAAGTCCTGTAAACCCTTTGAAAGCATTTGGAAGCCCTGTAAACTCCTTGAAAGCATTTGGAAGTCCTGTAAACTCTTTGAAAGCATTTGGAAGTCCTGTAAACCCTTTGAAAGCATTTGGAAGTCCTGTAAACTCCTTGAAAGCATTTGGAAGTCCTGTAAACTCTTTGAAAGCATTTGGAAGTCCTGTAAACTCCATGAAAGCATTTAGAAGTCCTGTAAACCCCTTGAAAGCATTTAGAAGTCCTGTAAACTCCTTGAAAGCATTTGAAGTCCTGTAAACTCCTTGAAAGCATTTGGAAGTCCTGTAAACCCCTTGAAAGCATTTGGAAGTCCTGTAAACTCCTTGAAAGCATTTGGAATAAAGCTGTACCGATGTCACTTTTTACCGATTATGCCGATACTGCGTATAGCCAATTATTAAAATTGCCGATTATTTCATTATTATTTGTTTTATAACAATGACTGGTTCAGAAACATAAACCTATTAGTGTAATGCAAGCAGTGTGAGTTATAACAAGGTTGTTTATGCGGCAAGTGAATTTGAACTTCTATACAAAAACAAACAGAAACCGGATAAGAAGTACATTGCTATTTATAGAAAACAACTATCACACAAACATGAAACTTGAAGTTTTTTAAAACTAACACTGATCAAACTTATGGTTTGCCAATTCAAGATATAAATGAATGAAAATGTATTAAACTTACGTTTAATGATGCAGGTCGCCATTACTAGATTTCAATAAATGACTAAAAAATGTTAACAATGATGGGCCAATAATAATTAAAATTAATAATATGCATACTTTAAGATTAAAGTTAGACATTGCTGTATGCTGGCTGCAGCTAATACTTAAAGCTTAGTTGAGGTAGGTTGTATTTAATCAACAGTAACATTTCTCCCTTTTCGCAGAAGAACGATCAACAATGATCCGAAAAAATCTGGCATGCTCCACTAAACAGCTGCTTGCTCGGAACGCTTGAAGCTGGTGCAGACATATAGTGTCTAGCTAATTTGGCCAAGTTGGGGAACTGAAACATGTGAGCATTCCACCAGCCGTATATGTCTTCTTCTCGTGGCAACGGAGGGCTAGCCAGATACAATTTAAGCATTGCGTCACCAGTGTCATCCATGTGGGTTGTTTCATTGATGGTACGGACAGGTTTGTCACAGGCCACAGAAACACAAAAAACAAATCCCAGAGATGCGATGTTGATGGTCCAGTGGCATTTGTTTAAGTTTCATTTTTTCTTTTTTTTGGTTGGGGGTTCCTTCTGCTTGTCAGCTGATGCAACTATGATGCATTCTGCTCTAAGCCATTCTTTCATTCTGGTCACAAGTAATCCTTCGCTGAATAGGCTATGTTTGAATCGTGGATCCAAGATGGTGACCAAGACAAGCTTCTTGTTGCTGGCAACATCAGCAAAGCATTTGTTTAGTGATGTCAACATGTCACAGTGCATTGTCTGAATACCTTGACTCACTTCATGCTCTCGAGCCAGCAACATTCGGAGCATTTTCAGCATAGGAAGAATAACGGATACTGATATTTGGCTATCACTTACTTCCTTGGTAATGTCCGCAAATTTGCCTAACGTGTCCACAGTATTGTCAATCAAGACCCACTGTTGGGCTGTTCGGCTAGGCAGGTCATACAGAGTAGTGTAAGCCCTCAAGACTTGTTTTTGTTCATATAACAAAACCAACATATCATATGTAGAATTCCAGTGTGTCTGGACATCCTGGATGTGTTTCTTATGGGCAGTGCCAAATTTTTCCTGCTACTGTTTGAGCTGCTGTTGTGCCAGGATGGAGTGCTGGAACTAGCTATGGATCGCGAGATCACCAAAATATCTTTGACAGCTTGTTGCGACAGAATGCCATTGCTGACAACAACCTGCAGCGTGTGTGCAAAACAGCTGATTTTTCGAATTCAGCCAGATGCATTGCTTTAACCATGTTTGCACCTCCGTCATGCAGAAGAACATGGATATGAGTTTTGGGAATGTTGTATTCCTCGCATAATTTGTCCAGTTTGCTTGCCAAATATTCTCTTGTGTGTGATTCATCAAGTGGCATTGCTGCTAAAATCACCTGTTTCCTTTGAAAGTCTTCCGTCAGCCAGTGTGCCATAAGACTCAACAAGGCTGTGCCGATGGATGGGTCTGATTGTGCATCAGAGGTCAAACTAAGTTCAGATTGGGCAGAAACTAAATCATGCACCTTGCTTTCTATCATCTTATACATGTCAGATATCAAAGATGTGGAATTTTATAGCGTGGTTCTGCCTTGGCCATCAGACTTTTTAAAAACAAGTCTTCAACAATGGAAAATGGTTGCACAGCCATGAACTCTGCAATAGTTTGTTCCGACTAATAGCTCTCGGGTCGTCAGATGCAAATGGCTGCTTCTGGTCCAGCATGGCATCAGTAGTCAGAGTATGAGGAGTTGCTGCAGCTGCTGAGGTTAACTGTGCAGCATCCTTTCTTTTTTATCTGCCAGAAACAGGCCATGTTCGACGAAGTGAGTGCAGCACAAGTGCTGGACAAGATTTGATGTATAGTTTTTAGAATCATTTCCACATCTGGAAATGCATGCTTTGCAAAATGTGCAATCGACTGCGTTTAGTTTGAAGTAATTCCAGACTAAACTTGAGTGTTTCAAGTTCGACATTATGCATAGGCTTGGTAGTATATTTAATAGTGTACATTAGCTAGTCAATATTAATCCAAATGATTCATGCTCTTGAAACAATGTTTTAAGTCAGGTAAGTTACTACTAAGTTGTCCATATGGCTGGATGGATGCACGCATCATGCTGCGAGTCGTGCTGAAGTAGCTCAGCAGCTGGGTTATCCAGGGGTAACGTCGCTGGTGCTGGCATGCCAGTATCAATGCTGCATAATATTTGTATGTCAGTGTTCAGCTGCTTCAGCATCCAACCGTTATTCGTTGATTAGTAGCATTGCAGGACTGGTTAAAGAACAGATTAACTATAGTGAGTTATAGTTTAATAGTAGTTGGAAATTTCGCTAGCTATCTAATCTGCCTAGCTATCATCTAATGTGTATGCTGGAAGTTCAACAGCCACATGAGGCCTCATTGGCTGGTTGGCTGCTGTGACTTTTATGAGTGCATGAATGGTATTGATGATTTGTTGTGTGCAGACAATCAGCAGTAGTTTACAGCAAGTGTGTTAAAAAGTATTTACTTTTAAGAATATACTGTCTTTCAATTAAACCCCAAATCAAATGTTTCTTCCTTAATTTCTACATTTTAATTCTGATTTAAAATTCAAGCCATGTCAAGATGAATGTTATGATTAAATTTATAGTTTGGAAATTTGTTTACATTGGCACCGATTATTTTGGCCGATACGGATTATACCGATTGTTCTAATAATCGGCCCAATTGTGAGTATGGCCGGTTAATCGGTACAGCTTTAATTTGGAAGTCCTGTAAACTCCTTGAAAGCATTTGGAAGTCCTGTAAACTGCAGGGCTGTTTGAACCATGCAGTAATAGAGTTATTATTGTGTCCTTTTTGTTTTGAAAAGAAGTCAGTCTTAGAACAAGTCCTTAATATGAGACCGAATATCTGCAGTCAACAAATAAAAATGTTTATTCATCTAATAAAATATAAATTCAGGCTGCGTTATAATAATTCTGTTCCATGTGTTATTTATGGTACCTAGAATGAGGGAGCTGCAGTAGCTCAGGGGTTAGCATACCAGACTAAAGATCAAAAGGGTGGGGGGTTCAAACCTTCCATCGGACCAACCAGGGTCAGCTAACATGGTGTCTTTTGGTAAGGCACTTTTCTCCTATTGCCTTGGCATTAAATAGCCTACTTGTGTTGCTGTGCCATTAAGCACTAAACCAAACCTTGAACCAGTTTCACATTGAATTAAAGTCATGTTAAAGTTGTAAAGGCTAGGAATCTTTTTCAGCATATTTATGAACACTGTCATTAGTAAAGTTACAGAAATCATTTAATATTTCATCCTTGACCACATGCCTCCAGGGGCCCCGAGTGGCCGAGTGGTCTAAAGCGCTCTCCGTTACGGATCACTGCCATCTCACCTCTGTCTGTGTGAGTTCGAGTCTAGGATTCGGCTAATGTGGGTATGTGAGAAAGCTTGCCAGTAACTTCTCGTGGGTCGGTGGTTCTTCCTGGGGTTTTCCTGGGTTCTTCCTCCACCATTAATACTGGCCGCCATGTATAGCCTATCGTGTGCTGAAAAATGGCATTAAACCCCACAACAACAACAACAACAACATGCCTCCAAGCATACTTTGGCAGCTGAATCTCAGGCTGTATGCTCATTTTAAGAAATTCACATCACAAAATGTTTTTATCTGTCATTACTGGTATATATTATCAACTGTCCAAGCAGTGATTCCAAAACACAGATCAGATTGAGGAAGGGATACATACCTATCACCATGAAAATGGAGGAACTGTCTACTTACTTGTTCATTCTTTGAAGATATACACATGTTGTTGTAGGGTTTAATGCCATTTTTCAGCACACAATAGGCTATACATGGCGGCCAGTATTAATGAAGGAGGAAGAACCTGGGAAAACCCCGGAAAGAACCACCGACCCTCGAGAAGCTACTGGCAAGCTTTCTCACATACCCACATAGGCTGAATCCGAGACTCGAACCCACGCAGACAGAGGTGAGATGGCAGTGATCTGTAACGGAGAGTGCTTTAGACCACTTGGCCACTTGGGGCCCCAGATATACACATACTTTTCAGAATCTGAATACTTATTATCTTTGTAATTTAAAAAGAAATGCTAAACTTTTATTTGATTAAGATGACTTTTTTGTAATGGAGAAAGGGAAGATTATGGTTCCAATCCAGTAACATATATTATGGATGTGAATGGATTAAGGGAAAGATTATAACATGCAGAAATAAATGACTTTTGATTGGAATATTTCAAACAAAAAAATGTTGTGGCCACCAGATGGTTCTGATTGCAATAGCTAGATTTTATTAGTTTTGAAATCAGTTATGTGTGACTTTATTGATCAAAAATTCAGTCCAGATTAGACAGGTGTATGCTATATAAAGATATTTATAGGAAGATTTTCATGGTGATTCATTATGAACAGGTGGATAAACATATAAATGAGAATAGACTTTATTAAGCTGTAATTTGTCTGTTTTCCACAGGATGGGCTACATTGTGTAACTACAGTGAAAGGTAGTATGTTGGTTGGTGGTAAAATGTAGATCTTTGGAATTTGCTGGAACCAGTCTGTTATCATGTTTTATATCATTCCTTTCAATGTGGGAAGGGAAACCCATCAACTGATGTGTTTGTTTTGTAGCTTTCTGCGCAATTGCATTACAGTACATTTTGTGTCTGCTTCAGACCTGTCTGTTATACATCAGATCTAAAATCCCTGGTTGTGTGTAATAGAGGGCCCACTTGTTATGCATGAATTTGGCACATTATCTTGTCACTGACTTTATGATGATGATGGTGTGGTTATAAACATGAAATAAATAATATAATTTAAGGAAAGGAAAGTTGGGGAAAGGGGTAGTTTGGAGGGCTTTCAAGTTTGTACAGCTGATGCTAATCCAGCATCAGATATTGCTGTTAATGACGATAGAAAAGTCTTCAAATGACTCCTTTTCAAAACTGCTAAATAGAATTTGACTAAATTTGAAAGATTTAATAAAAGGATTACAGATTTGTTCAAATGATCCCATCATGCTGTCGAGTATGGCCACCAGTACTAAATATAGAAAATCTTTAAACAGCTTCTAAAAAGACCTCATCAAACCATTCATGCATGAAAGCCTTTCAAATTCATACAGGTGATAGCTATCCACCATCAAATATGACCAAAATTACTAAAATTAGAAAACCCTTAAATGACTTCTCATAAAACCCTCAGCAGAGTTTGACTAAATTTTGCTTTAAGCATCCTGGCATGAACAGGTTTAGCCTTCAGATATGGTCGCCATTACTAAAAATAGAAACAACTTAAACAGCATCTTGTTAAAAACATCTCAACATAAAGAGCTAGGGCTTACAAGAATATAAATGAGGCTGATCAAGCATCAAACATGGCTATCTTTATTAACAGTAGATAAACTTTCGAATGACTTCCGATGAGAAGCCACTCAGTAGGGTTTGATTAAATTTGAGAGAAAGAATCTTTACACTTTTTTACAATTGAAGCTGATCTGCCATCAGAGTTGGCTGCCAGTACTAAAATGGAAAATTCTTTAAAAAACTTTTCAAAAACAACATAACTTGAAGAAATGTGGTAGAAGGCATCCTGGCATAAAGATGTTTTAGCATTTGAATAGATGAAGCTGGTCTGTCAAATGTGGACAAAGATTGAAATTATCAAAACCCCATGAAAACCTGTTTTTGTAACATGTGTAGTCAACAGCATTGGAAGAAATTTCTCAGACACCATTCTTCTAACCCAGATTTGGGAGCCTTGAGTGGTCAAAGGTGCTTGTGTTACAGATCACTAGCATCGTATTTCTGTCTGTGTGGGTTCAAGCCTTGACTTGGACAACATCGATATGTGAGAGATCTTGCCAGTAACTTCCTATGGGTTGGTGGTTCTTCCTGGGTTCTTTGTCTACCAAATATACTGGTCACCATGTTCTGGAAGATGGCATTAAACCCACCATATCAGATCAAACCATATCTAACCCAGATTTCTTAAGATGCATTGCATTTGGTTATTAGGTACATGTTATATCCTGATGTTTAAGTGCTGAGTACATTGAAACCCCACTGTAACATGGTGGTCTGAGTGCACAGTGCGATCATGTTATATAGCATATCATGCAATATGTAGATAGGTTAACTGAAGAAAATGTATTGCATGTGCATCATCTCAAGGGGGGGGTAAACTGCAGTCTTCAGTGATGCAGTTACCACTTTAAATTCTTGCATGTTTTACAAGACATTCTTGAAATGTTGATTACTTATTTTGTTTTTTTCTGGTGGAGAATTGTGCAATGTATACATGTATAAGAAGATTGGCAACTGAATATTAGAGTATGTATTGTGAATAACCAATCACATTGTATCTGTAATAGTAACGCCATCAAAAATGTGCATAAAGAAACAAAATTTCCTGAAATTCTGTTAGAATCCAGAATTTGAATCCAGATACTTAATTTCTTGATGATACACTTGACAGACTTGTGAAACACTGTATTTTTTAAAGTATTTCTGTATGATAGATATGTCCACAGAGACTAATTATAAACAGACAATAAAATAGTTATATGTGCTAGATATGTCCACAGACTGATTATAGACAGACAATAAAATATTTATATATGCTATATATGTCCAGAGAGACTGATTATAGACAGACAATAAAATATTTCTATATGCTAGATATGTCCAGAGAGACTGATTATAGATGCACAATAAAATATTTCTTTATGCTATATATGTCCAGAGAGACTGATTTTAGACAGACAATAAAATATTTCTATATGCTAGATATGTCCACAGAGACTGATTATAGACAGGCAATAAAATGCATAAATGAGTCTTTGGGAGTTTTTAAAGGAAAGAAACGTGTATTTAGACTTTAAATTTGTTGTGACTAAAATTTGTACATGGGTCTTGACCCTGCATTGTACATGAGATAATCATTTCAATGGGTGTATGCCACAGCCATGTTACAGAATATACTGTTTGATTTCATGGGTAAAGAGTGTTCTCTAAAACGCCCTGTCAGGACATTTTCTAAAAGCCCTATATTCCCCATAACTTAGTTTATGATGTTAACTAGGATTTTACACTACTGCAGTGTTAGACTGAGCAGAGCAAATATTTCCATGCCAACAACTTACATGTTTCAGTCATTGTTTGGAGTATTGGGTGGCTGAGTTCTTTTAGGCACATACCTATACAGGTTACTTACATCTCACATCTGTCAGAGTGGGTTGGAGTCTTGGCTCAGTCAGTGTGTTTGTGAATGCTTACCAATAGCTTTCCAGGCATTGGTTGTTCTTTATGGGTTCTTCCTCTACTGAATAAAAAAAATAGCATGTCATGTGCTGAAAATGATGTTAAACCCTCAAAACTGAAACAAATTTAGTCATTTTTCAGCATTCCACAAAACACTGTAGCATTTACAGTGACAAAAGTGGCTTGTGTATATGAGTGATTTAAAGCTGGTGTTGGGCAGTGGGGTATATGGCAGTGACCAAGACTGCTCATGAAAATTTCAAGTGGTCAACTTACATCAACAATGGCATTAATTGTCTAGTGTTTGTGCAAATTGTTATCATGCTATGTAATGGTTTATTGAGTAGGCATTGGTGGTGTATTGTTTTCTCCTAAATAGGATATAATGTGGTACTCAGAAATACGAACTTGAATATATTTGTCTTGAGTATGATACAATTACCTCAGAGTCATTTACTCATTTGGCGTATGATTAGTAGAGATAAGGCTTCATGACTTAGGTAAACTGTTGCTTCAGTTGAAAATCATGAGAATAAATCATGTCATGCAGGCCTTTTATGGTCACCTTTTCTATTCTGTTGCTGAATTGTTTAACTTGTCAGGGTTGCTTTCAGTCAGTTCTCAAGGTCTCAAAATACTCTTTAAGCTCATTATAATGCATTTGAGAGTAATGGTTGTTTAAGATTTATTTACTGTTATATCTATGATTCTCTCACTTGTGATGAAGTCGTTGAAGAGTCCATTTAAATGAATTTCTAAGCATTTTAGACCACCACATTGTTTGTTGTTTGGGTGTGTTTGCCATATGACTGAGCAAATAGGTGCTGGCAGTTGTTTGTTGTTTGGGTGTGTTTGCCATATGACTGAGCAAATAGATGTTGGCAGTTATTTACTCAGGATTGAGCAATGACTGTACACAATACATTGAACTCAGATGTGGAGTCGATGACTTTATTTTGATGGTTTAGTAACAATTACGTTTAACAATTATCAGCTTTTTAAGGAGCTAAATAAGCAAGAAATGGTTATGAAATAATATTTTTTCTTAGAGAACACAATACATTTTGCCAAATTATTAAACTTGTTTATTTTGGCATTGGAGATTTGTAGTACTTGAAGAAATTGATGAAATTGTCATAAAAATTTCTGGAGCCATGCTGCAAATTGGCTGTATTCAGATTTTTCCATAATGAAGTGAGTTATGAGTTTCACTGAATTTCATGACATTCAGAGTTCTATGCCCATCCATTTATCTGTAACTTGATGGAGATCACCAAATTTTGGTACATTATTTACTCATATGCACTGTTCAGGTATAATTCTGGCTACTGGCAGAATTCAATCTTTATTTTAATTTTCCTGCCAACTATTTGTTGTTGAAAAGGGTATTCTTAAACAGACTAATTTAAAACATGTTCAAAATCCAAGTGAAAACACTAATATGGTAACCATATGTGTGACCTGTCAGTGTTGTATGTCACCTTTGGTTTACACGAATTTGTTGGGGGATGTGTGTAAAAGGTCAGATTTAAAAAAATTTCCATGACAGTAACATTGTCAATTTTTTTGCACACAACTGATTTTGAACTAATAGCAGAGTGCATATGTGGGTATTGATTAAAATTGAGTCAGAGTGTGTTTGTGGGGTGTTGATTAAAAATGGGCAATATGTTGTTTAAAGCATGGGGATTTTAATTGATTCTTTTGTCAGAGTCTGTACTTGGTTTTTGCATATTGGTCTTCCGGCATTGCCTTCTCATGAGAAAACTATTCCCTACAGTGTTGTCTGCCAGGTATAATGCCCTAGCCCCACCAGACAAGTCAAACAGAACTGTTCCAAGTGGTGTTGTCTGTTTAGTACATGTATATTAGCTCTATCTCACCAGATAACGCTAAGAGAATTGATCCCTATAGTGTTGTCTGTCATGTATAATACCCAAAATCCATCTGACAATACTTGAACAGGTGTGCACAACACAGGGCAAATTAAAATAACACAGAAACCTGGCCCATGAAGAGTAATTAAAGAAATTAGTGTTTGCGGTCCTCAAGTGGTCTTAGAAAATGTAATCTGGCCCTAATGGCTGAAAAGGGTTGAGAACCCCTGTACTAAGTGAATGGTTCTGTATTGTGTTGTCTGCCAGGTATAGTGCCTCAGCCATACCAGACAACAATAAGAACTATTCCCTTTAATGTTGTCTGCCATGTATGTTACTCCAGATCCACCAGAAAACACTTAGAGAACTGTTCCATAAGTTTTAAGAATAGTTCCCAAGACAGAAGGCAATAATAGATGACTGCTGAAATAGTGTAATTTTGATAACCAGGTATGGTATCCCCAGGTAATGGGGAATTCATACGGCCAAAAATAAATCCTTGTACATATAGTTTGTGTATTAAAAGTAGAAAATTTATGATATAAAATAATGTAATAATTTTAATTGCTTTTCATGGCCTACTGCAAAAGTTTTAGGTCAGTACATAGTATTACCTATGGCCAGCACAAGGCAATATGTCACTTTTTGCAAAAATGTATATTTTTGGTGATTTATTTCAAATAAATATTGATGACCTTATTACCCCATAACAAATTCTTATTGGTGTAGCTTCAACATGAATCTTAATGTCATTACTGTATTATCCCATAACAAATTCTTATTGGTGTAATGTCGACATGAATCTTAATGTCATTACTGTATTACCCCATAACAAATTCTTGTTGGTGTAATGTCGACATGAATCTTAATGCCATTACTGTATTACCCCATAACAAATTCTTATTGGTGTAGCTTCAACATGAATCTTAATGTCATTACTGTATTACCCCATAACAAATTCTTATTGGTGTAATGTCGACATGAATCTTAATGTCATTACTGTATTACCCCATAACAAATTCTTGTTGGTGTAATGTCGACATGAATCTTAATGCCATTACTGTATTACCCCATAACAAATTCTTATTGGTGTAGCTTCAACATGAATCTTAATGTCATTACTGTATTACCCCATAACAAATTCTTATTAGTGTAGCTTCAACATGAATCTTAATGCCATTACTGTATTACCCCATAACAAATTCTTATTGGTGTAGCTTCAACATGAATCTTAATGCCATTACTGTATTACCCCATAACAAATTCTTATTGGTGTAGCTTCAACATGAATCTTAATGCCATTACTGTATTACCCCATAACAAATTCTTATTGGTGTAGCTTCAACATGAATCTTAATGTAATTACTGTATTGCCCCATAACAAATTCTTATTGGTGTAATGTCAACATGAATCTTAATGCCATTACTGTATTACCCCATAATAAATTCTTATTGGTGTAGCTTCAACATGAATCTTAATGCCATTACTGTATTACCCCATAACAAATTCTTATTGGTGTAGCTTCAACATGAATCTTAATGTCATTACTGTATTATCCCATAACAAATTCTTATTGGTGTAGCTTCAACATGAATCTTAATGCCATTACTGTATTATCCCATAACAAATTCTTATTGGTGTAATGTCGACATGAATCTTAATGCCATTACTGTATTACCCCATAACAAATTCTTATTGGTGTAGCTTCAACATGAATCTTAATGTCATTACTGTATTACCCCATAACAAATTCTTATTGGTGTAATGTCGACATGAATCTTAATGTCATTACTGTATTACCCCATAACAAATTCTTGTTGGTGTAATGTCGACATGAATCTTAATGCCATTACTGTATTACCCCATAACAAATTCTTATTGGTGTAGCTTCAACATGAATCTTAATGTCATTACTGTATTACCCCATAACAAATTCTTATTGGTGTAATGTCGACATGAATCTTAATGCCATTACTGTATTACCCCATAACAAATTCTTATTGGTGTAGCTTCAACATGAATCTTAATGTCATTACTGTATTACCCCATAACAAATTCTTATTGGTGTAGCTTCAACATGAATCTTAATGTCATTACTGTATTACCCCATAACAAATTCTTATTGGTGTAATGTCGACATGAATCTTAATGCCATTACTGTATTACCCCATAACAAATTCTTATTGGTGTAGCTTCAACATGAATCTTAATGCCATTACTGTATTATCCCATAACAAATTCTTATTGGTGTAATGTCGACATGAATCTTAATGTCATTACTGTATTACCCCATAACAAATTCTTATTGGTGTAATGTCAACATGAATCTTAATGTCATTACTGTATTACCCCATAACAAATTCTTATTGGTGTAGCTTCAACATGAATCTTAATGTCATTACTGTATTACCCCATAACAAATTCTTGTTGGTGTAATGTCGACATGAATCTTAATGCCATTACTGTATTACCCCATAACAAATTCTTATTGGTGTAGCTTCAACATGAATCTTAATGTCATTACTGTATTACCCCATAACAAATTCTTATTGGTGTAATGTCGACATGAATCTTAATGCCATTACTGTATTACCCCATAACAAATTCTTATTGGTGTAGCTTCAACATGAATCTTAATGCCATTACTGTATTACCCCATAACAAATTCTTATTAGTGTAGCTTCAACATGAATCTTAATGTCATTACTGTATTACCCCATAACAAATTCTTATTGGTGTAATGTCGACATGAATCTTAATGTCATTACTGTATTACCCCATAACAAATTCTTATTGGTGTAATGTCGACATGAATCTTAATGTCATTACTGTATTACCCCATAACAAATTCTTATTGGTGTAGCTTCAACATGAATCTTAATGTCATTACTGTATTACCCCATAACAAATTCTTATTGGTGTAATGTCAACATGAATCTTAATGCCATTACTGTATTATCCCATAACAAATTCTTATTGGTGTAGCTTCAACATGAATCTTAATGTCATTCCTGTATTACCCCATAACAAATTCTTATTAGTGTAGCTTCAACATGAATCTTAATGTCATTACTGTATTATCCCATAACAAATTCTTATTGGTGTAGCTTCAACATGAATCTTAATGTCATTACTGTATTACCCCATAACAAATTCTTATTGGTGTAATGTCGACATGAATCTTAATGTAATTACTGTATTACCCCATAACAAATTCTTATTAGTGTAGCTTCAACATGAATCTTAATGCCATTACTGTATTACCCCGTAATAAATTCTTATTGGTGTAGCTTCAACATGAATCTTAATGCCATTACTGTATTACCCCATAACAAATTCTTATTGGTGTAGCTTCAACATGAATCTTAATGTCATTACTGTATTACCCCATAACAAATTCTTATTGGTGTAATGTCGACATGAATCTTAATGTCATTACTGTATTACCCCATAACAAATTCTTGTTGGTGTAATGTCGACATGAATCTTAATGCCATTACTGTATTACCCCATAACAAATTCTTATTGGTGTAGCTTCAACATGAATCTTAATGCCGTTACTGTATTACCCCATAACAAATTCTTATTAGTGTAGCTTCAACATGAATCTTAATGCCATTACTGTATTACCCCATAATAAATTCTTATTGGTGTAGCTTCAACATGAATCTTAATGCCATTACTGTATTACCCCATAACAAATTCTTATTGGTGTAGCTTCAACATGAATCTTAATGTCATTACTGTATTACCCCATAACAAATTCTTATTGGTGTAGCTTCAACATGAATCTTAATGTCATTACTGTATTACCCCATAACAAATTCTTATTGGTGTAATGTCGACATGAATCTTAATGTCATTACTGTATTACCCCATAACAAATTCTTGTTGGTGTAATGTCGACATGAATCTTAATGTCATTACTGTATTATCCCATAACAAATTCTTATTGGTGTAGCTTCAACATGAATCTTAATGCCATTACTGTATTACCCCATAACAAATTCTTATTGGTGTAATGTCGACATGAATCTTAATGCCATTACTGTATTACCCCATAACAAATTCTTATTGGTGTAGCTTCAACATGAATCTTAATGCCATTACTGTATTACCCCATAACAAATTCTTATTGGTGTAGCTTCAATATGAATCTTATGCCATTACTGTATTACCCCATAACAAATTCTTGTTGGTGTAGCTTCAACATGAATCTTAATGTCATTACTGTATTACCCCATAACAAATTCTTATTAGTGTAGCTTCAACATGAATCTTAATGTCATTACTGTATTATCCCATAACAAATTCTTATTGGTGTAGCTTCAACATGAATCTTAATGTCATTACTGTATTACCCCATAACAAATTCTTATTAGTGTAGCTTCAACATGAATCTTAATGTCATTACTGTATTATCCCATAACAAATTCTTATTGGTGTAGCTTCAACATGAATCTTAATGTCATTACTGTATTACCCCATAACAAATTCTTATTGGTGTAATGTCGACATGAATCTTAATTTCATTACTGTATTACCCCATAACAAATTCTTATTGGTGTAGCTTCAACATGAATCTTAATGTCATTACTGTATTACCCCATAACAAATTCTTATTGGTGTAGCTTCAACATGAATCTTAATGTCATTACTGTATTATCCCATAACAAATTCTTATTGGTGTAGCTTCAACATGAATCTTAATGTCATTACTGTATTATCCCATAACAAATTCTTATTGGTGTAGCTTCAACATGAATCTTAATGTCATTACTGTATTACCCCATAACAAATTCTTATTGGTGTAAATATTTCTTTACCTTGTTACTGAGTCTGCATTAGCTTAAGTTAAAATTCAGCTATCAAATGTTCAGCAGAAATAATAATGATAATGTCAATTAAGCTTTGTGTGTACAGTGATTTGATGGTATGTGTGTACAGTGATTTGATGGTATGTGTGTACAGTGATTTGATGGTATTGATCTGCAGAACCATTGTCTTGTATGTAGATTTAAGATTGCATATTGAGAGTCTGTATTATTGCAGAACCCTTGTCTTGTATGTAGATTTAAGTTTGCATATTGAGAATCTGTATTATTTGCAGAACCCGTCTTGTATGTAGATTTAAGTTTGCATATTGAGAGTCTGTATTATTGCAGAACCCTTGTCTTGTATGTAGATTTAAGTTTGCATATTGAGAGTCTGTATTATTGCAGAACCCTTGTCTTGTATGTAGATTTAAGATTGCATATTGAGAGTCTGTATTATTGCAGAACCCTTGTCTTGTATGTAGATTTAAGTTTGCATATTGAGAGTCTGTATTGTTGATATACTATTTTACAATAATAGACTAATGTGTTGTCTTTCTATTTAACTCATTGCATTTGTAGATAGAATGTGCTTTCATGGTTCCAAGATTTATCTGAATTTCTTGGCTAATTCAGATAGTTCTGGAAAGTTGTCAAGGAAGAAGACTGCAGACCAGTTTATCTTGTTCAGTCTGCCTGCTCACTAAGTTGATGTATATAGTACAAACAGCTTTGGTCTTATCAGACTAGGCTTTGTGTGATTTGGCATCGAAATAGTTTATATCTGCGCAGTGAATATTTCTTTGTTGTTTTTTTTAGGAGATGTTATTTGCAGTGTTGGAAGCTTGTTGTGTCATTAACCGCAACTTAAGTTGGTTGAGCTAAATTTAGTAAATTGGTTACGCTGAAGCATATCATTTCAACCTTTTAGTTTTTATCCACTTAAGGTTAAAAGGGTGATAAATTGTACAATTTGTTTGCAATTGTGTTTATTTTCAAAAATCTTTTGACCTGTTGGAGTTATATGTATAAATATAAAATACAGTGTTTTCCCCACTTTTCATTCTTGCATCTTTTTTCATGGAAACATTTTTATGTGCACACATCAGCACTGGTAGTTTGTCATACAATGTGCACAGAAATAGCAACCAGTCTTTGCTGTCCCCCAACTTTTGGGCACATCCACTAAGTTATCAAGACTTATGGTTTTGGATGATGCAGCAATCTTCACATGGATCAAATTTACTTCCTGCTTTGAGTTCTTAACTCTTTCACTTCGACTGACGTGTATATCCGCTGTATAAATGTGCCTAGCCTCACCAGTGACTGATAAATCCGCTTGTAAACAGAGCACTATTACTCCCGGTGACTGATATATCCGCTTGCCTTTTATGCTTCCTATACCCTAGTGACGGATAGATCCGCTCTGTATGTTCATGTTACAATTGGTCTTATTGGTCAATATATGGAAGTAAAAGGATATTCAACCAATCAAAATAGAGTTAACAAATGATTGTTCTGACTAAATCCGGGTTTCTTTTTCAAATATGTACCGCGTGTTTGTTAATACATGCATTTGTAGTTGACAGTGAAAACAATGGCGTTAGCTTATGATAGTGATTCAGATTCCGAATTTTCTGGTTTTTCTGAGGACGAATTTGACCACATTGAATTAAGAAGCATTGGTAGTGACATTGATCTATCTTCTTTGTCAAGTCTATCAGAAATTGAGACAGAATCCGATGATGAAGACGACGAATTGTGGACAAGAGATCGACGTGCCCCGAGAGTCACAGAGTTTACGGAAAGCGTCGGTTCAACTTTTGTTTTGGATGAGGGGAAAAAAGAAATTGATTTTTTCTATAAATTTTTTTCCCTGGCAATGATTGAAAGCATTGTTGCACAAACGAATGGATATGCGGCAAGATGTATCGAAGAAAAGCCTGATTCACTCTGGCAACCCACGACAATGGACGAAATGCTGGCCTTTCTAGGAATACATTTGATTATGTCAATCCTGGCACTTCCAGAATACAGTCTAGCTTGGCGATCAACATGGCCCTTCCAGATAATAAGTATTCCCACAATTATGACCAGAGTACGTTTTGAAAAGTTGTCGAAGTATTTCCATGTAAATGACACCAGGCAGAATCCTCCAAGACGCCAGCCCGGGCATGACAAATTGTGTCATGTAAGACCAGTTTTAGACGAAATTTCCAAAACGTGTCTCGAAAATTACAATGGTCATAAAGAGCAGAGTGTGGATGAAGGGATGATAGCATATAAAGGTAGATTATCCTTCAAGCAATATTTGCCTGCGAAGCCAACAAAGTTTGGAATAAAAGTTTGGGAGCGGGCAGACCCACACAATGGTTATGTGCACGAGTTTCAAGTGTACACTGGAAGAGAAGAAAGCCAGGCTGGACGCACAAAAGAAGAGGGCCTTGGTGCACGTGTGATAACTGATCTTACATCAAAAATACGTGGGAAATCACATGTAGTTTACATGGACAATTTTTTCTCCAGTCCAGCACTCTTTGAAGCACTCAGGAAAGAAAAAATTTATTGTCTCGGTACAGTGCGAGCAAATAGAAAGGGAATGCCAGAGGAAATAAAATCTGCCAAATTAAAGAACAGAGGCGACAGTGTCCTGATGACAAAAGGAAGCCTGTGTGCTATAGCTTGGAAGGACAAAAAAATTGTCCATTATCTTTCAACAAGTTGCAATCCAAGCGAGAGCAAGATGGTGCGTAGGAGACAAAAAAATGGAACCTACCAGGAAGTGCCAGCTCCGATTGTCTCTGAACTTTATAATAAATACATGTTTGGGGTTGACCTGGCAGACCAGAAAAGAATGCAGTACTCTACCTGTCGCAAAGCTACCAAATGGTGGAAATATCTGTTTTGGTTCTGCTTTGATGTTGCATTAGTTAATGCATTAATAACTATGCAGGAGTCGCCCAACCACAAACTTGTCACCAAAAAAAATAAAGAAATCAGACGGAGACAACTTGATTTTAGAATTGCACTTGCACAGCAGATGATAGGGACATTCCAAGGATCGAGAAAGAGAAAGGTTGTATCTGCAATTGATAACTGTGGAAATGCACATTGGCCCATACAAGCAGAGAAACCAGGGCGATGCAAAATGTGTACCAGAGAAAAAAGGCGGCATGAGGTGTCCATCATGTGCAAACAGTGTGATATCCGTCTATGTATAAAACATAACTGTTTCTCTAGATACCATGAGGAACTACTTAAGAAATAGTAGAACACAGTGACTAGGCATTTTTAGTAATTACATGTATATATTTGATAAATAACTTTGTATAAAAGACTCACAGATAAATTTTAGTGTTTTTACAAACAGTGTTTTGTGTTATATTCCTGGATTTTATATCATTCATGTGGATGTCAGCAGGATAAAATAATCAAACAGATATAAGGTAGTTATAGCTTTTATATATGCATGGTTTTAGTCTATAAATCAGAAAATAACTAACACAATTAGCCCATATCCCCACATCATCAGCTAAAAAGTTGAGATTTGGCTGCAGCAGCATTAGGCTCTGGTAGTCAGCCCACAAATCAGCTGCAGTAGTGACCCCAGCAGCTAGGCATAGCAGTGAGCCACTACAGTATCACTAGAAGTTAAAGAGTTAAGCAAGGAATTGTAAAGAATGAAAGAAATCTCACCTTTTTTGGCTGAAAACTTGTCATCAAAGGTGATAATGACTGATGGTCAGATATAAATATTGGTCAGATATATTGGTCAAGTAGTATAAATTTATACTGTATGAAATAACTTAATTGAAATGAATGATGACACTAGGGTCATTTTCTTGGTACCTGATAGGAGTACCAGGAGTTCTGGTGGGAGTGATAGTTTGACTAATCAAGTATAAAGAATGCATCCAAAAATGTGAGAAAAAGAATTTACACTGCATACATTCAGAATAAAAGGTTAGCTAAAAATAAAGCACCTTTGATAGAGCACTTGCATGTATAGTTAATCTGATTCTAATTACAGTGTATCTTAGAAATTCTTGTATTCAATAAGAACATGTAATAATAATTAACAATTAATAATTAAGAATGTGTAATAATAATTAACAATTAAGAATGTGTAATAATAATTAACAATTAAGAATGTGTAATAATAATTAACAATTAAGAATGTGTAATAATAATTAGCAATTGAGAGTGTGTAATAATAATTAACAATTAAGAATGTGTAATAATAATTAACAATTAAGAACGTGTAATAATAATTAACAATTAAGAATGTGTAATAATAATTAGCAATTGAGAATGTGTAATAATAATTAACAATTAAGAATGTGTAATAATAATTAACAATTAAGAATGTGTAATAATAATTAACAATGAAGAATGTGTAATAATAATTAACAATTGAGAATGTGTAATAATAATTAGCAATAATTTTGAATCCAATACAACTAATATTATGAATTTTACTGCTGTAATTTAAAGGAACTCTTGGTAATTATGTTGATATAATAAGTAGTCAATGAAATTATAAATAGGCAGAGGGCGACCTGGTGTGGGGTGGTGGCTCTTATGGCCTCTTTGCTTGCAGAGTTGGAGAAAAGGAGAATTAATTTAATTTGACAAATGGAGTGCTGGAGACAATTTGAGTATTGCCACTTAAAAAGACTTTAAATATCTTGACATCTTTGTTCTTTTAAAAATGAGCATTTATATTTCAAAATACTATTTTAACATTTTATCCCCTTCATTTGAAAGAGACACAGGGATATTGATAGAATATGTCTATATGTATGTACATATGGCCACATGTAAGTATGTGTTTAAGGACATTAAACTCCTTTCTCTGTTAAAATGGAAGCCAGCCTATGATTCTCTTTCAAAATGGAAACAAGCATAAGGTTCTCTGTTGAAATGGAAGGCAAGGTTCTCTGTTGAAATGGAAGCCAGCATAAGGTTCTCTGTTGGAATGGAAGCCAGCTTATGGTTCTCTGTTGAAATGGAAGCCAACCTAAGGTTCAGAGTTGAAATGGAAGACAACCTATGGTTCTTCATAGAAATGGAAGCCAGTCTAAAGTTTAATAAAGATTTGTTTATAATGTATAAATCAGCATTTTAAAAAACCGTAGCTTCTATCTTTTGAAACTTGAGTCATCTACCTTGATTTTCTGCATCATATTGACTCTGGTTGTTCATGCTTGCAATATAAACTCCCTTGAAATTCCTGAATTTTTTGTTTCCAAATTCAATTAATATTCTGGTATTTTTGTTGTATAAGAAGCACATGCCAAGTTTTTGTTCAAGTCTTTTTCATTTCCATAGAGGATTATAAAACATTGTTGAATTGTTGCTTTAAATCATTGCAAACTATTTTTTTTTTAAATCTTAGAACACAGCAGCACTAAATAAATGTTCTTGGTACATGTATGTAAAACCCATAGTTCCTAATGATGTACCTCTGAATTCCAGATGACACATTTGTCATGTGTTCCAGATGAGACATGTCCATATGAGTTCCTGATTATACGTGTGTGTCTGAATTCCTGATAATATGTATGTCTACGAGTTCCTGATTATACATGTGTGTTCTCCAAGTTCCTGATGATAATGTGTCTTTGAGTTCCTGATGATACATGTGTGTCTGAGTATCTGATTATGTGTATCTGTGAGTTCCTGATGATACATGTGTATCTGGGTTCCTGATGAAATATGCCTGATGATTCATGTGTGTTCTGTGAGCTTCTGATGATATGTGTGTCTTTGAGTTCCTGAGTATACATGTGTGTCTTTGAGTTCCTGATGATCAGTCTATTCTTTAAGTTTATGATGTGTTCTGTGAGTTTCTGGCTATACATGTGTTCAGTGAGCTTCTGACGATGCATGTGTCTGTGAGTTCCTGATGATGCGTGTGTCTGTGAGTTCCTGATGATACACACGTCTGAGTTTCTGAGTTCATGATGATAATGTGTCTTTGAGTTAATGATGATGCATGTGTGTCTGTGAGTTTCTGATTATACATATGTGTCTGTGAGTTCCTGATGATACACACATCTGTGAGTTTCTGAGTTCCTGATGATAATGTGTCTTTGAGTTAATGATGATGCATGTGTGTCTGAGTTTCTGATTATACATGTGTGTCTGTGAGTTCCTAATTAAACATCTGATGATTCATGTGTCTGTGAGTTTCTGATTATACATATGTGTCTGTGATTTCCTAATGATACACACGTCTGTGAGTTTCTGAGTTCATGATGATGTGTCTTTGAGTTAATGATGATGCATGTGTGTCTGTGAGTTTCTGATTATACATGTGTCTGTGAGTTCCTGATGATACACACATCTGTAAGTTTCTGAGTTCCTGATGATAATGTGTCTTTGAGTTAATGATAATGCATGTGTGTCTGAGTTTCTGATTATACATGTGTGTCTGTGAGTTCCTGATTAAACGTCTGATGATACATGTGTGTCTGTGACTTCCTGATGATACATGTCTGATGATGCATGTATGTCTGAGTTCCTGATGATACATGTCTGATTATACATGTGTGTCTGTGAGTTCCTGATGATACATGTCTGATGATACACGTGTCTGTGAGTTCCTGATGATACATGTCTGAATATATGTGTGTCTGTGAGTTCCTGATGATACATGTCTGATTATATGTGTGTCTGTGAGTACCTGATGATACATGTCTGATGATACATGTGTGTCGATGAGTTCCTGATGATACGACTGATTATACATGCATGTCTGTGAGTTCCTGATGATACATGTCTGATGATACATGTGTGTCTGTGAGTTCCTAATGGTATGTGTGTCTGTGAGATCCTGATGAAACATGTCTGATGATACATGTGTGTCTGTGAGATCCTGATGATACATTTATTTAGGATTTCTTGAGTATACATGTGTGCCTGTGAGTTCCTTATACGTCTATCCTGCGAGTTTCTGATGATACATCTGTCTATGAGTTCCTGATGACACATGTGTTTGTGAGTTCCTGATGATCAGATATTCTTTGTGTTCCAATGATACATGTGTGTCTGATATATGTTTAAAATAAAATTTTGAAGTTTATGTTATGCATGACTAATTTCTGTACTCAGGTAAAAATGTAGTGTTTAACTCATGATTTCAGCCTGTCAGTATCCCTCTATTTTTTTTTATTATTTCCCACTAAAATCCTGATATATTTCCTTGCAATTATAGGACACTAAGCCATTTTAAATTCAAATAATTTTCAAAAATATGGCTTATAGGCCTGTAATAATAATAGTAATAGCAGTAGCAAAGATGGATTGAGGCATGTTTGATGGCAGTTCTGTTACCAGTGTATTTTTGGATTGTGGAATAGAACTTAAGAAGTTGGTTTTCTGTTTAATACTTTGGCCATTTAAATCATAAAGTCAGCCAACCAATATTCTAGCAAATATAGAACCCAAAACAAGGTCCATGAAATTGATTTTGTTCAATTGAGGTACTTCCCTTAAATGTCAAATTGCATTTAATTTGAAAATATATCTCCCTTTTATCTTCATTATTCCAGTTTATAATTGGTTAGATAATCAGGGCCTTCAGTTATCCCACACCCATGGTGCTGTTTGGCACTTGAGAGCCTGGCTCCTGCCAGTTGATTACTATGCATATAATCAGTCTACAGGGAGGGTGTACCCATATATGGGGGAAAGTATGTATATACAGTGTGATATTGTACATGCATCTCTGGGACTATCCATTTTTTAAGGGGTGTTGTGGTGTGATTAGTTATGATTACAGTATAATACAGCCAGATAAACCATGTACAAGTGCACAATACATTGAGGTTCTTGTAATTTCAATTATATAATGACATACATGATGAATATTTTTGACAGTTGATACTTTTTAACTATATTATATAAGCTAAGCAATGGCTTATCACTTCTTCCATCAAAGAATGGAATGAACTGGTCCAGGAGTTTCTGGTATATAAGTGTACAGCAGATAGGAACTCTTGAGTGTTTAGGAAGTTGTTTAGAGCCGCAACCAAGCTGCATGCATGCCTATTTAGCTATATCAAAAACTGTCCTGCGCTTACATATTCCAATTCACAGAGTGATTTAAATTTATGTGTGATGTGTAAATATATAATACAACAAAATGGCAGATTGTATGTCGGACATCACAGAACTTTCGGAATTACCCCCCTCAACAACGACAATTAGCACTGTTGCAGTCCAGGCTGGACGATCAAAGGTCGTGCTTGCTGTTTTGCGAGTAAGTAAAATGCATTTTAAGTAATATAGGTAATTGTTATGTTAAATTGTCATGATTCTGTTGATTAATATAGGTATTTGTTATGTTAAATTGTCATGATTCTGTTGATTAATATAGGTATTTGTTATGTTAAATTGTCGTGATTTTATTAATTAATATCGGTATGTGTTATGTTAAATTGTCGTGATTTTATTAATTAATATCGGTATTTGTTATGTTAAATTGTGATGATTCTCATGGACTTGAGAATCTTTTTCTTCAAAACTTAGGTGAAAGTTTTTCGAAAATGGTATAAAGTTATAAAACCTTAACCAAGCAAAGATTTTATAACTGTTATCACAGAACTTAGCATAGATCTGATCATGAGCAGTTAGTGCAGTGAGCTTGATAAAATTAATATCGGGGTTATAAGCTTGTATTAATAAATTGAATACAGAGGTCCCTTACTGGAGCAAACTCTTTTTGAACCATACAATTATTTTAATTAACAGACCTTCCAAAACAATGAAAATTCCCAACTACTGTAAAACTTGAATGATCCAGAAAATAGTGATCAAAAATTTTAAATCATCAAGATTCATGGAATGTGCATTGGACTTCAAAATGTGTTCTTTACCTTTTTATAATTTATCTGGGAGCTCTGGATAAAATCTGTGAAAATCATTTTCTCTATCATGCTGGGATAATCTACGTCTGAAAGTGTGTGTGTGTGTGTGTGTGTGTGTTGATTATTTGCTTCGTTTATTATTTAGTTCATTTTCCCCATATTTATATCTTATATACCTACTTGTGTCATAATTTCACCAAAAAATTGTAAAACATAGTGAACAAAACATTACTTTGAAGGATAGTGAAGGATTGAAAATGATGTCTAGTTGTAGATGGCATAATTATGTGAGATTCTTTAATAGTATAATCAATTTTAAACACTGTGATAAAATAAGCAAAATAATTCCAAATTTAGAACTATGATGTAAATAAACTTAAAGGTAGAAAAGAAAATTCCAGAAATTACTTCCTCATAAAAATGAATAGTTAGATTAAATTATACAGAAAAAAGGCCTCAATTAAAACAACACTGAAACTTCAAGGTCCCCACTTCATCAGATAATGTTTCACAGAAATGCACTTTTTACTTCAATGCTTGAGCAAATAATTTTAGATTTGGGGGGGAAGGGGGGCCCATTATCAGTTAGGGCACCTCATTTTTCAGTTTCACATTTAGAGTGGTTATTATTGTTACTAGACCATCAGTTATCTCTCACATCCACATCATCTGCTAAATTCTTAAAGAATCATATATTCTCTTCAAAACTATTTTGAATCAGTTCCTTATCAATTAAGATGATTCATTGGGGCCCCGTAATCCCAATGTAATGGGGCCCCATTGGGGCCATAATCCCAATGTAATGGACCTCAGTCCCATATTAAATATTTCAGAATCATTCAGAATTTCTTCTTTCAGCAATTTACTCCAGAAAATTGTATTACCAGCTCATCAATTTTGTATTTCCCAAAATGATGGGCAGAGGTCCCATTCCCAGTAGTTGTGGAGATAGTCCTGGGTCAGAGTGCAGTGAACATTAGTATGTCAATTAGACATAATATACAGAATTTTCACAAGCATTGCTTTCTCTTTTAAAGCTGCATAAAAAAAATTGTATTATGTTCATTCCATTTACTGATTTAAAGGTGTTAAATGTGCTATTCAAGCCTAGTACAAGTCTAACAAAAACAAGAAGTCTTAATGAAGAGGCCAGCTTTAATAAAGAGACTATACATAAATCCGGACATTCAAGTATCAAATTTGATCATCCGAAAAGTTGAATTTGTTATTGCATGGAATAATGATTTACTTTATATTGAAAGATTAGTTCTAGACCATCAACTCTGTATATACATAGGTACTTGCATTAGTGGAGAGGAACATGACAGATTGTTGGTTATCAGTTAATCTTGGGATGGGGAAAGGTATTTGCAGCATCTTGGCCAGTTGCCATGGTGACTCATATTTCCTATTTGAGTCTTGTACCTGATTTATCCTGATAGTGTCAGATATAAATAACATGTATTCATGGATTTCAAGTTGCATTTATTAGGCCACTCAGTATGCAGTAATGTATTTGGCCATCCTCTGTGCTGTAATGTATTAGGTCACTCAGTATGCAGTAATGTATCAGGCCACTCAGTATGCAGTAATGTATCAAGCATCTCTGTATGCAGTAATGTATTTGGCCACCCTCTGTGCTCCAATGTATTAGGTCACTCAGTATGCAGTAATGTATCAGGCCACTCAGTATGCAGTAATGTATCAGGCATCTCTGTATGCAGTAATGTATTTGGCCACCCTCTGTGCTCTAATGTATTAAGTCACTCAGTATGCAGTAATGTATCAGGCCACTCAGTATGCAGTAATGTATCAGGCATCTCTGTATGCACTAATGTATTAGGCCACTGTATACAGTAATGTATTGAGCCTCAGTGTACAGTTATGTATTGGGCATCTGTATGCACAGTTATATATTGGGCCATTGTTTATACAGTTGCATATTGTGCCTTTGTGTACACAGTTACGTATTGGGCCTCTGCACAGAGTTATCTATTAGGCCTCTTTATATAAAGCTACATATTGGGCCTCTGTGTACACTGGTATGCATTGGGCCTCTGTGTACACTGGTATGCATTGGGCCTCTGTGTACACAGTTTATGTATTGGGCCTCTGTGTACAGTTATGTATTAGGTCATTATGTACTTCTGTATATATTCACTTACAAGTCAAGTCAAACGTCAAAGAGCAAAGATCCTGATCTGTCATAGCATAATATGCCTGCAGATGAGGGTCTCTGATGTTTGTTTTACAGATTACTCCTAACAAACTACACAGACCCTGATCTGCCAGCTCATTTTGTGATGGCAGATCTGGGTCTGTGCAGTTTGTAGTTCGACTTGTCATATAAGCAACTATATACGGTATGTAATTGTAACTTTATCAGAGTATGCTGCAACAATTAGCCACTACCATCCAGCTGAATCTCATACATTTAAATGAAATATTGCCGTATATATTTTGTTACCTATATTTCAGGTCTTGCACATTATGTCCATTTCTGATAATATTTCATATCATTTTATGTAAATTTTCCTCAAAATGTATTTGTGATGCTAATATTGTCCATGTACATATACATCAGTAGCCATGGTACAGAATGTTGAACTTGTGCACCTTCTCAATGCTGTTTAGATGGTAATGCAATCTGTCTGTACCCCTCCCAGATGAGCTCATGCTTCCAGTCTGTGAGATTTTATGTTTTCTGGCAGGATATTAAAGTCATCCTGATAAAAAGATTAAGTAAATGTGAAGAAAAGAAAGATGGCTGAATAAGAGCCAGAGTGACTTTGATGAGATCTTAGTCATACTGGTATACAGAAGTTTTGTGCTGAATCTTCAACAAAATGAAAAGATGACAGATTTAGTAATATTTATCATTTTAATAAATAGACAGAATTATGCCTCCAGACATTAAATCACAACTCATCATAAATGTTTTTAATTTTCTCCTACTTCTGCAATTATAGTAGCAGTTATAATTGTGAGCCTTACTTTGTTGTAATATTTCATCAAGATCTCCAGTCCATACATTATTTTGTTATATATTCTCAAAAATCTTTATCGCAAGCCATAGGTTGTTTTGTAATATTTAATCAAGATATCTAGCCCAGGCCATAATTTGTTGTAATATTTTATCAAGATTTCTAATCTAGCCATACTTTGTTGCAATATTTTATCAAGACTTCTAATCTAGCCATACTTTTTTGTAATATTTGATCATGGTCCCTGGCCCAGGCCATACTTTGTTGTAATATTTGATCAAGGTCCCTGGCCCAGGCCATACTTTGTTGTAATATTTGATCATGGTCCCTGGCTTAGGCCATACTTTGTTGTAATATTTGATCATGGTCCCTGGCCAGGCCATACATTGTTGTAATATTTGATCAAGGTCCCTGGCCCAGACCATCCTCTTTGAGCTACTCTTACTTTCCCTTTCTTGTCAAGCATGTTGGTTCTTTCATATCTGCATATCCATTCTTCTGTCCAGTCATCATAAATAAAGCTTTCAATAGATTAATGCATTCACATTCACAGCATTTGAAACTGATTTTGTTCACACTGAATATTTTTGAATTGGTTGTAATATTTGATCAAGGTCCCTGGCCCAGGCCATATTTTGTTGTAATATTTGATCAAGGTCCCTGGCCCAGGCCATTATACCAGTAATTTAAAAGCAAGATTGGATTATATCAAAATGCTTGTGGCTGTGTATGAACTAGAAGTCTGTTTATTCCATTGACTTTTATGTCAGATAGATAGTGTGATAAGTGTGATCATTAATTAAAATAGGCATTACATTTTTTAATTTGTTTGTACCATTTGATTCTGACAGCAGTAGGTGTGTTGCCTTCCACCAGGTATATTAATCAAAACCAATTTAAGAAGAAGAAAAAAGACAATGATAGCAGGATTTGTTTTGATTTTATTATGTAAAGTGAAATTGTGAAACATTATTAGGATGAGATGCAGATAAGTTTTTGTTTTGAGATTTCACTTGGCATATTTTATTATCTCTGTATTTACTATCCAGTGTTAGCACAGCAGGAGTTAATCAAAGGCAGGCAAACACTAATTAGCAGAATGGTTGGTCCAGACATCCCCTGCTGGACATACAACTTTTGTTCATCCTCAGCTGGACATGACATTTGTACTTTGTTCAGGTCATTGTAATTAGTACTGATGCCACATCAAACTTAAGTGGGATTTCTCTTCAGGGTCATTCCAACCTGCCTCCTTTTATTAGGTTATTGCAAGTTTATAATGACTTTGGTTACTCTGACAGTTAGGTAAGATGAACTAGACCATGCTGGAAGCTAATTGGCCTGATGCTTGATGATTTTTATAGAAACTCATGTGACAGCCATATTGGATTGATAAAAACCTTCAGTGTGTCAAAGTTAAAGGTCTTTGCACTAAAGAAGAAAAAACTTAAAAATCTAAACTTGGATTCCAAAAATATTTATTGTAACAGTTTAGGTTCAGAACTGTTTTCAGCAAATGGCTTATTCTTGTCTTCATTTCTCTAGGATCTGAGCTTAAAAATCATTAGACCCCCCCTCCCCAATCTTTAAAATTTAACACAAAAGAACTTTTGGCCAAGTAATTTAGAAAGTTTAATAATCTTCTGTTTTCATATTTTAACTTGTCCAATGACTTAAAGTTTCATTTGTTGCCATCAGCTAATGAAGGACTAGTTAAAATTCAGCATGACTGGTACATTTCTCAAGCTACTAGTCCAACTTTGATTTTGATTGTCAAACAAAGAACACATACCACGAAAATACCCAAGGGAACAGTGACATTTTTGTTATTGAAATATGATTTTAAAAATACAGGGTTTTTACAATGAATGGAACTAGCCTTGTCCAAGCTTGTTTTAATCCTTGGTTCAATTGTAATGTTTGAAAATGAAAAATGTTTCATAAGGAAAGGATAGTTGTTCTTTGCATTCACCAGGATGTCTGGAATATTTGTTACAATTAAAGCCAGAGCAAAATAACATTGGTATGAAGACTGGAATCCATCTGATACCTGTTTGTCATAGGAAACACTTAAGTCAGGTACCAATTGTCTTAGGAAACACTTAAATCTGATACCTGTTTGTCATAGGAAACACTTAAGTCAGGTACCTATTGTCATAGGAAACACTTAAATCTGATACCTGTTTGTCATAGGAAACACTTAAGTCAGGTACCGATTGTCATAGGAAACACTTACATCAGGTACCGATTGTCATAGGAAACACTTGTCAGGTACTGATTGTCATAGGAAATACTCGAGTCAGGTACCGATTGTCATAGAAAACACATAAGTCAGATACCATACTGTCATTGGAAACATTTAAGTCAGGTACCTGATTGTCATGGGAAACACTTAAATCTGATACCTGATTGTCACAGGAAACACTTAAGTCCAATACCTGATTGTCATAGGAAACACTTAAGTCAGATATCTGATTGTAACAGGAAACACTTAAGTCAGATACCTGATTGTCATCGAAAACACTCTTCTCTTCTGATCTTGTGCAAAATTTTATTAAGAGTGTACAATGTTGTCACACCTATTAATTTTGTACTTAATTTGTACACAATGTTTGATGTAGACAAATTAAATGCAAAACACACAATGTTCGATGTAGACAAATTAAAGACAAAACACGCAATGTTCAATGTAGACAAATTAAAGACAAAACACACAATGTTTGATGTAGATGAATTAAAAACAAAACACACAATGTTTGTTGTAGACAAATTAAAGACAAAACACACATTGTTTGATGTAGACAAATTAAAGACAAAACACACAATGTTTGATGTAAACAAATTAAAGACAAAACACAATGTTTGATGTAGACAAATTAAAGACAAAACACACAATGTTTGATGTAGACGAATTAAAAACAAAACACACAATGTTTGTTGTAGACAAATTAAAGACAAAACACACATTGTTTGATGTAGACAAATTAAAGACAAAACACACAATGTTTGATGTAAACAAATTAAAGACAAAACACAATGTTTGATGTAGACAAATTAAAGACAAAACACACATTGTTTGATGTAGACAAATTAAAGACGAAACACACATTGTTTGATGTAGACAAATTAAAGACAAAACACACAATGTTTGATGTAGACAAATTAAAGACAAAACACACAATGTTTGATGTAGACACACAATGTTTGATGTAGACATATTAAGTACAAAACACACAATGTTTGATGTAGACAAATTAAAGACAAAACACACAATGTTTGATGTAGACAAATTAAGTACAAAACACACAATGTTTGATGTAGACAAATTAAAGACAAAACACAATGTTTGATGTATACAAATTAAAGACAAAACACACAATGTTTGATGTAGACAAATTAAGTACAAAACACACAGTGTTTGATGTTGACAAATTAAGTACAAAACACACAATGTTTGATGTAGACAAATTAAAGACAAAACACACAATGTTTGATGTAGACAAATTAAAGACAAAACACACAATGTTTGATGTAAGCAAATTAAAGACAAAACACACAATGCTTGTTGTAGACAAATTAAAGACAAAACACAATGTTTGATGTAGACAAATTAAAGACAAAACACACAGTGTTTGATGTAGACAAATTAAGTATGAAACACAAGATATTTGATAAATACAAATTAAGTACAAAACACAGAACATTTAATGAATACTAATTAAAGACAAAACATAACTTTTATTGCATACAGTTTATGGACAAAACATGATATTTGATGCATACAAATGATAAAACTCACAGTATTTAATATGTACAAATTAAGGACAAAACACATGATATTTAATGTATATACATTATATTCAACACATATTTAATGCATGCAAATTTAGAACAAATCACATGATATTTAATGTATGTAAGTGAAAGACAAAACGTGATTTTTGAAGCATACAATTTAATGACAAAACACATAATATTTAATTGCATACAAATTAAGGACAAAAAACAATATTTAATGCAGACAAACTAAGGACAAAACACAATATTTAATGCATACAAATTGAGGACAAAACATATTTAATGCACACAAATTAAGGACAAAACACATACTATTCAATGCATGCAAATCAAGGACAAAATACGTGATATTTTATGCATGCAAATTAAAGACAAACACATAATTTTTTATGGATATAAATTAAGGACACATTACAAGATATTTAGTGAATAAAAATTAATGACTAAACATGATATTTGATGGATATAAATTAAGGACAAAAACCCCACATAATGATTGATCATTTTATACAAATTTATTCCAAAAAAACACAATATACATTGCATACAAATTACTTCAAACTAATCTTACCAACTATAGTTTTGTCAGTTGTTTATATTTAAAACTTCTAGTGGACCACATTATTTCATAAACACTGAAATTACAAAAGCATTACAACACACTAACAAAACTGTGTGTCTGAGTGGTCTTATTTGCAGTAAAGTTGAGACATTGTTTAATTTCTAGCAATTAGTGAAGTATAACATTTTTTAATGAAAAAAAGAACTGAAATTACACCATGTCCATATGAAATTACTCAGAAGCACAGATGGTAAGGAAAAGACAAACGGGTTTCATTTAGAGTGAAAATGAAATCCACTTTTCATTTGCCTATTGCAGAGTGCAGAATGGATCCGAGTCCGTGTCCACCAGATGGAGCCAGATCTAACGGAAGTTGGCTCCACCCTGGAAGAGGCACTAGAATACCAAAAAGAGCATGATGAAATGCTTGCCAAACTACAGGTAAGATATCTTCTATGCTATGATGAAATGCTTGCCAAACTATAGGTAAGATATCTTCTATGTTACGGTGAAATGCTAGCCAGGCTACAAGTACAATATCTTCTATGTTCTCATATGGTGAAATGCTTGTCAAACTACAGGTGCGATATCTTCTATGTTCTGTTTAGGTTTTACAGGTAAACATGACAAGCTTATGCTTTAAAGCCCCAATGCCACCATTTAACATAAAAGTTATCATTCATCCAATCTAATTAATGTTGGAAAATAGGAATTGATTTGACATAAACCATTCTTTGAAATAATCAAGATGTTAGGTTTAAACGATATTCATATGTTCAGTTTAGAATTAAGAAGTGCCACCCCTTAATTTAGTTGATGAAGTCACTTTTAATTCTATTATTTTTTGGGAGTGCTCCAAAAGTGGTGGTGTGAAACATTTGACAAATGCCACTATTGATTAATCTAATAGCAACAATATTCGCACTTGGTTCACAAATTGATTCAAGCAGGAATAAAGACAACAAGGCAGATTTTTTTAAAAATGGATCTGAAAAGAACAGTGCATTAGATAGGAATAAGATTACGGTGAATGTTGGTGATCAGCTGGTGTACTGAATAATTGAAGGGTGAAATTGGGCTGCAAACAATCTGACATTGGCTTCTTATATTTACAACAGTGACATCAAATCTTGTGTTCCAGCTTTTAACTGAAATTGGTTGACTTACCAATGTTAATATTGGATTAATTAGTAAACATGTAAAAAATGGCCAGGTTTCTCAGTTCATGGGAGAAATGGTTTCTCAGTTATGGGAGAAATGGTTCATAATGTGATGAAATGTTGATATTATGATTTTGATGGAACCCAACTATGTTTAGGACCAATCTTTCAAGAGTCAGTATTATTCAGATGATTTGGCATATACAAAGTTTTGCACATACCAATGGCATTGGGGCTTTAAAGGATGTACTGATGTTCTTTGAGATGGCAAATAGAAATCATTTTGAAAGATGATTCGTATTTCTGGCAAACCTAATGGTCTGGTCCAAAGATCATGTCCTGTGAGGAATATAATAGTACAAGCTCTGTATGCCTTGTAAGCTTACCAGTTGTTTTATTTGGCTTGAGGAATTTTTAGAAGGTCAAGCATCAGGAAGTAGGAAGATCAAATACTTTACCAGATAGAACATAAAACACCCATCACCTTTGGGTGACTTGGAGAGGAATGACTAATGGGGATGACTTAGAGAGGAATGACTGATGACAATGATTTAGAGAGGAACAACTGATGGGGACTACTTAGGAATGACTGATGGGGATGACTTGGAGAGGAATGACTGATGGTGATGATATAGAGAGTAATAAATGATGAGGATTACTCTGTGTGTGTGTGTGTGTGTGATTTGGATTTTTTAACCTAGCTTTAACAATTTTTTAGCCATATCGCTATGATGTCTGCAGTGTGGCAGTTTATAGTGATGTCTAGCACTGGGGCATCATGCTGCAGACATGTAGCATGATGTCCCACCCAGTCACATTATCCTGACACCAGGCCGACCAGTCCTAACACTAACCTCTTAATGCTGAGCTTCAAGCGAGGCAGTTGTTAGTACCATTTTTGTAAGTCTTTGGTATGACTCAGCCGGGGATCGAACCCACGACCTCCCGCATCCTAGGCAGGTGCTCAAACTACGAGGCCACCGGAGCAGTCTGGGATTACTATAACAAGAATGACTGATCGAGCTATGTCAGATAGGTTCATAAGCAAGCAATATAATGTGTGAGGTAGGCTCATCAGTAAGCAATATAATGTGTTGGGTATGTTCATTAGTAAGCAATATAATGTGTTGGGTATGTTCATTAGTAAGCAATATAATGTGACAGATAGGTTCATAAGTAAGATAAGGGTCAGTTTTGATTGGGCTTAGAATTCTGGGGATGGTTGGTTTGAAGACCATGGGCCATAATTGGACTCAGAATTCTGGGAATGGATGGATGGAAGATTAGGGGGGCATATTGGTTAAGCTGAATTCTGGGAAATGGTGGGTGGAAAACAAACGTCCATATTTATGGGGCTCAGAATTTAGGGAATTGTTGTGGAAGACCAGAGGCCATATTGATGGGGCTAACATTTCTGGAAACAGGTGGGTGGAAGCACCAGTTAAATCAGTGCCAAGTCAACTGTATTTATATTTTTCTGCCCAGATACCTTATGAAGTATGTTGGCATCAACACCATTTTTCTTTGCCAACAAAATGCCGTACTGTAGCAACTACATGTACTTTCAGGCAAAGATTCTTGCAACCAATGGCAACCAATGGCAATTTCAAAGTTGCTTTAACTGTCTGCTTATTAATACAGTCAGGCATTGACTATCCTAACTTCATTGTCCAGAATGATTGGTTTTTCTCTAATTTACTTTTTTTTTTCAGTTACTAAATAGTGTGCAAAGACTGCATTATGTGTACATTTTCCACAAGTGCCTGTTATGCAGTATAAAATGGAGAACAAGCATTTAATTAAAGGTTTACTTATTTTCATAGTTGTTGTACAATTAACAAATAGCTTAAAATCCATGTACTGGGGATAATTGTTATATCAGAAAATGGCAGAAATAAAGTTAGAAAATCTTACAGGCATTATGAAAGTCGGAATGAGTAGTTCCCTTTTGGTAAAGCTACTTAAAACTTTTCAGAAAACTGGTTACATAGAATTCTGGAAATGGGAAACTGTTATCAGTTATGGTAGACTGAGATTAGTGTTTCTGGTACAGAAAAAGATATAAACTTGGTTTATCAGTGAACCAGACTCTGTTCATACTGAGTCTTTGATATGTTTTCCATGACTATCTTCACACCAGTACTATATCATGGAGATACATTCCTGCCAAGTAAAAGACATTATTAGTTACAAAACAGGTTTATCTTTCAGATATGCTGCTGTGAAGTTAGGCTGTCATGGATAATGTTAGACTGTATAGATAGGCTTCTCAGCAGGAAATAACTTTCTTGGGCCAAAATGGTTACAGAGTAGATACAGACTTGTCTTCCAACTTGTTTTGAATATCTCAGTTTCTACATCCATGGTAGGAGAGTTCACCAGCATATCATCAATTCAACCTACTCAATTCCAAAATATCTTCACCTCATATATATGTCTTGAATTAATATCAGGAAAATTTTCAAAATAATGTGGTGGATAATTTTAACATTATTTTCCAGCTTTTACTGACAAGATGGTTAGCAGCAGAGGGGGCGAATCGGACATTTTGTCCAATCGTTATTTTGCTTAATTAATACTTTCTGCACTCAACGATCTAGTGTCGTCAGCGCCTGGTAAAAAAAAAACGACGACGGTCCATCCTACACGATGGTGACGTCATTTGGTTTAATTAACACCTTCTGCGCGCCGATCCCCAGTGTCGTCAGCGTCCGGTAAGCACATCGACGACCGCGTCGATGTCATCGCCCCCTCTGCTGCTAAGTGGTTATTTACAATGATCTTACAAACAGAGTGATCACTAACTCCTCCTCCTGTAGATCAATTAGGTTATTTGACTGATCGGTGAGTTTAAAATTAATTCTCGTTAAAAACCGATCATGGCATCGCATATAGACCGGATTAATCGGATTCTCAACGATTAAAAATCCCGGAGGGGCTGTTGGTGAAAATGAATAAAGGATATATCCCTGTTGAGCTTGATTTGATTGATTGGTATCTACCTGGTAACTCCCTTCGATAACATCACACACTAGATTGATTGCTATCACCGATGCGATATTTACGTTGTATGGAGCAATATGCCTACCATCATCCCCGTTATCGTGTCTGAGGATATAAGTTGATGGACCGATAAAATCATTAAGAGACTTTCTTAGTTCTGGCGTGTTGTATCTTGGAAACTTAAAATCGGGTAAATCGGCTTCTGCGATATTATACTCGGTTAGGAATTTTTGTTTATTATCAATTCTGCTAGTGGATATTACCCCGATGATTCTTTCATTGATATATTCCATGTCTGATATAAGTTGATTTAACACCTCAACGTGTTTTTGTGCTTTTGTTTCCCGTAGCTGTTCTAGTTGTGATTGGTAAATACGATTAATCTCGATAAAAAACCTATCGATATCATTTAAATTAACTTCGACCTCGACGACCGATCCAGGAATTTTCTCGTACCTAAAATACCAATACATGGTATTCCTGTCTTGAAATGTAAACCAGTCGGGGGGTGACGAGTTTTTCATAACAAACAAAACATCTCGATAATTGGGATTAATCTCATGATACGATTGTTTGCCCTCGGGGTTTTCATAAGGTGGATTCTTAGGCCATCCTAGTATGGTTCTTATTGAACTGTTATAAATATCAACCATATACCCCGGTGTGCTTATTTCAATCGTCGACGATAACGTCGGTTCATGAACCGTAATAGCGATTTTTGATTCCTTTCCTGTGATCGATTTTATCCTGCGTTGAAATTCTTTATTGATTTGTTCTATTTGGTATGACCCAGTTGGTATTGTAACCTCCTCCCAGTTTGGGGTTCCATCGGGTTTATTTTTCCGTGCAAAAACCAGCGAGTTATTAGGTTGTTGTCCGTTAAATGCGTCCGCTCGAATATTAGGCCAACTGTGATATACTCGCAATTTTGCCAGCGCTATTTCCTTCACTGGAACCGGTGATGGAAAGTTTACACTGAATTCGGGTTTCGTTGATGTTATCGATATCATATTTGTTTGTACCGGAGTGGTGTTCTCCGCGATCCGCTGAAGTAATTGAAACCCTTCGGGGTTCAGTGACATTATTATTATTTGTTGTCTTTAGTGTTTAATATTAATAACCAGAGCCCATTGAGGTGGTTCCGGCTTCCAGTTGAAAATCCTCGATTTTTGACATCGCGGAGCTATACAACTGGACCATCGTGGAGAATTCAACATCGGATACGAACAAATTATCAATCGATAACGAGATCAACCCGGATAATTTCGAGTATGCGTCGGATACTATTTGATGTTTTACTGTATACTCGTTGAGTTTTTTCTGAAAACACGATGATATCTTCCTAGTGATTGCGTTGGCGACTCCAGCAACTGTTGTCATCGCGGAGACAGCGATTGGAACAGCGATCGGGGCTATCGTGGTCACCGTGGATAAAATAACACCGGTACCGGCCACTATACCCGACACCGAGTACACGACCGCGTCGATGGCGGTTATTTTACGACGGTATTTTTTTATTTTTACACGGTATTGTTCGGAAAGCGTTTTCAAGTTCGCGGAAAATTCTTTTGCGGTATCGAATCGATATTGATGTGACGTCGGTGATACCTCTGATTCAACTTCCTTGGTGGTCATTTTTATTTTAAAAGAGCTAGTGTTTTTAATTACTTAGATTCGCTGCAAATTCCACATACCATGTAATGTTTGCCCGGGCTAGATTTCCATCAACGGCATAAATTGTAAACTGTTCAGTTGCGTTCTTGTCTATAATTGTTGATATTGTATTGTTAAACCCGGATGAACTCGACGATAATATATTAAACTGCATCATTGAAACCAGTGTCAGTCGATAAATACCCTTAACAGTTGCGGTGATATTTACTGTATTCTGTGTAGGAGTCCAATCGAATGATCCATGCCGAATTGTGTATACTGTGTTGATGATGTTCTCATGAGGGGTTTTTATTTTTTCGAATTGCTCTGCTACTCTCGGTAGCCCGTCTTTAATCGCTTCAACATCAGTTCTGATTATTCCTACTTCCCGCCAATGCGCGTCTACATTATTTATGATCGTTACAACATTAGTTTTGATTGTTTCTATTTCCCGTGTATTCTCGGTCATACTTTTTTTGTTTGCTGCAACATCAAGTTTGATTGTTCCTATTTCATATGTATGAACGTCTATACCTTTTTTGTTCGCTGCAACATCAGTTTTGATTAATCCTATTCCCCGCCAATACGCGTCTATATTTTTTTTATTCGCTTCAATATCAGTTTTGATTGTTCCTATTTCCTGTGTATGCGTGTCCATATTATTTATGATCGTTGTAACATCAGTTTTGATTGTTTCTATTTTCCGTCCATGCGAGTCTACATTATTTATGATCGTTGCAACATTAGCGCCGATTATTTCTATTTCCCGTTCATGCGCGTCTACACTCTTTTTGTTTGTTGCAACATCAGTTTTGATTGTTTTTATTTCCTGTCCATACGCAGTGATATCATTTATAGTTATTGTAATCTCATCCGGCTTGGTATTTTTTTTACCAAAGAATTTATCAAAGTTGTCATCGATCCTGTTAACATTTTTTCGCAACGGGGGTAAATTGGCCGACATCGCCGTAAACTCCAAAATAGCATCTCTTATTGTTTTAAGATTTGGTTCGGCTATCATCGCGGTTCCAAAAAAACTATTGATAATGAATTGCATACCGGCGACAGATACTTGTACCCCCTCGAACTGAATTGCTTGTATGTTAAATTTATTATACAAATTTTTTAACGAATCCGACATGGTTATATAATTGTCGCCAAGTGTACTTATTTTTCCATTTATTATCGATATATCTTCACCCGGTTTGAGTCGTCCGTCGCTGGTATACAGCGCGATAGTGTCCTCGGCGGCATCACGCTGTCGTATTAAAACGTCATTCAGTGACACATTACCGGATTTCAATTTACCCTGGCGGTCTTGAAATACAACTATTTCGCCTGGGTCAACACTTGTTAGATTCAACATATCAGTGATTTCATCCTCAATTAGTTTTTTTATGTCGGCGGCGGCCGTTTCCGTGGATTCTTTCAGCGCCGAAACCGGTCGCCCCCAGATATCAATCATTATTATTGTAAATGTTATTCTCTAAAATCCGTTGAGCTTCTACGACCCCACTAGTGTATTCGTTTACAACCACATGAGGTGGTTTTCGCGATGATGAAATCGCCGCGAGTACGTTCAATACTTCACGGCCACATATCGGTGGGTCGCTTAATCGCTGTGTTGGCAGCGTGGAATAAAAAACCGGGGCTGAACACGCCCGGGTTGAACACGCCCCGACATACCGCATGAACTCTTTCGGCGGGGCTAACCCGTATGAATCAAAATAGACGATCGCACGCGGATCAATCGCGTATGCAACCCAATGAGTTCCCGCTCCGGAGGACCCATCGAGGTTAATTATACCGGTTTCAATATTCCTTGGTGCCGCCGGTAATTGATCCCTCATGAAAACACCTCTGAAGTTTTTTATCGCTAACGCGTTTGCGGCGTCTATTAAATCAAAATTAGACATGGGAGTCATAGACTCAGGAGTCATTGACTCTCGAGTCAATAAACGGTTCCCGGTAGTCTTAGACCCTTTCCCGAATACCATGAATACGGGGTTCCCGGTAGTCTTAGACCCTTTCCGGCCACGGGTCGTTTTTTTTTGTAGCCTTTCCCGGTTGCCTTCTTCAATGCCATCCCCGCCGCGGTACCAACGGCTCCTAACGCCGCCGCCTTAGCCACTGCTGGTGCGGCCGCGGCAATCAATGCCGGAATCGCAGCTAACAGCGGAAATATCCCACCGGTCTTTTCCATGTTTTTAATCGCTGCGGCCGAAAAATCTATTTGAACACCCTTTTTATTCTTCATCGCATCATTGAAATGTTTTATTTGACGCGCCGTCAACGATATCTTATGATTACCACCCGCCATCTGCGACGGCTTCAGCGTTATTGTGGTCCCGCATTGTTTAGCCGACTTTGATCGTAATTTCTTGACTTGACCATCAGTCAACTCTACACTGACAACACTATACGACATTTTATTGTAAACGCGTTTGTGCTTTCAATTACATGTTTTCCACTGGCGCATCAACGATTCTCATTCGTCCACCAACACCTTCTAGCAGCATTGATTTATCGCTGAGAATGACAGCGACCGCTCTGTAATTAACATTACCCGGGGCTATACGAGCTCTGAAGTGTATATCAACGACGGATTGTCTCGTTAAATCAAGATGTTCCAACGAAAAGTAATAAATCGGATACAGGTTTTTAAAATCAAGTTGTGATATTTGCAAACCAGTGTCGACGTTTTGATCACGACCCATATATGACAGCAATCGATGATACACACGTGCGACATGGTTGTCACCGTAATTAAGCTGTATATCCTCGGATGGTTCCTGTTGTCCGTTTATTCTCAGCGAAACCTCCATGACTCCTAATCGATCAAATATCATATGGCTGCGTTCTTGACTGCCCAATCGTTCCCTATTCTGTAGCGCTATGAATATATGACGCGGGGCTGAAACACCCTGTTTTGATGCTAGGTGCCATGTAAACGTATCGGCGACGTTATCCTCTTTAGCATCAGTTGTTACCGTTAGCCAACTCAACAGCGATTTCCCTCCCTGTTCCATAAATGCTAACAATCGTGCTTCCGTGGTAACTGATGGAGTCAGCACCGGCATCCACAATGCCATTTTAGTTAAAATGACTTTACCGGCAGCGACGCCAGCAGCATGCCATATTGCATTGTTATCATCGCCCCTTCGCGTCAGCGCGATTGTATGCTTAGCCCCATAGACAACTTTTCTAACATTTCTGCAGAATCCAAATATGTGATGGAGTGGAATCGCGCATGAAAACTTTCGGCGTGGTCCTTGCAACATTCCTATTCGTGTTGCAAACCCTAGATTAAAATTATCGTTAGTACTTTTTATGATATTGAACTCAGCACCCGGTCTTGCTCTGCGGTCTGGGTTGGCTGCTTCAGCTTGATTATTAAATGCGGTATCTCTTTCCACCAGCACGTTAATGTACTGAATATGATCAGCGTTATCGGTGGAGTCCTTTGCGAACATTATAGATGGGCCCGCCGATCTTGTATAATCATCCGAGTATCTCGCCAACCCAATTATCGTCGTTGCAACATCAACCTCGCGTTCTATTGATTCAATTTCTCGCCCGTCAATAAGATATCTGGCGCTCTCAAATAACGCCATGATACCGTTGTTGACGAAGCCAACTCGAACACGATGGTCATCTGCGTATGGTGCATTATCGGCGGCATTTGTCACGAGTTCTCCCTCAATTTCGATAAACGCTTCACACGGCAGAAAGTATTTACTGGTATCTTGGACTTGAAGTTCAATTCGCGATCGTAGGTCGGGTTGCGCTGCATAAAAAGAATAATATTGATAATCACGGACAGAATCATCCCTGCGTACTGGGGCGTCCATATCAAACGCGGGATCAGCGGTACGCGCAAACATTCTATTATTTATCATGTTGATGTTTTCAATTGCGATTTTTTCGTCGTAAATTCTTTGAATTTAAACCACTCCCCGCTATCGCGTTCATGAGCGCGTTGGTTGCCGCATCGGCGGATGGCGAAGTCGTCGCCAACGACTGAGTCGTCGCCAACGACTCTAATTTTTCTTCCACGGCGTTATTTATTACTTTACTGACATTTGCAGGCATCACTGTCGTTGATGGCATCACCGGTGGTTTCTGTTTTTTTCTCCTGGATTTCACCAACGACATTAGTTTGTCTCGCGCGGCAGAAAGCGCCTTTCCGGCAACATCTCCAATAGCACTAATACCCTTATCACGAATAACATCAATAGCCTTCATTCCTAATTGTTTGGCTAACGGCGCTACTTTTGGAGCCATTCTTGTAAATAACCCCGCAATGGTGCTACCGAGACCATCTCCATAGTACGCGCGGTAAACAGGCAATCGCGAGTTTACCACGTAGACGAGTACTGGTTTATCATGGTTGTAGTGTATGATCATCCTTATTAAAAACACCAGTTTTCCAATTAATCATCCACGAGCTCGTCTATGAGCGTTCGATATGCATTAATGTCCATAATACCGCCTGCAAATAAACGCTTGCAAATATCAGCGGCCTCATTGATTATTTCCGTAGAGTTATTTCCAGCTCGTTTTCCTCCGATTAGTACTTCCAGCCGTGATATATCACTGAGAACACTATTAGGGCAGGTAACGCCGTAGGATTCTTTACCAACAGGGTATCCTTTTCCTTTTTTTGGTGTTATACTCTTAACTTCCTTGTGGAATGCGTCGTAATCGGATTTACTACGATGTGGTAATGCATCTTTATGTTTACTTGCTAAATACACTATTCTTGCCCAGTCTTTTAACGACTTTATATTTTTCTCGTAACCGCTATTGATATGCTTCTTATCTCGTGTGTTCTTAGCAAAATTGTTGGCAGTAAAATTAATTAATTCTTCCCTGTTGCTGAAGCCTCTAATTTGATCTATTGTGCTCTTCTTGAGTACAATACGGGGTATATTCCCCTCTTTTTCTTCCGGTACTTCTTCTTCTGGTGTTTCTTCGGGTATTTCTTCTTCTGGTTCTCTTGCGGTGGCGCCTGGTTCTTCTTCGTCGGCCATTGTAACATAAGGTTCTTGTGGTTCGGTTATAGCGAGTGGTGGTGGCCTCCGTGTTGTAGCATCCGCTATTTTTGCAGGGAGTGTTTCTAAAGACCTTTTTGTTTGTTTTGTCTCTGCCGCTATCTTTTCAAGCGCACCAAGAACGGGTACAGTTGCCGCCGTAACATCCTTAGTCGCTTTAGTTACCGGGGCAAATAACTGTTCGCTTCCAACAGTAAAATCGGTTTGCATTTGTTGTCGCGTTTGAAGTTTCTCTCTCACCCTGTCTCGTAACGGTATAAACTTTCTAAGCGCTGCTAGCCGCTCTCTGGCTAGCCGAGTAGTAAGTGATTCACCTACCATTATTGTAAATTGATCCGCAATTTTCTAATTTTCCGCCGAGTGTACCATCGGGGGCTCCACGGAGTTTTCGTCTATAATCCTTCTAATGTTTTTGATCTTACTAGAAATCTCCCGGCGTCGTTCATAAACACGTCCGAGTTTTTTTCGTATTATTTCAACGGCAGTGAATAGTCCAATGAATGCATTTGCGTCATTGTGGTACAAGTTTTCATTGATCGTATGTTGTAATCGTTTTATAAAAAAATACTCGCGGGCCAGGGTAAAACGCCCCCGTTTCGACTGTTCGTTAATAATCTCATAATCGGATAATATTTTTTCACTGTCGAGACCATCAGATAATTCAATTCCTTGATTTTTTAATTTTGAAATCTCAGTTAATATATTATTGATGTCTTCGATATTCATTATTCTTATAAAACATCTTATTTCTAATATCAAAAATTTTAATAAAATTATTGGGCCATTTTTGACCCCGTTTTTTGTATGGACAGTACAATGCCGTAGATCTCCACTCGAGTGTTGTGGCAGATTGCAGGCATACATGGACAGTACAATGCCGTAGATCTCCACTCGAGTGTTGTGGCAGATTACAGGCATATACATATACTTAATTAAGGACATTCACATCTTGGAACCCCAAAGCATACATCTCCGGGAGGGAGGCCTAGGGTGACAAACGTCATCGTAGACCGCCCAGAAGATATGCTTGGGGGACATCACTACATGTACTTAATTAAGGATGAATATATTTACAATGAAATGATTGATGGATGATGGGACGGCACAAGACAGCACAAACATAAAACGGCGGGGCGGAACTCTACGGCCAATTCAACCAATCAAAAGCAACCCAATTAAATTAACCCGGTTGCATGATTGTGAACAAAAGACAACCACACGCCCGGGTCAAGAGCGTGGGTTAGTTTTGATTAGTTGAATTGGCTTTCGAAAGCCCCAGGCTTATAACGAGTCATCTTGTATATAAAGTGACTAATACAGCGGCGTCAGTCACAAGGTGTGTGTTAATTTGAATTCCCTTGAATCGTTTGAATCCTTAAATACTTATTAATGGTGTTTCACGGCATTTAAATGAAACCAAATACTCAAATAAAACATTAAAAAAAAGAATACAGCTGTTAGATAATAGCGTGTATTTCATTAGTTTTCATCGTAAAATGATTAATTAATCGCAACATTAATTGGACTTCAAGGGACGCAACATTAATTAGACTTCAAGGGACGTAACTCCTGTCATGCGACGCTATCACAAAACGAGTTATCTCCCTTTGATGTTATATATGAAAATCGAATTCTATGACCCGTCTTTTTTGAGATCGCTGTTTGATATATTCGTTCTGCAACAAATTGTATTGAGGCGATACAAATGTCAAAATATTTTCCTGCCTCATTCATCGACTGAAATATTTTTTCCTCGTGAGTTGTTGTATCAAATGACTTTACGGGTTTTGCTTTCTTTGAGTATTTACCAGTTTGGCCTTTTTTACTATTTTCACTCTGAGAGATGGCTTGCAGATTACACAGTCTATTATTTTGATAATTAGAATCAATGTGATCAATAACGAGACTATCTTTGATCAATCCGTGGAAACATTCATAGATGATTCTGTGACAGAGATATTTTTTCCCTCCAGCAGTAAACATTAAATACCCGTGATTGTTTTTCCATCCAACCGGCTTCTTCAGTCTACGATTTCTAACAATACCGTCGCGAGATGCCTCGTAATTGACGAGCAGGGGATGCGGCTGAAATTCTTGGTCCATTTGTATAATAATACTACTTGTCTAATTTATTATTTGGTTTAATTATGAATCTTTCAACGTAGTCTTGGGGGGTTTTGATGACGAAGTCGGCGGTGGGGTTGATGACGGCGTTTTTAATTCGCTTGTCATAATAGCGTTTTAGTTCCCTGTATCGCTTTCCGCCACAATTGATACACAACTGTGATTTTCCTCTTACACCGACGTGGCAAACCAAGCACGGGAGGGGGCCAAGAGAACCATTACGAACGCTTTGTAAATGATACCCGCAGAATTCACCTCTACATGATTTATTGCACGGGGTTGTCGACCCAATCATCAACCATTTGCAGTGATTCATTATACTATATTCTTTCATTTAAATACTTGTTTTAATTATATGGATGAGTTCGAGAGATTGGCAGCAATTAAACCCCGGAAAAATATTAGGTTTAATCTCGATAGAGTCCTCAAGGACACACCAAAAGCGTTAATAAACGATAAAACCCTGTTGAGTAAAATACGCGATTGTATCAATGAATTCAAGCGTGATGGCGCATCTCACAGTTGGTCAACATTTCGAATTGATGGCATTGTTGATGCTACCATGAACGACAACCGCGCAGCAATGATAATATCACAACTTGACGGTAAAAGGTATTTCTTCAGAGTAAAATTCATTGTCCGGGTGGAATCAGGCGATTGGATCATGCGTGATAAATTTGAACCAGTTCTCAGCGACAAGAAAACAGTCACTGTCAGCCGCGACTCCAAGCCGGGGTTGTTAACCGGAATTGACAAACCATACTATGAACGAGCGTATCCTGAAACAGCAGTTGTTTATGGAATATACCCGTTAAATAAGAAACCTGATATCGGAAAACTGAAACCGATGAAACAGTCAACTGGGATAAATTGTGTAGCAGAACGAATAATAGAGCATTTTACAAATGCATGTCGAGGAAACAAATTGACTGATTTACGACGTAGCAAAATCAACCAGTGGGAACTAACCGTAAAAGAGCGTGGAGCAACCATCAGCGACATAGCGAGATTAGAAACATCGCTGAGATTTCCAATAACCGTTACAACGATAACCGGTGAAGTATTATACGAATCGAAGTATAAATCGAAGGGAGCCCCAATCAAAATTATTGATCATAACGAACACGCATGGACGCCCGTGATCACAATATTTCCACGGGATAGAACAGTAAAGTACATACCCGAAGAATTCCTGGGAGAACAATTCTCCAAGGACGGTTTTCTCGCGGAGAGGAAACTATTTGATGCTATTGCCTACTTGTGTAAAAACGACCCTGTATCAATGTGGTTACTTCGCAGCGCTGAAAACGATGCGGATACCTTTGATCAGTTTGTAAGACCAAACGGTGAATTATATCGCACTGAAGCATTTCACAACAGGATGAAAAAAACCGCCATAGAATTTGAGGAGCATGATGAACAACTGCTAACAAATTGTTTTACGATTCCATCGGTTGTAGCTCATGTTGCAGCAAGGAAAAATGCGTGGAGACCAACGCGCAGAGAATTTCTACCGGATGTACAATCCAGTTGTTTGGAATACTATCACGGTGGACTATGGAACACTGAATACAACCGCGACGCTATGATCTCGGTTGATATGGTTGCCTGTTATCCAGCGAGTTTTCTCGGGTATGGATCCGCCGCTGAGTACTTTAGACGATTTGGACACCCCAGTCATGAAATGACTCGTGTTGCTATTAATGGACCACTGCCTGATTTTGATTTAACCGGATTCGCTCGCATAGTATCATTTGAATTCGCGGCAGGACTCCATCGCTGTTGCTATATTTGGATCGGTAGACACATGGCTGAAAAGAGATGGCTGCCAATAGCGCTGCTACGGTATATGATTGATTGTAGCATGCTAGTTTCGTTGATTGTCAGTGACGCGATTATATCATACCGGGCACAGACTGAAGTCTGGTTACCAGAACCGGAGCGTCTAGATAGCATAATTGACGAGTCCAGAAAAAACATTGATGCCGACGAGGAATATATCATCGAATGGTCCAGGAGGATATTTAACCAACGAAACCGCGAGGCAAAAGATCTCGGTAGAAGAATAATTGGTAAGTTCACACAAGGTGGAAAAAACCACGACTACAAACGATATTGCTCACGGCTGATTATAGATGACGCAGAATATGATTTCGTAATCAAGGACACAGTGGCAAAAAATAGATACGTGAACTGCAAAACAGCTTTCTTGTCCAATGGAACGAGGTTGGGTACAGTTGTTACCTACAGCGATGGAGACAGCCCGGCGTATCCACATTTGAGGGCGTCTATGCTGGGATATGCCGCTATCAATTTATTCTCGATGATAAATAGATTCCCCGATACCGCGGTTAGAGTAGCCGTTGATTCGTTTTACATAGACGTAAAGTATAAGGAAAACGTAGCCGAGTTTACTAGTCCGGACGAGAGTTGGGGTACATGGAGAATTAAAAATGAAATACGACGCGATTATTCCCCGTCAGCAGATGTCACCGTTGAGAACAACTACTTACGCGGTGATAAATTGTCAGAATGGTCTAATGCACCATCGTGTTCTGATCCAATTTGTAGACACAAGACGGTTTATTTAAGCGGCTGTGGCGGGTCAGGAAAGACGACTCGGGCAATTGAATTATTTCGAACGCGGGCAAGTATAATCGTGCTTACACCGACTCATAGACTAGCGCGAGAGATAAAACAACGAAATGTTGACGCCGTTACTTATCACAGCTTCTTTCGATACAGCGGCGGTGAGTGGACTCCTGATCGAATGGGTGAAAAATTTATTCCCGACATTATCATCTGGGATGAGATATGTACTGTTTCGTTAGATACTTTACAAATGTTTCTTGAGTGGTTGCTGCGCGCGAATACAGCGGTAATCATGTGTGGGGACCATGGCCAACCACCACCATTTGTCGGCGAGGGTCCACATGATTGGTTAAGGGGTTTTGTGGACTATTATGAAGAAACCGATACTGATTACCGAGCACTTGATGAACAACTGCGCGAGGTTAAGAAATTAATCAGATTACAGCCGGATAGAGTTCAATGTGAAATAATTCGCGAGGTGATTCCGGAAACGCCGTTAAATGAATTCTGGGAAACATGGAGACCAAACGATTTGATTGTAGCGAGTAGAAAGATAGTCAGAGACACACTTCAGCGGAAGTTGTTTACGTTGCATAAGGAAAAGTTTCCAACGCGTCCAGTGCCGTTATGTTATAGACCCGCGGACACACGGCGGCAGAACATTGAAGTTGAAATTCCAGACCGGACAGAAAAACAAATTCTCGTGCTGAATGATATCGTGCTCGTTGATATCAGCGTCGTCGAGGACGCGCTACGTGCTGATAAATCCCCGTGGACGCTAGGATACGCAACAACAATACATTCCTCGCAGGGACTAACCATCACGGACACAATTGTTTGGATAGTTGATAATCGCATCGAATGGTCGAATCTAGTCTATCTTGCAGTGTCCAGAGTACGAAGGATAAATCAGCTTCGAAGAATTGTTATTGACGAAGCCACCGACGAAGCCGGCGACAAAGTCACCATCGATGCAAGCGTCATTGATAGAAAACTCTCGGGTTACCGCCAACAGGATAAAAAAAAACAGCGGCGTTTTGATATTGATGCCGAATTAATAATCTCGCTACGACAACAACAGAATAATCACTGCGCGAGTTGCAATTGTATAATGAGTTGGCGTTATTCGGATAAAGACACTCGCCAATTTACCGTGGATAGGATCGATAACAGTCTCGGTCATGTCAAAAACAATGTGAGGTTGACCTGTCTTGAGTGTAATAGACGCAACGGCGCTAGTTAAGACCACGCGGGGGTAATTGAGTATCGTTAGGTATCACTTGTAGTTGCTCGCGTGTAAATCCGCGCTGAGGAGCAATTGAATCCAGTCTATAGATCGGTGGTCTACCAGTTGATCGTGTTATCGTTGATATGTTATGTGTGGTAACACTCCAAATAGGATCGGTAGCCCTTTTTTTACTGCCTTCAAGCTCTCCTGGTTCATATAGATATCTAACAGTGACATCGCCAAGAATCGGCTTAGAAACGCTATTTATTTTTAATTTTCCGGGTATATACTCGTATTTAATCGCGTCGCTGGGCTTCATGTTGATTACTCGGGTAATCTCGTTATTTAACGCTGCAATTACACCTGGCAACCTTTTAACCCATTCACGAGATCGTTTTTCTTGGATGAATTCCTTCGCGTATTGATATCCAAATAACCGTTCAGCGAGAGTCCGATTGAATCGTTCAACAATTGCCTGATCACGATGTAGCGCAGTATGACCTCGTCGTATCGCGACGCTATGATGTTTCAGCGTTGATAAAACAGCGCCGCGAAATTCACTACCAGGATCAACTTGTAATAGATTTGGCCAGCGCAGAGGACCTCTTCGATAAATCCGCTCAAACGCATCGGCTACTTCAGTTGCTGACTTTGTTTTCAATGGTTCCGCTTGTTTGTATCGACTCGCAACATCAACTACGGTTAGCGCGTATTTGTAACCGTTGTCATGCGGCAGAAATAGTATATCAGCCTGATGAACTTCATTAGGTACGCTGACATCAAAGCGCGAGAAGTTGATTTGTTTAGGCGGTGGTAGATAGATTTGCCATATAGCCTGTTTGGATAACCAATTAGCCGCAGTGGTCTTTGTTACCTTTGCAGCGCTTGCAAGCTTACCAATTGCGGCCTTCCCCTTCCAGTATCCTCTCGGAGAATAATAGATGGAATCCATCGTTTTTCTTGGATGATTGTTATTAATTACCAGCGCCAATCATTAATTTACCTTTCATAGCCGATTTTACCAACCATGAGGCCAATTTTTCTTTGACGGATTGATCAGGAATAGCATTTAGCGCGTGAATTAATTTTACATCCGCGATATGACGCTGTTGCAGATCGCTACTTTTGTAAGCAACATCATGAGCATGACACGCCTTATCGATAGCGTTTATTGGATACTCACCGGGTTTGGGCTGATTTTGATCATCGAGTCTAATATCTAATCGTGTTCCGGGGCCACAGTAGTTATATCCTGGGAGGTGTTTTTCTCCTGGATACTTTGCCCACGGTGTTCCGGGGAGTTTTGCCAATTTGGCTGCGATGTCACCTCCTCGCTTTTTTTTAAAACATCTCTAATAGAAATAAATCTAAATTTCTTTGTACCGCATTGTACACACTTACCAGTAAGCGCCGATCTGTTATTTCTTGTCGTAACGGTTGTCATATCATTTGTGCCAGTACGCACTCTACACTTCACACAATATAGATCCATAATTTATGTATAGAGATATGAATATAATTGATTTTTCGGCGACTAAAACAAGAGAACCAGTTAAGCATGTTGCAGCGTTACCAAACTCGATCCGGATGATTATCATCGGACCATCTGGATCCGGCAAGACGCAATTGTTACTCAATTTAATAATGAGATGGATGAAGTGGGATAAGTTGTATTTGGTTGCTCCTAGCGTAGATGATCAACGATGCTACGAGGTGTTGAAAGATTTCAACGAGAATGCATCAGCGATCGCTAAAAAGAATGTTATTGAGTTTATTACGGATATCAATGATGCACCGGGTATTGATGATATTGATGGCGACGTTAACAATCTAGTCGTGTACGATGATGTTATGTTAGACAATCAAAAGAACCCAGCTAGGATATTTTCCAGAGGCAGGCATAAAAACACTGACGTGATATATGTCACTCAACGATACACTCAGATTCCAAAAGTAATCAGAGATAACTGCAATATTCTTGCTGTATTCAACGGCGTTGATACACACACGCTACGAAATATCTGGCAAACTTGGTGTGGCGGTGACATGGACTTTAATGGTTTTCGAAACTTTTTTAGTCATGCTCAGTCGACCCCACATGGATTTGTAACGATAAATTTACATGATCCTCGGACACGATATCGTATCGGACTTGACCAAATATTCGGTTAGTTGTAAATAATTTTCATTGTAAATAACCACTTAGCAGCAGAGGGGGCGATGACATCGACGCGGTCGTCGATGTGCTTACCGGACGCTGACGACACTGGGGATCGGCGCGCAGAAGGTGTTAATTAAACCAAATGACGTCACCATCGTGTAGGATGGACCGTCGTCGTTTTTTTTTACCAGGCGCTGACGACACTAGATCGTTGAGTGCAGAAAGTATTAATTAAGCAAAATAACGATTGGACAAAATGTCCGATTCGCCCCCTCTGCTGCTTGGTTCTGTATATTATTCTGTTTGTTTATGTGATTAATAAAGATTTTTCAGTGCCAAGATAGAGAGGTAATAGGAATAAATGTAACTGGTTTCCATCTGATGTTCAGTTTATATCATGAGTATGACATTGAAAAGGTAAACATCATGATATTGTGTTAAAATTACCCAATAGCAATACATGTAAATTAGATTTACAGTTGAAAATCCTAATAGCAATACATGTAAATTAGAATTACAGTTGAAAACCATAATAGCAATACATATAAATTAGAATTGCAGTTGAAAGCCCTAATAGCAATACATGTAAATCAGAATTACAATTGAAAGCCTCAATAGTAATATATATAAATCAGAATTACAGTTGAAAGACCCAATAGCAATACATGTAAATTTGAATTACAGTTAAAAATCCTAACAGCAATACGTGTAAATTTAGAATTACAGTTGAAAGCCCTAATAGCAATACATGTAAATTAGAATTACAGTTGAAAATCCTAATAGCAATACATGTAAATTTAGAATTACATTTGAAAGCCCTAATAGCAATACATGTAAATTAGAATTACATTTGAAAGCCATAATTGAAAGCACTAACAACAATACATATAAATCAGAATTACAGTTGAAAACCCTAATAGCAATACATGTAGATTATAATTACATTTGAAAGCCCTAATAGCAATACATGTAAATCAGAATTATATTTGAAAGCCCTAATAGCAATACATGTAAATTAGAATTACATTTGAAAGCCATAATAGCAATACATGTAAATTAGAATTACAGTTGAAAGCCCTAATAGCAATACATGTAAATTAGAATTACATTTGAAAGCCCTAATAGCAATACATGTAAATTAGAATTACATTTGAAAGCCATAATAGCAATACATGTAAATCAGAATTACAATTGAAAGCACTAACAATACATATAAATCAGAATTACAGTTGAAAACCCTAATAGCAATATATGTAGATTATAATTACATTTGAAAGCCCTAATAGCAATACATGTAAATCAGAATTACATTTGAAAGCCCTAATAGTAATACATGTAAATTAGAATTACAGTTGAAAGCCATAATAGCAATACATGTAAATTAGAATTACATTTGAAGACTCTAATAGTGATACATGTAAATCAGGATCATGGTTGAAAACCCCTACAGCAGTCAAGAGTTAGAAACTCTAATAGTGATAAATGTAAATCAGGATCATATTGAAAACCCCTACAGCAGTCAAGAGTTAGAAACTCTAAAAGTGATACATGTAAATCAGGATCATGGTTGAAAACCCCTGTAGCAGTCAAGAGTTAGAAACTCAAATAGTGATACATGTAAATCAGAATCATGGTTGAAAACCCCTACAGCAGTCAAGAGTTGAAAACCCTAATAGTGATACGTGTAAATCAGAATCATGGTTAAATACCCCTTACAGCAGTCAAGAGTTGAAAACTCTAATAGTGATACATGTAAATCAGAATCATGGTTAAATACCCCTTACAGCAGTCAAGAGTTTAAAACTCTAATAGTGATACAAGTAGCTTATGCACATACCATTTGTTGTTCAAACCAAGGGAGATAACTTATCACAACTGACTACTGAATCTGCCACATTGGTGTACACAGTCTTGGCAATGTTCTTGGCAGATCAGACATTTTTTTACCTTCCCTATCTGTAGACTGCACCTGTGATATACAGAATTCTCTGTTTATCTTAAGAACCAGAAATAGATCTGAGGAGGGTATGAGTCATACTCCATGCTGAAACTGTGGCCCATGGAAACTTGCTTTGGAGATAGCAATGGTCTGTGAATAATGTAGATGGTTAATCAACACCAGAGTGTCTAAAAATTTAGGATGAAATAGATATGCTAAAGTAGTAATCATTTTGTTTGAAATAAACAACATCAAGAGTTCCCATAGTTCATCATTTCTTTAACATCCTATGCTTGAGTTAGATAATTAAAGTTAATCCTATCCCCAAGCAAATAAAAAAGCCTTTAACAAATAAACACCCTAAATGTAGCTAGGTAGGGTCTTACCTATGATAAAAGTCTTATAGTTTACAGCTGTACTGGTCAATGCTGACCTGTTGGTTGGTCATCATATGCTCATCAGTTGATACAAATTTGTTATGATAACTTCTGCTGAACTAATTGGAGAATTGCCATGAAACATTCTATACACGCATTCATTCCAAGGTCTAGTTGGTCCTAAATTAACATCGTGCTGCTTGGACATCAGTATGGCTACCACAGTGGTCATCTGGAAAATCTGGACATTGTATGTTATTGCTACTTGTCCTGAACTGAAGGTAATATTGACATGGGGGTTTTTGTTGAAAGACTTCCTGAAAGGTCTGGTTGTTCCTAAATGAAAATATCAGATATACTGATCTGACCTCCAGTATGGCAACCGCAAAAGCCAACATGGAAACCTTGTTATCACTACACCAGTCCTGGATGGATGGCTATATCAGGATAGGGTTTTCATCAGGGCATATTGTGATGTTTAGCTGAATGAGTATCATGGTGCCAGTCTGACATCAGATATGCCTATCATGGCAGTCATTATCAAAATTGTGTTATTGTTATTCCTCCTGAATAGATTGTCATATTGACATCATATTGACATGGGGGTTTAACTACAAGATGTCTAATTGGTCACAAATGAAAATAGTGCTAATCTGGAATAAAATCTGGCCACCATGTCAATGCCCTTGAATATCTCCTAAAAAAAAGTAAAGTCATATTGACACTGGGTTTTCATCAGAAGACTTATTATGGTATATAGTGTGTCCTTGACTAAAATGGTGCTGATCTGACACCCAGTATGACCACATTGGTGTTTATCTTAAATGTCTTGTTATGGCTACTCCACCTGAATGTATGGTCATATCATGGGTTATTACAAAAGATTTCTTATGATATCTAGTTGGTCCTAAATCAAATGAAAATTTTCTGGATATTACATCCAATATGGCTGGTTAGCTTAAAAATCTTGTTTTTGTTGCTTCTCATGATTTGTTGGTCATATGACCAGAGGTAAGTTAAGATTATCACAGATTGTACACTCAGCATTTACAAAGAAGTAACAGTCTTGTCTAGTATTCTCTATATAAAATTGTTTTGGCCAGTAGAACATAATTCCTTTTGAGGGACTCATGTTTTAATATTCTACTTAAATATTAGGGTTTGTATGGTACTGGCTACTTTTTCATATGTTAATTAAGTGCTAGATTATAATTTAAGGATGGTAATTTCATGTAATTTCTGTACCTTTGCTAAGCATAAAAAAAAATATAAGATCTCCTTACATGAAGATGAACAGGAAACATATTTGCAGTCAAAATTTTTATAATATTGCTTTCAGAGAAAATTCAGGATTATCTTTATCAGGGACCAATTTGTTAATGAACATCAGTATAAATTGTGAGACGGGTAAAATGTTTATCTTCATTCTTCTTAATCTGCTCCTTTACATTAGGAACTCAGCAGTATTTGTTATGATCACAGAACATCCATTTCTAGATTTGCACAGATGTTAACCTGATCTTATTTTTTTCCATCTGAACTGCCCATCATTTGCAGTCTTATTCCTCATTTTTAATCTTAAATTCCCTGTATCTTATTGCCTGCCAGTTTCAAAATTTGAGATAAGCTCATCCAAGTTGACTTTGGGTAGCTCCAGAACTAATAGATCACATTCTGATATTATCAGGTACACCTTATACTTGCATATAAGTCGAATCCAAATACAAACTGCCCAGGCACAGCTCTGGTGTCACATGATGTGCCTGCAGATCTATATCTATGCAGTTTGATAGAGTAATAAGTAGAATAAAGCAACATAGACCCTGATAATGCTGGTGCATTGTGGGATGCAGATCAGGGTCTATGCTGTTTGCAGTTGGACTCGACATATAATTGAGTAAAGATGGTACTCAGCAGACTCCTCAATATCTCATATCCTGCCATTATTCAATGGCGTATCAACCTCTCACAGTTTTGAAATCTTTACCTTTCTCTGTAACTTGTATTTAGCCTGTGGAAACTTTAACTTTGGTTAGTGTAGTTCTTGAAGATTTCACGGTGAGCTTGGAATTGGAGAAATATTGAAATTCTTGGTTGTTCTGGAATATTATTGCGAGAGTTAATGAAACTAACTGAATGGACGATGTAAGTTTTTTAATTTTATATTTCATTTACTGAAAGAAAGTAAAGTATACAAGTGATAAACTTAATATGGTTGCACCTTTTTGTACAAATTAACAAAATAATTCCAGTTCACATTTGGATGATCTCAGTATTTATACTTCCTGCTCTAGCATGATATTTATTTTTATTAAGTGTTAAGCATAATAATTTACATTTAATTTGTAGAGTATAATTATTGTGTGCTGTCATATCGTCCTAGCTACATTTAATTTGTTGTTAGAGTATAGTTATTGTGTGCTGTCGTAGCGGCCTAATTTAACTTACTTCATTCAGTCAGTATTCTCCATGATTAGTGGCCCATATGTGACTTCATTCATTCTGTCAGTATTCTCCACCATTAGTGGCCCATATGTGACTTCATTCAGTCAGAATTCTCCACCAGTAGTAGTGGCCTATATTTGACTCACTTGATTCAGTCACTATTCTCAACCATTAGTGGCCCATATTGATTTACTTTATGCAGTTAGTATTCTCTACCAGTAGTGGCCCATAGATTATGCAGTCTTTTCTCCACCAGTGGTTTCTCCACCACCAGGTGGCTGAGTGGTCTAAAATCCTCACCTTTACTGATCAATGCCATCTTACTTTTGTCCTCATGGGTTCCAGACTCAAGCTCAGTCGTGTTGGTATATGAGAAGCTTGCCAGCAGCTTCCTGAGGGTTGGTGGTTTGTACTGGGGTTTTCCCTGAGTTCTTCCTCCAGCAGTTATACTGGAAGCAATGAACAGCCTATCGTGCACTGAAAAATGGTGTTAAACACAAAACAACAACAAACAACCACCAGTACTTGCCCTTATTTGACTTAATAAATGCACAGTTAGTATTCTCAAACATTTTTTGACTTCATATAGCCATTGTTCTTCACTAGTAGTTGACTTTAACTTGTTTAATGCCATCATTGTTCTCCATAAGTAAATGGCCGTTATTTGACTTAATTCATGCAGTCCAACTTCTCCACTTTTCCATCAGTAGTTGCCCTTATTTGACTTCATGCAGTCAGACTTACCCACCAGAAGTTGCCCTTATTTGACTTCATGAAGTCAGACTTACCCACCAGAAGTTGCCCTTATTTGACTTCATGCAGTCAGACTTACCCACCAGAAGTTGCCCTTTTTTGACTTCTTGCAGTCAGGTTTACCCACAAGTAGTTGCCCTTATTTGACTAAATACAGTCAGACTTACCCACCAGTAGTTGCCCTTATTTGACTTTATGCAGTCAGATTTATCCACCATAGTTGCCCTTATTGGACTTACTTTGTGCACTTATTTCTGCTCTTGTTAATAAATTTCAGTCATATTTGGCAGACAGGTTTACATTAGTGCTGCTGTTCCCGCTGCTATAGGTAAATAAATTTGCAGACACTTTTATCAACATTTAGTAAAAATCAAAGGACAAAAATAATTTGTTGAATTATAGTGTACTTAAATATTATAGAGCACAAAATAATTACAGACAATAAAGTATTGGAAAGCAGTTTTACCAGAAAGGATTTTATTGTGGTTTTGAGAAAGAAAGACTTTTAAACAATTTAATTAAATACGTCAAACATATAGTTGGTCTGAATATACCTTACTAACTTGAAGTGCAGTGCATTTTTATTACTCATTTATTTTGGCTACGAAATTTCAGATTTGAAGGTTAATATTTGCTTACATGGCGGAAATTTATTTTCACTGTTTTACCCAGCTAGATTGATCCAGCCAATATAAGAAGGTATATCATGGCTTTTGGCAAGAATTTAGCAGCTGGATATATAACAAATCTTGGATGCAGGGTTGGCAATAACCCAGAAATGCTACTGGTATATCATCATCATGGTTACAGATTGCAGACTAATTTATCTGGTAACCATAGCAACCTCTAGCAGGAGGAATGTTGCTGCTTTGATTACCTTGGGCCTAGTTTTGGGCAGGAGTAGCATTGATGTGTGGGGTTGAGATAATAAAGTTTAACTGCAGATTTGGATGTACAATGAGCCAGTAATTGTTAGAGGGCAATGAAACTTAATTGTGAATTAAGAACCAAAATTCTAATACAAGTTTTTTTTTATATCTTTGAATTAGGATAGAGATTCTTCTATTCCCATTGTATTTCTTTTTTGGTATAGAATTTTAAAAACTTCAATAATTTTTTTGAGAAAGGAGTGACAATAAAATAGGGTAAAGTTTGTGAATTTCTTGCACTTGGGATAAGAACAAAGCCTTTGAATTTGGGATCAAAAGATCATGGTTGTAGTGTGTCTATAAGAAAATAATAGTTCCTTCACTTAGGGCAAGCCAGGGCGTGAAAAGGACAAGATCATTGGCTGGAAAATAAATATAGGTTGTGGCAGAAAAATGTCCAGTTCTTGATCATATATCATTTCTTTGGCTGACTTACACTTTTAATAAGAAGCAAGCCTGTTGATCTTGGGATCAAAGGGTAAAATGTGAAGGTCACTCTAAAAGAAGAAAAGTAGTTTGTGCATCATAACTTTAGTTGTAGACCATGTACCTTGAGCAAAGTTTGTGGATGACTTGCACTTGTGGTATGAAAGAAGCCCATAGATTTGGGGATTTTAAGTAAAGATTGGTTGTTGTTCTTGTGGGTTTAACAGCATTTTTTGGCACATAATAGGCTTTACATGGTGGCCAGTATAACTGCTGGAGGAAGAACCAGGGAAAAGACTGAGAAGAACCACTGACCAACAGAAAGCTACTGGCAAGCTTTCTTAAATACCCACATTGGTCAGTCCCAAGATTCTGACCCATGTGGACAGAGGTGAAATGTCACTGATCTGTAAAGGCAAGCCCTTATACCACTTGACCAGCCTTGGCTCCAAAAGTCAAAGGTTAAGGTCATGGCAAGTCTTTAAGAAAATGATGCTATCTTCACAGTAAGTTTAGTTCATAGGTCCAGGTTATTGTGTCCCATTGGTGATTAAATCTCTAGAGTAATTGATACCTACAAAGTGCCTACATAGAGTATTTAATCTGCAGCAGGCATATATTATACTGTTCATGCTACACTTGTTAAAACAATGGAAATTTTGTAGAAAAAACATACAGTATCCATTTTATTGAATAGAAGTGACAAGTATGGTTCTTGTACAGTGAAACTAATGAACATTTTTTCTGTCATGATTTAATTGGGAAGTGTTAGATTTTCAGGATTGAGTCATCTTAAATTTTACTCTCAAGTTTTAAGATACACTTCATATGGCAAAATTCTTGGTGTAAAGTAAAAAATATTTTTAATGATGCATTTAAAAGATCTGTTAATGGGAAAGAAGGTTGAGCTGGGTAGGTAATGCATTATTGATAATGAGTCTTACTTTGTAATATATATAGTTTAATGCTAAACCTTAAAAAACCTAAACTTTCCAGCATCTGTTGCTGGTGCCTGTAGACCTGTAATGGGGTGTAATGGAGCATCAAATTATCACCCCTCTCTGACTCCCTCTCTGTGCTTGTTGGCATAACTGTTGAAAGCCTTTTGTATAGCCAGGCAGCCCTTTCCACATGGAGGAAGAATGACTTGCATGGCATGCAGTAAAGGACATTCAAGATATCACTTTACAACCAGCATATGGCATCTTTTTATAGTTCATTCCTGAGCTTTGTTGAAAAATAAAGATGTGATAATATGAATTTGTTAGTGGAGCCTAATGAGGAGTAAATTGGTCCCTAATATTAAACTCAGTAATTCCCCTTATCTCCTTACTGATAAATGTGCAAATGAGTCCACTGTCAGTGAATGCAGACATGCATAAGCAGAAGAAAATCTCCTGTGTATTATTGCTTTAAATGTCAATGGAGAAAGCCATAGAAGCAGTTACATGATAATAATAATAATAATAATAATAATAATAATAGTTAATTATAATAGTAATAATTTATTAATTCTGGGCATGAAAATAATCAGAAGGTTTTTTTGTGTGTGTAATCAAGTATGTGTGAGACCAAGAAAATTTTCTTTCCATCCATTTTTGTTTCTAAACTTATGGGATCTCAGCATGGCTGTTTCATTGTCCCAATTCATTGATATAGTGATGCTGTTGTAAATTATAAACAGGTGTTGGCCAAGTTTAAACATTCATGATCATCAGGTTCTGTACTTGTGTTATTAATTAATGACACATACCTTCTTGCCTCTGTAATGGAATTATTACATTTTTCATCCTTTTCTCCTTTCATGTTTTAGATTCAAAAGGACTTTTAAAAATCAAGTGGGGGCCCCAAGTGGCTGAGTGGTCTAAAATGCTCACCGTTATGGATCACTGCCATCTCACCTCTGCCTGTGTGGGTTCGAGTCTCAGGTTCGGCCTATGTGGGCATGTGAGAAAGCTTGCCAGTAGCTTCTCAGTGGTTCTTTCCGGGGTTTTCCCAGGTTCTTCCTCCACCATTAATACTGGCCGCCATGTATAGCCTATCGTGTGCTGAAAAATGGCGTTAAACCCTACAACAACAACAACAACAATAAAAATCAAGTGTTGGAGAAAAAGCAAGACTACCTGAGAGGTCTCTCAAAGTTTGTTGTAGATCGTTTCAGGAAATAACTGAACATTTTGGTATTTATTCCCAAAAGCATTTAATTTTAGATGTCTTTATGTCTGCCAAACACCTATCTCCAAACACAGAATTTATTTATTAATATAGATTTGATAATGTGCTGTCAAGCTAATTTTAGAGAATAAATTTATAGGTAGAAAGACCAGACATTTCTTTGGTACCGCGGATAATCCCAAACTCATCCTCATTGCCCAGACATTCCTCTTCTTGTCTGCATCATTTCATTATGCTCATTAGTGATCTGTTTGAGGAATTAACTCATTTGCCAGAAATGAATGAAATTCTCACCTGGGATGGGGATAGACAAAAATGATCCCTCATTTGTCAAAAGTGAATCCAAGGAAATTGAATGATTTTCATATTGATAGCTGGTTAGATGTCTAGATGTCTCGAGGAAGTTGTTTGGGATTGGCTATTTCATCATGAGATGCACAGAGTGATAAACATTGGCCTAATTTATAGGTCCATGATTTAAACATTTTGTATAAAATAAATCCAATGTCTCCTAATTTTCACAAAGCATTACCACATGACCATCTTGAAAATATTGTTACCACTACTCCAGAATGGAAAATCTTGTTACCACTACTCCAGAATGGAAAATCTTGTTACCACTACTCCAGAATGGAAAATCTTGTTACCACAACTCCAGAATGGAAAATCTTGTTACCACTACCCCAGAATGGAAAATCTTGTTACCACAACTCCAGAATGGAAAATCTTGTTACCACTACTCCAGAATGGAAAATCTTGTTACCACAACTCCAGAATGGAAAATCTTGTTACCACTACTCCAGAATGGAAAATCTTGTTACCACTACTCCAGAATGGAAAATCTTGTTACCGCTACTCCAGAATGGAAAATCTTGTTACCACTACTCCAGAATGGAAAATCTTGTTACCGCTACTCCAGAATGGAAAATCTTGTTACCACTACTCCAGAATGGAAAATCTTGTTACCGCTACTCCAGAATGGAAAATCTTGTTACCGCTACTCCAGAATGGAAAATCTTGTTACCACTACTCCAGAATGGAAAATCTTGTTACCACTACTCCAGAATGGAAAATCTTGTTACCGCTACTCCAGAATGGAAAATCTTGTTACCACTACTCCAGAATGGAAAATCATATGAAATTGAAAATCTTGTTGCCACTACTCTAGAATGGAAAATCATATGAAATGAGGTTTTCAGTTTAATACTTCTTATGTCAAATGGTGGTGTTTAGACATCCAGTATGGCCAACCAGTGTCAGATCAACATGGAGATTTTACCACAAGACTTATAACATCTGGTTAGCTCTAAATAAAAATGATGCCAGTCTGACATCAATGACAGGCATGTTGCCAGTCTGACATCAATGACAGGCATGTTGCCAGTCTGACATCAGTGACAGGCATGTTGGCAGTCTGACATCCATGACAGGCTTGTTGAAAATATTGCTGTCACTATCCCTCTGCATTGTATTGACATGGGGTTCTCACTAGAAGGCTCTTGTGATGTCTGGATAGTTGGTGCAGCTCTGATCTCCATTATGGCCACCATGGCAATTATCTTGAAAATCTTATTGCTGCTCCTCCTGTCAGCATAGACTTTTTACAAAACTGCTGTCTAGTTGGTCATGAAGGAAATTATGACACCAAATATGACCACCATGGCAACCATCCTCCAAGGTTCTTGTTATATTATTACTACTCCTCCTTAAAGGACATAAATGAAAATCATGCCAATCTAACATCCAGTATCACCACGGTAGTGGCCATCTTGTTTTGGCTGAATGGATGGCCATATCGACATTAGGAATTTGAGCAAACTTGACAAGATATCTTAAAAAATTATACTAATGATGTTGATTGTTTATGTTAATTAACTCTTTTCATTACAAATTATTTTGTAGTTTTTGTTCTGTGATTCAAGCAGCAATACACACAAAAGACTGGTTACTTGTTCATCTACTCTTTCATGACCATTCCTGTGATGTGCAAAAAATGCATGATAGTGACACTGATATATATTAAGAAACTAAAGTATAGATTGATGTAACATATTTGCAACTTATTTATTTTTTTGTTCAAAAATAGGGTTCTTTGTTTTATTTCTCAATCATATTATTTGATATTTTTTATTATCGTGCTGTGATCAATGTGTCATTGACACAGCATAGTGTTTTCAAAGGTAATCTGCAATGGCTAGTTACACATTGATATGTCAGACATAATTAAAATGCATTGTCCTGGTAAATTTTAGCTTGGACTAATATTTTTCATGATAGTCCAAATAAGTACAAGTCCAAATAAGTATAAGTAGTTAGCTGGAATGTTAATACTCCATCTTGAATCAGAATGATATAGTCCAGTAAAGTATCGACAGTCAAGGACTATTTTATTGTAAACCATCATGTAATATAAGATGATCAGTGTGATATTCAAAATGTCTGAACTTTAATTAACAAAATGAAAAAACAATGAAATCATCAAAACTTGAAAATGTTCTGTATCATATGTGTTTTATGTAGCTTAGGTAAGTTTTTCACCTCTTGATTGATCGAAAATTGTCTATATGACCAGGCAGAAAATAAAGTGTTTTGCACAAGTGCCTTCTTATGGATGAAAGAGTTATTGCCCATGGCAGGCAAAATCAGTTAGCTAATAATGAGAGGTATCATTACTTCTATTTTGTATCAATATGGTTATTTTCTTCATGTCCACATCTTTATTCCCCCAAAAATAATTGTTAATAGTTTAAATTGGAAAATTGCTATATGGCGGATGGCATTGTTTATGGAGGCCAGTTTAACAGGAAAACGAAATAAATCTGCATCTTTTTATGACTTGGTTGGGTTAGAAAACATTTCTTTTTGCAAATTATGTATAATTTAGGCAGCAGTGAGAATTCACTGTCTGATGTGCCTTTCATGTCAGCTTTTTTGTTGGGGCAAAAAGAATCATCTGTTGCATGTCTGATTTATGTTTTTTTTGCCACTTGTTTGGTGTCAGCCATAACACTGTACATGTAAGTTAGTGTTGTATTGATTCTCATTGCATTCTAGTGTTGGATTTGTAATTTTCAAACAGTTAAGTCTTCATGTTTTGTTTTTTTTTCAGTCCAAAGAAGAAGAAATCAAACAGCTGCTTGCTAGAGCTGACAGTTATGCCGCGGAGAATGTTTCGCAGGCGGAGGTGTACAGTTCTATGGCAAGCACACTTCATGAGGCCTGGCAGGACCTTAATGCGAAGCTCGAATACCGGAAAGTACTTCTCAGTGAAAGTGTCTTGTTCCAGCAGAAAGCTAAAGATGTGAGTTTGTTAACCATGACATTTTTATGTAAATTGAGTTTTTATGTAAATTGAGTATCATATCAGTCATTGAATGACTCATACCCAGTAAAGAAATGCATAGATGCAGGCTGGATATTGCATAAAACCTGCATTATGTTATAATAATTTAGTTAAGAATTATTTCATTTAAAAAATATAAATATTTATGACAATATATATGATGATAACCAATATGAAAGTGCTGAGGTCTTCTTATATGTAATGCTAAATGAGTTCTCACTACTATCCCAAATAAATTGTTAAATTCAAGGGAAGTAATTTTTAAATTCTCTGTTAACCACAAAATTCACAAAAATAGGTACATGATATGACCATAGAGATTTTACATTGCTTGCTGTATGCAGATGTTTTCTGGAGCATGACAGAAAAGTTTGATCCCCAGGGTGTAGACACTTAGACATTTGCATTAAACTGTTTATTATTATTATTAATGAGTTGCTCAATACACAAATTGTTCTCATATAACACATTGGTATAAAAGTTGCTTTTAGCACAGAAATTCCTTTGTACTTGAGCAATGTTTGAAATTCTGATGACATAATATAAATGTGTGACATCACATTAGACAGAATCAGGCTTGACGTGATAAATGTGTCTGACATTAAACTAGACAGAATCAGAGTGATAATGTAAAAGTGTTTGATATCAAACCAGACAGAATCAAGCTGTAAAGTGCTTGACATCAAACCAGACAGAATCAGGCTGATTCACATAAGAGTGTCGGACATCAAACCTGACAGAATCAGGCTGATTCATATAAGAGTGTCGGACATCAAACTAGACAGAATCAGGCTGATTCACATAAGAGTGTCGGACATCAATCCTGATGGTCTCTGATTTCTTTATTGCTTTCAGCACCATAACAAATATCATGCTTTTGGCCTTAAACTCTCAAAATTACCACATTAATGTATTAAATGTTCAGTTTGTTCTATACACTTCATTTGCACTCTTATTAACATCATTGCACCAACTCTGAATGTATCTTTGCACCAGTAGTTGCATTAGTGTAACAGTTCCGATCCCTAGTACACTGTTTTTAGCTTGTTTCTTTTTTGGGTGAATAGAATGCATACAAATACTAAGTACTATTTTATTTTCTTCAAAATGTTTACATTTTTTTTTTGTCAAAAGCAGATTTCAACTATTCAATAATATGTGCAGTAGACAGCCTTTAGAACTAATTTTGTCATACCGCTGGTAGACTCACATGCATGCAAAGCTTATATGTTACTTGAACCATGTTGTTTATACTTCAAGAAATGTTTGATAGTTTTAATTCACTAATGTAACTTAAACTGCTGTTATAAAATAATAAAAATGTTTTCATAGTATGCTGTTAACATTATTAAATTTTCGTTCTTAAAGAATTCTTAAAATCTCTTTTCAGTTTGCATCACAAATGGAACAAGCTCAGAGCAAGTTTGTGAGACTTCCTTTAGCCACTGACGTTGAAACAGCCCGCAGACAACTCCAGCAACATACAGACATTAAGAGAGGTTGTTGTGCAGTTCGTTATGATGATTATTCACAAAGAAGTATTTCATTAGAAATAACAGTCATTGCAAATATTAGGGAAATAATGTATTATAAATAAAATAAATCAAGATTTACTGTCATGAAAAGAACTCTATAATAAACAGAATGGCTATTGCTTGGCACGATTGGCTGAGGATCAGCCTTTTCAGTTGAAGACCTGAAGGTCATGGGTTCATATTCCACTTTTGCAATCATGCCAAGCTGTCTAGCAAATCAGGTTTTCTTCTTCCTGTCCATTCAGTTAATGGGCGCCAGCCTCATTAGGTTGGGATAAAATGGGGTTTAACTTGAATTCATTTGGACCCCTTTCCAGGAGAAGTGGTGCACTTAATTCCAGACATATGCAACCAGAGTAAGCTGAAACTTGTATCACTCATGGTAATCTTAGAAATACATTGACTTCATCTTAACTCTATACTTATTTATGACAAATTTTTATTTTTAGTGCCAGCCTGTCAGTTTATTGACCATGCAACATTGAAACATTTTCAGCAACTTGTATAGTTATGTACATCTGGAGACATGGTACATGTCTATAAATACTTGCATAGTTATGGACATCTGGAGACATGGTACATGTCTATTAATACTTGCATAGTTATGGACATCTGGAGACATAGTACATGTCTATTAATACTTGCATAGTTATGGACATGTGGAGACATGGTACATGTCTATTAATACTTGCATAGTTATGGACATGTGGAGACATGGTACATGTCTATAAATACTTGCATAGTTATGGACATCTGGAGACATGGTACATGTCTATTAATACTTGCATAGTTATGGACATCTGGAGACATAGTACATGTCTATTAATACTTGCATAGTTATGGACATGTGGAGACATGGTACATGTCTATAAATACTTGCATAGTTATGTACATGTGGAGACATGGTGCATGTCTATATATACTTTTATAGTTATGGACATGTGGAGACATGGTACATGTCTATTAATACTTGCATAGTTATGTACATCTGGAGACATGGTGCATGTCTATTTATACTTGCATAGTTATGGACATGTGGAGACATGGTACATGTCTATTAATACTTGCATAGTTATGGACATCTGGAGACATGGTACATGTCTATTAATACTTGCATAGTTATGGACATCTGGAGACATAGTACATGTCTATTAATACTTGCATAGTTATGTACATCTGGAGACATGGTGCGTGTCTATTTATACTTGCATAGTTATGGACATGTGGAGACATGGTGCATGTCTATTTATACTTGCATAGTTATGGACATGTGGAGACATGGTGCATGTCTATATATACTTGCATAGTTATGGACATGTGGAGACATGGTACATGTCTATAAATACTTGCATAGTTATGGACATCTGGAGATATGGTACATGTCTATAAATACTTGCATAGTTATGGACATCTGGAGACATGGTACATGTCTATATATACTTGCATAGTTATGGAGATCTGGAGACATGGTACATGTCTATATATACTTGCATAGTTATGGACATGTGGAGACATGGTACATGTCTATTAATACTTGCATAGTTATGGACATGTGGAGACATGGTACATGTCTATAAATACTTGCATAGTTATGGACATCTGGAGACATGGTGCATGTCTATATATATTTGCATAGTTATGGACATCTGGAGACATGGTGCATGTCTATTTATGCTTGCATAGTTATGGAGATTTGGAGACATGGTACATGTCTATATATACTTGCATAGTTATGGACATGTGGAGACATGGTACATGCCTATTAATACTTGCATAGTTATGGACATCTGGAGACATGGTACATGTCTATAAATACTTGCATAGTTATGGACATCTGGAGACATGGGACATGTCTTTATATTCATATTAGAAATATCAACAAATGAAAGATCTTACATGGTGAAAATAAAAAACATCATGTTTTCCCTTTCTATAAGTGTCCATTACTGACCAGCAATATTAAGTGCCCTGTCACCAAAAGACGAACTGGGAGCAACATAGATCCAGATATTCCCTCTCAGAATGAGCTAGCAGCTAGTGGGGGGGGGGTGTTGTTTCTTCAGTCTGTGTTGAACCTGATCTAATGGTGCATCTTCTGATGTCACATCTGGGTCTATGCTATTTTAGGTTGGATGTGTCTTATTTGAGCTGAACGGTGCATAATGTTTGCACCTATAATTTTAGAATAATTTCTTTTTAAATGAGCATAGAGATGTGATAATTACACCTGGTTCAACTCCTATAATGTTTAATTCATTACCTGTTGGTACTTTATATTATCAACACTAGGTTTTAATTTCATAGAAATTTATGTGAATTTTCTGAAGATTCCTGACTAATATGTGAAGATTATAAAGAACCCAGTGGATTAGAAATGTGAAGTGAGGCTCTGAAATTTGTTAGTTATGTTTATTTGATATATTTTGACAGATGAATCATAAATTTAAAATTCCATTTTGCAGGTATTCTTGAAGCTTCCAAATCCACGTTAGACTTAGGACATGCATTGCTTGAGCGAATCAAGGAAATGGGTATGCATGCGGACTTACAGAACCGGCATGCTACAACATCAGCATGCTACGGAATTGAACACCTACTAGAATTATTACAAGACCGAAGACGACACTTAGAAGAAATATGGGAACAACGAAGAATTCAACTTGAACAGTGCCTACAGCTGTGTCAGCTTGACCAGGAAGTTCACAAGGTAGACAGCTATCAAAGTTCTCATTATGTTTTTGCTGTTATTGATTATAATTGTTGTCATTATTGTCATCATTATCATTGACATAGTCATCATGATAGTTGTCATCTTTCTTTTTCTTCATATTCTGCTTGATTATCTGTCATGTTTATCTTAGGCTGGCCATGAGGTGGAGATTATTATGATGACTGTCCATCCAGCCATCCATGCATTTATTACCAATTCCATTTCCCCACAATAACTAGTTGTCGACCATCTACATTTACCAAACTTATTGATGGCTTGCACTTGAAGTAAGGAAGAATCCTATCGATTTTGGTCTTTAACTCATTCGGCCCCAGCACTGTTTTCACTATCTCTGCTGACATGCCTCAGAAGCACAAAGCTGTGTCTAGCTGCTTGTGCCCCATAGTTTTACCTGTTTGAAAACATCCTGTACATGCATTCACTCTTACCTTAATTTCTTTTCTTATATCCAAACAAAATCCACGAAATTTTCACCATTTATTTCAAATGAATTTGTCGACACATTGATGTAATTTTTTCCCTATTTGTCGAAGTCTTTCACAACTTATTTATCCAGTATTTACAAACTTATGTGCAACGTTTATCCGCAAGAACTCCATCATCATCACTGTCAGCATCATCATCTTCGGACGATTCAGTCTCAGAAACTTCTATGTCCAAATCTAAATCTCACAAAATATTCAACTGCTGAACATATCTTTCCTCAGCTTGCTCAATATTTTCAAGATCAAACCCGAGAAACTCCACATTTTTGCTCTCATCAAAAATCCGCCATCATTTACGATTTTTCATGAACAGAACATGTGTAGTTAAACCGCTCTCAAACTTTAGCCTTTTGCTTCAGAACAATTCAATTTTCCACAAATGAAAGTAAAATCATTTCTGATTGGTTTAATAGTTGTTTAGTTCTTGGAACAAACCATTTCTAACCAATCAGAGACGTTGTATCTAACACACATTCATCACGCCTGGAGACAGGATCGGCCATTGAATGCAGTAAACAAGTCACGACTACAGGCGGGATCGGCCAATGAATGCAGAAACCGGATCACACCTACAGACAGGATCGGGGCCAAATGAGTTAAAGTCAGGGTCATTGAGACTTAAGGAAGGAAAATAGTTTGCGCACAATAACTCTAAGTTCTCACCATTTACAATTACCATACTTTTAATTTGGGCTAGGAAGGAATCTCATTTTGATTTCAGGGACAAATGGTCAAAGGTAACTGAATGAAGAAAAATAGTTTCCACTTAGTAACAATTGGTCTACATGACATACGTCAACCAAACTTTATGGATTGCATGCAAGGGTGGGGTATAAAAAGAAGACAGTTATTGATTCCGGGGTCAAAAGGTTTTTGACAGAAAGAAGAAAATAGATTTAGCACAGCAACATCAGTTTAACTCACTGACCTGACCCAAACTTTGAGGATAGCTTGCACTTAGGTTAAGGAAGAAGCCTATTGTTTGATGAGGTCAAGAGATAAACAGTCAGGGTCATTGACTGAACAAATTAATTTGGTTTCTGCTCAAAATTTTAACTTCTCTGCATAGTGGAATATTAAACATGAAACGGGCATATAATGTGCCATTCATGGTATGCTTGCAGTCAATAATATTACCACACTGTTTATTTCAGATCATTAACCATTTGTTGTAGAACTTTAAGACACACAAACTATTCACAAAACTGAACACAGGACTTATCACTGATATTAATTACAAAGTTAGTGCTTTTGGTCTCTTTCATTAATTAACCTTTGTATAGCATGCTTCAACTCAGGTCTGGCAGTTTATATTGTGATGCCAAATAAGAGCCTACATTGTTTTAAAATTGTAAATAAAATGGACTGCTTAGACCAGATCTGCTGACAGATGCATCATATGGCACTAATGGACAGGTTATACCCTGATCTGCTGAAAGGCACATCTTTTGCAGGAGCAACAGTAAAAGAACAGTTTAGACCAGGCATGAGCAACCTAAAGCGTGTGAGCTGTTTACAGCCTGTGACCTGGTTTTAACCAGTAACATTTACATCATACCATGTTCATTTAAAAGTCCAGCCCTGAAGAAAGTTGCACATGTCTGAATTAGGTCCTGATTTGCAGTCAGACACATCTTATGGCAGTGGAATCAAATGAATAGTTTAGATAAATCAACTGATATGAATGTCTTTTGGCAGTGGAATCAAATGGTAAGTTTAGATAAATCAACTGACATGCATGTTGTCTGGCAGTGGAATCAAATGGACAGCTTAGACCCCGGTCAGTTAACAGGTGCATCCTATTTCTGCAAGAGCTGCAAATAGACACCATAGACCCTGATCTGCTGAGCATCCTTTGGCAGCAGTATATGGACCACTTCAGTCCGGACAGATGCATCTTATGGCAGCAGATCTGGGTCTGTGCCATTGGATGTGTGTGTGTGTGTATATATATATATATATATATATATATATATATATATATCTCATTCATTGCATCTTATACATAAAATTGAACAATTGTCTCTAGGGGTTTTCTGTCATGTTTAATAAGGAATGTTAAAATTGATTGACCCATGTGCAAGATAAATTTATTATACAGATGTGTGGTTACCACTTAATTTGTTTTAATTTTCTTCTTCATTCTATCAGATCCTGGAGTGGTACAGGACTGTTGGCACAATATACCTTCAGAGAACTGAGCTTGGTGACTCGTACAACTCCACCTTGCTCGTTCAAGAAGACCACAGACGATTTGAAACACAAGCAAGAGTAAGTATATTTTAGATTTCTTTTGACAGACATGCCAGGGTGGTTACCCAAATATGTGCCAACCAAGTAATTCTTACTATGTTTATTTCAGAATCATCCCTTGTGGTCTGCTGTACCCTTAGCTGTTGCATATTCAGAAATCTCTTTAATTTTTCATAGCAGACATGTCTTGAATTTTGCATTGCAGACATCTTTAATTTTACATTGCAGACGTCTTTAATTTTTAGATTACAGAACAGTTGCAGAGAGCTAATTTCACTTATCTTATTCCATATAGTGGATATTTTGGGGGAATGTGAAATTTGTCAATTTTCATTTAATTATGGGATATTAATTATAGCTTGTTTTGTATTTTAGTGATCCTAAATCTGCATAATTTATTTTAGATCAGGTGGTAAATTTTGTTGGGATTTATTTTCATGATCTCACTCTGTGACCAAATCATTTAAATGTCTCTACCACCAGCAATTCCTGCTGTGTGGTACATTACTGATGATGGTATGTAACAAATTTGAAAATTTTGTTGTGTAGATATCTTATAAAGGTGTGTACAGATGAGTAAATTAAGCTGCTGTTCATTCTATAGGAATCCATATATACATTCCACTGATTCTCTTGTTTAAATTCATAAAATTTATTCCAGCTATGAATTGTGGATTTTCTTTACAGGAAATTCAAGACACTGTTTTGCAGCTTATACGTACAGCTGACCAGCTTCTCCGTCGGGCACGCCTTGATGTCGAGGGGGTGAGACAGCGGCTGCAGACAGTTGATACAGAAAGTGAAAACTTCATGATGAAACTAGACACTCGAAGGAAGAACATCTCCACAGCTTTGTCCTTTTTTGACCAAGCTGAAACGGTACTGGTACATTCTTCTCTGCTTTCTTTACAGTTCTTTGGAAAATCATTTAGCATCAATCTCAAAATTTCAATAATTTTTCATCTTTTTCACTTGTTCTCTTGGTTGAAGTGGTGGCTAAATGTTGTTTTGTATCATTTTATTTCATGATACATTTCAAGATTACAAAAAGGAACATATGTTCCTAAGAATGTGACATAGGTATTTTTACTTTCTTAATTTTGTAAAGAGATTTATCTCTTGCAGTTTTTCATAACCTGTTGAGAACTTTACATTACATTTAGAAAGTTGAAATAAGTCACAAAATATGTAACAATATCTAAATGAACTGTTTATTCATGTTTTTCCTTCTCTTCCCTTTTCTCAAGGCTCTAACCAAACTGAATGAAGTTGAAGTCCAACTTAACAGCTCGGACTTGCCAAGGAACAGCACAGAGCTTGCAGATAGGCATTCCCAGTTGTCAAACGCCATCGTGGAAATCTCCACACCGGCACTCCATGAGGGCCGACTCCTACTTGAGAGGGTCAGTAGGAGCGACTCTGGTGCTGATGGCGTTAGACACAAGGTCAGTTTTCATTTAGAAATGCAAGGGTATGAAAATGAAACGTTTTATAGATTTTCAGAAATCGGGATATGTAAATAGGAGCACAATTAATTGAATACCAATTTTCCAGTTTTTGAATATTCTTTAAATCATTTCCCAATCATTTTGCATTTAATAAGTAGTATTCAGTATTTTTCCATATTGAGTGTAAATCAGATCATATTGTAGACAAATGTTTGCATGTACTGTTGTTACCATGTGATATAGGACTAAATTTGTTTACAAATAACATAGCAAATGGGGACAGTGATTTTGAACAACTTTTGTTTATAGAAAACTTGTTATATAGAGATACTGAAGGGAGGGAAGATCATTAATGCAATATCCAGTAATACCTTAATACTTGACCTCCAGCCTTGTTATCGTTTTATAGATGTCACAACTGCAAGACCGCTGTGCACAACTTGAGTCCTTATGCAAGGCACGAAGGGCCGAGGCCTGGGAGAGAGGTCAGGCATTCCTTGTATTCCAGGAGAAGTACAACAGTGTGAGTAATAACAAAGAAGTAACATAGCAGTTACACAATTTTGTTATTCATGTGTGGGCGGTTGTTAGTTCGAACCCTGATTGAGTCAAACCATCAAGAGGTTATTGTTAGGACTGATCAGCCTGGTGTCAGGATAATGTGACTGGGTGGGACATTATGCAAAATGTCTATGACATGATGCCCCAGTGTTAGATATCACTATAAACTGCCACACTGAAGACATTGTAGCGATATTACTGAAAAATTGTTAAAACTATGTTAAAAATCTAAATCTCACACACACACACACACACACACACACACACACACACATGCACACACATTTTGCTTCTTCATTAGCATCAGTTTGAAAACTAATTTGTAGCTATTACACAGAATGGTCTGTGTATACAAAGGAAACAAGTCTGTCATATGATCAACTCAGTGTAATCAGGTAACGTTTCAGATACATTTGTAATTTATGAGAGAAAAGTCACAGTGGTCAAGATACCATGTTTTACTTTATGGCAACCAGATGTCGTGCTTACTTGAGCTGAACAATGTTATGCTTCTCAGCCGTTGGCTTCTTGATAATTATAATACATCATGGTTTATCCTTAGAACTGGGATACTGGGATTTCCCAGAAATTAGCCCATGTACACCATGTATATAAATAAAATAGTGCCAAGTATTGATATTGCTACGACATGGCCTGGAGAGCCCAGTAGCTGTGGTACTTAGCACTTGTCATTATAAGAAGCAAATAACAAATGTTTCCACTGAATACTGACAGCAGGTGGGATATGAATGACCTTCCAGTAATGTTCTTGCATGATGCAAATGCTGTGCTTGACCTTGAAATGACTGGGCAAGTGGGTTGGAATGTTGCTGAAGCAGATGTAGATGGCAGATGACATGGAGATGTTATTACTGGGGAAATGGAGGATGATACAATGCACATGCAGATTCAAGCAACATACTGTTAGACTTAACCAGCTTCTTTATTTATTAGGGGGTGTATCAGACACCTTTGATTACAGGGAAGACATCAGTTGCTGCAAGAAAGATTTATTTTCATACATTCATAACCAAGTTATACATCACTGTATTATTACAAAGGTCATGCTTGTAATTTAGAAATCCTATGAATTATGCAACTGTATATTGTTCATTTGGTCCCAAATATAGTAAATTGGGTCTCAGATATAGTAAATTGTTTACTTCCTATCCAGGACTGAAATAACAGTAGGACAAGCTTGTGAGCTTCATGTACTTTGGGTATTGTGGGTGAGACCGAAGTACGGTTGGGCAAGCTTGTGAGCTCCATGTACTTTGGGTATTGTGGGTGAGACTGAAGTAACAGTAGGACAAGCTTGTGAGCTTCATGTACTTTGGGTATTGTGGGTGAGACCGAAGTACGGTTGGGCAAGCTTGTGAGCTCCATGTACTTTGGGTATTGTGGGTGAGACTGAAGTAACAGTAGGACAAGCTTGTGAGCTTCATGTACTTTGGATATTGTGAGTGAGACCGAAATAACAGTAGTGCAAGCTTGTGAACCTTTCGGTGAAATCATAATATCAAACAGTGCAAACACCTTTTTTATGCCCCATTTATTAAAAAAGACACGCCCAGAACAGTTACATTTATATATTCTAATGTTTGAAGAAGAGATAAAGGTAGAGGCACAAGAACTGCAAATAAATCCAGTGGACGTGGAAAACGCCACATAAAGCCAGAAAACGAACAAAACCATGAAGTGGTGATGCAGCAAGATGTAAAAAATGTTCAGCTATGGTTATGGAATGTGAAGATAGAGCATAGGACAAAATGACTATCTTAGTGAACCTTTGGTTTCTGTATGCAAATGTGAGATATAACTCTTGTCCAAATTGAAATTTAAAATAATATCTAATGTAGTCACCACCAAAATTAAATAAAGAAACCATGAATAGGTCTACATCCAAGAACTTAAAATTGCAAGAAAAAATACAGAGAGAGAGAGAGAGAGAGAGAGAGAGAGAATTACTTTAGGTAAGCCAGCGGTGCACCTGATTAGTTATTTTCATTTCATTTTTATATTTCGAAGACATTGGACTATTTGTGTTTTGTCTTATTTCAGTTTCACACCTGGTTAACACAGATTGTTCAGACTACTCTCAGTCGCCATGGCAACATGGGAAGCAGCCTTGCTGAAGCAAGAGACTTTTTAGAAGTTCATGAACATCTTGAGGAGGACATCAGAGTAAGCTGATATGTACCAAAATATGTAGACCAAAATCTGCCTACATATAATATGAAATCTAGTCAGAGTCAATGCTGTTTCTTCTTATTATCAGTTCAGTGTTGGAATATTTAACTTGTTGAAAACTTGATATTATTACATACCACTAGCTAAGGGTCCAAACAACCCAGGTCACTTGGCATGTGTAGGTTGATGAGTTATTTCTGCATAACTCATAGTTGAATACTTACCTTAATGTTAGGGGCATTACATAGGAAATAATGGAAACAAATATTGTCACTAATAGCCCATAAAATAATAGTGGAATGAGTATTTAAAGTTGTACATGTTGAAGAAAATAGATTTGTATGAAATGTAAAAAGAAGGTAATAGTATATGAAATATAAAATGAATAGGATATGTTGGTGGTGAACTTTTTACAGAATGACAGTTATTGAGATTACATCAGGTTTCTGCAACAGAAAGCTCTCACAGTTGATTTAGGGCAGGTTTTATATTCTTAAGATTTCTCAAGTACTTTTCAGTGTCTTTGTTTTTGTCTTTTACAGGACTGTTACAGCAAATGTAAAAATTATGTACAAATATTTCTTTATTAATTAATGGGAAACAAAATCACTACCATACACTTAAGTAAGAAGTGAAATCTCATTGATGATATCATAATGCAGTGATGATGTCATTCTGATCTGCAACTGTAAGCACTGGTTTTATGAAAGTGAAAATCTAAACACTTTGATGTACTGGTGCATTATACAGGACAGAATTGGGTCTACACAGTTTACAGTAGGGTGATTGGGAAAATACTATGCACTTTTGAGAGTTACACATACAAATGTCACTTGCGCTTAGTGAGTGTGGAATTGATTTCTTTGACACACATTTTCCTCCATCTATTTCAGTCATAGAAACATGTATGAGTTTTTGTAGTTTGATTTTTTTCTCATTGCTTTCTTAAGTCATCAGCATTATATGCCTGCCATTAGGCAATACATTTCATATTGTAATGTGTTTTATATAGGCTTGCCTTAAGGCAATACATTTCATATTGTAATGTGTTTTGTATATGCCTGCCATAAGGCAATACATTTCATATTGTAATGTGTTTTGTATATGCCTGCCATTAGGCAATACATTTCATATTGTAATGTGTTTTGTATATGCCTGCCATTAGGCAATACATTTCATATTGTAGTGTGTTTTATATGCCTGCCATTAGGCAATACATTTCATATTGTAATGTGTTTTTCTGTATGCCTGCCATTAGGCAATGCTTGTCATATTATGATTTATTACAAAACCATGGTCTTAAACTAAGTGATAGAAAAGAGCAAAAACCAACACATTTTGTAAAATTCAATGAATAATTTATTTCCTTTTAATACAAAAGTGAAAAATGTAAAAATAAATTATGATATTGCAAATTAAATCCCCAAAAATTCTATAATTTCTAACACAAGTCCTAATGATTGAAGTTTTGAATAAACATTAGTGGTATTCCAAAATGAATCCAACACAGAAAGTGTTGATGTGCTTGGCAATGTGCCAATAGTTTTTTTTATGGAATGACCATAATATAATCCAAAAATATATCCCTATTTGAATTTCACTATAATTCCAAGTCTTTGTTTCCAAGAATGTTATTTTTGAACACTCTTTATTTCCAGAGAAGAATACCTTGATTTAAATAATTTGAATAAATAAATTCCAGCTCAAATGAAATACTGGATACAAAAATAATACAACTGATTCAGCTCAGATCTTACAGCATGAATGAACATTTCTAGATAAGCAAGATTATTTAGTCTTCTACTTGACCTCAGGTCACAATTAGCTTTTCTAAAAAATCCTATTACCTAATGGAAAATTTAGTTATGAAGGTTCATAATGTTTACAAGATAAAATCTTAGAAGGTCTGTTACTAAAATTATAATGTAAAATGTGGAAAGCAACTGGTAGACCAGGCATATGGGGAATTTCCAATGTTCTGGACTCATGTTGAGATAAACATGTTTACAAAACTTACTGATTTTGGACAAGGTCAGGTATACAGTTTTACATTAATCAAAATATATTGTGAAATAAAAATTGTAAGATTAAAATACCAATGATTGATGAACAAAAGATTGACTTTTAAGGTCATAAAGAGTATAAGGTCATAATGGGTCAGCAATCATTTTATTCCTTTCCATAGGACAAGAATACGGACATGAAGTCCTTGTCAGAGGCAGCGGTTAGCCTGGTCAAGTCAGGGGACCGGGAAGCCAAATCTGCTGCTGAGAAGGTCGACACAGTTCACAAGCAAGTCCAGCGACTCTACCGAGTCACAGAAGTTCGTATCCAGTTGTCTCTTCTGTATGTCTCCTTCCACAGGCTGTTACAACAGGTAAGTGCTCCCTCCATATGGGATCGTTTTCGGGTTTGACTAGTATTATAATTTTTTAACACTTTTGCTAAAAGTGAAGGAAAATTATAGCAATCATAAAATTGTAAAAATATAAGTTGTGTCAAGTTTTTTCAGTTTGTAATATGGGTATGTACATGGGTCCCTGTATCACTAATGCATTTTTCTTTGGTCATTGCCATGTAATATTTTACAATTAGTTTGAACTCTTTTAACATCATAATTAACCTGTTTAGTTTATCACACATAAAACATACACAAGTCATTGTTACATAGTCTTGGCTGTACATGTATCGCTCCCCAGCTGATTGTTGTTTTTCCCATAATATGTTGTACCATTATGGATCCTAAGAACAGTCTTGTAACAAGTTGTTGTATCATGTTACAGCCTTGAAAAATGTGTAGAAACTTTACATGTGGATAATTAATGCTTAAATTTGTCTTTTCAGCTGACCAACTCGATGAACAGCCTTGAGCATATTTTAAGATCTGAGACGGAAGATTTGCAGGACCTTAATGAATCAGTGGTTCAAGAAACAGAAAGCATTTGGAAATCTAGTGAAAAGATTTTCCATGAAATGGATGACAAAGGCAGAGCATTTTTGAAAATGTCATCTAATGTAAGTAATACATTATCTGTATTTCATCCAGTGTAAGTAATACATTACCTGTGTATCATCCAGTGTAATCAATACATTACCAGACCTGCCAACTCTTACGATTTTGCCATAAGTCTTACAAAAAATACCCCTGAAATACTAACTTACGGTATAAAGCAAAAACTATGGATAAATGATCATTGCTGACAAATCCGGGAAATTTGTTCATCCATGTTCGATTTGGATCTAGGTTTTATATTAGAAGTAATGAAATCGGTCAGGTAACCAGACTAACTTTACAGCAGCACATCAGACTCTTTAATCTGCACCTATTTGTTCATGCGAAGCACCTGCATGATCAGACTGTTGATCATATAATTTTTAAAAAAAATGGTGTAAAGCAAGCAGTGTATGTTTAAGATGAAAGGGAAAATAAGCCTCTTGAAAAGTGTTAATAATCAACACAGGAAGAATAAAAAGGAATATTCAGATTTTTATGAATAAAAGCTGGAATGGACACAATTATGTTTATTGGACATCACGTGCCAATTTGAGTATGACTCGTGGCAGGAAATATGATTGCTGTCGTCATGGAAAAAGGAAAAAGAATTTCCAGGAATTACGTCAAGTTGAGAGACAGCAACAAGCCATTGAGCTGCATAGGGTTTGGAACTAAAATTTGTGCACTGTATTAGTGGTAAATAAAATCAACGCATACTTTACAAACTTTTCAGTTTAACATAATGTTTATCGTTGCTGCTCATTCCAAATACTGAACTTTAAATTACGTTTTCCAGCTTTACAATAGCAGTTTATGATCTTTTGTTAAACCTTACTGAAAACTGGTCAAACTTACAGAAAAAATCAACTGCCTTACTGAGATGGACTTGTCAGGGTTGGCAGGTCTACTTTACCTGTGTATCATCCATTGTAAGTAATACATCACCTGTGTATCATACAATGTAAGTAATACATTATCTGTATATCATCTAGTGTAAGTAATACATCACCTTCATATCATCCAGTGTAATACATTACCTGCGCATCATCCAGTTTAAGTAATACATTACCTGTGTATTACTGCTCCGGTGGACCAGTGGTTAGAACATCTGCCTCAGATGTGGGAGGTTGTGGGTTCAAACCCCTGCTGAGTCATACCAAAGACATAAAAATGGCACTAACAGCTGCCTCACTAGCAGCCCAACATTAAGAGGCTAGTGTTAAGACTGGTCGGCCTGGTGGCAGAATAATGTAACTGGGTGGAACAACATGCTACATTTCTGCGACATGATGCTTCAGTGCTAGACATCACTATAAACTGTCACACTGCAGACATCTTAGCGATATGACCGAAAAATCGTTAAAGCTACATTAAAAATCCAAATCACACACACATATGTATCATCCAGTGTCAGTAATACATCAGTTGTGTATCATTTGTGTAAGTAATACGTTACCTGAGTATCATCCAATGTAAGTAATATATTACCTGTGTATCATCCACTGTAAGTAATACATTACCTGTGTATCATCCAGTGTAAAAGTAATACATTACCTGTATCATCCAATGTAAGTAATACATTACCTGTGTATCATCCACTGTAAGTAATACATTACCTGTGTATCATCCAGTGTAAAAGTAATACATTACCTGTGTATCATCCAGTGTAATAACACATTACCTGTGTATCAGCCATTGCAAGTAATAGGTTATTTTTATATTGTTCAGTATAAGTAATACATTACCTGTATACTATCCAGTATAATTAATAACTTACCTGTTATATAAACCAGTGTAAGTATTATGTTGCCTGTTATATCCTTCATGGTCAGTAATATATTACCTGTTTTATTATCCATCAGTGGGTACATCATGTTTTTTTCTTCAGGGTGATAGTCATGCTGAGTATTTTTAAGTTTTTCATTACACTTCTATTCCTCTCCACAACTTTAAGTTTTCCATTACACTTCCATTCCTCTCCACAACTTTAAGTTTTCCATTACACTTCCATTCCTCTCCACAACTTTAAGTTTTCCATTACAATTCCATTCTTCTCCACAACTTTAAGTTTTCCATTACACTTCCATTCCTCTCCACAACTTTAAATTTTCCATTACACTTCTATTCCTCTCCACAACTTTAAGTTTTCCATTACACTTCCATTCCTCTCCACATCATTAGAACTGTTTGAGAGAAGAAACTTGTAATAAGATACACTATCATTAGGAAGCCTCTTGTGTACCACATTTCATCAGTATTTGAAGTTTTCCCTGACACAACCTTGTTGAGAGCCTTAATCTTAAAGGTTAGGGTTGCAGGCCAATAGGTTTGGTTTCAGGAAAATTTTCCTCTCCACACTAACTTGTAAGCTTTGTAAGATGCATGAATGAAATTTGATATTTTTTATGCTGTCATAAGATGTGTTGCAATTCACTTTTTATCCCAGGGGTGGGCAAATTACGGCCCACGCGCCGCATGCGGCCTGCCAAGGGTTTTCATGCGGTCTAGGAACAAGTCATCATTGGCACTGACTCTGTTTATGTTACTCTGTTTATCAACTAAATGTGCTTCTTTTGAAGTTTAAGTTTTCAAATATTAACAACATATTAACAACTGAAAATTAATTAGATGTTATTTAGAAAAACCTTTTGTTTTTGCTATTTCAAATATTAGTTATTTTACTTAATGAACTATGCGGCCCGCGACAATGTGTAAATTTGCCTAAATGCCCTTTGAAATAGAACAGGAACCTTGGTGATTTTCCATGTCTGCTGGTCAACCTCATCTTTACAGCTGTCACAAGGACCATATTTCAGTTTTGTATACTTTTGTTGACCTCACAACTATAGGCCAGAGACAAAAATTCACTGAATTTGATTCTTTATACATGTATGTAAAAAGTAATTATTTCGACATAATTCAGGAAATGCTGAAACTTAAAAATTGTGTTGCTTTGACTTTAAATTGACGTTTCTTTCCAGATTTCGGATGATGCAACATTACAAATTCGTCATACTGTAACCATCACCGAATCAATTCTGACTGAAGTCAGAGAGCGAATGTCACGACTCACAGCACAGTGGGAGTCATGGCAACAAAGAGCATCATCAAGTCGACAGTTTAAAACACAATGGCACCAATTTGTCCAGGATGCAAGACGGGTATGTACAGCCACTTTGCATGATAAGACTTGGAGAGTTATCGGTTTGTAAGCAAGTGCTAACAAATCTTTTGGTTTAAATAAATCCATAATTTTGTAAGGAATAGCAATGAAATCTATCAAGGCAGATAACTCCATATGAAGGGTACTGTCTAAAGGACCACATTTATGACACCTGTTAATCTCACATTAAACTTTTATGAACACTTGTTGATGGGTGTGAGTGAAACTTTTACCTCCTTTGAGTATCCTTCATAGGCTGGTATCACAGTTAGTTTATTGTTATATTTTCAACATAACTTTTTCATTATGTTTTCTTGAAGCTACATTTTTCTCCATTGTTATGATTTTAACAGAAAAAAATAAAATTTTCTATTTTCCCTTTTTGCTTGTCAATATCTTAGATACAGTTATCTTTGTCAAGTCACACTGAGGAAAGCCTATTATTAACTTGAATAAACAGTCATTTATGATTTGCCATTAGGTCAGTTCATTGTCATAATCTTGTGTCTAAAACTATTCTTCTGCAGTGTGTAATCAGTCAGATGTTACTGTGACCTTACTTAGACTGTTCATTGTGATTATTTATAACAAAAGTTTCTGCACAAAATTATCTTTTATACAAATTGCTAAATGTGATTGTGAGATATTTTTAATATCACTTTTTAAAAGTTATTACTGGTTTATAATTGGTACCAATATATGTACAAGAATCAGTACATTTTGCTTCACAGTGCAATTTTAACCAACCGCAGTGTTGCACAAGCATTTTTTCTAACATTTAATTGCACTTGAAGAATTTTGCTAACCCCTCAATGTGACTTAAGTGTTTTCACAAACTTATCTTTGATGGCATTTTTCTAATCTTGCAAACTTGAAACTTTAGATGTTGTAAATAATTTTTAACACTATTTAATGGATTATTTGTCCACATGAATCTTTGTTTATTGAAAAATAACTCATAACCTTTGTGACCATTCCATGAATGATTTCTAGTTCACCTGTACCAGAGAGCTTATGCTGTGACTCTTGTATCAATGACATATGTGTCTACATTTACATCTGCGTATGCAGCAAGAAAACTTGCATTTTCTATATTAGAGCCCATAAAACAAGTATCTATTTAAAATTTCACTGCTGTGTGTTCATTGGCACTTGATTTAATCTTATTTAGTTCATTTTATCCAATTTAACTGATCTTTTTGCAGTTTATGGGGAAATATTTGAGGTAAAAGTTTGTGTGTAAGGTTTATTAGATATAGACAACAGATTCAAGTTTGTGTTTTAGGTGTGTTCAGTGTAGACTGCAGGCTAGAGTTCGTTTATGGCTTACACTTTGTGGACAGCAATTATTGTTTGTTTAAGGTTTGCTGTATGTAGACAGTTGGTTAAAGGTTGTATTAAAGGTTTGATGTATTTAGACAACAGGCTGAAGGTTGTATTTAAGGTTTTCTGTATGTAGACAGCAGGCTAAAGGTTGTATTTAATGTTTTATATATATAGATAGCAGGCTAAAGATTGTGTTTAAGGTTTGCTGTATGTAGACAGCAGGCAGAAGGTTGTGTTTAATGTTTTCTGTATGTAGTCAACAGGCTGAAGGTTGTGTTTAATGTTTTCTGTATGTAGTCAACAGGCTGAATGCTGTGTTTAATGTTTTCTGTATGTAGTCAACAGGCTGAAGGTTGTGTTTAATGTTTTATGTATGTAGTCAACAGGCTGAAGGCTGTGTTTAATGTTTTATGTATGTAGTCAACAGGCTGAAGGCTGTGTTTAATGTTTTCTGTATGTAGTCAACAGGCTGAAGGTTGTGTTTAATGTTTTATGTATGTAGTCAACAGGCTGAAGGCTGTGTTTAATGTTTTCTGATTGTAGACAACAGGCTGCAAGTTGTGTCTATGAATACAACAAGTTAAAGTTTGTAGTTAGTCACTGAATTTAAATTCCATTTCTGCTCATTTATAAGAGGTTTTTCTGACCTTTTCATTTAGTTTAAAATACAGGTTTTACTTAATAAAGTTTATTGTGAAAAGTAAGGGATTCAAATTTTCATGTTTGCTATATTGGATCAAATTTGAAAAAACCCTTTTTACCATGAGGCCAACTTTTGATAGCTTATGAGGACATCATTTGTATCTGATCCGCAACAAATGAGGAAGAATCATAGTGTTAACCTCATCTCTCTGCCCATATGTCTGTCTGTTAAATTCTCAATTTCTCCATTTTACGTAGTTCAGTTTTGTATTATTTTAGTCATGTTAGTTTTCCCATGGAGCCATTGTTCATTTTTCCATAACATGAAAGGTAGAATACTTTTATCTACATTTTTGGCAGCAATGACAGTTTCAGCTCTGCATTTAGACCAGTAATATTACTTGGGTTATGTACCTTTGGAGATATTATCTGTGGTATGTATGACTCAATCATTCCATTACTAGGTCACTGAGACCGATATTTCATGTTGCATTGTCTTCAGTTGATTGTTATTGGTTGGAATCAGTGTCTTCTACACTACTGACTCTACAGGATTTAAAAAAAAAAGAAATTCTTTTGGTTTGTTCCAATGGCACTGTTAACACATTATTGGCTGAATCATGCCAAGGAAATGGTAGCTGTCTTACCTATGGATATGCAAGGGCAGCCAACTGGGCTGGCCTGGTGGGTAATAAGCTGACAACTCAAGAGTCTGGGCCCTGCCAACTGAGCTCACATAGCTCCCTCAACAGGTACATGTATATGTCTGTTTATTGGTCATATTGAGTGTTAATCTTGTACATTCCAGGTAGAGAGAGAGAGTGCTTCATTGACATAACATGTGAATCCCCAGTAGAGAGTGCTTCGTTTACATGTGAATCCCAGGTAGAGAGTGCTTCATTTACATTACATGTGAATCCCAGGTAAACAGTACTTTGTTTACATAACATGTGAATCCCAGGTAAACAGTGCTTTGTTTACATAACATGTGAATCCCAGGTAGAGGATGCTTCGTTTACATTGCATAGGAATCCCAGGTTGAGAGTACTTTGTTTATATTACATATTTTATCCCAGGTACAGAGTGCTTTGTTTACATTACATGTGAATCCCAAGTAGAGGGTGCTTTGTTTACATTACATGTGAATCCCAGTTGGAGGGTGCTTCACTGACATGTGAATCCCAGGTAGAGAGTGCTTTGTTTACATTACATGTAAATCCAAAGCATACAGTGCTTTGTTTACATTACATGTGAATCCTTACATTACATGTGAATCCCAGGTAGAGAGTGCTTTGTTTATATTACTTAATTTGTCTGTTCCTTGTATTTACTGAAATTCCAGTACAAACTGCCATATTAATTGTGTCCCAGAAGACAAGTTATCTGTCAGCAAGGTTTTGTGATGCTCAACCAGTATTACTTCATAAAAGTTAGACAGTATATTAACTTACAAATTGGGATTTCCTCAGAAATTGGAACTTTGGTCAGGTGTTAACAGTTGGCATTGGTGTACAGGTGTTGGTGTTCAGGTATTGGTGTACAGGTGAGTGTTTTGCTCTCTTCTGTTTTCTCTTTATATATCATCTAAAATTAACCACTCAGCTTCCTGCTGCTTTTGATGTGACCTGCTTAAATCAATTTGACCATTGTTCTCACAAGATTCTTGTAATTTTTCAGACAATAGATTGGGTCTTGAGACTTGAGAGGGACTTTTTCCCTATGTTGGCTGGGCCACTAGGCTCATCCATAGAGATGGCTAATGAATATCAAAAACGTCTCGAAACATTCCTTCCACAGTTCGAGGTAAAACCATGATTTAAATTTCTTTCTAAAATATGCTTCCAGTTACTGATTTTCTTGTTTCAAGAGTGGTATTTTCACTTTGATACTAAACTTATATTGTTTCCATCAGAAATACTTTAGGCACACTCAACCATTAGGTAGTTTAACAAAAACATCAAAGTCCTATCACTTGTTGCTATGGCAAACTATGCAAGGAAACAAGAAAATCATTTCCATCATGTGTTACTGGAGGCAGATTTTAATTGTTTTAATCATTGATGTTGTATTTTTCATGCTTTTTCTTTCTCACTGTTATTTTAATATAGACCATTGACTGGGTTATGAAAGTAGAGACTGAATTTTTCCACCCGTGTATCTCTGGGGACCTTGGAAATACAATGGAGAAAGCTCAGGAATTAAAACAAAAATTGGACATATTTGAGCCCACTGTGAAGGTAGCTTTTATTCATGTTGCGACCAATATTGAGCCATTCCAGAATGTCCAGAATTCAGAGCTTGACGATATGCTATGATGTCCTTGTATCAGATTTATTGCAAAATTAAAACCAACATGCCTTATTTCTTTTTAAAGCCCCAAAACCAGATACACGGTTCTTAAAAAGGGGAGGTGAACCAGCTTAATCTTTATGTAGGTATTATGTCTAAGTTTGGTTTCAGCATCATTTTATTTATTTATTAATAAAGCAAGATGGCAGATACTCATGGTTGGTTGCTGGTTAATAATGGATTCCAAAATATAGTTTTGTTTCCTGTGAAACCTCCTCTTTCTGACCAATTTACAACTGGTGTTTAAGGATGCTGGCATTTGTTAAACCACCACATATTGCACAGCTTGAAATGATGTGATTATTATATGATGACATAATAGATATGATACCACTTTTTACCCAAGTGTATTTTAGTACTATGAACTTTTGGAAAGATTGGATGTAAAACGATGTGATTGTAAATTAAGTTCAAGAAATAAGAAAGAAAAATGCACTGATAATAATTACTATAATCATCTCATGAAAGAAAATGATAAAGTGAAAAGTGTACAAGATCATGGCAATTTTTGGATAATATATAATCATGCAGGTTGGTGTTGTGTAAAACCGATATGATCTCAATCATTGTGTGTATTTGATATGAGGAGTATATTAACCATAATCTGGACAAATTTGATGAATTTTTTAATAAGCTTTCATCTATTAATAATATTGGGATACATAATAAGTGCTGCTATGTAATAATGGGGATACATAATAAGCAAGGCTGTATAATAATGATGTGATTAACGAGGCTATGTAATAATGGGGATACATAATAGGCAAGGCTGTATAATAATGATGTGATTAACGAGGTTATGTAATAATGGGGATACATAATAGGCAAGGCTGCTTAATGATTGGGATACATAATCAGCAAGGCTATGTTATAATGGAGGCACATGATAAGCAAGGCTATGTTATAATGGGCATACATAATAAGCAAGGCTGTTTAATAATGGGGTTATTAATGAGGCTATGTAATAATGGGGATACATAGTAGGCAAGGCTATTTAATGATTGGGATACATAATAAGCAAGGCTATGTTATAATGGAGGCACACAATAAGCAAGGCTATGTTATAATGGGCATACATAATTAGCAAGGCATTTTATAATGGGGAGCTTAATGAGGCTATGTAATAATGGGGTCACATGATAAGCAAGGCTATGTAATAATGGGGATACATAATAAGCAAGGTATAAAATAATGGATACACATAATAAGTAAGGGCATTTAATAATGGATGTTTTTAAAAAAAATGTTATAATGAGCTGTAATAATAGGGAACTGTAATTAAGTCACCCAGTATAACAAGGTCCATGATAGGACCTGTGTTGTAAATTGACCTGTTTTTATATCGTGGGGTATTATTCAGAGGGACCAAAGTACATACTGTATCTATGTATGTATACATCTCTCTAAAAATTGTACCTTTATAGCTTATATTCTGGAAATGGCAATATTGGTCAGCTGTAGATAGACAGATTATACCCATGCATGCCACCATGCACAATATGGAGAGGAAAGGACCTGATCCACAATATATAGTGCATATATAGAAATTTAATTTCATAGAAAGTTTCACTTTTTGGTTGAAGCCTGGCATCCATTTAAGTATATTTCTTTTATGTTGATATCTCTTATCATGCCATTTATTTTAATGACCACCATGGAACTTTATTAGATTCCATCTGATTAAAATCTCCAACATAACTGAGATCTGATAGAGACTAATAAAAGTAATGTCCCTTTGACTTTAGATGGAAACCAATTAAAAATAATGTCCTTTTGACCTTTGACAGAAACCAATTAAAAGTAATGTCCTTTGGACCTTTGACAGAAACCAATTAAAACTAATGACCTTCAGGTCTTTGGAATTCCCTGCACACTTAATTTGAATAGCCTGTCAGATATGTATTTTGTGTTGGAGATATGGTTAGGAATGATAAGTTCCTGGTGATAGTTTTCATTTTCAGAAATATGAAGTTTTAATTTGATTGGTGAATGAAAAAGGTCAAAAAATATGACCTTGTATCAGTGTTCATCAGATCCACTTAAATTAAGTAGATGTCAATTTTAATCAGACTGCCATTTTAGCATGTTATAGTCACTCCATCTGCATACTCCATACTAACTTTAGTTTATTTTAATGCCTTAGTGTGAATGGGTAGGGCATATTGTGTCATCCTTGTCCAGACAAATGTTCAGCTCATTAAAGTTTGTGTTTAAATTAGTTTTCAGGCACTGAGGTGGGATATTTAGGTTCCATGATCAAATGTCAATTTATTGATGAATTTATAAAGGGAAACTTTGAGTTTTAAAAGTAGGCAAATTTTATAAAAAAATTGTTTTGAGTCATGTCTTTCACCAAATCACATTTATGCTTTTGATTTATAGACATATCTTACCAAATTAGATTTATGCTTTATTTTGCAGACATGGCTGCACCAAATTACATTTATGTTTTGTTTCCAGACAACATGACCACTATTAACATTCCCGTAAAAGTTATTGGATTTTAAAATCAGTACAGGTTGTTGATTTTAAAAACAGTAAAAGTTTTTAAAATCAGTGCAAGTTGATTTTAAATATATATCTTGTAAAATACAGTAATAGCCTGTGTGACACTTCCATATTTAATTAGAACTGTGTAGAGACATAATCAGATATATGACTTGATTTTTCTTGTACTCCAAAAGCATTACAGTTCTAAAATCACCAGTAGCTTAGTTGCACATACTTTGGTAAGAACACCATGAGAAAAATGTTTATTCTTCAACATATTCCTATTTATGTTACATTATATATAGGTGTTACTATTTATTTGGCATATATATCAGTTTTCAAACATGTTCCTATGTATTTGATATCAGACATAAGTGTTCCTATTTATTGTACACCAAACTTAAGTTTTCCTATGTATTTGACATCAAACATAAATGTGCCTATTTATATGACAAAAGTCATAAATGTTCCTATTTATTTGACATGAAACAAGTGTTCCTATTTATGTGACATTAGACATATGTGTTCCTATTTATTTGGCATCACACATAAGTGTTCATATTTATTTGACAAAAGTCATAAATGTACATATTTATTTGACATCAATAAGTGTTCCTATTTATTTGACATCAGACATAAGTGTTTCTTTATATTTGACATAAAACTATTATTTGACAAAAGTCATAAATGTGCTTGTTTATTTATCAAACGTGTTTCTATTTATTTGACAAGCTATAAATGTGCCTATTTATTTGACATCAAATGTAAATGTTACTATTTATTTGACAAAAGTCATAACTGTTCCTATTTATTTGATGTGAAACATAAGTCTTCCAATGTTTTTGACAAAAGTCATAAACGTACCTTTTTATTTTTACATCAGACATAAGGATTTCTATTTATTTGACATCAAACATAAGTACATTCTAATTTTTGCAAGCCTACATTTATCTCTAGCAAAGTGTAGAATATCACTTGACAACTAATCTGTTTCAGTGAAAGAAAAACAAATCCTTAATGTGACAGTTATATTATAAATTAACTAGTGACAGCATTGCATAACAATTTCCAAAATAATTATGAATATTGTCATGTAGGTATGAAATAATTCTTAGATACATATTTTCTCATCATTTTTCCATGGGTAATATTTGACTCTGCTGTAACATGACTCATCTGTTAGAATAAGCAGTAACACCGTACAATAAATAAAATGATGTGGATATGAATTGGATTAAGCTAGGAAATAATTGGTTTTGTATTCTCTCACTAAATAAAGTAATCAGGTATCTTATATTGCAGTGCATCATAGATCAGTACCTTGTCATGATACTTGTTTCTGTTTTGGAAAAGGAACATTCTGCCATTTTTGGTTGCTCACATTCCCAGGAAAACATTAAATTAAATCTTTTGAATAACATTGTAGAAAGCCAAGGCAGAGATTGAAGAACATTTGAAAACTGCAGAGCTTTTATCCCTCAAAGGGGATACCAAAGGTGAGAAGGAGAAAATTGTTAATGAACTCATCAAAGTACACCAGCGATTCCAAGCCAGAATCCATGAATATCAAATTCTTCTCAAGATGACTATTCAGTTCTTCAGAAACTTGGATCAGGTAAGGCTTTTCTTGATATGAATTTTTTTATACAAATTTTCTTTGAAAATGAAGGGAAAAATTAATAGAATGATTCTCTGGGCAGGAAAATAAAAATCTAATATGCTTGCTGTGTATTATACATACCCAAATTCTAAGTGTTGTTTCTACTTTACATCACACCATTTACCAACAGATCAGGGTTTGTACTTTTTGTGTGCTAAACATCACTTACCAACATGTCAGAGTTGATGCTGTTTGTTCACTACACATCATTTACCAACAGATCAGGGTCTATGCTGCTTCATGGCCATCACATAATTTCCAACAGATCAGGGTCTATCTGTTTGTTTGCCAGCATATTAATTACCAACAGATCAGAATCTATGATTGATGTTTGTTTGCTACATATCATCCACCAACATATCATGGTCTATGCTATTTGTTTGCCATAACATAATTTACCAACAGGTCAGGGTCTTTGATGTTTGTTTGTCATCACATTTACCAAGAGATCAGGGTTTATGTTGTTTGTTTGCCATCACATCATCCACCAAGAGATCAGGGTCTATGCTATTTGTTTGCCATCACATCATCCACCAAGAGATCAGGGTTTATGCTGTTTGTTTGTCATCACATCATCCACCAGGAGATCAGGGTCAATGCTGTTTGTTTGCCATCACGTCATCCACCAACATATCAGGGTCTATGTTGATTGCTTGCCGTCACATCATCCACCAAGAGATCAGGTCTATTTTGTTTCTTTGCCATCTTTGATGCTTGTTTGCCATCACATCATTTACCAACAGATCAGGGTCTATGCTAGTTGTTTGCCATCATATTCACCAATAGATCAGGGTCAGTGCTGTCTGTTTGCCATCACATCATTTGCCAACAGATCGGGGTCAGTGCTGTTCGCAATCACATCACTTACCAACAGATCAGGGTCTGTGCTGTTTGTTGCCATCACATCATTTACCAACAGATCAGGGTCTGTGATGTTTGTTTGCCATCACATCATCCACCAACAGATCAGGGTTTATGCTGTTTGTTTGCCATCACATCATTGACCAACAGATCAGGGTCTGTGCTCTTTGTTTGCCGTCACATCATTTACCAACAGATCAGGGTCTGTGCTGTTTGTTTGCCATCACATCATCCACCAGCAGATCGGAATCAGTGCTGTTTGTTTGCCATCACATCATCCACCAACAGATCAGGGTCTATGCTGTTTGTTTGCCATCACATCATCCACCAACAGATCAGGGTCAATACTGTTTGTTTGCCATCACATCATCCACCAACAGATCAGGGTCTGTGCTGTTTGTTTGCCATCACATCATCCACCAACAGATCAGGGTCTATACTGTTTGTTTGTCATCACATCATCCACCAACAGATCAGGGTCTATGCTGTTTGTTTGCCATCACATCATCCACCAACAGATCAGGGTCTGTGCTGTTTGCCATCACATCATTTACCAACAGATCAGGGTCTATGCTGTTTGCCATCACATAATCCACCAAGAGATCAGGTCTATGCTGTTTGTTTGCCATCACATTGTTTACCAACATACACACAATTACATGCATATTTTGTTCTGAGTATGGATAAAGAATGAGTTTGATATTGGGATACATTGAACTTATTCATATTCGATGTAAAAAGACTTTGTCTTTTTGGTCATAAATGACAGGTGGTCATTTATAACAGAGATTGTTAAAGACAGGTACAAATATGGTATTTAATTTATGGTATTTAGAAGGATGTAATAATGCAGACATGACATCTATTGGCATTATGTGGTTTGCAAGCTATTATGTAATAGGGAATATTCCATTTGTATTTATGAATATTTGTAATAAAAGCATAATAAAGCTTGTGCCTTGTATTATGAACACAGGTTCTCACTGGAGATCATTTCTGTTTTCCAGCTGGACAAATTGATTGAAAAGACTGAGCAGGAATATATGGAGTCTGACCTGCCGTCTGACTTAAATCGAGCTGAGACAATGCTGGAGGAACATAAACGCAAGAAGCAAGAGATTAATAACCTGATCACCTACACTACAGATGAAGGAGAGAAAATTGTCTTAAGAGTTCGGCAAGTGGTAGGTGGACAATTTAGTCATGATTAATACAGTGTAGAAGATCGAGAGAGGAAGTTTTAGTAAATAAAGATAAAATTAAAATATTAGAAAAATATTTGAAATATGTTATATAAAATATAATTCTACAATGTCCACTTTTCTATACAATGCAGATATTAGAATTTTAATTAATTCACAGAATCATTAATACCACAAATGTTGTTATTGGAGAAGCTGCTTAAAGTCATCTCACACTTTCTTTAACTGGTTTAATTTTCCATATTGCCCCTACTGAAGGTTCCTGGGGATGTAGTAAATCCATCTGTCCCTGGGATAGATCCATGGTCAAGGTCACTTGTGCTGAAAATGTAATTTTCCTTTCTGCATGGTAACTATTATTTTTATGGCCTTATTTTCATAAACCTAATTGTTGACTATACATGGGCAGGGGAAGTTCTATAGTGATTTTTGAAGCAGCAAGGAGAAGTGTCAAGGTCACATGGGCTGACATTGTAATCTTTCTTTTGAATCTCAAGCCTACAGGTTAATCTCAGGGTTACATGAGCTTCAATTGTCTTTTTGGATTCCACATAATAAATCTACATTCCTCAAGGACCCAAGTTTTATCAACTTTATAATTGCATTATATTTGAAGAAGGACAGCTCTCTAAAGAGTCTTTGATTGATAGATCAGAGATTAAGGCCCTGGACATGCGGTTGCAAAATTATGTTAATTTTAGAGCTGTATTCACCATGGAACAGCCATTTTACATTTAGCTATTTCAATTGTTTTAGACTTGTTTATTTACTTTCCTGACTGTTACATGTTGTATTGTCAGGATGCAGAGACAGCAGCCAAGGAAGATGTACAGCGAGTACTTACTGCTGCAGAAGATTACAAACGAAGATGGAACCAGTCGTGGGAAGAACAGGAGAGGCGGTTGAGACAAAATCTCCAGATCTGTCAGTTCAACTTTGATCTCAGACAGGTGAGACATTTTATATCAAAACAGGATAAGACAACATTAGATCAATTAAATTGATCTTGCATCAGATTTTATTTTTAATGCAAACAATAGTTAAATGTATGCATGATTATTCTAATTTTTATTGTGCTTTAAATAGTAGAAACAGAATTAAGGTAACATCATATAATGCCAGATCTAGTTGAAAGATAACCAAAGAAATGTAAAGATTCATTGGTTGAAACTGATAATGCCAGATCTAGTTGAAAGATAACCAAAGAAATGGAAAGATTCATTGGTTGAAACTGATAATGCCAGATCTAGTTGAAAGATAACCAAAGAAATGGAAAGATTCATTGGTTGAAACTGATAATGCCAGATCTAGTTGAAAGATAACCAAAGAAATGGAAAGATTCATTGATTGAAACTGATAATGCCAGATCTAGTTGAAATATAACCAAAGAAATGGAAAGATTCATTGGTTGAAACTGATAATGCCAGATCTAGTTGAAAGATAACCAAAGAAATGGAAAGATTCATTGATTGAAACTGATAATGCCAGATCTAGTTGAAATATAACCAAAGAAATGGAAAGATTCATTGGTTGAAACTGATAATGCCAGATCTAGTTGAAAGATAGCCAAAGAAATGGAAAGATTCATTGGTTGAAACTGATAATGCCAGATCTAGTTGAAAGATAAACAAAGAAATGGAAAGTTTCATTGGTTGAAACTGATAATGCCAGATCTAGTTGAAAGATAACCAAAGAAATGGAAAGATTCATTGGTTGAAACTGATAATGCCAGATCTAGTTAAAAGATAACCAAAGAAATGGAAAGATTCATTGGTTGAAACTGAGAAATGATGAGTTTAATTCTGTAAGTCTTGTGCAGAAAATAAATGATCATTCTGTGTACATTAAAACATGTTTAGAATAAAGATGCTGGGACTTAAACACAAATCACTTTCATGAATGTGACAAACACTGATTAAAGACCAATTATCAATCACATAATTAAAGACCGGTTATCAATGACATCATCAAAGACCATTTGTCAGTGACATCATTCTTGGGCTGAATTACCAGAGGTAAGGGCTTTGATGAAAAGTTTTCTAGGGATTGTTACTCTATGTACCCACTTACAACTTGGGTCCAACTGCATAGACCCGGGTCTGCTGTCTCATAATACACTGGCAGATCTGGATCTATGCATTTTGTTAGGAGTAATGAGTAGAATAAACAACATAGATCCAGATCTGCCAGTGCATTGTGTGATGGAAGATGAGGGTGTGTGTTTTTTTGTAGTTGGAAGAGACTTATAAACAATTATGTTTAAATGGTTACAAAACTTGGCAATTTTAAATCTTGTAACTGAAATGAATTACTTCCATCTGAAATTAACTATACAGTTATACTTAACATTAGTTTCTTCAGTTGATATTTCTACATAGAAATAAACAATTATAAACAAAAATTAACAAGACACATTTGTGAAAAGACCTTTATAAGCTTGAAATCTTTTTAAGCTTAGATGCACAATACATTTTATTGATCTATTTGCACTGCAGATGAATTTGTAAAAATGTAATCACAATAAAACATTTCATGCAGTCATAATATTTTCACATACAAAAACCACCACTTGTTTATTACTGTTGCAGATCCACTCAGAAATAGACGAGCTTCATCACCACCTGCAGGCCAGGAGAGGCAGTTATGGTAATTCACTCTCAGCTGCCAAAATGACCTCACAGGCCTTTAGACAGTTTGAAATGACTGTAGAGGTGAGTGACTGTCTGAGAATAGTTTGGAATCTGAATGCAGTCTTAATTCATTTAAAGGAGTAATTTTGTACAATGCAAATAAGCTTTATTAAATATTAAGGTTTTTACAAATGTGGCCTGCTATTGTTTAGGAAAGGAAAGGAAAAAATGTTAAATGTTTGATTTTGTTTGGTAAAGTATTTATATGATGCCATGAACTCCACATGTATATCCTCCTTGACCTCACTGTACTGAACTCCACATGTATATCCTTCTGTACTGCAGTGTAACCAACTCCACATGTATATCCTTCTGTACTGCAGTGTAATCAACTCCACATGTATATCCTCCTTGACCTTATCCTTCTGTACTACAGTGTAATAGCCTCTTCATGTATATCTGTCTCTACCACACTGTAAGAAAGTCCACATAGATATCATTCTGTACTTCAATGTAATAAACTCCACATCAGTATCCTTCTGTACCTCACCATGTGTCCATCCTGCATCCATTTTAACATAATAGCACAAAAATAATTAACTTCTAGACTTGTCATGATCATCAAGAGACAATCTGATTTTTAGGCCATTTTAGAAAACTTTATTTTTGTTACAAAGTTTTGAAATTGTTTTAAAAAAGCCTTCGTATACAATATAACAACAGCCACTTGAAGCAGACAAATGAAATTTGGTAAGCATACTTGTATACGTATGTAAATGACCTAATTACATATTTGTATACATATGTAAATGACCTAATTACATAGCTGCCAAGTGTCCTGTGTTTTCCGTGATTCTTCCATATTTTGGACCTGAATACAGGTGTGCTTTTTTTTGGTTAAAAATACATTTTTTAATACAAAAAAAAGGCTACTATGCCAGTCTTTAACCACTATATCAGACTGCAAAGCAGTTGCCGTTATCACTTTATCTCATCTTCATAATATTCGACTTCAGAAAGGATAGCAGAAGATTCAGAATTTTTCCAGACAGTAAAATTGCAAAGGATTACTCATGTACTAGAAGGAAAACAGTTGAGTAAAAAAAAATCACACAGAATTCAGATCATCAATGAAAGATAGTACATTGGAATCAATAATGTATGGAAAAAAGGTGTGGAAAAGGCTTCTATAAACAGCCTATGTCTTGAGTGCATTTTGCATTCTTGCATCTTCTGAATGGGCAACTAAATGGAACAGAGTGCCCATTCAGAGGTACAATAGTGCAACACATGCATCATTCTCAGACATTAAATAATTAAGTTACTGTCCTACTTTACTGATGGTTATAGATGTTGTAAATAGTTACATATGCATTAAAGTTTTAAAAATCAGTATTTGTTCCTGAAAATCAGTATTTTTGTCATAAGCATTCTATATTTTTGTCATAAGCAGTTAGTATTTGTGTCATAAGCATTCTGTATTTTTGTCATAAGCACTCAGTATTTGTGTCATAAGCAGTCAGTATTTTTGTACCTTGGAGTTGGCAACAATGTAATTAGATTTATTCAGACATCATTTGGGGGCCCTGGTGGTCAAGTTGGCTAAGGCACTTGCCGTTCTAGATCACTTGCATCTTACCTTTGTCAAGGTGGGTTCAAGTCTAAGCCCAGCCAATGTGGGTATTGGAGAAAGCATGATAGTAGCTTCCTGTGTGTCAGTGATTCTAAGCAGGTTCTTCCTACACCAATATGCTGGCTGCCATGCATATCCTATCATGGGCAAATAATAGTGTAAAACCCCTAAAATCACAAATCAAGTGTCAATTTCTTAAATGCACAGCATAACATCAGCAATTTTCTTGGTGCTAACAGAAAAAATTTGAGATGCAACTTTGAAGTTTAGTGTATTTCCTACCAAAGAAGGGCTCTGCCTGTTTTCGCATAGAAACTGTTGCAGAAAGGTTTAACATGAAAATTTAGGGAATGTTTTTTCCTCTGCTACCAAGAAAAATACTATTGATTAAGCAATTAGTAATTCAAATTGTCATTATTTGTCTGGACAAAAACACATTTTTTCTCATTCTGCAGTTAATAGAGAAGAAAATTAAGAACTTCACCAGCACTGCAGAACTAATGGTGAAAGACAAGCACTATGATGCAGCACACATTCACCGTGAGATAGACATGCTGAACACAAAGTGGACAACATTCCACACCAGTGTACGAGATTATCGGGAAATGCTTGATACTTCAATCACCTTCTACAACTTGGTTGAAGAGGTCTGTTGCATCATTTATGTTTTCTTTTGGTCTTTGTATGACCTTGTAAATTAAGGAATGACTTTAAAATGGATGGATAAACAGGTTTGAATATAGTGTTTATAAAATCAGGATAGATACATAAAACATTTGTGTGAAATATTATGTTTGGTTTTGTATAATGCTCACTGATGTATAACATGCATCCTGATGGAGTTTGAACTATAGTTTCTAAAATGTAATTGGAGGTCATTTAGGTCTGTGTGTACTTTATGAACATAATGTTGCATTCACTGCATCAGATCACACTTCTAAACATTTTAAATGCATGTTTTCTAAGTCAACAATATTATTACATGAAATTTTGCTACACCCAATAGAAAATTTGATTTGTCAAAATACTGATTGCATAAGAAGATCTTGATGGGTCTGAATTTAGGTCATTGAAACCTATTGGTTGAAAATTACCTCCAGAGTAAACCTTACCCTACTAGTAGGGGACTATTAAACACTGGACAGGCATATCATGTTTCCAGCATGTTAAATTTACATATTTAGTGAATGTGTTTATTACCATTCCTTTTAAATCATGCAAATTTGACAGAAAAGCCTGTGGCCAACAAGTCTTATAGCTGGCCAGCCTGTGCCCAACAAGTCTTATGGCTGGTCAGCTTTATTTATATGGCATTCTTATTGGTCAGTATATTTTTTATCAATGCCCATTAAAGAATTATAAATTATGGTGTGACCTGATGGTAATCAATTTGTAGGATTTATGTGCCTGGTTTTTTTAATCTCATCATAAAAGCTTAAAGTGGAGGAATGGAGCTTTATGTGTAGGTGTGCTGTTCAAATTTGTAATAAGGATAAAGAATAGAATATATATTTTTTCTGTGGCATAGTTAGTTTACAAATTGATTTTATGCTGTTTTAGAGTGAGACTTGGATCAGAGAGGGAAACACCATTCTTATTAACCTTGGACGGCACATCACTGAGTGCCGATCTCCTCAAGAAGCAGAAGAACTGCGAAGAACTGTTCACAGATTTTTGGAGGAAGGCAGGCCCCAACAGGAAGACAGAATGAAACACATTTCACAGCTTGTCATTCAACTCTATGGTATTATTATCATCATCATTGTTATTATTAGCTCACAAGACCATATGACCAAGCGGGCTTTTGGGCTGGCCTTCTGTACTTTGTTTATCCATGTGTCTATCAACAGACATTTGTTACAATTCTGGAGGCCATATTTCAGATTCATTTTTGGTGTGTGTTTGTGATTTGGATTTTTAACATAGCTTTTAAACATTTTCAGTCAGATCGCTACAGTGCCTGCAGTGTGTCAGTTTATAGTGATGTCTAGCACTGGGGCATCATGCCGCAGACATGTAGCATGATGTCCTACCCAGTCACATTATCCTGACACCAGGCCAACCAATCCTAACACTAAACTCTTAATGTCGAGTACCTAACGAGGCAGCTGTTAGTACCATTTTAGAAGCCTTTGGTATGACTCGGATGGGGTTCGAACCCGCAACCTCCCACACCTGAGGATGACGCTCTAACGACTTATGCCACCTTAGTGGTCGATCCAGTTTGGGCTTTTTTGATAAAATTATAAAGATCTTTGATAATGAGTAAGATTCATGCATAATATTGAGGTGATCTTGCATCTGATTGACTGAGTTTGCTACCCCTCTCGAAGCCATGTTTCGGATCTGATTTGGTTCATTTGTGGTAAATAGGCTTGAATCATCAATAGCCTGGATGCGCACAAGATATTGAGATCCATGCATATTAATGAGTTCATCTGACATCTGATTGGCCAAACTTGCCAACATTTTTGTGACTATTTTTTTATCAGACTTGGCAAATACTCATATATTATCAAGCTGTGTAATGAGCTTTATAGTATCTGTATTTTCTGTTCCACTCAATAACTTAAACTTATACATCATCACTTGAATGTATCATATACCACATTATGGGTCCATTCATCAAGGTCAAGGTCAATGCTCATTATTTTTCATTTTCCATCATACTTTCTCTTCTGCTCTATAACGTTAGAGTCATTTGAGAATAATGGATGAAATTTGGTAAAGCCTATTCTATCATCATGATCTGAGACTAGTAAGATTATGTGTTAGATTTAGGTTGTGTATACTGTTTCGATTTTGATTATATTTTGGTTAAATTTGTTAAATATAATGGTCTTATAGTATTATGATGTTGGATATGTTTCATGATGATCAGGATCGATGCACATGTAATCTTGTATCTTACTGGTTGAGTTAGCACTCTGGAGACCAGATTTTGATCTTGTATCTTACTGGCTGAGTTAGCACTCTGGAGACCAGATTTTGATCTTGTATCTTACTGGCTGAGTTAGCACTATGGAGACCAGATTTTGATCTTGTATCTTACTGGCTGAGTTAGCACTCTGAAGACCAGATTTTGATCTTGTCTCTTACTGGTTGAGTTAGCACTCTGGAGACCAGATTTTGATCTTGTATCTTACTGGTTTAGTTAGCACTCTGGAGGCCAGATTTTGTTCTTGTATCTTACTGGTTGAGTTAGCACTCTGGAGACCAGATTTTGATCTTGTATCTTACTGGTTGAGTTAGTACTCTGGAGACCAGATTTTGTTCTTGTATTTGACTGGTGGAGTTAGCACTCTAGAGAACAGAGTTTGATCTTGTATCTGATTGGTTGAATTACCACTTTGGAGACCAGATTTTCATTAGATTCTGTGCCAACTTGATGAATAAGCAGTATGATGATGGTGTTTGACAGGTTCTGCAATAACAGTGAGTTCAGTTATGAATGGGATGATTGCATATTAATTATGTTTTTATATTTGGAAATATATTTTATCAGATTAGAGGAAAATGGATAAAATTTAATGTTGGGGATATCTTTTATAGTTTTCTGCCTTTGTAGTACTAACAGTCTGCTTAATTATATAGTTGGCTGTTTAAAGTTATGTAAATCAAGTGAGCAATATAAGGTTCACCTGAGCCTCTTGTCATTATTAATTTCAACCCTTAGATTTGAAGTTAATATACATAAGGTACTTATTTACATTGTTAAGTAAACTTATTTTTATTGAGTACTCTAGACACATCATATGAAATGTTAAATTCAGTGATCTACTCAAAGTGTACAATTTTAATTTTAATCTAGGTCTTAAAAATACATTTTAGAATAACCATTTTCTTAGTAACTATTGAAGCAGACTCATTGTTCTGTATCATAATATCTTCAAGACATAGTCAGCAAGTGGCTTTTTATAAGATTTACACAATAAACAATTGCCTTTTTATAAGATTTATAGTCAGCAAGTGGCCTTTGTCAGCAAGTGGCCTTTTTATTAGATTATATAATCAGGAAGTGGCTTTTGATAAAATTTTTAGTCAGCAAGTGGCTTTTAAGATTTATACAGTCAGCAAGTGGCTTTTGATAAGATGTATAGTCAGCAAATGGCTTTTGATAAGATTTGTACAGTCAGCAAGTGGCTTTTGATAAGATTTATACAGTCAGCAAGTGGCTATTGATGAGATTTATATAGTAAGCAAGTGGCTTTTGATAAGATTTATACAGTCACCAAGTAGCTTTTGATAAGATTTATATTCAGCAAGTGGCTATTGATGAGATTTATATAGTAAGCAAGTGGCTTTTGATAAGATTTATACAGTCACCAAGTAGCTTTTGATAAGAAATATAGTCAGTAAGTGGCTTTTGATAAGATTTATACAGTCAGCAAGTGGCTTTTGATAAGAGTTATACAGTCAGCAAGTGGCTATTGATGAGATTTATATAGTAAGCAAGTGGCTATTGATGAGATTTATATAGTCAGCAGGTGGCTATTGATGAGATTTATATAGTCAGCAAGTGGCTATTGATGAGATTTATAGTCAGCAAGTGGCTTTTGATAAGATTTATAGTCAGCAAGTGGCTTTTGATAAGATTTTTACAGTCAGCAAGTGGCTATTGATGAGATTTATATAGTCAGTAAGTGGCTTTTGATAAGATTTATAGTCAGCAAGTGGCTATTGATGAGATTTATATAGTCAGCAAGTGGCTTTTGATAAGATTTATATAGCCAGCAAGTGGCTTTTGATAAGATGTATAGTCAGCAAATGGCTTTTGATAAGATTTATAGTCAGCAAGTGGCTTTTGATAAGATTTATACAGTCAGCAAGTGGCTTTTGATAAGATTTATACAGTCAGCAAGTGGTTATTGATGAGATTTATATAGTCAGCAAGTGGCTTTTGATAAGATTTATATTCAGCAAGTGGCTATTGATGAGATTTATATAGTCAGCAAGTGGCTTCTGATGAGATTTATATAGTCAGCAAGTGCTTTTGATAAGATTTATATAGTCAGCAAGTGGCTTTTTATAACATTTTTCTTGAATGAGCAATACATTGGTTTCAGAGAAAGAATAAGCATTTTTCTCTGTATCTGCATTAAGTATTTGAATCCTTTATTTCATTAATTTCTATATATAAATATATTTAAAATAAGACAAGGAATGGAAGGCATTTCATATAAATTTTGTATGTATTATTGAAGTTCAGATTTCACTTGTGTTTATGTGTTTTTTTAATTTAAAAAATGATTGATGGATGTATGTTTTAAAAAATAACTTTTTGCATTTATGTGATTTCTTACTAGTGTAGACTAATAGTCATTGATGCTAATTGGTATTGTTATAGGTGATGATGGTCCCAGTCGAGTCCATAACCTTCATGTGCAGCATCAAGATTTGATGCAATCCCTACAACAGGCAGACAATGAAGTCTCCAAGATTCAGAAACAGCTGGTATGTAAAATGGTCACACCTCTTACTTAGTGCTTAACCTTTTATTAACAGTTTTAAATTGGGGTTTGGCCATTCATATTATTATTTCCTTACTAATAAGTCATAAATGCTAATAATTTCAGGGATTTGCTAACAAGACATGTGAAGTTACAGAGAAACAAATTAGGTTGAAAATGACTTGAGTATTGAGAGGAGATTAGCTGTATCTGGATAGACTGTCAAACATCTACATACTGTGCTGTTACTTTTTTTTCCTCAAGTTTCTACTATTAATTTTATTACAGTTGTTATAATTATAAACATGTTGCAGATTTTGAAAATAATTTTCTCGTTTGCAAGTCTTTTGCTGAACTTGATAATTCTGAGTAGCCATTTTATCAGCTTGTAAATGTTGCAATGTAATGTCTGCATTCACCATCCAGATCTTTGTTGACAGAAGTGAACACATCATCCTCTATGCCGTTGATTATATTACCATGCATACTACACAAATGTATTCTAACATCACGTTGTCTTACCCAGTCCTATTTCTGCTCCAGATCAGAATTATTTTTCATTTGGTATGTGTTTCTTTTCTTTTTTTTGGGTGTGATGTAACTAATTGATGTAACACGTTATCCACTTTTCTCGTTGATATCTTGAAACTGATGCTGTCCCATACTGCCCTTAGTCATTTATATTATGAATTGTAGTTCATTCTTGATTGTAAGGGTTTGACCATCTTTTAGTTGTATCCTTTTGAAAATTGATTGTAACGACTTTCTAGTTGAACAAGCCTGTTTCAATATTACTAACACCAGGGGGGATTTTAATAATGATTGCAATAATGGGAGGGCCAGGGGAAGGAATGGTTGTGAATTTGTCTGTTTTGAATTATTTAGTATCTGCCAGTACTTAAAAGTTCATGTTAAAATATTTTGGTTGGCATGTCCTTCATGTTTTCTTTGAACACTACTTCACCAAATTATAAAAGACATCTTCAGGCCTTGACAATACGATAGCTCATCTAATTGGAGTAAGTAAATGGGAGGGATTTATGGCACTGTAAAAGGTTATATCATGCTGAAGCAGGTAAAGGGCTATGTCCAAGGATACTCAGTGGTAGCTGATGTAGGCTGATACAGTGGTGGTAATCAAACTTGTAATCTTCTGATCAAGATTCCATTGTCTTAACCACTGTGACTTTAAATAAGTTTCAAGTTCTTCTGGAAGTATGATTTGTAGCAGACAATGGCAGATACAAAAATCCTTTAAAAATTGGCCATTATTGCTAGTAATAATTGTATGTAATATACTGGCATGTTGTCAAGACTAGTAGTCATTAGTTTTAATTTGGTTGGTGTAATAATTTTTCATCATCATAATGTGCTTATCCAATTCGAAATAATCTTATACTAGATATTGAAATGGTATTTTTGTAATAGTTTTGAGATAATTTTTTAATAAATGACCATTCTAAGGAATGTTTACTTGTTTATTTATAATTTATGCCCATTCTAAGGAGTGTTTACTCATTCATTTATAATTTATGACCATTCTAAGGAATGTTTACACATTCATTTATAATTTTAGGAGCAAGCTGTTAGAGTTCAAGATCAGATTCAGCCAATGGAAGTAACAGTGACAGCAGAAACCCCCATACGACCACCACAAATCATTCAGCATATCAAGAGTGCTGAGGTCATTGAGGGCACAAAGTAAGGGAAGATTTCAATACAACTTGATATCTTAAAGTAAAAATGCTTTTGGCTATGTTAGTTACAACTAGGATATCAAGTTTGGACATGCTAGGGTGGACACTACTGAGTGTACATGTGTACCAATTGATGCATGAGCAAAGCATTTATCATGACCAAACTTGGATCCACTATAAGGCAGAAACTACTAAGTGTACATGTATACCGATTGATGCATGAACGAAGCATTGATTATGGCCAAACTCGGACACTTTATAGGGCGGACACTACTGAGTGTATATGTGTACCGACTGATGCATGAACAAGGCATTTATCATGGCCATTTACTATTTGGTCTAAAGATTAATTTCAGTAAACTTGTTTGAATAAATCCACAAAGTCATCATACATATTTGGCTGGTTACTATTTCAGCATGAGATTGTTTTCCTGCAAGCCAGTTTCTTTTTATACAATGTATGCATTAATAGGATTGATTTCTTTAGAAACGCCATGAGGTGTTCTCGTTGGATTTTCTCATTATGGACAATAATCTTTTGATGTAATGATTGGTTTTTGGTTCACAGAAATCATTTATTATAGCAAGATTTACATGAGAAGTCATTAACCATGTACATTCATGATGGGCATAGCATACAATCTACCCTGTAACCATGTACATAACTGATGGGCATAGCATAAAATCTGCCCTGTAACCATGTACATAAAAGATAGGCATAGCATAACAATGTATATACATGATGGACATGGTATAAATCTACCCTGTAACCATTTACATAAATAATGGATATGAAAAAGCAGATGCACATACCCAGCTGTTATTTGCCCTTAGGAACCAACCTAAGAGGTTCAGACTTCAGGGAGGAGGTCAGATCACAGAAGAATGATGGTACAGGTTTACAGATATTGATGTGTGAGGTCTTTATGGAAGAAATATAGAGCTTCTCTGTGTAAAAGTGAATCTTTTGTCAGTGATTTACAGTTATTGTACTTAAAATTTGGAATTTAATTTGATACTTACTAAAATTATGCTTTGTTTTCTGTCATATTGCATAATTGCTTTGAATTTGACGTATAAGTAGTGATCAGTCAAGTTCTGAATGTGAATAACACATAAACACAAAAGTTGAAAAATTTGATATTCATGAAAACCTAACGATGCAGGAATTACTTCTGTGTACATTATTCTCTACATTGAGACTAATCTTTCTTAATCTGTTTCACTTAGGGTAACATTTGAATGCCGCATTGAGTCTACTCCAGAAGCAGAGGTAAGGTGGTTCAAGGACAACCTGCCTTTGAATAGTCCTGACTATGAGACATCGTACCTCAATGGAGTAGCCACACTGACAATTGAGGAGACTTTTTCTGAGGATACAGCTCGCTACACCTGCCGTGCAACCAATCCTGCTGGAGCTGTGGAGTCCTCAGCTTTTCTTAATGTTAAAGGTCAGTTGAAAATGCAAAAGCTATTAATCTAGATATCTGGGGAAATATTTTTAGCTAATTTTTAGTACACTTGACCATAAAGCCTGTGACCTTATTGTATGGCCATGCATCACTGTCTGTTATTCTTCATTGGTCTCGCCTATCCATCAATAGGTACCATGTTTTAGATACGACTTTGATCAAGCTAAAAATGTTGGATTATATCATCAATATCTTTGATTGGTTGAAATAAGAGTCAGATTCATGAATATTAATGAAGTGACGTTGCAACTGATTGGCTGAATTTGTCACTGCTATGGAGGCCTTACTTTTGATTGGATTCAAATCAGATATGGAATATATGCTTGTATCATCAGAAAAAAATGTGAAAATGAGCTAGATCCACACATTAATGACCTTATCTTTTCTGATTGGCTGAGTTTATTACCACTCTGGTCTCAGTATTTCTGATCCAGTTTTGATCAAACTTGGAATATGGGCTTAGATGAATTCAGTGTTGAATGAAACCATGCATATTAATGAGGTGATTTTGGATCTGATTGGCTAAGCTTGTTGCCACTAAGAAGGCCATATTTCTAATTGGATTTTGAAATGACATGGAATATTGGCTTTTATGATCAAGTGTCAAATGAATTTGGTAATGAGGAAGATCTATACATAATTATGAAGTGAGCTTGCATCAGACTGAATTTGTTACTACACTAGAGACTTTATATTTATTCTAGTTTTAAAACTTGGTAATTAGACAAAATAGACATAAATCATCGGGATGTCCTGTGAATTGTATTATGAGCAACAAGTAGTTCTCATATTGTATGACATTTAGTCAACTTTTTTGCTTTTGGAATACCCGTTTTCAGCCTCTCTAAAGTAAAGCAGAGCAAGGGATGTAACTCATGATAATGACTGATTCTAGAGTACAGAGTTCTTCCACTTGCACAAATTATAAAAACCAGTAAAAGTATACATTTTAGAATACAGTATGCATATATGCCAGTATAAAGATGAAGACAAATTAGAAAAATAATACACTTTTGGAATTAAAGTGAATAATTTGGGACTTATTACTGAAGAAAAAGTTAATTTTAAATATTATTAACCCTTTACCTCATATACTGTATGGCTTTTTAGCCTTTCAATATACATATAGCAAAGTTACCCAGTGCATAAACTATTTACAATGATGTAATTAAAGATCAGAATTTCTTGACACAATTATAGATATTTCTTTGCAAATAGTTGTGTTTATTTTGGCTCCAATAAACAAAATATTCCTTGTAAAAACCATGCCTAAGTTTATAAGTAGATTTGGCAGATAATTTTTTACAAAAACTTTACCATATCTGAAATTCTTAGATATCTGTAAGCAAGTTTGATGTGTAAAATTCAATGCTATTACTAACAAATTATTTGTATATTTAACTTAAATTCTTTGCTTTCTTTCTGAAATCCTTCCAAATTTAATTATGAAGAGTAAATAAACTCTTGGCTCAAAACTATCTGTGATTTAAAATTTTAGTTTTTATGAATAATGCAAGACCCTGTGGACTACTGATTAAAGCTTTATCTTTAAAATTAAGTTTTGATGATCCTATATGACTTTGATTATGGACTAGAGACCGTGCTTATTAATTATGCATTTTTCTTTTGAAAGAGTTATCTATCCTTAGTCTGTAGCAAAACAGGTCAAATGAAAAAGATATAAAATTTGGGAGATAGTTTGAATTGGTTGCATTTTTACGCTACTGCATAAGATTGCTTAACGAAACAGTCACTGTTAAGTTATGTAAGTCTGGTGAGCAATATCAGGCCCTCAGTGGTCTCTTGCTAGCTGAGAAGAATGCATTTCAGGATTTGTAATACTTTTTGCTGAAGATACACGGCACTTTAGTGTGCAGATTTTTAATGTGTTGTCCTGGGTACATGTGTTGACAGAGACATCGTTAGAGTCTCAAAAACAAACAAGCTATATTAAAACTAACATGCATGAGGGACAACTTTGGATTTTAATATATACAATGGATTCAGTGAATACTAAGGATGTAATGTGATAATTCATGCCTCATGTACATGTATATACATTATAGTTATCATCTGTTATCATTTGTTGAAATAATACAGTTTTAGGCATGTGCAAGAACAGTGTTAGCACACTTGTATCAGAAAAAATGACAGGTGATTAAATCAAATTAAATTGATTAAATTATCCATTCATAATGTATTAATGATAAAAGCATTAACTTGATGGCCTTTTGGAAATTTTTAATTGTTTGAAACTTACCCATTCTAAAACGATACACAATGTCTTCAACTTTCAAAGACCTTGGCGAAAATAAGTCTTGGCATGGTTCCTAGTTTCTTCATTTGAACTTACTGGATTTCATTAAAATAAATTACATTAGAAACAAAACATGTGCATGCTTGTATTTATGATTAATTTTTATTTCTCATGTATACAGTGTATTCAAAATAAAAGCTCGAGCACTAGTACATGCATATTCATATCTTGACTTGCAGAAACCCACCAGCAAATAATCCCCCCTGATTTCACAAAGAATCTCAAATCAGTGGATGCCCTTGAGGGCTCTTCGCACTCGTTTGAGTGTCATGTGACAGGAATTCCATCTCCCACTATCTCATGGTACAAGGACGATCAAAATATCGACAACTCCTCGGATTATGTCATTACAAAAATAAATGGCACATGTTGCCTGAAGATGCGTAAAGTGACACGGAGTCATAGTGCCCGTTACACCTGCTGTGCTAATAATCCTGGGGGCGAGTCTTCGTCCTCAGCTCGTCTGACCGTAATACGTAAGATCATGCCTTTGAGTTATTTTCCTGCTTGTGTACATCCCACTTTATCCCATGTAACATTTGCTGGTGTCGTACGATGTTAGAATTGCATGGCATGATTCATTATATATCAGGCTAGCATGCACTCTGTAGCATCTGCTTACTGATTTAAATTTATCACAAAAAAACTTTCATATTCACAGATAGTGGAGTGGAGTGAAAGGGTGGGCATTGATCAAAGTAAACCTATTAGCATATGTGACATATTTTTTGTTGAAATTTCTTAGATCCCATTTATTTACATAGAAACTGATACAATCAGCATTTAGGTAGATAACAAAAGGATTCAAAATTACCTGTAACAAAATACCTTGAGAGTTGAAACTAACAGAGCATCGAAAGTTTATTTCAGTTAAAATTTTCAGCTACTTTTTACCATTGCATAAGTAACCTTGAATTATGTCAGCTAGTTTCATGACCTGGATGAATAATAGTGTCTGTCTCTTTAGGTATGTCTTTGTGTGCATTTGTAGTGTATGTCTGTAGGTATGTCATTGTGTGCTTTTGTAGTGTATGTCTGTCTCAGTAGGTATTTCTTTGTGTGCATTTGTAGTGTATGTCTGTCTCAGTAGGTATGTCTGTGCATTTGTAGTGTATGTCTGTAGGTATGTCTTTGTGTGCTTTTGTAGTGTATGTCTGTCTCAGGTATTTCTTTGTGTGCATTTGTAGTGTATATCTGTCTCAGTAGGTATGTCTTTGTGTGCATTTGTAGTGTATGTCTGTCTGTAGGTATGTCTTTGTGTGCTTTTGTAGTGTATGTCTGTCTCAGTAGGTATTTCTTTGTGTGCATTTGTAGTGTATGTCTGTCACAGTAGGTATGTCTTTGTGTGCATTTGTAGTGTATGTCTGTCTAGGTGTGTCTTTGTGTGCTTTTGTAGTGTATGTCTGTCTCAGTAGGTATTTCTTTGTGTGCATTTGTAGTGTATGTCTGTCTCAGGTATGTCTTTGTGTGTATTTGTAGTGTATGTCTGTCTCAGTAGGTATGTCTTTGTGTGTATTTGTAGTGTTTGTCTGTAGGTATGTCTTTGTGTGTATTTGTAGTGTATGTCTGTCTCAGTAGGTATGTCTTTGTGTGCATTTGTAGTATATGTCTGTCTCAGTAGGTATTTCTTTGTGTGCATTTGTAGTTTATGTCTGTCTCAGTAGGTATGTCTTTGTGTGCTTTTGTAGCGTATGTCTGTGTTGTAAGGTTTGTCTTTGCATGAATTTGTAGCATCTGTCAGTATTATTGTGCATATCTTTCTATGCATTTGCAGTGTCTGTCAGTTTGTCTCCTTATGCATGTCTTTACATGCATTTGTGATGTCTTTCTGTCTACTTAGACATGTTTTTACATATATTTGCAGTGTCTGTCAGCCTGTCTCATTAGGAATGTCTTTAGATGCATTAGTGATGTCTCTCTGTTACATTAGACAATATTTTTACATGCATTTGTATGTCTTTCTGTCTTTCTAGACATGTTTTTACATGTATTTGTATCTAGAATCATATATATTGGACTTGAAACTCAAAAGTTATCCATTCAAAACTTTTATGTTGATGTAAATTCATTGTCAAAAAGTAGTAATTTTTCTGGATAGTTCTGACCTAGATAGTAATTTTTCTCTTTTTAATGAAACAACATATTTGCAATAATATATAAGAAGCATGAAGATTTAGGACACATTGTCTCACGTGCAAGAAATATCTTGAAAGGGGAGACAAATCAATCACTGTTTAGCTCAAATGGCCTTAATGGAAAGTGAACTTGGGCATTTTGTCTGGCAAACATTGTTTCTTGTAAACTGTCCATCATCTGTCAACATTTGCTGTTTGAAACTTATAAAATAGACCATTGGACAAATTTCAGTCAAGTATGGCAGAGTGTATCAAGCATGAGAGGCTTGTATATTTATATCAATGATGCCGATCCACCATTTGATATGGCCACCATTACCATTTCCCATCCCCCAAACAATTTGAAACTAGTCCTTAATAATAGCTAGATAGAATTTGACCAAGGTTAACTGAAAGTATCCTGGCTGGAAACGCTTTTATATTTATATAAATAAGGCTGATCTGTTATAAGATATAGCCACCATTATTATTCAAAAGAAAAACCATTTTGATGACTTCTCAAAACTAGCATTTGACAAAATTTAACAGAAGGCATCCTGGCATCCTGGGGGACTTTCAGATTTAAACAGCATGATGCTAATCCATCATCAAATGGACTTGCTGTGCCTAAAAAAAAAAACTTTTTAAAAGTCTTCACAGAAGAGGATGAGATGTGACAAAGCATTTGGTGTAGATTAAAGAGCTTAATACAATTTACCATGGTGCATCTTTTTGCAATGGCCTTATCCATGTACCTGAAGTCAACGTCACAAAGGGATTGGGTCAATCAATTGTCATCTCCACCCACTGTTTTTTACAAGGGATTGGGTTGATCAATTGTCAACTCCACCCACTGTTTTTACAAAGGGATTGGGTCGATCAATTGTCAACTCCACCCACTGTTTTTACAAAGGGAATGGGTCGATCAGTTGTCAACTCCATCCATTGTTTTTACAAAGGGATTGGGTCGATTGATTGTCCACTCCACCCACCTGTCACAGAATTATTTAATTATTTCATAGTTGAAATGCCATTTGACTGCAGACCAGTCCTAATGAACCCTAAGTGTGAATTACTATACTACATAATCATACTTACAATACACAATTATTTTGTCAGTCTATGTACAAGACTAAACAATGAAGTAGTCTTCATTATAACAGCATGTTCAAATTCAATTTTTTATAATTTCATTGTTACTTTTTCATGAAATGTGCTTGAAAATACTTTCAGTTATATGGTATACTTCAAAAATAAAAATAAAATCGGTGTCAAGAAATTCCAAAAATGTTGGCATGATGCTTTCTATTCTGAAGAAGCCATATTTTTTTGTGCCTGTCTCAGAAAAGCAATGATTCAGGTCATTTCTTCTATCACATAATGCAGAAGTACCAGATCAGAGGGTTATATTGTTAGTTCTTCAAACTTAGTGAAAAGCATATAGCCAGATCTATCAGTCCTGGCATTATAGTTAAGTCAACAGAGTATGACATGATCAATCTGTAACCAATCTGTCATGGCATTATAGTTATGTCAATAGAGTATACCATGATGTGTCTGTTATGGCATTATAGTTAAGTCAGTAGAGCATACCATGATCTATCTGTTATGGCATTATCTGTTATGGCATTATAGTTAAGTCAGTAGAGTATACCATGATCTGTCTGTTATGGCATTATAGTTAAGTCAGTAGAGCATACCATGATCTATCTGTTATGGCATTATAGTTAAGTCAGTAGAGTATACCATGATCTATTTGTTATGGCATTATCTGTTATGGCATTATAGTTAAGTCAGTAGAGTATACCATGATCTGTCTGTTATGGCATTATAGTTAAGTCAGTAGAGTATACCATGATCTATCTGTTATGGCATTATCTGTTATGGCATTATAGTTAAGTCAGTAGAGTATACCATGATCTGTCTGTTATGGCATTATAGTTAAGTCAGTAGAGCATACCATGATCTGTCTGTCATGGCATTATAGTTAAGTCAGTAGAGTATACCTTGATCTGTCTGTTATGGCATTATAGTTAAGTCAGTAGAGTATACCATGATCTGTCTGTTATGGCATTATAGTTAAGTCAGTAGAGTATACCATGATCTGTCTGTTATGGCATTATAGTTAAGTCAGTAGAGTATACCTTGATCTGTCTGTTATGGCATTATAGTTAAGTCAGTAGAGCATACCATGATCTGTCTGTCATGGCATTATAGTTAAGTCAGTAGAGTATACCATGATCTGTCTGTTATGGCATTATAGTTAAGTCAGTAGAGCATACCATGATCTGTCTGTCATGGCATTATAGTTAAGTCAGTAGAGTATACCATGATCTGTCTGTCATGGCATTATAGTTAAGTAAGCTGAGTATACCATGATATATCTGTCATGGCATTGTAGTTAAGTCAGTAAAGTATACCTGTATCAGAATGGATGGTCATATCGATATTGGGTTTTCACTGCAAGAGTTCTTATGATGTCCTGTTTGTCTTAAACAAATTTGGTGCAGATGCGAGATCTAATATGGCCACCCTGGCATCCCTGTAGAAGATCTTATTATTGCTACTCCTCCTGCTTAGATGGTCATATCAACATAGGGCATTCATTAAAAGACTTCTTACAATGTCTAGTTGGTCCGACATGAAATGGTGCCAGTCTGACATCCAATATAGCCACCATGGAATGAGCTTGAAAATCTTGTAGTTTCTCCTACATGGAGTGTCATATCAACATGGGGTTTTTCACTGAAAGACATCTTATGATGTCTGGTTGGTCCTACATGAAAATAGTGCCAGTCTGACATACAATATGACCACCACTACCAGCTGTCTTTAAAAAATCCTGTTATCACAACACTGCCTGAACAGAACTTCATATTGGCATGGGGTTTTCACCAGAAGACTTTTTATGATATGCAGTTGGTTTTAAGTGAAAATTATGCCATTCTAGTATCCAGTATGGTCACCACACAGAAGCCATCTTGAAAATCTTATTATCGCTAATACTTGTGAGGGGATGGTTTTATCAACAAGAGGCTTCCTATGATGTCTAGATGGTCTTGAATGAAAATGGTGATGATCTGATGTCCAATATGGCATCACAGTAGTCAGCTTCAAAATTTTGTTATTGCTAATCCTGAATGAAAAATCTCTACTCCTCCCAAATGGATGGCTATATCAAGATGAGATTTTCACTAATAGGCTTCTTATGATACCTAGTTGGTCCTATATGACAATGGTACCAATCATACATCCAATATGGCTGCCATGATGGCTGTCTTAAAAATCATTTTATCACTACTCCCCTGAAATGGATGATTATTATTACATGGGATTTTCACCAAAACACTTCTAATGATGTCTACATTGTTCCCAATGAAAATGGTGCCAAGCTGATATCCAGTATGTACACCACTGCATTTAATTTGATTTTTTTTTTATTGCTGAAGAATATCTGAGATGGTCTGAACGTTCAACAGTTTAAAGGCGGTAATGGTCTTATCTTGAATTCCTGGGAATTCTTTTCATTCAGTAGAGCATCAGTTCCATCACAGGACCTTGTTATGAGCTTGTACACTGGTCTTGATATGGCTGAACAGAAAATTTAGTTTTGTTATGAATGCACTTTTTATGATCTCAACTGATATTTTTAAAAAATTGTTATTTCAGCTTTGGAAGCTCCATCACTGATTAAGGGACTTCATGACATCAGCGTCCCAGAGGGTCGTGGTTTCAAACTGGAAGTTACATTTTCAGCATTCCCTGTGCCAGAAGTCACATGGTATAGGGGAGTGGATAGAATTGTACCATCATCCATTTTCAAGGTGTGTCATGAAAGCTTGTCTTTGAATGCACTTATGTGTTTTATTTTCAGTTTCTTTTCAGGGATAATAGTACTGAACTCTAGAGTTACCAAACTGATCCATTAGTTTTAGCATGATATATTTATCATGACGTAAAGAATGGTTGTGATAGTTATTTGATACATAATATTGTCATCAGCTACATTGCATCTGAACTCTTTATTTAGCAGTTTTCTTAACTGCGGTATCTTTTGTAATGCAGTATGCATGGCTTCTATATTTTTCTCTAGCAAAAAAAGGAATCCTTGGTCATACATGGGTTATATGCTGAGTTATTTACTGTTACAGTTACACTGTAGTTTATGCAGGAAACTTCGCAAAAAATGTGGGCTACAGTTCAAGATATCACTTTCAGTTGCAAAGTCTGTTTTTCACCATAAATATGGAGCATTCTTGAGTTTGTACATTTATTAGACTTGATAATCTAATAACTGAAACACTTGAGATTGATTTATTGCCAGACTCAGGTCTGTTGTCCATTATGCAGTGCCAGACTCAGGTCTATTGTCCATTATGCAATGCCAGACTCAGGTCTATTGTCCATTATGCAATGCCAAACTCAGGTCTGTTGCCCATTATGCAATGCCAGACTCAGGTCTGTTGTCCATTATGTAAAGCCAGACTCAGGTCTGTTGTCCATTATGCAATGCCAGACTCAGGTCTGTTGTCCATTATGCAATGCCAGACTCAGTGGCAGTGCATAATGGACAGTAGACCTTGGTCTGGCAGTGCATAGTGGACAATAGATCAGAATCTGGCAGTGCATAATGGACAATAGACCTGAGTCTGGCAGTGCATAGTGGACAATAGATCAGAATCTGGCAGTGCATATTGGACAGTAGATCAAAGTCTGTGCTGATTGTTCTAAGTGTTATTTTGTTGATTGATTCCAGATCCAGATAGAAGTGAATAAATCGGTACTGGAAGTGACAGAAGCCTACCCAGAGGATTCTAACCAATACTCTGTCATCATCAAAAACAACTCAGGCGAGATCAGGAGCTCCTGCACTGTTACTATTGAAAGCTTCTACTCTAGCACAGCGTAAGTTTTACACAATTTTTTTGTGTTCATTTATTAGAGTGATGAATGATTTTTCTAACTTCTTCATCAACATTTCCAGCAATTATTTTGTATCAGGAAAGCAGCCTTTGACAATGAATCATAAAAAGAGTTCAGCTAAAATCATTATTTACATTCAGTAGAACAATTTCAGTGACAATGGAATTATGTCTTTTTCATGTCACAGTTACAATTAGACAATAATCAAAGATCACTTTTTTTTCAATTCTTAGAAGTTTATATGGTGAATACTGTTAATGTAAAGAATTAAAAATGCACTGGAATATAAATTGCATATGAATATAAATTTCATATTAAATACATGATTTTGTAATGGATAAAAAAAAGGGTTCTTACAGCATATCTCATCAAGACCTTGGATTAGTTTGATAATGTGGAAGAGTAATTAGATTGGCTGAGCATGTTACCAATTTGGAGACCATATTTCTGATCTTTTTTGTAAATTTGTACCTTTTTATTTTGTTTTGACAAGGCTGCATATATTATAATTAGTGCTGTAAGTAAGTTATATTATTTTTTTATTTATTCCGACTACATTAACATAAGAATGTTTTATGCCATTTTGGGGGCTGAATATACCAGTTCAAATATGATGCTTACCTTTACAGTTCTGACCTGAAAATATCCATTTAAATACTTCAGAGGGGATATTTTTAATGAGAGTTATTCCTACATGGCTTTGATGCTCATACATTTTTCAAAGATAAAATACAAAACAAGTGATAATAACTGCCAGGAGACACATCAGTCTTTATTTCTTGCATTTGAAAGAATCCATCTCAAGCTCTGTAATGCAAGAATTTTCTCCATTTCCTTGATCCTGGGCCCTATTTAGAAAATTCCTAACAGAATATGTATTTCAAGAAGTTTCTCTATTCCCTGTGCCTTAAGCCATATTCAGCAAATTCATAACAAACTCATTAATATAAAAAGTTTCTGCATGCCCCAGGTCATATTTAGAAAAGTAGGAAAATGTTTGTATGGTGGTCATGTAATTTTTTCCTAACAGAGAAGACGTGTCTCTAGCATCAACCGACCAGGAGGCAGTGAAACCAACCTTCACCCACATGCTTGCCCCAACACGAGAAGTCATGGAGGGCAGTCGTGTAAGACTGGACTGTGTGCTAGTTGGCCACCCTGAACCAGAGGTAAAAGAAAATCTAATACCAGTCAAACTTGTTTGAAGAAGCAGTATTTTGTCTGGCATAATATACACAAAACTGCTTTTATTGTAAAATTTTCTCGAGCTACTATTGCATAATGTGGCCACAAATTAGTCTACTGTCTAATAATCTGCACACTAATTAGTCTACTGTCTAATACTATGCACGCAAATTAGTCTACTGTCTAATAATCTGCAAACAAATTAGTCTACTGTCTAATAATCTGCACAGAAATTAGTCTACTGTCTAATAATCTGCACACAAATCAGTTCAATATGCACATCAGCCTGCTGTTGCATAATACATACACAACTCAGTCTACTGTCACATAATGCACTCAAAAATCAGTCTACTGTCACATAATGCATTCACAAATCAATTCAATATGTAAATCAGCCTGCTGTTGCATAATACACCCACAGCCTGCTGTTGCATAATACACCCACAAATCAGTCTGCTATTGCATAATACACCCACAAATCAGTCTACTGTTGCATTATACACCCTCAAATCAGTCTACTGTTGCATTATACACCCACAAATCAGTCTACTGTCACATAATGCATTCACAAATCAATTCAGTATGTAAATCAGCCTGCTATTGCATAATATACCCACAAATCAGCCTGCTGTTGCATAATACACACACAAATCAGTCTGCTGTTGCATAATATAACCACAAATCAGCCTGCTGTTGCATAATATACCCACAAATCAGTCTACTGTCACATAATGCATTCACAAATCAATTGAGTGTTCAAATCAGCCTGCTGCTGCATAATATACCCACAAATCAGCCTGCTGTTGCATAATACACACACAAATCAGTCTACTGTTGCATAATACACCTACAAATCAGTCTACTGTTGCATAATACACCTACAAATCAGCCTGCTGTTGCATAATATACCCACAAATCAGCCTGCTGTTGCATAATAAACACACAAATCAGTCTGCTGTTGCATAATACACCTACAAATCAGCCTGCTGTTGCATAATACACACACAAATCAGTCTGCTGTTGCATAATATACCCACAAATCAGCCTGCTGTTGCATTATACACCCACATATCAGCCTGCTGTTGCATAATATACCCACAAATCAGTCTGCTGTTGCATAATATACCCACAACTCAGTCTACTGTCACATAATGCACTCACAGATAAGTCTACTGTCACATAATGCATTCACAAATCAATTCAATGTGCAAATCAGCCTGCTGTTGCATAATACGCACACAAATCAGTCTGCTGTTGCATAATATACCCACAAATCAGCCTGCTGTTGCATTATACACCCACAAATCAGCCTGCTGTTGCATAATATACCCACAAATCAGTCTGCTGTTGCATAATGCACCCACAAATCAGTCTACTGTCACATAATGCACTCACAAATCAGTCTCCTGTCACATAATGCACTCACAAACCGGTGTACTGTAACATAATACACCAACAAATCAGTCTACTGTCACATAATGCATTCACAAATCAGTCTACTGTCACGTTATGCACTTATAAATCAATCAGCTGTCACATAATACACTCACAAATCAGTCTCCTGTCACATAATGCACTTGAAAATAAGACTGCTGTCACATAATGCACTCATAAACCGGCCTACTGTAACATAATACACCCACAAATCAGTCTACTGTTGCATAATGCATTCACAAATCAGTCTACTGTCACATTATGCACTTATAAGTCAATCAGCTGTCACATAATACACTCACAGATTAGTCTACTGTCACATAATGTACTCACAATAAATAAGTACTCTGTCACATAATGCACCTACTGGTCAATCTACTGTCATATACTTTGGATCTCAGTTGTATTGTCCAGTTGACTCAGTTACCACTTATTGTTAATAATTGTGACCAGCAATGTTTTTGCCTTCTTAACTAACAGTCATACAGAGAGAGAGAGAGAGGGAGAGGAAGAATTATGTTCTTTGTCCATGTTGCATTTGTTCTCTCCCTCCACCCCAAAGGAAGAACCAAATTGAATGCAGCTTTTGATGCACACTGGTACACACTGTAGGACTACTTGTCACAAGCTGGCTGAAAGAACATCATCAGGTCTCAGTTGATAATAAGTGGTAACTGAGTAAATCAGACAATGCCATCAGACATCATAGTAGTGCACTTAAAATCAGTTTTCTGTCACATGATATATCCACAAAACAGTCTACTGTCACATGATGTATCCACAAATCAGTCTCCTGTCAAATGCTGTATGAACAATTCAGTATGATGATGCATAATGCACCCACATATTAGTCTACTTTCACATGATGTATCCACAAATCAGTTTGATGTTATATGCTGCACACACAAATCAGTCTACTGTCATTTTTTATATTTGGTACTGTTGGTCCAAATCAGTATCTGATTAGATGCAGCTGAAAAATCTGATCCAGTCAAAGTACTTCTCACAGTGATAGTTGATAATAACTCCAGGGTTATCACCTTTCATGTTACCATTCTTTGATTTAAATCATTAAAATGCAAGTTTATCTTTGAAGTCAAAGCATGTGAACATTGTGGACAGCATTGTCTTGAATAGAGAACAAACGTAATGACCACTCTGTCATTGGTCAGTTGATTTTGCTTCCTGCAAAGTCACTAGTAACTCTTTCATACAGTAGAATGCACTACCTATGTAGACAAATTACTAAGGGTCATTATGGAACAAAGTGGATCAATGACTATTGGCTAGAAATACGTGTTTTGGCAAGTATTACCACATTTAGTTCTGGGATACATTATCAGTCATTAAATTAATTAATGTACAAACTATTCATGTTTTAGTGGGATTTCTTAATAATTGGCTTAAAATTCTAAGACATTTAGTATGACTGACATAAGTCAATCCCCAATTTGCATCATTCAGCTTTGGGGGAAGAATGCAACAACTTATATATGTGTGTATATAGTAATTATGACATAATTTTCCTTTTTACAGGTTATCTGGTATCATAATGAGAAACCAGTGAAGGAGTCCAAGGACATCCAACTATTATTTGAGGGTGACAGGTGCACACTTGTTATCAGGGAGGCCTATTTAGAAGATGCTGGCATTTACAAAGTCGTGGCTAAAAATGATCATGGTACCGCAGAAAGTTCATGCAAGCTGCATGTTGAACGTAAGAGAATGTCTTACATTTTTTTAATTATTATGACTTCAGGTAATCATATTGGATAAGTGCCAGCCAGTTTCTGATTAGATTGTGCTTAATATATAGAAGATATGTTTCAAAAAAGGAAATTAAACTTATTTGTCCTTGTTACTTTGTTTTATCATTTCTTCTTAATTTAAATGCCAATTCATTTGATCATTTTTCTCATTTTTGCACCTAATATGTTCTTCTTTCTAAAATAATAAGACCAAAGAGATATGCTGTTATTGAAAATTAAAGTCTTAAATGTATGGAAACTTTTGGCATATCTCATCATGTGAAAAAATATCTTATTTGTGAACTGTACACATGACCAGTGAAAATAATTAAACATTGAATGTCTTCTAGACATAATCTGGATGTTTTCTGTGTCTGTATAATAGATGAGAGTTTTTGGCATCAATTTTGAAATCTGTATGTCTATATAATGGGTGAGAGTTTTTGGCATCAGTTGAAATCTGTATGTCTGTATAATGGGTGAGAGTTTTTGGCATCAGTTGAAATCTGTATGTCTGTATAATGGGTGAGAGTTTTTGGCATCAGTTTTGAAATCTGTATGTCTGTATAATGGATGAGAGTTTTTGGCATCAGTTTTGAAATCTGTATGTCTGTATAATGAATGAGAGTTCTTGGCATCAGTTTTGAAATCTGGTTAATGTATAATGGATTAGAGTTTTTGGCAGCAATTTTGAAATCTGGTTATTGTATTTAAGTAACCAAAGTTAAATTTGGAAATGTAACTTTCTGTCCAGTCCTTTGGTGTACAATTTGTAACAAATTAAGTTTTATTTCCTTTTTACATTGATAAATGTAGGTAATATTCCATTCCATATTGTTTTGGTTGTTAATCACTTTAAAAGTATCTTTTTATTCAACATTTCAGCATTGAGTGAACTGAGTGATGCCTCTGTCACTGAGGTCTCACCACCAAAGTTCACACAGACTCTGCGGGATCTTGTGGTCTACTCTGGACAGAGGGTATGTCTCCAGGTTCGTATTCTTGGACATCCCCTGCCTGAAGTCCAGTGGTTCAAGGATGATCGACCCATTGAAAGTTCACCTGATTTCCAGGTAAAATTAGGCACGAGAATTCCAGATTAATCTGAGATTTCTGATGAAAAGCTCTGGTTAGTTGATTTAATTTGCTAAAGAAATTCTTGTAAGAGTTAGTTCCCTTTCCAGCCTACCATTGTAGTACTGTAGAGACATAAATGAAGACCAAAACATTATTATATTGTCTTGATCTGGAGTATCATATATTTAATCAAAAAGTCATAGTCTGCCCTTGTCTGCCCTGTCTGGAGTATCATGTATTTAATCAAAAAGTCATAGTCTGCCCTTGTCTGCCCTGTCTGGAGTATCATGTGTTTAATCAAAAAGTCATAGTCTGCCCTTGTCTGCCCTGTCTGGAGTGTCATGTATTTAATCAAAAAGTCATAGTCTGCCCTTGTCTGCCCTGTCTGGAGTATCATGTGTTTAATCAAAAAGTCATAGTCTGCCCTTGTCTGCCCTGTCTGGAGTATCATGTATTTAATCAAAAAGTCATAGTCTGCCCTTGTCTGCCCTGTCTGGAGTATCGTGTGTAATCTGTCAAAAAAGTCCAAGTTTGCCCTGTCTGGAGTATCATGTGTTTAATCTGTCAAAAAGTTTCTTGTCTGCCCTGTCTGGAGTATCATCAAAAAGTCCTAGTCTGCCTTGTCTGGAGTATCATGTGTTTAATGTATCAAAAAGTCCTAGTCTGCCCTGTCTGGAGTATCGTGTGTTTAGTTTATCAAAAATTCCTCATCTGCCCAGTCTGGAGTATCTTGTTTAATCTATCAAAAAGTCCTAGTCTGCCATGACTGGTGGACTATTTAGTATCTGTCATTATCCCACTATATCAAAATATCTTAGTCTGACATGTCTGGTGGGTTATTTAGTATCTGCCAATATCCCAATCTATCAAAATGTTCTAGTCTGCCATGACTGATGGATTATTTAGTATCTGTCATTATCCATTTCTGTCACAATGTCTTAACCCTTTACCTCATAGAACATAGTGACAAAGTGCAGCACGCTATAAATAGAACACCTGTTACCTAGCAGACCGCATCCGCATAGGCATGCCTGTGAATTGTTAAGCACTGTAGTGGTGTTACGTTTAACAGCAGTGTTAACCATTTTACGTTTTAGGTAGACATCTATTATATATGGAAAAATTGAAGAGTAAAGTCCGATTGTTATAGCTGTGTACTTATTTTTCACGGAAGAATATTCTATGTGCTTCAAAATCTTGAGAGAACTCGTTCACCGTCATGTCCGTGAGGCCGCGTGACCGACCATAGCTGCCATTTCCCATACTCGAAATTTACATGTTTTTCGTCTGCGTCTACATCACTAAGTCATCTGAATTTGATAATCAATAAAAACTAATTGCTGCTTACATAAATTTCAGAGCCTTTACCTTAGTTACTGAATCTTTCGTAGTTGTGATTCTACTCGTGAAAACTTCGTAAGTACTGAATGAAATCCTGCCTGTGAACTGTTAAGCAATTTAGTGTATGTTACGTTTAACAACAATTTTAACCATTTTACATTTTTGGTACACATATATTATATGTGGACAAATTTAAGAGTAATGTCCGATTGTTATAGCTGTGTAATTATTTTCCACAGAAGAATTTTTTTATGTGCTTCAAAATCTTGAGAGAACTCGTTCACCGTCATGTCCATGAGGCCGCGTGACCAACCGTAGCTGCCATTTCCGATACTCGAAATTTACAAGGTTTTCGTGTGCGTCTATATCACTAAGTCATATGAATTTGATAATTTATAAAAACTAATTGCTGCCTACATTAATATCAGAGCCTTTACCTAATTTATTGAATCTTTCGTGGTTGTTATTCTAATCGTGAAAACTTCCTACGTACTGAATGAAATCCGCGGCTGCCATTTTGGAGAGTGGAGATTACGACCCAGTTACTTTAAATAGCAGATATCGACCAGTGCATGAATAGCGACCACGTGATCTGACGTAATTGTCATTCGCAGAAATGAATGTAGTATGTAATAAGGGGGTTTTCCCCGAAGGTGGCGCTACGAAAACTAGCTAAAAAAAACTGATATTTACAGCAGGCGTCAAAAGGCGCTTCTATGTGAATCTTGCAGAGGCGTCAAAAGGCGCTTCCATGCGAATGGAGTAGAGGCGTCCAAAGACGCTTGTATGAGGTAAAGGGTTAATCTGCCATGTCTGGTGGGTTATTTAGTATCTGCCAATATCCCAATCTATCAGAAAGTTCTAGTCTGCCATGTCTGGTGGGTTGTATTTAGTATCTGCCAATTTCCCAATCTATCAAAAAGTTCTAGTCTGCCATGTCTGGTGGATTATTTAGTATCTGTCATTATCCCAATCTGCAAGACTAGTATGGCATATCAGAATGGGAGTTCACTATATTAGCAGATCATAATGGAAATCTGCATATGATAATCAGCCAAATGTGACAGATCATGGCATATCAATCCTGGTATGTAAAGCAGATGTGATAGATCATGGCATATCAATCCTGGTATATAAAGCAAATGTGATAGATCATGGCATATCAATCCTGGTATGTAAAGCAAACGTGATAGATCATGGTATATCAATCCTGGTATGTAAAGCAAATGTGATAGATCATGGCATATCAATCCTGGTATGTAAAGCAAACGTGATAGATCGTGGCATATCAATCCTGGTATGCAAAGCAAATGTGATAGATCATGGCATATCAATCCTGGTATGTAAAGCAAATGTGATAGATCATGGCATATCAATCCTGGTATGCAAAGCAAATGTGATAGATCATGGCATATCAATCCTGGTATGTAAAGCAAATGTGATAGATCGTGGCATATCAATCCTGGTATGTAAAGCAAATGTGATAGATCATGGCATATCAATCCTCGTATGTAAAGCAAATGTGATAGATCATGGCATATCAGTCCTGGTATGTAAAGCAAATGTGATAGATCAGTGATGCCTCTTCATTCAATTTTTTTATCTTTTATATGAAATATTCTCACAAAACCAGTCATGTTTGCTCATAAGGTAAATCTTGAGGTGTGAATAGATACAAAATCATTTCAAATCTTGATGCAGTGAATAGATATAAAATCATTTCATATTTGTTGCCTTTCCTACTACTATCTTGGATATAAGGGCACTGGGTGCCAGAATGGTCTAAAGTGCTTGATGTTACCAAACACTGCCATCTCACATCTGTCTGCATGGGTTCAAGTCTTGGGCTTGGCTAATATGGGTATGTGAGAAAGATGCCAATAGCTTCCTGTGGGTCGGTGTTTCTTACCAGGGTTTTTCCAAATTCCTCCTTCACCAGTTATTCTGGCTGCTATGTATACCCTTTCCTTTGCTGAGAAATGGTGTTAAACCCAACAACAACAACAGTCTTGGATGTATTTACAAATAACACAAATACAGATACACAGATTTATTAGAATTTTTTACAATAGGAATACCTTACTTGAAATATATTGACAGAGAGTACATTACTTAGAACTGGATACATTTTTTACATATCTTGAAAAACTGCATAGAAATTATAAATGGACTAGTTATTTCATGAAGCATTTATTGATTTCAGATTACAGCCTTTGCTGATGTTCACAGTCTGACAATCCCAGAAGCATTTGAAGAAGATGGTGGCATGTACATAGTCAAAGCAGCCAACACAGCTGGAGATGCCAAATGTTATTCTAAATTAACAGTCAAACCTACTCCTGAGCCAAGGGGGGAGATCACGACTGTCCGTAGAACAGTTGAGCCAAGGGGGGAGATCATGACTGTCCGTAGAACAATTGAGACGAGGCAGACAACTGTCAAACAGGAACCTGTCCTAAAAGAGTCACCACCAGAATTGATGAGACTCTTTGTTGATAAAGTGGTAAAACCTGGGGACTCTGTCACTTTTGAATGTGCAGTTTCAGGAAGTCCAAAACCAAAGGTATGCTCTTTTCTTAACTACTTTCTATGATAGGACCTGCATGGTTGTGTAATTTTTTCTTGATGAAAATTAGTGTGGAGATGTCTTCATGTAGATGGCCTGAAATGAAAAAGATTAAATTAGTGTGGAGATGTCTTCATGTAGATGGCCTGAAATGAGAAAGATTAAATTAGTGTGGAGATGACTTCATGTAGATGGCCTGAAATGAAAAAGATTAAATTAGTGTGGAGATGTCTTCATGTAGATGGCCTGAAATGAAAAAGATTAAATTAGTGTGGAGATGTCTTCATGTAGATGGCCTGAAATGAGAAAGATTAAATTAGTATGGAGATGTCTTCATGTAGATGGCCTGAAATGAAAAAGATTAAATTAGTGTGGAGATGTCTTCATGTAGATGGCCTGAAATAAAAAAGATTAAATTAGTGTGGAGATGTCTTCATGTAGATGGCCTGAAATGAAAAAGATTAAATTAGTGTGGAGATGTCTTCATGTAGATGGCCTGAAATGAAAAAGATTAAATTAGTGTGGAGATGTCTTCATGTAGATGGCCTGAAATGAAAAAGATTAAATTAGTGTGGAGATGTCTTAATGTAGATGGCCTGAAATGAAAAAGATTAAATTAGTATGGAGATGTCTTCATGTAGATGGCCTGAAATGAAAAAGATTAAATTAGTATGGAGATGTCTTCATGTAGATGGCCTGAAATGAAAAAGATTAAATTAGTGTGGAGATGTCTTCATGTAGATGGCCTGAAATGAAAAAGATTAAATTAGTATGGAGATGTCTTCATGTAGATGGCCTGAAATGAAAAAGATTAAATTAGTGTGGAGATGTCTTCATGTAGATGGCCTGAAATGAAAAAGATTAAATTAGTATGGAGATGTCTTCATGTAGATGGCCTGAAATGAAAAAGATTAAATTAGTGTGGAGATGTCTTCATGTAGATGGCCTGAAATGAAAAAGATTAAATTAGTGTGGAGATGTCTTCATGTAGATGGCCTGAAATGAAAAAGATTAAATTAGTATGGAGATGTCTTCATGTAGATGGCCTGAAATGAAAAAGATTAGATTAGTATGGAGATGTCTTCATGTAGATGGCCTGAAATGAAAAAGATTAAATTAGTATGGAGATGTCTTCATGTAGATGGCCTGAAATGAAAAAGATTAGATTAGTATGGAGATGTCTTCATGTAGATGGCCTGAAATGAAAAAAAATTAGATTTTCTTACTTAGCTGCATAAAAGGTCAGCTGACCATCATTGGAGTTTCTTGTTTCATGCGATGATAATGTAATAATAAGGTGAGCTGACCATCATTGGGGTTTCTTGTTTCATGCGATGATAATGTAATAATAAGGTCAGCTGACCATCATTGGGGTTTCTTGTTTCATGCGATGATAATGTAATAATAAGGTCAGCTGACCATCATTGGGGTTTCTTGTTTCATGCGCTGATAATGTAATAATAAGGTCAGCTGACCATCATTGGGGTTTCTTGTTTCATGCGATGATAATGTAATAATAAGGTCATCTGACCATCATTGGGGTTTCTTGTTTCATGCAATGATAATGTAATAAAAAGGTAAGCTGACCATCATTGGGGTTTCTTGTTTCATGCAATGATAATGTAATAATAAGGTGAGAAAATTTATCATGATAAAAATATTTAATTTTGAGCTATAGTGCAGACAGAATATGTGTCTTGACATCCATTTAAAATTTTTGTCTTCCAGGATGCTACGTGTATGCAACTTTTGTTGTAAAAAAGCATACCTGGTATTATATTTGTAAAAGGGTGGGGGAAAAACCCCCATATATTTTGAGTATGTCATGAATCAGTACTTTTAAGTATGTTGCACAAATATAGAATTTGACATAGTTCATTCAAACATTGATAGCATTTTCTTTTGCAAGTACACTAATGCCCTATCATGGAGATTGTACTTTGACCTTCTTGTTAACACAAGTTATTTTTTTCAGGTATTCTGACTTTTAGTGAAATATTTACAAAAGCAAAGATTTTTTCTGAGTAAAAGTCCACACAAAAGATTTCTTTTCTCCTTTTTTTTTGAATAGGTGACATGGTATTTTAATGGAGAACCCTTAGTGTCCCAGGATTATATTGTCAGTATGGAAGGTAATCGACACACACTGTACATTCCTGAGGTGTTTGATGAGGATGCGGGTAGGTTTGCAATCACGGCAGAAAATAATGCTGGCAAGGCTACATGCTCTGCACTCCTGATTGTGGAGGAGGAAAAACCACTCAAGAGCAGGACATTTGAGTCACAAGTGTGAGTTATATATATCTTTGTGTATTTAATTTCTAAATAGCTTTTAAAAAAGTCACTTATAATCAAAATACATATGTACATTTAAACATACTACTGTGTTCAAATAACATGGTAGACAGTTATTGTACATGTATATTTGAGGGCTATTAGGTCTGTTGGCAGTGTGGTTATTGTTATGTTTTTCAACTTGGCTTGATAACATTTGTGTAGCTTGGACCTGTGCCATGTACTTGTATCAGTGGTGTAGATTTAACTTGTGCCATGTACTTGTATCAGTGGTGTAGATTTAACTTGTGCCATATACTTTTATCAGTTGTGCAGGTTGAACATGTGCCATGTACATGTCTAATTTGTGTAGCTTGAAGTTGTGCCATGCACTCATGCCGGACGAGATGTTGAAATGGGTGGAAAGCAGATGGCAGCATAGAGCTATTGGCATCATGAACAGTGTTAATAATTTTCAGTAAAGCAGTTAGGAAGTTATTAGCAAGATGGGTACATCATAGTGTGGTTTGCAGGTGTAACAGTGTTCTGCCGTAGAGTAGGGTATCATTCATATATATATATACTATAGTGCCTTATACATAAACCTTATGGGGACACCATCCATCTGAATTTTTCACATACAAATGTTGCTTGAAATCTGTTGTAGAAAGCTCATTAGCAGAATAAACCAAAAATGCATTCTTGTCTTTTCTGACTGGATTTTTTATATATTTTCAGATAAACTAAAATGATTTAGTACCTCTTTTATTGTGAACATTTAGCTGATTGGACCAAGCATAATAACACTTTTGGCTCAGCATAATAACACTTCAGGCCAAGCATTATAACACTTTTGGCTCCGCATAATAACACTTGGCTCAGCATAATAGCACTTCAGGCCAAGCATAATAACACTTTTGGCTAAGCATAATAGCACTTCAGGCCAAGCATTATAACACTTTGGGCCAAGCATAATAGCACTTCAGGCCAAGCATAATAACACTTTTGGCTAAGCATACTAACAGTGGGCTAAGCATAACAATGCAAGCAATAAATTGATGAAGAAATTTATTTTTACTAGAGTTACACAATATGTGCATAGAATATTGTTTGAAAAAAATACTTTCATACTTATAAATCATTAATAACTAAAATTCTTTGCTACATGGAATTTAAAAAGAGTGTATTTGTGGGTTACTTAAGAAAATATAGTAGATAAAGGGGACAGTCAGTTTGTATTGTACTTTGTTATTTGTAGTAGATATAAGGGGACAGTCAGTTTGTATTGTAAGCAGACAGTCAGTTTGTATTGTAAGCGGACAGTCAGTTTGTATTGTAAGCGGACAGTCAGTTTGTATTGTAAGCGGACAGTCAGTTTGTATTGTAAGGGGACAGTCAGTTTGTATTATAAGCGGACAGTCAGTTTGTATTGTAAGGGGACAGTCAGTTTGTATTGTAAGGGGACAGTCAGTTTGTATTGTAAGCGGACAGTCAGTTTGTATTGTAAGCGGACAGTCAGTTTGTATTGTAAGCGGACAGTCAGTTTGTATTGTAAGGGGACAGTAAGTTTGTATTGTAAGCGGACAGTCAGTTTGTATTGTAAGCGGACAGTCAGTTTGTATTGTAAGGGGGTAGTCAGTTTGTATTGTAAGGGGGTAGTCAGTTTGTACTGTACTTTGGTAAATGTAGAAGATTGAAGTTTTTTTCAGTACATGGTTTACTTGGCCTTCTATTTACATCATTTGATGGGAAGAAAGATGACAAAGAGAATGTTCAGTTTGAACAGTTATATGATTGAGTTTGTGTTTCATTCTACTATATAGCTTCATCAATAGTTACAGTCTTCGTTGTAATACAGTTCATTCAGGCTATATTGTAATACATTATTGCTAAAGTCCATATTGTAATACATTATTGCCAGTCCATATTGTAATACATTATTACCAGAGTCTCTATTGTGATACGCTATTGCCAGAGTCTGTGTTGTAATACATTATTGCCAGTCTGTATTGTGATTTATTGCTATCAAACTAGATGTTTTACTGACCTAGATATTATGTATGCCAACACATCTTCAGACCTGTAACGTACAGTTAATACTCATTTCAGTATCAGCTTCTCACATATTGTTTTCTTTATCAATGTCCATTTTTATTTATCAGAACCCGGCAGCAGGTCACTCGCGAGGTTACAAAGAAGATAATGTCAGAGACTCGTGTGAGCCAATCAGTCATCAAACTGCAGGAGCAGCCAACTTATATACCATCATATGAACAGCATGCTACAACAATCTTGACACAGATTCCAGACAAATACCAGCCAATTGAACCAATCAGAGCCACTGGCCATTATGCTACCACCATTACCACAGATTTACCACCCAAATTCCAGGCAGTGGATCTCACAATTTCGGTCCCTATACCACCTAAATTCATCCAGGCACTGAAAAATATCACTGCTATGGAAGGAACTAAAGTGATGTTTGAGGGGGTGGTGACAGGTAGGAGCTTCAAGTTGATCCCTGTCATCATTGACTTCTGCTTCCTTTGTTTGTACATTAACTCCAGGGACAAGTTAAATACAGTTGTACCAGTTTAGTTCAAACATAGGTTCTGCAGATTTTGCTTATGAATCACCAAATTATTGAATCTTTCATGATTTTTCCCCCTAGATTATCAAAATTGTATCATTAGTCATTTGTATGCATAGGAAATTCATGGCAGTCCTGGATTTATCATTAGAAAGAACTATAGTAATGTTATTTAGAACTTGAATGATGTCACATGTCAGTTTTTATCATATGACTGTTGTGTTACTTTTAGACATAAACCCAAATGTTAGTATACATGTTTTATGGTTTCATGTTAATATATTATAACATCAGAAGTTTTTGTAATGCTGTGTGCATTTTTTGTTGAAAATCAGTATTTTTTTGTCATGTAATAAATCTTACAGTTATGTTAATTGAAATTGAAACTTATGAAACTCATTGAATAATTTAAATTTTATGCTTGCTATTTCTCATAGAAAAGTAATTATTTAAGTTACATTTGGAAAGAGTATACTGTTAGATTATATCCCTAAATTGTATATTTGATGTGAAATCTCTTTTTCTGCATTCCAAAAAGAAGCATAAAAATCCATTACAGCACTGTATATGGATTGTGTTGATGTACCAGTAAACCCTGTACATACATCAGTAAGCATTATGGCACTATATAGCCAGGATTGAGTTGATGTGCCAGTAAACCCTGTACATACATCAGTAAGCATTATGTCACTATATAGTCAGGATTGTGTTGATGTTTGTAAACCCAGTACATACATCAGTAAGTATTATGTCACTATATAGTCAGGATTGTGTTGATGAGCCAGTAAACCCTGTACATACATAAGTAAGTATTATGGCACTATATAGCCAGGATTGTGTTGATGTGCCAGTAAACCCTGTACATAATCAGTAAGCATTATGGCACTATATAGCCAGGATTGTGTTGATGTGCCAGTAAACCCTGTACATAATCAGTAAGCTTTACAGCACTATATAGCCAGGATTGTGTTAATGTGCCAGTAAACCCTGTACATAATCAGTAAGCATTATGGCACTATATAGCCAGGATTGTGTTGATGTGCCAGTAAACCCTGTACATAATCAGTAAGCTTTACAGCACTATATAGCCAGGATTGTGTTGATGTGCCAGTAAACCCTGTACATAATCAGAATTTTTACAACACTACATAGCCAGGATTGTGTTGATGTGCCAGGAAATGCTGTAATTGATAGTATCCCTGTCTAAACTTCTTTATGTTGTCATTTTCTGTCACTGACAGTGCAAATAAAAAGAGATGTAGGCAGAAGTTTCTAATGTCAGTAAGTCCTATCTTGAAAGAATCTGAGTATGATTGACATGAAGGAGAGTATTGCATGAAATTATTTTAGTTTACTGACAACGAATGGTGTTTTCTCTAAGGCAAACCAGAACCAACCATTAAATGGTATCAGCGTGACAAGGAGCTTACGGATCAGCCAGATTTTCAGATTTCATACAAGGATTGCCGTGTGACATTAACAATACCCGAGGCCTTCCCTGAAGATTCAGGACAGTATTCATGTATTGCAGCAAATGAGGCAGGAAAAGCTACGAGTTCAGCAGAGCTTATTGTCAGAGGTTGAATTTTACTTTTCAGTTTCACATAACATACCATGTGATTGTAAACCTTAAATAACTTGTGGTGTGCTAATTCATAAGTTGTAATTTTTAAATATTGTCATAACGTTGAGAGAATATTTTGTATCTTGATTTAAATTGGATGGATATAGTCAGAGGTTATGATGGCAGTGATAGTTACAGTATAGTGATATTCAAAGCATGATAATTCATATCAGATTGTTCAAACAACTGAGTGTTCACAACAAATTTACACAATTTTTGTTGTCTAAAAAAAAATCTTGTTATCAGTAGCTCATGCAATTATTGTTTTGAATTTTGAGAAACAACTTAATGAGTGACTGCATAATTTTAGGGGTTAAGGCTGAAAGAATTTTAAAAATCAGACAGGGATCGGACTTTTGGGATAACTTGCATTTAGGGTTGAGGAAGAAGTCCGTTGATTTTTTAGTCAAATGGTCAAATAATCAAGGTCACTGTGACTGAAGTAATACAAATCATTTCTGCACAGTAGTATCATATCAATATTACAGAGTTCAACCAAACATTGTGTATGGCCTGCACTTTAGGTAAGGAAGAAGTACATCAATTTTGTGGTCAAAAGGTCATAACTCGAGGCAAATTTAGCAGAAAAAAAGGGTTTCTGCACAATAACATTAGTTCTACATCACATACCTCAACCAAACATTGTGAATGCCTTGCACTTATGGTAAGGAAGAATTCTCTTTGGGGGTAAAAAGGTCAAGGTCACTATGATTGAAAGAAGGAAAATTATCGCTGCACCATTTTTTTTTTCTCATCTACATCTTGTACTTTTAAATATGGGTGGGCATGTAATGAGGTGTTCATGGTACTCTTGCTAACTTTAATTTTGCTAATTTTAGCTTTAGTATTTCAGTTATAATTTTAAATTTGAAATATCTGCATAAACATTTTCAAACTCCAGTTGATATTATTGAAGTATATTATTTATCTTGTTTATCCTTCAGCATCAGTGACCCCACCATCTTTCACAGAGAGGTTGTATGACATCTCCATCAAGGAAGGGGAGCCAGTTCGCCTAACTGTCAGAGTTGCAGGGCACCCTCCCCCAGAGGTCACATGGTACCGGGAGGGGTCAAAAATTGTCAGCTCACCAGACTTTGAAATAATTCAAGAAGGAGATGTCCACTTTTTATACATCCCTGAAGTTTTCTATGAAGATGAGGGAAAATACACAGTCAAGGCTAGCAACGAGGCTGGACAGGCAGCATGCACTGCTAGCCTCAGTGTTGAAGGTATTTCTTGGTTTCTTTTAATTTTCACAACATTCCATTGTGACTTAGACACAGTTGTTATCATATTTAATTATAACTTATACCTATGAAGATGTCAATATTTGGCTTGATTGTTCATATATGTGCAGTAATGTTTGAACGGATTCCATCTAAATGTATTGAATTAAAAATGACTTGGTCATGTTGAAAATGAATGCATGATTTCCATGCAAAATTGATGCATTTCTGAACAGTTAGATTTGTTCAGATTATAATTTAGAATTTCTTCTTCTTTTTCATGTGAACTCAGTTTAAAACATTATGATGATGTACCATGAGAGAAAATCTTGTGACAAGTTTTAAACCTATATTTAAGGATGTTAGATCTACATTTATTTTTTTAATTTTACAAAAACATCTTTACCTTTTATATTTTATCTTGTTGTGCATCAAGCTCATAATTGTTTGTAAGGATTTATTTATTCTTTTAGTATGTTACCCAATCATAATACTGTAGGAGAACTACTTCCACATCACAAATCTAGCCCTCCCAAATAACACTTTTAGCTAAAAGAAGCTGAAAGCAACTCACCTCTGTCTGTGTGGGTTCGTGTCTAGGATTCAGCAAATGTGGATATGTGAGAAAGCTTACCAGTAGCTGCTGGTGGGTTGGTGGTTCTTCCTGGGGTTTTCCTGGGTTCTTCCTCCACCATTAATACTGCATAGCCTATCATGTGCTGAAAAATGGCGTTAAACCCCACAACAACAACAACAACAGAAGCTAAAAGTTGTCTGCTCACATAGATGGTGATCAGGCAAAGTGATCTTTCCTTGGTGCAGCGATTGGTGGCAAATTCTGTGAATATCTCAGTTATTACTTCCACTTGTGCCAAGCAGCATGTTCTCATCAATAGGGATCCTGCAAAAATCCTCTACCAAGTTTCTGGAAACTCTACATTGACAAGTTGGAGGAGTCTTCACTTCCAAAGAGAAGTATACTCCTGTGTTTCCAACTTTTCTTTCTTCCTATAGCGACAAAGTTCTGCCTTTACAATTATCACATTGCCATCACTGATTAGTATTACATACTTGCACAGGTAGCCTATGCAACTTAACAATTGTTCTAGCTATAGTTTTAATTAGATGTGCATGCAAATCTGTAGAGGCTATGGAAAACATATGTATAATTTCCACTACAGCCAGATATATACAGGTAAGTTTTCCTATAGTAATGCAGTCTTAGCATCTAGGCACCAAGCTCCATTGAATTCACTTGTACAGGCCATCATTGAGCCTTCCTACAGTATTTATATATTGATGCTTCACTGCCCTTCATTAGGCCATTAGCTAGCACTAATTCATAGTTGTATATGTGATACTTTATTGATCTTATCTGTATAGAACATCATTTGGCCTTTTCTCACAGGTAAAATCATCTCATAATGGATATTATAGTACCTACTTTGTACGTATTAATATTGGTGCATCAGTTCCTTTTTTATGTGTAGGTTTTTATGTGTAATATAGAAAACTTGTTTATGTTACTATATAGCTTCCACCCTGGTCGGATAAGTGCAGTTTTCTACACATGGTTTACTTCATAGTGTCCAGTTCACACATGTTACTATAAGTAATGCTTGAGTGATTTTACCTGTTCAGGCTGTCAACAGTTGGCCATCCTACAGGTAAACTGTTACTAGACTTGATTATTTGCCTTCCAGTCCGTACATGTACATGCTATAAGTGACGCTCCAGTGATTCTTCATGTACCAGCAGTCAGAATTCATGTACTACAAGTCATTTGTGACCAGAGTTGATTATTTAGCATCCAGTTTCTACATCTTAATACTGAGGCTATAATTTTCTACCTGTGCCGGTCAAGTGCACCCCACTACAGGTATTTGTCACAGTGGGTAACCCTGCATGGTTTCTTACAAGTTTAAAGCAGGATGTTCACTACACTAAATGTACACTACACTAGGGTCTAATCTGTTCTGTCTTGCAGATTTTAGACCGTGGGTGAGACTGTCTGACAACCACTCACAGTGTGTCGGTTCTGTGGTTGCCATAACTTGAATAAATGTCAGACTTAAATATTATAGACACAAAAATCAATCGCAGCTTGGGGGATGATAACATCTGCCTGCACGCAAAGGTTTGAACCATTTCTTTTCTGGACAGTGAGATGGAGAGCAGCAACAGGCATCAGTTGTAATCTCACATATCAGATTTATCGACTGGATATTTGGATCAATATACCATACCCAGTCCCAACCTCAGGAACTGGACAACTGCCAGCCAAGATGGGCATGTTTCTTCACAACCAGACTTGGCCATATAACCCTAATCACAAAGCCACAACTACCATCAATCATACAGTGTCAGCCACCAGAAAACGAACTTGTCCAGTTCCACAATTTATATATGATACCCAGTTTATGGATGTAATGCCCAAGAATGCAATTCATGAAACCAGTCATATATGGATCAGTCCAACTTGCATAGTGCTGCTAGGCACTTCCTGCAGACAATGCCCAGTCTGTGCAGGCACTCTCATGGATCAGTCTAAACACATAGTGCTGTTTGTTACTTCCTGAGGAAGGCATACAGTTATACAGACACCCTCATGGATCAGTCTAACCACATAGTACCTCAAAACACCTTTGGTGTATGATATCCATCTTTGGGCTCAAGTTTCAAGAGATGTTTCTTCATCCACCTCAAGCTTCTGTCACCCAAGAGACTCTACTATGTGACACACTGGGGATCTGACTCATCATTGGTGCAAACATAGTTGTGGACTGTTACTGCAATGATACTGGCATTCAAGTTTTCTCATCATTGTTAGATTCTACTTGGATGAGTGAACTCCACCTTGCAAACTTGAACTGAAGTTTCCCACCCAATCCCATAAAGTGTCTGTCCTCATTTCTCCACATCACCAGCCTGGTCTACAGTTCTAACATCAGGTGAAATTATCTATGGAAGATCCTTTCAGTTTTCTCCCAATTGGATTCTTTATTGGTTACCACCATAGGACTCCTCATTATTGGTGATTCCTTGACACCTGAGGATTTGGCTCAATATCTTTTGCTGAATACTGAGGGAGAGAGCTAAGCAAACAGCCAAAAGTATCCTCTCAAACAGCAGATGCATGGACTGGTTATGTGGATCAAACACACTGTAACCCATCCCAACATAATGACTCAGATGATGTCCTCCCCACACAGTTGACCCACTTCTGTTTCAGCTGGACTATTCCATATATAAGGCATCATAGGATCCATGACAACAACATATACATGATAAGTCACAGTATCAATTCAGGGTACTCCACGATTTTAGTTGATGGAATAAGCAGGTTTATATTCATAGGGTAGGATGGTCCACTTCATAACAGAGACACAAAATAACTATGGCTGTAATAGCAGCTAACAGATCACAACAGATGGAAAAAAAGAGCAATGTAATGCTCTCTACTTCCACCTTACAGACCATTCATTGCCCAGTATACAGATGCAACCTTCATCATTGATTCTCTTCTTTAACCATCATTTTGATGGAATTCACAAAATTCCACCAACCTTCTCAGTCTCAGTTAAAGCAAAGGGATTTGCAAGGCAGCCAACAAGGTGGCAGTGATGTCCCTAGAGAGCATGCCACAGGGAAACAATCCTACAACTAAATGGAAGAGGCCCTCCCCCTTGTCATCCTTATCATAGATCCCAGTATGGAGAGAGCTCCATTATTTCATGGCTGATTAGGGAAGATTTACCATGACGTCATTGGGACCAAACAAGTTTTCTGGGAACTCGTTATCATGTTCAGTTCACTTACTAAGCCTTTCGCCAGAATTCGTCAGCTACAATGCAGCACTCATCAGGTGGTCCTTAACCTGGGCACATTAAGTGAACTGTTATGCTTTTGGATTTTAAATGGATTGCAACAATGGATCCTAATGCTGTCCATTATGTAAGAGTTTAACGTTGTTTTTTCTGAGTTCATCGTGGTATAAACTGTCAGTTGCCGACTCACACGGCAAATAACGCCCGAAGGGCGTTATGTAAGCTGTGTGAGTCGGCAACTGACAGTTTATACCACGATGAACTCAGAAAAAACAATGTTAAACTCTTATAATTGAAATTTTAATTATTTGTTATGTTATTTTGTTTGCATCATTAAAAAAACAGAAATTTTAATTGAGCGTAGTAATACATGTTTGTGGTTTTTTTGTTACGTAGCTATTTATTGCACTTGGGATGTCCAGCTTGATCGCAATAAGGTCATCATAATACCAGTCCTTCAACCAATGGAAGCCAAATTTTTTCAGTTATTTTTTGTTTGTTTGTTAGAATGTTGTTTTTCTTAAATGCTTACTTCATGTCTGCCTTAACTGGCGGTGTTTATCTAATGCTGTACACGTGACTCTATTTATAGAAGTGGAAAAGTAGTTCTCCTTACAGTTCATACAGAAATGAACGCAATTCGTTTTGATCACGTGGTAACATTCTGACCAATGGAAATGTTAGTTCCCTGTACCAGCTACTGGCATTGCAATTATGGAGACTGTGTAATCTTGTTGTCGGCAAGAACAACATTGACCTCGTACTGTTTCAACGTTCAGTTGACTAGATCTGGAATCAATGGACCAGCACATCTGGATCTTATTCAGTAGTTCTCTCAACAATTGGTGGAAAATCCCTCAGGTGAAATGGCCATTCACCGTAGAGGTATATGAAGGCAAAGGAATATAATCTCAGCAGAGCACACAAAAGTACTTTATACCAATATGGACATCAATAGTTAACTTCCATTGATGAGAAACAGTTAGTACCAATAACAGTTGAACCTACTGTTCCACAATCACTGGCATACTGTGCTGTCATGGAAGAGAGGATATTAAACAAACCAAAGACATATCTGATCTTCTTTTCTTTGGGATTCCACCTGGCAGATGACATTGACCCTTGCCCAAGTGCAGGTTATCATGGGTATTAACATGGTGGAACAAGACACCATTACTTAGTTCACCTATCTTATGAATCCTGCTTCTTCACTACTTTGGCAGTTAGCAGGCAAAATCAGCAATACATTTCTTATTGGTGGACCTATCTACTTGCAGTTCCTCCATGATAAATCAATATAGCTCATGAAGCCTGTGGTTTCATTGCCAAGAACAGACTTCCATTCATGAGGAATTATACATTGGTATTAATTTCTGTCTATTCTGGGCACTTCATCACAAGGTCATCAACAGGACCCAGTGCAAGCTTTGAAGCGGTATTTCAGGAATATTGAGCAGCTGCATTGAAGGAGATCATGCCTTGTTTTAGTTTCAAAGAGGTTAAGGATGATATATCAACATAGACATTTTCATGCTGAATAAGTGGGTTATCTCTCCTGCATATTGGACTAAACACACATCAATGAATTTGCTCCACATTTTGGCTCACAAAATTAGGATGGTTAGCACTATCATTGCATAGGAGTTAAACTGGAGATCCAAATACACTTCAGCAGTTCTTATCAGAGATCTCTCATCCTAAAATGCCCAAGTCGATCTGTAAGAACCTTTACCTGTGGCACAAAGGTTACCCTTCCAGATTGTTTGACAGCTACATATGGACATGATTTCATGATGTCCACTGGATATGTAGGAGGAAAAATGTTTCCTTTTTGAAGCTGCTTCCCGACAGATGGAGTCTTTTCAAGTCGGGTTATCTAGAAGTTGTCTCACATACCTTAGGGGACTGGTGATTATCTCTCCAGTGTAAGGGGATGTATCTCCCTCCACCTCTTACCTATTCTCCTAAGATACTCTGATTGGGGAAAGTGTTTAAAGAAGAAACCGATTTTTTCTAGTAAAATATGTTTCTTTAAGAATACTTATCCAATCATAATACACTCTCTAAGCCTCGCTGCAGTTACACCCATAGAGAGTGTACCTTACATTCCAGTAGTAACAGATATTCATGGAATTTGGCATCAGTACCAAGGGAAGGTCACTGTACAACCTCCACCTAGGCTGGCAGATAACTTTTAGCAAAATGTATTATCTGAGAGGGATGGATTTGTGAGGTAGTAGTAGTTCTCCTAAGGTATTATGATTGGAATGAGTGTTCTTTGTTTGCTACAGGTCCTTTTATGCATTTCATTTTCTTTAGAATGTAATCAGTATCTTATTGTCACATAAATATTTTTAATATCATTAAATCTTTGTGATGATCTGTAGAAATGACTTTGGCATTAATTATGGATTGAACCAAATAATTGCAAATTATGCAGTTGAAAATAATAACTGTAGTGTATGACTTTTTTCTGTGAAAATAAAACTCAGGTCCTCAACTTCATTTTTTTATATATTCATATAACATTTTGCATGAATAGTTGACTCTTGCAGTCATAGTTCATTTGCTTTTTTCTTAATTTTCACAGCTCAACCAATGGAAGAAGAGATCAGTCCAGAAGTTAAACCTATCAGTGAGGTTCGAGAACAGTTCGAACCTAAGAGAGCCCTAGCTGCAAAATCACTTCTGCATAAGCCTCCAGAAGAGGCACCAGAGGCTAAGGTGCCTAAACTTCAGCGCCCTTCTGAATTTACAAAGAAAGATCTCCTGAAGGAAGAACCAAAAAGATTCATAGAACAGGTGGATATTCAGGTCAAGGAAAAACGAGAACTGCCCATGTTTGAAAAGAGAATTCACTTGTTTGGAGCACCAGAAGGAGAGGCAATTAAACCAGTTCATGAGGACATAGAAAAGAAGAAAACAATCCCAAGGGAAACCAAACTGCCAGAATTAAAAGCCCCAACCAAACCAGAAAAAGTGCCAGAAAAACTAGCTGCTGTTACCAAAAAGGAAAAGCCAAGATTTACAAAGGTGAGTCAATTTTGCAGTAGTTATAAATGTATTACCTGAGAAACTTGGACCATCAAACTTTGCCCAGTACTGATTGAAGGCTGTATCTACAAAAAAGTTACTCTTGTAATGAAGTATCTACAAATCAGTACAAGGGTTTGCCTGGAGGTATCTATACATCTGTATAAGGTCTTGTCATGAAGTCCCTACAGTTCAGTATAAGGTCTTGTCATGAAGTCCCTACAGTTCAGTACAAGGTCTTGTCATGAAGTCCCTACAATTCAGTACAAGGTCTTGTCATAAAGTCCCTACAGTTCAGTATAAGGTCTTGCCATGAAGTCCCTACAATTCAGTACAAGGTCTTGTCATGAAGTCCTTCCAGTTCAGTATAGGGTTTTGTCATGAAGTTCCTACAGTTCCGTATAAGGTCTTGTCATGAAGTCCCTACAGTTCAGTATAAAATCTTGCCATGAAATCCCTACAATTCAGTACAAGGTCTTGTCATGAAGTCCCTACAATTCAGTACAAGGTCTTGTCATGAAGTCCCTCCAGTTCAGTATAAGGTCTTGTCATGAAGTCCCTACAGTTCTGTATAAGGTCTTGTCATGAAGTCCCTACAGTTCAGTATAAAATCTTGCCATGAAATCCCTACAATTCAGTACAAGGTCTTGTCATGAAGTCCCTACAATTCTGTACAAGGTCTTGTCATGAAGTCCCTACAATTCAGTACAAGGTCTTGTCATAAAGTCCCTACAGTTCAGTACAAGGTCTTGTCATGAAGTCCCTACAATTCAGTATGAGGTCTTGGCATGAAATATCTACAATTCAGTTCAGTGTGTTGTGATGAAGTATCTACAACTCATTGCAAGGTTTTGTTATGAAGTATCTACAACTCATTGCAAGGTTTTGTTATGAAGTATTTACAACTCATTGCAAGGTTTTGTTATGAAGTATCTACAACTCATTGCAGTGTTTTGTGATGAAGTATCTACAACGCATTGCAACATTTTATTATGAAGTATTTACAGTGCATTGCAAAGTTTTGTTATGAAGTATCTACAACTCATTGCAAGGTTTTGTTATGAAGTATTTACAACTCATTGCAACATTTTGTTATGAAGTATCTGCAACTCATTGCAAGGTTTTGTTATGAATTATTTACAACTCATTGCAAGGTTTTGTTATGAAGTATCTGTAACTCATTGCAAAGTTTTGTTATGAAGTATCTACAACTCATTGCAAGGTTTTGTTATGAAGTATCTACCACTCATTGCAACATTTTATTATGAAGTATTTACAGTGCATTGCAACATTTTGTTATGAAGTATCTACAACTCATTGCAAGATTTTGTTATGAAGTATCTACAACTCATTCATATATCTTGTTTATTTAAACTGTTACTAATCAGATCACAACCATTTAACAGTGTCAGGTAGCATTTCTCTTGTGCATTTATGATTAAAAGTCATGATTTTTTGAGGAAAGATTATGTTCCAAGGCCTTTTCAAGTGGTTTAGGTAAGATTAAACTTGCTTTACCCCAGAAAGAAATATGTGAGACAAAGGGTGTCATATAAATGAAAATTAAAGAATTACATGAGTAAAGGGTGTTGCTTATATGAAAATTTTGTATGAAGAAGTACATGAGAAAATGCTTAAATGTTTAATGACATTTGTTTATGATCTCTTTAATAATTATCTAAGGGCTGGGGATAAATAAAAATGAAGATTTTCAGGATGAAAATATAAACAAATCTCTTTACGGAAAAACAATCTTTGCCTCTTTTCAGACTCTCCATCCTATTACAGCCAGAGAGGGTGAGAAGGTCATCTTTGAGGTCAGATTCAAAGGTCATCCTGAGCCAATCATCAAGTGGTACAGAGATGACTCGGATATACACAGTTCCACTGACTTTGAGATTTCCTACTCTGATGAATCATCATCACTGACAGTTGCTGAGGTTTTCCCAGAGGATTCTGGGATATTTAAGTGCATAGCCACGAATGCTGATGGATCAGCAAGTACAGAATGCATATTAGATGTGATAGGTATGTCATTGCTGTAGGGGAAATGCATTTGTGTTCCTCTTCTAGAGGGTTATTTGCCTGCTGTGTATGTCATTGCTATAGGGGAAATGCACAGGTTCCTCTTCTGTAGGGTTCTGTGCCTGCTGTTTATGTCATTGCTATAGGGGAAACGCACATGTTCCTCTTCTGTAGGGTTCTATGCCTGTTGTGTATGTCTTTGCTATAGGGGAAATGCACATGTTCCTCTTGTGTAGGGCTATATGCCTGCTTTGTATGTTGTTGCTATAGGGGAAATGCGCATGTTCCTATTCTATATGGCTATAATCCTGCAGTGTGTCATTGCTGTAGTGGAAATACATTCGTTCCTCTTCTATAGGGCTATATGCTTGCTGTGTATGTCATTGCTTTAGGGGAAATGCACATGTTCCTCTTCAATAGGGCTATATGCCTGCTGTGTATGTCATTGCTATAGGGCAAATGCACATATTCCTCTTCTATAGGGCTGTATGCCTGTTGTGTATGTCATTGCTATAGGGGAAATGCACATGTTCCTCTTCTATAGGGCTATATGCCTGCTGTATGTGTCATTGCTATAGGGGAAATGCACATATTCCTCTTCTATAGGGCTATATGCCTGTTGTGTATGTCATTGCTATATGGGAAATGCACATATTCCTCTTCTATAGGGCTATATGACTGCTGTATATGTCATTGCTATATGGGGAAATGCACATGTTCCTCTTCTGTAGGGCTATATGCTACTGTGAATGTCATTGCTGTATGGGAAATGCACATGTTCCTCTTCTATAGGGCTATATGACTGCTGTATATGTCATTGCTATATGGGGAAATGCACATGTTCCTCTTCTGTAGGGCTATATGCCTACTGTGAATGTCATTGCTATATGGGAAATGCACATGTTCCTCTTCTATAGGGCTATATGACTGCTGTATATGTCATTGCTATATGGGGAAATGCACATATTCCTCTTCTGTAGGGTATATATATATATATGCCTGCTGTGACACTTCTAGCCTGATTAGGATTTTCCTAAAGTTTTTGGAGAATTTTGTCTGAGACTTTAAATCATTTGATAAAAGTGATCCTAAAATGATGATGATAATTATAGTGCTTTAACAACATTTGTGAACATCATTTCTTAAAAAATCTTTTGTACAGAGTAAATATTTCATAGTACATTTTGGTATGTTATTAAAGGATCACAAAAATCATTTAACTTCCAGATTTCATTTGGGGAGAAAGCATGAGACTATCTAGAAATAATGCATTTAATTATTTGTGGGTAATTTCCTTAATCCCAAAGAGTCTTGAGCCTGTTTCTAGACTTGAATAACAAATGCTTCTTACTAGACTCTGTTTTATAATAACCTTATTAATTGTCCTGCCTGATGTTTGACTTTCATAGGTGACATATTACATCAATGTCAAAGCTTCTATAATATGTAATATGGACAGGTAACACCTTCGATCAATATCTAAGTTTCAGTAAGATGTAATATAGACAGGTGACTCCTGACATCAGTGTCTAAGCTTCTGTATTATGTAATATGGACAGGTGAGACCTTACATCAGTGTCAAAGCTTCTATAATATGTAATATGGACAGGTAACACCTTCGATCAACATCTAAGTTTCTATAAGATGTAATATAGACAGGTGACTCCTAACATCAGTGTCTAAGCTTCTGTAATATGTAATATGGACAGGTGACACCATACATCAGTGTCAGAGTTTCTATAATATGTAATATGGACAGGTGAGACCTTACATCAGTGTCAAAGCTTCAATAATATGTAATATGAACAGGTGACACCTTACATCAGTGTCAAAGCTTCTATAATATGTAATATGGACAGGTGACACCTTACGTCAGTGTGGGGGCCCCGAGTGGCCGAGTGGTCTAAAGCGCTTACCGTTCCGGATCACTGTCATCTCACCTCTGTCTGCGTGGGTTCGAGTCCAAGGCTCGGCTAGCGTGGGTATGTGGGAAAGCCTGCCAGTAGCTTCTCGTGGGTCGGTGGTTCTTCCCTGAGTTTTCCAGGGTTCTTCCTCCACCATTTATACTGGCCGCCATGTATAGCCTATCTTGTGCTGAAAAATGGCGTTAAACCCTACAACAACAACAACAACAACAGCGTCAGTGTCAAAGCTTCTATAATATGTAATATGGGCAGGTGACACCTTATCAAAGCTTCTATAATATGTAATATGGACAGGTAACACCTAAGATCAATATCAAAGTTTCTATAAGATGTAATATAGACAGGTGACACCTTACATTAGTGTCTAAGCTTCTGTAATATGTAAATGTAATATGGGCAGGTGACTCCATACATCAGTGTTCAAACTTTGATAAGATATAATACCAACAGGTGACTCCTTACATTAATGTCTAAGTTTCTTTCACATGTAATACAGACAAGTGATTTCTTGCACCAATGTCATAGCATTTCTAACCTGTAGAATAAGTAGCAAAATGTTGTTCTCTTGACATGAGCTAAATAATGTTTATACAAGTTGACTTCACTCTATTTATATAGGTGCTCCTCCAGAGGTATATGAGATGATGGAGCCGGCCCCTGTATCCCTTCCCCAAGAAGAAAGGATCCCTTCCCCCATTGAGGCTGTCAAGCCAGCCTTTGTGGATAGATTAACCAAAAGAAGACTTGTGGAGGGTACAAACATCATATTCGAGTGTTATGTGGTTGGACAGCCCATTCCCGAGGTGTACTGGAGCAGTGGAGGCCATCCCATCAAACCAGATTCAAGGTTTGTATTTATTGGAAACATCCATATCACTTTATGAAGAAGAGACTTGGAGGCACTTACAGAGGGACATAGTTATGGCATTTTGGCAGAGGCATCAAGGTACACAAAAACAAATTGATACACATTATGAGAGGAAAGTAAATAAAAATAACTCGTACAAAAACATTTCAGTTACAACTGAAAACTGATTTTTATTTCCTTATCTTTGAAGATAAGTTGGAAATTGCTGGATTTTTGCAGTTAATGTGTAGACATACTATACACTCATAGTGACATGATATCATCACAGTTTTGTTGCATCTTTGTGACTAAACTATCCTGTCCTAGCAGGGACCTTGGGATATATGGCATTTTATAAGTTAGCCATTCTTTTCCTTATTTTCATTTGCACATCTGACATCTTATTAAGGATACCTGTCTGTGGAGGTTAGAAAATGAGGGAGTATCAGTTTCATTGTAAGTCACAGTAGTAACCTTTTGCTTATGAGGTCTTGTGCAGTGGAAATGGCCAAGAAATTTTAATTAGGTTTGTATTCAGGACCTAAACGATTGAAATGAACATGAAAATTGTTGGGAATCTGTCTTGCTTTAAAGATTTATGTGCCAGGATTGTATATTAAATAAGCTATTTCCCATTCAATTTGCTGTCCGCTACTTCATTTGTACAGTTTGAAATGCTGTAAAACGTAACAGTTTGATATAAAATGATGACCTGCATGAAATCATGATAGAGTTATGTGTAATGTAGAATATTTTTTGAATTTAGCTGTTTGACAAGTTTCAGACAGAGGAATTGTGCCAAAAATTTTTAAACACATTGAATTAAATGAGTACTGCAGGACTTGTGTATTATGCAGAAGGTTGTATTAAGGGAGCACTGCAGGCTTTGTGTATTATGCAAAAGGTTGAATATGGTAGCACTGTAGGCCTTGTGTAATATGCAGAAGGTTACTACTGCTTATCTCAACATTTTCTTAATCAACTGACATAGCTAAGTGCTGTGTATAAAATGGAATAATGAGTCATAGCAAAATCCATATTTTACTGGTGGATGCAGATATTCTTTTATCATCATTTTTCACTCTACAGTTGTCTCAGTCTCTATGTTTTGTTAATATCAAAGTTTGTTTCATAATGAATTACTTTACTTTTTATCTTGAAATAAATGATAATAATTTGATGGTAGATCAAGGAATTACACTACTTATATACAGTATTTATGCTTGTGACTGTTTTGATTTTCAGACATAAGATGACATTTGATGAGAACACCGGTCGCTGTACTCTGATCATTTCCCACTGTCGGCCAGATGATGCAGGAGAATACACCTGCCATGCCATCAATCCTGTCGGTGAAGCAAGCACATCTGCTGCCCTACTTCCTGCTGAAAGTATGTGTATTCTGTTATTGTATCTCTAGATACACTGGAAATGCTAAACTACATTTAGAGATTTTAAGACTTGGATAAATGAATTCAGAGTGTACAAAATCTGCACAGTTGGTAGATGTGTAAAATTTATCAGATACTTTCACAGCCTTTTAGCATCATTAAATGTTAGTGACTCACTAAATTAACACCATGAAGTTTTCACAGATCACCTGCATTTTGATATGCTTAATGAAAAGCATTATGTGCATCCAGATGAATACAGTTCTGCACATTATTTTTTAAAGTTAGACTGTCTTATTGCAAAATAGAGAATGATGAAATGAGTTCAGTGTTAATATCAAGTATTAAGGACCTTTGTTGGATGCTCTGGTAACATTTTCAACACGGAAGTTGATTTTCTAAATTCCAGCAAAAGCACCACCTGCTCCACCCCCACCCATTGTACCCACCAAGGCCCCACGTCGGGAGGAGCCACCTACATTCCCACCTTCTGTGCCTGTCCAGGAGCTGCAGCAGCGAGACTTGCCACCAGTGCGTGGGGAGAAGGACTTCTTCATTCCACGCTCTGAGAAAATCCTGCAGAGCAATGTGGCATACAGGATGGCTCAACCAGAGGAGGAAGAGATGCAGCCAGTCGAGGAGGAAGCAGAACCGGTGAGTAGAATATATGTGATATGACCTGAATTAAAAGGGAATAAATCTTGTTACTCTTTGATTTCCTTGTTTACTTGTGTTGAAGAGATTCTGAAATTCACAATTATTATACATTTGTTACATGCTTTACTTTGTACCGGGGTTATCTCTCTCTCTGTACATTGAACGTGCAATTCAAACATTTTTACACGTGAAGCATGAATTATTAAATGGTAAGATAATGACAGTATACACATAACAATTTCTTGTTAAACATTGCATAGACCATTCGGATTTACCAAGGTTTGAAAGGGAGTTATTTACATTGGGAGCTGTATGATCAGATTTTGGTACAAAACTGTTTTCGTCTCCTCTGAGGAAATATTTGAGAAACACTTTATCCTTGAAAGTTTATGAGAGGCAGAAAATAGAAAATCTGTAACTAAATGTAATGGAATGAGTAAAGTGAATTCCTTTTACTTGTTTATAATGCAAAAACTTTTTTGTATTGTAGAGATTTGCAGTTTCCTCTTTTGAGGAGCGTCTAGTGCAGGAGGTACAGTATCGGGAGGGGAAGGTGAAATTCTCCAGTGAGACGGAGACCTCAGAGTATGACTCAGAGATAGACAGACTGAGCCCTAGTCAAATGTCACCACCACAGATTGAACAGAAACTAAAAGACTTCCAGTTGATGGAAGGATCTGATGCAACTTTCATCTGCAGAATTACAGGACGACCAAGACCAAAGGTATAAAATTGTAAAATCATTTTTGCAATAAAATGCAAAAACAGTTATTCAAATGTTGCCTTGCATAAATTAGCAGTCAAGAAGACTGTTCAGTCCCAACTGTTTCTTTTCTATTTCTATCTGTACAGATCTTATGCACCCTGTTTTGGGAAGTATTATGACTCGATTTTTCATTCCAAGTACTTTTTTGTGATGATTTTGACAATCATCTTGGGGGGCCTATTACACTAAGTCATTAAACATTCTATTTGTTTTGATAAGACACAGCATTAAAGTAACATTGTATCATTTTGTATTTCAAATAAAATTGTCAGCATTGAATTCAAATCTTTCATCTTTAATTTTTATCTATGATAGCTTTAGTTGAGGTGGTCTGTATAAAAATTCACCATTATTTTACAGGTTGCTTGGTACAAAGATGGACAAAGGATCAAGCGGTCCAACAGATATGAGATCAAGTATGACAGAGAAGGTTTTTGCACACTGCGCATCAGAGTGGCATTACCCGAAGACCATGGACATTATACTGTACTTGCTGTAAATTCTGTTGGCAAGGACACCTGCTCAGCACAGCTGTATGTTGATGAAGTTGGCAATATTGATGCCACCTCATTTATGGCACCAGAAACATTGGACAGGATTCTCAGACGGTAAGACTATCCGGGTGATTTATCAATCCAATACTTTTAATGTCGTAAAGTTACATTTTCTTGAATTCACCAAATTCAGATTATTTTCAGTAGAATATTTTGGAAATTTGCTGATTAGCTGTGTGTGTATTCTTCATTTGTGTTGATAATTTAAGCAAATTAAATGTTCACCAATTAAGTTATGTGGCTGTGTTCACACAGATCATATGCAAGTGTACTTATATGATTAATAGATACTAAAATATTCTAGAACTTGATGTTCAGTGTTGAAAAAGGGTAAGGAATTATCAGTGAAATAATATTTTTGTTTAAGAGTCATGCTTTAGAAACGTAGCATTTGTTAAAGAATTGCTTCTAAATCAGCTACACACACTAAATGCTATTTCTATCAATAATTATATGGTGTAGACCCAGATCTGCTCTACTCACACAATATGCTGAGTTAAAGCAAATAGCATATACACTGATCTGCTGTACTCAAACAATATGCTGAGTTAAAGCAAATAGCATAGACACTGATCTTCTGTACTCACACAGTGTGCTGAGTTAAAGCAAATAGCGTAGACACTGATCTGCTGTACTCACACAATGTGCTGAGTTAAAGCAAATAGCGTATACACTGATCTGTTGTACTCAAACAATGTGCTGACTGAGTTAAAGCAAATAGCATAGATACTGATCTGCTGTACTCACATGATGTGCTGAGTTAAAGCAAATAGCATAGGTACTGATCTGCTGTACTCACACAATGTGCTGACTGAGTTAAAGCAAATAACATATACACTGATCTGCTGTACTCACACAATGTGCTGACTGAGTTAAAGCAAATAGCATAGATACTGATCTGCTGTACTCACATGATGTGCTGAGTTAAAGCAAATAGCATAGGTACTGATCTGCTGTACTCACACAATGTGCTGAGTTAAAGCAAATAGCATAGATACTGATCTGCTGTACTCACATGATGTGCTGAGTTAAAGCAAATAGCGTAGACACTGATCTGCTGTACTCAAACAATGTGCTGAGCTAAAGCAAATAGCATAGATACTGATCTGCTGTACTCACATGATGTGCTGAGTTAAAGCAAATAGCATAGGTACTGATCTTCTGTACTCACACGATGTGCTGAGTTAAAGCAAATAGCATAGATACAGATCTGCTGGAACTTAATGCAATTTCAGATCAGGATTGACACTCCTATGTGGAAATACTATATAACTGATGTTATTTATTTGTCATTATCAGGGACTCTGCCAAGGACAAGGCTAAACCAGAGGATGAGAGTGGTGTGTATGAGGCACCTACTCAACCTACATTTAAGAAGGTTCCTGCTGAAGATCAGACTGTGCGTGAAGGCAACACTGTCCGATTTGACTGCATTGTATCGGGACGTCCAGCCCCAGAGTTGTCGTGGTACTGTAACGATATGCTTGTCCATAATGATGACCAACATAAGGTACATATGCATGTACTATACTTATCTGTTAAATTCATTTGTTATCGCTTCTACAGAGTATGGCAAAATTGTATGGTTTTCTTTTTATATCTCTGTCTTAAGTCCAAGTTATTATGGCTTCTGTTTACCCATGTGTCCATTTGTATGTCCATTAATATTTGCTTGTCAGGCCCATTTTTAATGGGTAGACAGTGTTTCATCAAACTTTGCCCAGGTGTTTGTCATGTCTAGTCTATGTTTTACATACCATATCCATGCCTTTGCATCATGATTAACACATTAACCCCTGGAGCCTTGTTTATGCATCAGGAGGTAGTACCCTACTTCCAAGCTCTGTGGTGTCAAGGTCATTTAAGATACACCAAAGTGAGTGGTATTACAGAAAAGTAGACAGTTGTAGCTCTACAATGATACCAAATAATCTGGACTTTATATTTGCATTACTATAAACAGAGGGAAATATGTATTTTTTTAGACCCAGTTTTTTTACACTAAAAATTTGCTTGTGGTTACAATCCGATTTTGTGTCTGGATTTTAGACTTTTTGGCTTCAGATCTAAGGCAGAACATTCTGAACTGCACACAGACAGGCAAACCTTTGCAAAAAGTAGACTAAGATGGGGAGTTGGAGTAAAAGGTAGCCAGGACACAAAAATATTTGGTACAATAAGCAACCCCCCCTCCAACTTTTACCCTTCTGTTCATGCGTGAGCTAAATAGCCAATGAAAAATGATGTTTCTAAGACACCTAGGCCTTGGGCTAAACTAAAATCTCTTGGAAGCCAATTTATTTTGATGTATTCAAAAGTAGCCCCCAAAACGAGTTTCCTACTTGCATTGAAGGTGAAAATAACAAATATCTCCAAGGGTTAATGAGTTAAGGTTATGGAAGGGGCATTGTAACCCATTGACTTGTGTTTGGAGTATAATATTTGAACCAGTGAATATATTTTAATGAGACTCTGTTCTTTGATAAATTTTAATTTGACATTGTCTCATTTAGTCATGTCCCCAGCCTTAAGGTCAAGATCAGAGCAAAGGATAATGTAAGCCTTCACCCTGTTTCCTTATCAAGGATGATTCTAACTGTGACATAAACATTACCAACATGTCATAATAAAATAGGGAAGTCCTTAGTTCCAAGGTCAAGGTCATATGTTGGGAAAAGGTCACAAAACACTTTTTTATGTACTGTTTGCTGCAACATGTTAGATTATAATTTTATGTTATTAGAAATTAAGAACTGACTCATTTTGATATTTATATGTATTAATGTGGCTGAAAGTCAAGAAGATATGAAGGTATTTTTAGATTTATAATATATGTCATGAATTTATTATTTTTGGTTTTACTGTCTGATAGCAATATTTAAATATAAAGACTACAGAGTGTCTGGATGTAAATATTGAGACACAAATACTGAGACATAAGTATCACAATTATAGCAAGTATTAAGACATACTAAATATAATATTTATCAAGATATAATAAGACATAAGGCGTTTATGAAACTCAAGTGTAACAACTTTCAGTCAAGACATGAGTATCATAAGCATCAAGATACAAGTGTCTATTAATAAATATAAAAACATCAAACCATAAATATAAATAGTATCAATACATCATTGTTCAGATAAGTGTCAAGATGTAGGTGTCAAGACAAATAGAAAAAACATTAGAGCTAAGACAATTATCAAACATATTATTTTGAATTTGGGTCAGAGTTTTTGAAAACTACATAAAACTTCATTGTTTGTAAGAAAATTGGGAAGGCAGGGGGTGGGGTGATTGACCAAGTTCTAAATGAAAATGGTGCCAGTCATGCATCCAAATTAGCTGTTATGCTGACTGTTTTAAAAATCGTGTTGACACAAATCAGGAGGTGATCATTATGGCATGAGGTTTTCACCAAATCACTTATAATGATGTCTCTTGTGTCCTAAACAAAATGGGTCACATCTTGCATCCAGTCTTGTGTCACAGCAGCTAATTTGACAATCATGTTATTGCTGAAGAATATGATGGATGGAAAGGAAGAAATGGTCTTATCTTGAATACATGTAAATTCTTTTTGCCTAATAGAACATCAGTCCCTTTAAAGGACTTTTGTTTTTCAAATTGTGTCAGTTATTTAACAGAAATATTGTCCTTTTTTCAGATTGTTGTGAATGAAGATGGAGTTAATTCCTTGATAATAATTAGAGCCTCCAGAAATGATGCTGGATGCTGGACATGTGTGGCCAGAAACAAGATAGGGGAAGTCACCTTCACTGTGAATCTTGGGGTTCTTGGTAAGCACTTTGGGCCAAAAGAAAGACCTTTTCTTAGGTATTTTGTCTTATTAAATGAAAATGATGCTGTTATTTTGATTTTTGTGAGTTTTTTTGTTCTTACCAAAATTATGGCACTTATTTATTAGTCTGAAAATTGTAGTAGAGCAACAAAGGTTTCTGGATGTGTAACAGAATCCTTTGTATTGTATTGTTTTATTATTGTCTTATTGAATATGTGTTTTTCTGTTGGCCTTGTTGGAAGGTCTAAGGTCACTTTTATCTGTCTAGAGTGAGTTATATTAGCCTGAGGCTTATACAGCCAGTCATGGGCCAAAAAACATCATTTATGTTTGTCCGAGTCGGAGGAAAGGACTTGATCAGTGGCATATGAATATATCATGGCCTAGTGGCCTCAGCTTGGCACTTTGTCCCATTGGTCTTGTTCTGTCTGCAGACTTGTAACAAAACAGTATTATGTAATTTTGGGTATACACGTGTATTATTACAGTTTTAGGTATACACATGTACTATTACAGTTTTGGGTATATACATGCACTAGGTAATAAAAAGACTGATGGTCCGGTGGAATATATATATATATATATATATATATATATATATATATATATATATATATATATATATATATATATATATTAATGTTATCATAGTGCATGGTTAATGATAAGGCATTTATTGAGTAAAAATTGGTTTCTGTGATTTATTGGAACACACCATTGCAATACCGGAACTATTCAAAGATGTACTTAAGACAGAGATCAGATACATTCTTCTTAATTTTGTCAAGATGAAGTCAAAGCAGAATCATTGTCATCATGGTTTATAATAGACATTTTGCAAATTTAGGTCATTGATTTATTGGGATGGAGTTTTGATAGACATTTTGTAAATTTAGGTCATTGATTTATTGGGATGGAGTTTTGATAGACATTTTGTAAATTTAGGTCATTGATTTATTGGAATGGAGTTGTGATAGACATTTTATAAATTTAGGTCATTGACTTATTGGAATGGAGTTGTGATAGACACTTTGTAAATTTAGGTCATTGATTTATAGGAATGGAGTTGTGATAGACATTTTGTAAATTTAGGTCATTGATTTATTGGGATGGAGTTGTAATAGACATTTTGTAAATTTAGGTCATTGATTTATCGGGATGGAGTTGAGATAGACATTTTGCAAATTTAGGTCATTGATTTACTGGGATGGAGTTGTGATAGACATTTTGTAAATTTAGGTCATTGATTTATGGGGATGGAGTTGTGATAGTTTGTAAACTTAGGTCATTGATTTATCGGGTTGGAGTTGTGCAGGGCCAGTTATTGACACAGAATATAGGTAGCTCTGAAATATCAGAGTACATATAAATACAACAACTATTTTCATATCTATTTCAGAAAAAGAACAGATGCAACCACCTAAGTTTGTGGAGAGAATGCAGAACTACACCATTAAAGAGGGTCAGTCTGTGACCTTGACCTGTAGGGCAGTTGGCACCCCAATCCCCATGATGAGCTGGCAGAAAAATAACAGGATGATTACTCAGAGCAGGGAATACAGGTAAGCAGGCTTTCTTCACTCAGAGTTGGGAATATGTGCAAGCAGGCTTTCCACACTTAGATCTGGGAATACAGGTAAGCAGGCTTTCCACGCTTAGAGTTGGGAATACAGGTAAGCAGGCTTTCAACACTCAGAGTTGGGAATACAGGTAAGCAGGCTTTCCATGCTCAGATCTGGGAATACAGGTAAGCAGGCTTTCCACACTCAGAGCAGGGAATACAGGTAAGCAGGCTTTCTTCACTCAGAGTTGGGAATATGTGCAAGCAGGCTTTCCACACTCAGATCTGGGAATACAGGTAAGCAGGCTTTCCACACTCAGAGTTGGGAATACAGGTAAGCAGGCTTTCAACACTCATAGTTGGGAATACAGGTAAGCAGGCTTTCCATGCTCAGATCTGGAAATACAGGTGAGCAGGCTTTCCACACTCAGAGCAGGGAATACAGGTAAGCAGGCTTTCCACACTCGGAGTTGGGAATATAGGTAAACATGCATTTTACACTCAGAGTTGGGAATACAGTTAAGCAGGCATTTTACACTGAGCGCAGGGAATTCAGGTAAGCAGGATTTCCACACTCAGAGCAGGGAATACAGGTAAGCAGGCTTTCCACACATGTACATGAGAATTAAAAGTTAGGATGTTCTGGTTCTCTAGGCATGACATATTAAAGATCTCGCCAAGCCTACTAGTGGCTCTTTAGGTCAGGGTTCACCCTGGTTTTTGTAGTTTTGTTGTGCGTGAGAGTACATTACTTCCTGTGGAAAGGATACCAGTCCATCACATGTTAACTAACCTTCCACAGATGCCATTACCCATCTGCAGACAAGTTAACATGAGTAACTGAGCTTACATAACTTGCAGGGACTACAGACTTACAGCCTCATTTGTCTGAGTCAACAGTATTATCCAATTAGCTACACCTTCATTCTAGACACTGAGTTATCATAAGACATCTTGATTAGAATTTACACTTATGGCTTGTAAGTGGTAGACTGGGTGAAAGAAAATCTTATGGTATTAGGTGAAATTGCTCTGATGTAGTTGTAAGACATTTTTATGAATTTGATATACTGAAAGTTTTTTGGACACTTTGAGTATGTATATATTTAAATTTCATTATGATTACACTGGATGCAGTATTTCTTTGTACTCAAGTGATGTACTAAAAATTTAATTGAAATTAAATTCTCTACTTTTATGATGTTCATTGCAATGACTACAAGCCAATGGTTTTTGTTTTAATGTAATCTTTGATATATGATCTGTCAATTTTTGTGGGAAAACTGCCATATTATTGGTATCACTTTGTGTGGTAAAACTGGCATATTGGGACATGATTTGGTGTGGGAGAACTGCCATATTGGGGCCTCATAAAAATGCTTTTACAGTTGAACTCATTATTCATCACTGTTCACACAGTTAATTGGCATTGCTAGCGCAGAACTTACCTGAAAAGTTATTTCAGTAGTTTGATTATGTTGAGTCTTTTAATTGGGGAGAATAAAGCTTTATTACCATTGTTACAGTTTTAGACTTTAGTAATGATATTTTGCAGTCATTAAGGACAATTTTAATGTATTTACTAAAGTTCAGAAATGTCTTTACAATCTTTGTGTTACATGTTTTGCTCTGAAATATCTAAAATTTCTTGTATTACTTTCAGAATTGAGATAGAAAATGGCCATGCCACTCTGCACATCGTTAAAGCTACACTGAATGATTCAGCTTGGTTCCAGTGTTCTGCTGTTAATGTGGCAGGCACTGCCACCACCAGAGCCAAGCTTGTAGTTCAGGGTAAGATTGTTATAGTCATTTAATGGTGAATGAATAAAAAACTTCATCAATGTTAGAAATAAAATGGCCAGAGATACTAAAGTAGAAAACCTTTAAATGAGTTTCAAAACTACTGAACCAAATCTGACCAAATATGAAAAGAATATTTGCAGGTGTGATTATTAGGGGTTCTTATTTCTTATGAATAAATAAAACCTTATTGTATTGGCAGTTTCTGAAGAAGCTGGCACCATAGTGTTTTTCATATCTATTTCCATTTTACTCGTCAGACAAGGTGGTAAGGAATGATCTGCCTACGTGATTAGCTAGTTAGGTTTCAACAGTTTTCGAAAATGGCGATAATTTGCTCCTCCAGAACAGATGGTCATATTACCATGGTTTTTACTCCTCCAGAACAGATGGTCATATTACCATGTCTTTTTTTTTCACTAAAAGACTTCATATGACCACTCCAGTGACCTAAATGAAATTGATGCTGATCTTATTTCAGTATGACCACCACAGCAACCATCTTGAAAACCCTGTTATTGCTGTTCCTCCTTGATTGTATTTGCATGAGGTTTTGAAGAAAAGACTTGCTGTCTTCTTGACCTTAAATGAAAGTGGTGCTAACTTCTTCCCAATATTTTCAGCATGGTGGTCTTCTTTAAATTTTTGTTATTGCTGATGAATATCAGAGATAGTTTCAACAAAAATAAAATTAAGAATGCCTCAAGCAACCTGTTTAGTTATGATAGAGCTTTAAGTAAAATAAAAGCAATCAATAATTGACCTTGAAATGTACAAATATAAAGCAGTAATTGACCTTGTACAAAAAGGAATCAATAATTGACCTTGTACAAAAAGAAATTAATAATTGACCTTTTTTAAAAAGAAATCATTAGTTGACCTTGTTATGTACTAAAAAGCATTTGATAAAATCCACTCTATGGATATGGTTTCCCTTTTTTGCAGCTGAACCTAAGCAACCAGAGCCAGAAAAGAAAGTCATCATTCCCAAGACAAAGAAATCCCCATCACCGTAAGTACATGTATATCTTTCCTGCAGCTAATTATCCTACCTGGCACTGATCATTACATGAAAATAGTGATACATTTATTCTTTTTTTAAACATAATATTGATTATTTTTGTAAAATCCTGGAGTTCATATTATCTTTTATGAAACAGGGTCATCTTGATGAATTTGGAGATGAATAATGAGTGTTACCTTTTACTTTGCTTTCTTTCAGTATTGGATTAATTTGTATACCATCTTTTGATTGAAATCATTTTGTAGCATAAACATACCATCTTGTGATTGAAATCATTTTTGTATCCTGTGTACCATTTTGTGAGTGATCACATTCTGTATTATGTGTCTACAGTTTTGTGATTGATCTCTTTTCGAGTTTTTATATATCAATTATAACATTCTACCATGTCTTTTATAAACATGAATACCCATTATCTCAATATTGTATTTATATTCACACACAAACAAAACAATTTTACCCCTCAACAACAATAACACCATGTACACCAGTTTGTTGATGCAATACCTATATGCCAGTTTGGTGTAATATTCAAACCTACCCCTCAACCCAACCCACAGTTCCCAAGTGTCTTAATATGAGAAGAAAAATGCCTTGGTTTATGGATTATGATGTGTCTGTGGAGAACACTAGTTGTGTTTCATGAACCCAATACCTATATGCTAATGAAGTCTATTATTAAATTATCTTCCAGCTTTCCACCTTCATTGAAATTATGACACCTATCTAATCAGTGCTTTACTTGACACTCAATCTCAGGAAAATGGTCAAAATTTAGAACTAAATTATTCAGTTTTAAATTTGAGGAAAATTGATACTTTTTGAATTTTCTGATAAGTAGACATAATTGGTCTTTTAATTATAAAAAAAGACACACAGAAATCATTTATTCCATGACCTTCCAAGATGCTTGTTATGGAAGTTATTTAATTAAATGTGAGAGCTTATTGCCAAGTAATTGGATATGCAAAAATCCAAGATGGTTATACATTACACAAACATCAAACAATGTATAATTTGTACATTTTAAATAGGCTTTTTAAAGCCAAACTGCTGATGCAACAGGCAGAAAATGCAATATTTGCAACTTTTGATTGATCTACATATAGAAAAGAGATTACATGTAGATTTTATTTTATTTAAAAATATTAACATTCATTTAAGATTAATTTATGACAATATATTAAATAACTTTTCAATGAAAACCGTAAGCAGTGGAATTAACCTTAATTGGACATTTTCCAGGGATTGGGTATTAAATATCCCAATCTTGACTGATGTACAATTGTTATTCATGTGTCTTCAGAGAATATGAGATCCAGCCTGTGGGACCAGTCCAACAGATCTCATATGTTACAGATAATGCTAGTGCTGTTCTTAGGCTTGTCCAAGAGGACGAGGAAGCCAGGTTAATTGCATACTCTATTAGCATGTTATCAGAGAGAGTCATGTTCTGAACCACGTTTATTATGTTTTGTTTCTTTTTTTTATGTTGTTTGTATCCTTTCATCATTGCATTGCAGTGTTTATAATTTATTTTGCACTTTATTTTTGTCACCTTTTTAAAAAATTGATTATATTGCAGAATCTGTTTTTGAAGCTTTAATTTCTGATATTTGCTGCATCCAATTTGTGCTTTGCTTTAGGTTGTCCCAATCAGGGAGGATCACCACATTGATGAGGAAAACAGTTTCTTGAATCTTAGTTTAACATTTTTTTTCTTCTTTTCAGTAAAAAAATCTTTCTCATTAGTCAGTATTATTTGAATAAACTTTTGATGAAAATTTTACATTTCTTTGAAAATGAACTTACATTTTCTTTCCCCTTTCTATAAACTTAGAAAATGAATCCATTGGAATTAGGAAATAAATATCACATTTTGCAGTTGAAAAAATCGATCTCTGTTGGTAAAATTTACACTGGTATATTACTGTGGACTAAATCAGTTATTTTATTTTGTTTAATATAAAAATTTCAACAGGCAGTAAACTGGACACTACTCACATTTTACCCACTAGAGTCTACATTTAAAGCAATAAAGATAGAAAACTAATTTCATACTTATAGGTACACTGTGATGATGAACTTTAGAGTAATTAATAATTCTTCGGTCAACTTGAAAATATTGATAACTTTTTCTCCTGAAATAGATTCATTAATTTGTTAGCCTGTCAGTGGTTTTTCATCGAGTGCCAAAATTTTAATTTGCTTCTTGATTTTGTAGTTTCTATAGTAAAAAAGGGTAACTGTAATACTTTGCTGCTTATAGTAAAATGAATCTTTGTTATTTTAATTCTTTCTACTTTCCTGGGGTATATGACACGTTTATACTAGTCATATTAATGATTTCGTACATATGTTTTAAAAGTAAATAACCTTAAATGTAGTGCCTCGATGACAAAGATTCTACAGAAGTTATTTCTGTTTGTTAAAAATGTAAAAAAGCAGATTATTCTGAGATAAAAGCATAATTTCAAAGATTTATGCCCATAAATATAAAATAGTTGGGAGGTTTCATGAATGTCTACTTATCTGCAAATCTACACTAAATCAGAATATGTGTGTGTGTGAGTAATCAGTCCACTAAGAAAGTTACTAACAACATGATTTTACAGGTGAGAGTTTTTGTTACAAAGTGCTTTTGCATGAATGGCATTGACCTTCCCAGTAAAAAGATGAAGGAGAAAATCAATTTATTTCTGTTGATTTTTAATTGTTGTAAATTGATGCTTTATACATAATACATACCTTTCTGTTGTGCATATTATTTTGACTATCACACATGGACAGCTATTTTTACTACTGTCTTGATTTTAGGATGTTATACCCTAGGATTGAGTATCCTGAATCACCAGAGCTATCCAGAATTCCCTCTTACCCTCCACGGGTACCCCCGCCCACCCCAGTGTGTGCATCTGTGGAGGCATCACCTGAATTGAGGAGAAAGAGGTTCTTTAATGTTTTTGTGTATTAAGCATGTTGTTGTACAAAGATTTTTCTAAAGCTCTCTTTATCGTTGATCCCACTTGTGAAGGGAGATGTATCAATCACTTTTCTGATGATATCCTCATTGTTGTCAACAGTTTAAGGTTTGGGTTAAATATGTTCATTTGCATATATTTCTTAAAACTGGTGGTGTTTTCTCATCATAATTAACATACATGATATGGAGCTAAGACAGTTCATTCTAGAACATGTTTGCATGCCCTTTTTCTTGGGGTCAGGGTCATGTGACAGTCATAGAAAATTTGTGTATGTATACCACCTGCTCAGCATAAAATGTTATGTTGGTATACTTATGACAATCATTGAAAATTTGCATTAAGTATTTTGTTAAAGTTTTGTCATTTGCTTATATTTCCTAAATCGTTTGATACATTTTGTTCATGCATTGGATGAATCATTATAAAGCTAAAACAATTCAATCTGCTTTCATACATTGGATGAATCATAATAATGCTTAAACAATTCAATCTGCTTTCATGCATTGGATGAATCGTAATAATGCTAAAACAATTCAATCTGCATTCATACATTGGATGAATCGTAATAATACTAAAACAATTCAGTCTGCTTTCATACATTGGATGAATCGTAATAATGCTAAAACAATTCAATCTGCTTTCATACATTGAATGAATCGTAATAATGCTAAAACAATTCAATCTGCTTTCATACATTGGATGAATTGTAATGCTAAAACAATTCAATCTGCTTTCATGCATTGGATGAATCGTAATAATGCTAAAACAATTCAATCTGCTTTCATACATTGGATGAATCGTAATAATGCTAAAACAATTCAATCTGCTTTCATACATTGGATGAATCGTAATAATGCTAAAACAATTCAATCTGCTTTCATACATTGGATGAATTGTAATGCTAAAACAATTCAATCTGCTTTCATACATTGGATGAATTGTAATGCTAAAACAATTCAATCTGCTTTCATACATTGGATGAATCGTAATGCTAAAACAATTCAATCTGCTTTCATACATTGGATGAATTGTAATGCTAAAACAATTCAATCTGCTTTCATACATTGGATGAATTGTAATGCTAAAACAATTCAATCTGCTTTCATACATTGGATGAATTGTAATGCTAAAACAATTCAATCTGCTTTCATACATTGGATGAATCGTAATAATGCTAAAACAATTCAATCTGCTTTCATACATTGGATGATTTGTAATAATGCTAAAACAATTCAGTCTGCTTTCATACATTGGATGAATCGCAATAATGCTAAAACAATTCAGTCTGCTTTCATACATTGGATGAATCGTAATGCTAAAACAATTCAATCTGCTTTCATACATTGGATGAATCGTAATAATGCTAAAACAATTCAATCTGCTTTCATACATTGGATGAATCATAATGCTAAAACAATTCAATCTGCTTTCCAGTTTTCTTCTTGGGCTCAAGATTATTTATATCACAGCATTGCTTTGAGTGTAGGCTTAATATACTGGCACTGACCTTTTTCGTTTTTGCCAATTTGATAAGAACCTGAGACTTAGGAGCAAGTGATCTAAAGTGCTCTCTGTTACGGATCACTGCCATCTCACCTCTGTCTGCGCTGATTCGAGTCTCGGATTCAACCAGTGTGGGTATGTGAGAAAGCTTGCCAGTAGCTTCTCGTGGGTCGGTGGTTCTTTCCAGGGTTTTCCCAGCTTCTTCCTCCACCATTAATACTGGCTGCCATGTATAGCCTATAGTTTGCTGAAAAATGGCGTTAACCCCACAACAACAACAACATCAGACTTAGGATAGGCAACCACTTGTCTGCAAGTGCTTCAATTAAGGATTGAATCCAAGACTGTTGAGATGGAAAGCAAGTGCAATTACTGCCTTGCTTTCCTTATCTCAAGTTAAATCAGAGTATTTGTATAGTTCAAGTATTAAACAATACACTTTTGTTGAATACCATGTGACAGTACTCAGTATAAAACTGAGCAGTTTGTAGTATTTTACATACATGTTATGTTGAGCAGTTGGTGTACATACACGTTATGTTGAGCAGTTGGTATACATACATGTTATGTTGAGCAGTTGGTATACATACATGTTATATGGAGCAGTTGGTATATATGTTATACAGAGCAGCTGGTATACATACACATTATGTTGAGCAGTTGGTGTACATACATGTTATGTTGAGTGGTTGGTATTCATACATGTTTGCAGTTGGTATACATACGCTTGTGAACACCATTTGCACAGACAACATGAATAAATTCAGTTTACTTAAGGCTTTGCTTTGTGGTAGTGTTTTGTTAGTTGCCCTTTTAGTGTTGTTCACTTCCTGATAGGTATTTATAACTACCTCAAAAAAGAAATACATTACTGTTTTAAATCTAAATTTATAATTCATACTACTGTATTAAATCTAAATTTATAATTCATACTACTGTTGTAAATCTAAATTTATAATTCATACTACTGTTGTAAATCTAAATTTATAATTCATACTACTGTTGTAAATCTAAATTTATAATTCATGCTGCTTTTGACAAATGTTAAGAGCTTTAGAAAAATTCATTCTCACTTGCATGTCTTTCTGTTAGATGTTGTTGATTTTTTGGGTTATGCCAGTGTACAAAAGTTTTACCACAGATTCATTGTGGCAAAATGAATACATTTTCCAGGCTGGTGCATTTCTTGTTCATGTCAAGATATATTTTAAAACATTTGCTCATTATGAAGAAAATATAACCCTCACCCCCAAGTGACCTAATATTTAGATCATGCATAGCTTTTGACTTCGTTGTAATCTCCATTAGGGATTAATTTGATGAAATGATATTCGCCTGTTAAAGTTGCTAATTTAATTAAATAAAAGTTGCTTATTATTCAGGTTGTGTTTCAAGCTCATAACGTCTTACATGGATGCTTTTGATGCACATTGATTTATTTCCTAATGCAGTTTTGGCTACCCTTTGAAAAATAATAAGATCACACTGATTGATCATCATGTCCACTTGACAACTCAATTAAGGTGCATCACACGAAATGTAAATTTCATGGAAGGCTTCATTCAATAGCAGGCAGTATAACATCAAGATTTATTGCATTCAGGCTTGCATGGAAACCACCAGGGGAGCAAGTAACCCCTATCTCGCGCACAGTCCCTGAAAGATCCCCTGCTGAAATGCAGGCAGAAGTTCCTGAGGAGGAATTCATCCAGTCAACAGTCTTCGATATTAAGAGGAAATTCGAAGAACCAGAAGAACCTGTCATACCAGCCAAGGCACCTAAAAAGGTTTTACCACCACCTGCACCAAAGCCAACAGTGCCAACACCTAAGAAAGAGGTCATTGTGCAAGAAACACCAAAACCTCGCAAGAAGAAGTCTCCATCACCAAGGTTTATAGCTCAGTTCCACTGCATGCTTGTACTATGTTAGAGAAATGTGAGGATGTGCTGTGAAATTTCTAAAGTGCAGTAAACGTTAAATTATTTTTTCTACATGCTTTAAATAAAAATGTTTAGATAGGTAGGAAGGATAATTGATTCTTTTGTTGTCACAATAGCAGTTCTTGCTAAATTTTCATGTTCACTTTTGTAGTACCCACTTTACATAAAAAATAAACTCTTCTGTAATCTCATGTTAACATAAAGCCTTTGCAGCCATAGTTTTCATTAAATAATGGCTTTCTTCACATTGTAATTGACCATGATAGATTTTCATGATCTTTAGTTTCTCACAATTTCTTTAAATGTAAACTTCGGTGAATCATCTTGACTGAACTTTATATGGCAGAATATGGATGTTGTCCATCTATCCGTCCATCAGTGTTAACAATTTTGTTCTACAAAATAACTTTAGTTTTCTACCATAAACAGCTACCAGACTTTGTAGATAGTTTGTGCTTGGGATAAGGATGAACTCTATTGATTTCAGGGTCAGAAGCTCAAAGGTCAGGGTCACTGTGACTGAAACAATGATAATGGTTAATGTAAGTTTTCCATCATCTACAGGTACTAAACTTTATGAAAGATTGCACTTGGGGTAAGCAAGAAGTTTATCAGTTTCATGGCAAAAATGTTAATTGTCAATGTCACTGTGACAGAAATAAGGAAAATCGTTAATGTGATTTTTGTCATCTATATATACTAAGCTTTGTGTATAGCTTGCACTTTGAGTAAGGAAAAAGCCTAATGATTTCATGGTCCGAAGGTCAAAGGTCATGTGTGACTGAAATGAATTTTGCAAAGTAACCCAGGTTATCCACCAACTACGGATACCAAACTTTGTGAATGGCTTGCTTTCGCTTGGGGTAAGGATGAATTCTATTGATTTCAGGCTCAAAAGGTTTGACTGAAAGAAGGAACATGGTTTTTGTGCAATAACTAACCATTCTTAAACATCTACAGTTACCAGACTTTGTGGAAGGCTCGTGTTTGTACAGAAGAACCCTGTACAGAAGAACCCTATTGATTTTGGAGTCAAACTGTCAAAGGTCTGGGTCACTGACTGAAACAAAAAAAATCATTAAAGCACAATAACATTATCTCAACTTGACTTTGTGGATGGTATGTACTTGGGGTAATAAAGAAAACTGTTGATTTTGGGGTGAAAAGGTCAAAGGTCAGGTCACTATCTGAAAGAATAAAAAGGATTTCTGCAAAATAGCATTTGTTTTATATCACAGACCTAGCTCATAGGGTAAGGAAGAAATCTATTGATTTCAGGGTCAAAAGGATAAAGGTCAAGGTCACTAAATAAAAGGAAGAAATGGTTTTGCACAAACATTCAGTTATCTACATAGAAAACTGTTAAATAGGAGAGGCAAATAATGTGTTGTTCACGGTACTCTTGTTCCTTGATGTCCTTGTCATGGTACATGGTTGAAGATTCAACCTATTTCCTTTAGTTAGTGTCTGTCTTTCAGTCATTTCAACATTTAGGGATATTAAACTTGAATCATTTGTCATGACATGTTTGAGCTCTCATTTCTCACCACGTGTTTCCTGACCATCTTGTACAATAATTATACTGATGATCAAGGTTCCAGTTGACCTTAGGTCAAAGGCTCTCTCCATCTTTTAAATCAAGGCACATTTGAGGTCTTGTTTTCCACCATTTTGTTGCTCTCTAGTCTCACACAGTTGAGATCCAAAACTCTGTTTCCTTTCATTTGCAGCTTCCATAAGGTCATTTTACATTTTTATATTTAAGATTGTCTTTTTCTGCCTTTGACTTATCTCACATTGTATGCTTGAGAGACAACCTTTTTTTGACATGTCTGCGTGCTGTCTCTCATAGTTATGAGATCCAGGATGAGGGTCCAGTTCAGCTCATCACCTATGCCTCAGACACAGAGATGGGTTCTCTCCGACTCATTTCTTCAGAGGATGAGGTGGACTTCCCAAGGTTTGTCTTCTTGTGTGGTCTGCATGTTGCATTTGTGTTGATGAGTCCATTCTGAAGAAAGGTTGAGAGTTTATCTCACATAATTGGTACAAGCCACTGATAAGTCACCTGAAATGCATGGGTGTCTGCCATGGCTCAGTCTAAATGCATGAGTGCCCATCATGGCTCAGTCTAAATGCATGGGTGTCTCCGTCATGGCTCGGTCTAAATGCATGGGATGCTACCTTACTGTTGATCACTTGGTTATCCCCTCACCCCACTAAGAAAATAGAATAGATTGGAGTAATTTATAAGACTACATTAAATATATTAGAGCTTTGATTGGTCATTTGAAATGCATCAAAGTCAGCAAAAAGGGAATGCATTGTGTTTATGGTATCATTTACTGAAAATGTATTGGACTTCTTGATACTTCTCCATTGATCACTCTGAATGCATGGAGTCAGCAGTTAGTTGTACGTAATTTATAGAAGTCATCAAATGAAGATGCTCTGATAATGAAATAGATCGTGTTTCCAACATGCATGAGAAATGATAAGAAGTAAATGCCTGCATGTCCATGACAAGTATCTAAAAGTGCATGAAAGTCCATGAGTCTCCTAAAAGTGTGAGGGTCAGTTGGTTGTACTAAATGTATGATACATTTCCTAAAAGTGTGAGGGTCAGTTGGTCATACTAAATGTATGATAAATCTCCAAAAAGTGTGAGGGTCAGTTGGTTATACTAAATGTATGATACATTTCCTAAAAGTGTGAGGGTCAGTTGGTTATACTAAATGTATGATAAGTCTCCTGAAAGTATGAGGGTCAGTTGGTTATACTAAATGTATGATAAGTCTCCACAAAGTATGAGGGTCAGTTGGTTATATTAGGTGTATGAGAGTATACAGCAAGTTAGAAAAGTTCCATTGGAGTCCTTATTTGAAAACTTTCAAAACAAGTCAGACTGGATTGAGTCTTGAGAACCCATGTGACTACAGACATGAACCTACTCTTGCTTGAGTTACCACCGTGAGTTAGAATTTGGATTCAGCCAACCCAGCAAGATGCATCAGGTTTGTTCCAGATAGCATTTGAGAGCAACATATTTCACTGTGGACTATTTTCATTTCAGTATTTAGATGAAATGGTAATAAATGTGCTGCGTGTAAGTTGTCAGTGAGTTGCATTAGAATCAGTGATATTACAAATGGCAGTGATGGTAATTCATGTAAATTGACAGTGAGTTGCATGAGAATCAGTGATATAACAAATGGCAGTGACTGTAATTCATGTAAATTGACAGTTAGTTACATAAGAATCAGTGATATATCAAATGGCAGTGACTGTAGTTCATGTAAATTGTCATTGAGCTGCATAATCAGTGATATAACAAATGGCAATGACTAATTATGTAAATTGTCATTGAGCTGCATGAGAATCAGTGATATAACAAATGGCAATGATGGTAATTCATGTAAATTGACATTTGCATAAGAATCAGTGATATAACAAATGGTAGTGACTAATTCATGTAAATTGTCATTGAGCTGCATGAGAATCAGTGATATAACAAATGGCAATGATGGTAATTCATGTAAATTGACAGTTAGTTGCATAAGAATCAGTGATATAACAAATGGCAATGATGGTAATTCATGTAAATTGACAGTTGCATAAGAATCAGTGATATAACAAATGGCAGTGATGGTAATTCATGTAAATTGACAGTTAGTTGCATAAGAATCAGTGATATAACAAATGGCAGTGACTGTAATTCATGTAAATTGACAGTTAGTTGCATAAGAATCAGTGATATAACAAATGGTAGTGACTGTAGTTCATGTAAATTGTCATTGAGCTGCATGAGAATCAGTGATATAACAAATGGCAGTGACTGTAATTCATGTAAATTGACAGTTAGTTACATAAGAATCAGTGATATATCAAATGGCAGTGACTGTAATTCATGTAAATTGACAGTTAGTTGCATAAGAATCAGTGATATAACAAATGGCAGTGACTGTAGTTCATGTAAATTGTCATTGAGCTGCATGAGAATCAGTGATATAACAAATGGTAGTGACTGTAGTTCATGTAAATTGTCATTGAGCTGCATGAGAATCAGTGATATAACAAATGGCAGTGACTGTAGTTCATGTAAATTGTCATTGAGCTGCATAATCAGTGATATAACAAATGGCAATGACTAATTATGTAAATTGTCATTGAGCTGCATGAGAATCAGTGATATAACAAATGGCAATGATGGTAATTCATGTAAATTGACATTTGCATAAGAATCAGTGATATAACAAATGGTAGTGACTAATTCATGTAAATTGTCATTGAGCTGCATGAGAATCAGTGATACAAGAAATGGTAATGACTAATTAATGTAAATTGTCAGTGAGCTGCATGATAATCAGTGATATGTCACAAGGAAATGACTGTAATTCATGTAAATTGTGAGTGAGCTGCATGATAATCAGTGATATGTCACAAGGAAATGACTGTAATTAATGTAAATTGTCATTGAGCTGCATGATAATCAGTGATATGTCACAAGGAAATGACTGTAATTAATGTAAATTGTCATTGAGCTGCATGATAATCAGTGATATAACAAATGGCAGTGACTGTAATTCATGTAAATTGACAGTTAGTTACATAAGAATCAGTGATATAACAAATGGCAGTGACTGTAGTTCATGTAAATTGTGAGTGAGCTGCATGTGAATCAGTGATATAATACAGGGTGATTACAGTAATTATAATATATAATTATCCATATAATAGTCTGAAATATTATAATATGAGAGTCAGCATTTAAAAATTAGGCTGTTGCAATTTTAATATTTTGTTGTAACCTATACCTATGTCTTAGAATAATCGCTAATGTTGCAAAGAAGTCAGTTGTAAGTCTTGGAAATACAAGTTGAATATTTTGTAGTATCAGAATGGGCTGTTCTCCAGAGCTAAGCTTGCCAGTAACATCCATCAAACATTCTTCCACCTATGGAAGACCATTGATGGGACTTACAGTTGGCAGCATAAGGAACAGTGATGTTTTGAATCTTCAGTTTTTCATTGTCTTAAGTTTCGACAAATTTTGGAACATTTACATTGGAAAATAAATATCAGCTTGTCTTCAGTGAAAATGGTATCTTTAAAGATCTATCCAGTAAATTATTTCAAAAAGCCAACAAGAGCCATTTTAGTTTCTTGCTTGAAGCATCCAAGATTGCCAGGGTTTAAATTGTCTAGACAGTTTGACAATGCATGCTTGAAGCATCCAAAATTGCCAGGGTTTAAATTGTCTCGATAGTTTGACAATGCATGCTGCTTGCCTCAACAGTACAGAAGTCCAAGTGAAGGAGTTCAGAGGATTTTAAATATTAAAATCAAAACCAAGGACAGAGTGGTCAGGTTAAACCCTTTTTTAAGTTATCTGAAAAGCATGCAGTCTTTTTGTTAACATGCCATGTTTTTTATGTTGTGATATTTCATAAATTTGTATTGAATGCATGTGGATAATATATACCTTTTTGTGATTTTTATAAAAGGAAATAAAAAATTACATATTTATCTGAATCTTGTTTGTTATTTTGTTGATGTGGAAAAATTTAATTAATTTCTGTTTGCAATTTCAGGTTATGCTAATATTTTTGCCATTGTGTATTTTTATATAATGTAGATGTGACACAGTATCCCTTTTCAGAAAGTAGTGGTATTTATATCTAGTCAGTTTTATACAATCTTAATATATTCTTCTTGCAGTTTGTTTTAAGTTGTAGTACAACTTACAGAGGTGTTGCAACCACATGGAAATTGTAGTAAAATATAATTTTAAAATTTCTGTATGTTAATTTGTAGTGTATGTTCCTTAATTTGTAGTGTATATTCCTTAATTAGTAGTGTATATTCCTTAATTAGTAGTGTATATTCCTTAATTTTTAGTGTATATTCCTTTACTAGGAGAGAAGAACTGACACGTGCAGTGCCACCTATGCCAGTACCAGCAGAGGAAGATGAATACAGGTTTGTAAACAGATTTATTATCATTTACATTATGACACTAGCATGCAGCACTTATGGTATTCAAGGATTTTCATGAAGTTTCATACCATATTTACCATGGTACTCAAGGATTATCAGGCAAAAAAAATATGTGTTTCCCCAGTCATCCAACTATTCCTGTTTTTCATTTCCATCCCTAGTACTTCCCCCACCTCCTTACATTTGTTGTAAATTTATATTTTTTCAAAATTAATTTGTGCATCTAATTGACCCAGTTTTGCCAGGGACTTGAAGCACTTAGTACATTTTGTATGCTAATCATTATAATATATGTATATTTTTTTTAAAAATCTACCCAGCTACCCTAATTTTAAAACCAGTGCTATAGGAAACAGATTTTTTTGGCCTCATGGAGTTTTAAACCGTATTTACCATTGCACTCAAGGATTGCCAGAGTTTCATACTGTATTTATCTTGTTTGATACATATATAATTGTAAACAGCATATATACTATGTATCTGTTGTTGTGTATTGTGTCAATAGATCATCAGGGTCTATGACATAAACCCTAATATTGTGTAAGTAGATCATCAGGGTCTATGACATAAACCCTAATATTGTGTAAGTAGATCATCAGGGTATATGACATAAACCGTAATATTATGTCAGTAGATAATCTGGGTCTATGATGTAAACTCTAATATTGTGTCAGTATATCATCAGGGTACATGATATGAACTCTAATATTATGTCAGTAGATAATCTGGGTCTATGATATAAACTCTAATATTGTGTCAGTATATCATCAGGGTACATGATATGAACTCTAATATTATGTCAGTAGATAATCTGGGTCTATGATATAAACTCTAATATTGTGTCAGTATGTCATCAGGGTACATGATATGAATGCTAATATTGTGTCAGTAGATAATCATGGTCTATGACATAAACCTTAAAATTGTATCGGTAGATAATCTGGATCTATGATATAAACTCCAATATTGTGTCAGTAGATCATCAGGGTCTATGATATCAACTCTGATATTGTGTTAATAGTTCATCAGGATCTAAGATATAAACTCTGATATTGTGTCAGTAGATCATCATAGTCTATGACATAAACCTGAAAATTGTGTCAGTAGATAATCTAGGTCTATGATATAAACTCTAATATTGTGTCAGTAGATCATCAGGTAAATCATATCAGACCTGCCAACTCTTGTGATTTTGCCATAAGTCTTACGAAAATTACATTTAAAGTACGGACTTAACGGCATACTAGCAAAAACTACAGAAAAATCGTTGCCAAAAAGTCTGGATAATTGGTTCATCTGTGTTTTATTTGGATCTGGGTTTCATCTTAGAATTAGTAAAATTAGGGAACCAGACTAACTTTACAACAGCACCCCAGATGCTTTAAACTGCACCTATTTGCCTATGTGAAGCATCTGCATGATCAAACTATTGATTATAGAATTTTTAAAAATAGTGTCCAGAAAGAGATGCAGGTTTAAGGGGAAAATAAGTTTCTAGAAAAGTGTTACTAATCAACACAGAAGAATGAAAAGGAGTACTCAGATTTCTGTGAATAAAAGCTGGAAAGGAAACAGTTAAAAAAATTGGACATCACGTGTCAGTTTGAGTATGTCTCATGGTGGGAGATATGATTGCTGTCATTATGTGAAATGGAAAACAGTTTCCAAGAATTATGAGTTTGTGCAACTGTACTACTGGTAAATAAAGTTCACGCATACTTTACAAAACTTTTCAGTTTAACATAACTATGGTAATTACTCATTTTTATAATGTTGCAGCATCGGTCACTTGAACCTTATACATTGAAAACAATAACAGGGGAAGGTTTCAGTTTTAAGTTACAGGTTTAAGACGTCATTTTCTTAATTTGTGTTTCTGTTATTTTTATGTCCATCTGTTTTGCAGTCTTATCTATCAGTATGGTCTTGTATATTTTTTTTTCATTTGCCATTTTGTGCACATGATCAAAGATGTAAGTACAGTAGAACCAGTCTTGAAAGACCACCCCTTTGCCAACAAAATTATGGTCTTTCAAGACAGGTGGTCTCTCATAACAGGTAATAATGCTGTATAACCAATCAATCTGTGTGCATAGAGAAATTGGTCTCAAGATAGCAGTGTTCTTTAAAGACGGGTTTTATTGTTTATTTAATAATAATGTTTTTTTCCAAGTTTGTGATAATTATATTGCTTCAAAGAAATGTAATTTTATTTCTTTGAAACTAATAATTGATAATTAGTGAGCTGTACACATTTTGTTTCCCATTTTTAACTCTCATGTAATCCTTGAGTATCAACATTGAAACTGGGTATGGAATATAGTTTGACTGTATACCCATATATCAGTAGTGTATGTGATATATCTAATACATTCATGTTGTATTGCTATATAGGAATCTGTATATTCAAATATCATTTCTCTAGTATTGCTTGAGTGTTTACCATGCTACTTTATTCAGTACTAATCCTGGTAATTTATGCTAGTATTCCCTCAATATAGTCCCTTATTATATACATATAGTGTTAATACTGCCTAAGGGGCCCCGAGTGGCCGAGTGGTCTAAAGCGCTCTCCGTTACGGATCACTGCCATCTCACCTCTGTCTGCGGCGGTTCGAGTCTAGGATTCAGCCAATGTGGGTATGTGGGAAAGCTTGCCAGTAGCTTCTCGTGGGTCGGTGGTTCTTTCCGGGGTTTTCCCGGGTTCTTCCTCCACCATTAATACTGGCCGCCATGTATAGCCTATCGTGTGCTGAAAAATGGCGTTAAGCCCCAAAACAACAACAACAACAACAACAATACTGCCTAATCCATGGCAATATCTGCCTTTTAAAAGGAATTGTGAGTTCTAAATGAGGCAGTACTGTATATTCATGTTTGTGTATGTTAGGACAGTGGATATTCTATAATGTAAATAAATACATGTTTTGAATTTATTTGGCTGTAACTTTTTTATCGTTTTCCTACAGTAAGTATGGCCTTACTATAGCAGTAGTGCCTCTGTTATAAATTAATTTAAAGATGAAGAAATGCTGGTATTTCCTTAAAAATATAGTTTTCCAAATAATATATAGCTTGACAGCATCAAATCAGAATGCATGTATATATATATGTTTATGTGACCTTGTCACTGTGGCTGGGCTTTAAACTAATAAGTGCAGTATAGTGTCTTATGATGTTTTGGTGATTGCATTCTTTTAATGACAGAGCAAGGAAACAGTTTTAGTTGACAGAAAAAGAAACATTTTTGTTTTTGTGAAGAAAAAGGTATTAAAGAAGGATTGACGGTAATATTCCTTTCATTGTTACATAATCAGTCAGATTCTTGCTCATTAGTCTTGTCTGAATTGGACCCATTTTAAATATTTCATATTTGAACTTTGTTTTATAATTTGCTTGTTTGTAGTTATTTTGCTTCATATTGTTATGTATGCTGAGCATCCAAAGAAGAATCGTAAAATATCTGTAATCTCTTTCAGATGTAAAAATTGGGTGAAAACACATTTTTCTTCTAATTCTGTAAAACAGTGACTAATTTGATGACTGATTATGTAAGAATAATGATCATATGTGGTTCACAGAGCTCAAACATTAGCTGGACTGAACTATTGGACTTTGCCTTCATGTTCAAATTCATCCATTGATGTAGTGAACTACTGGACTTTGCCTTCATGTTCAAACTCATCCATTGATGTAGTGAACTACTGGACTTTGCCTTCATGTTCAAACTCATCCATTGATGTAGTGAACTACTGGACTTTGCCTTCATGTTCAAACTCATCCATTGATGTAGTGAACTACTGGACTTTGCCTTCATGTTCAAACTCATCCATTGATGTAGTGAACTACGGGACTTTGCCTTCATGTTCAAACTCATCCATTGATGTAGTGAAGTACTGGACTTTGCCTTCATGTTCAAACTCATCCATTGATATAGTGAACTACTGGACTTTGCCTTCATGTTCAAACTCATCCATTGTGCTCCAGCAAATATTGCAAACATAGCTGTGTATGATCATTATACAAGTATGCTTGATGTTATTGTATTTCATGTATTAATTATATATTATGGTGCTAGTTTGTATATGCTTGAATGTTCTTTATATCATCACTAATAACATCATGAAATTCAAATCCACAGAGCTAAGGTGGTTATTGTGGAAAAACTAAAGACACCACTTCCACCACCACCACCAGCACCTAAACCTGTTGTCAAAGCAACAATATCTCCAGTAGCAGCAGCAGTTAAGGCACCACCTGAAATACCAACAACACAGGAAGAGCCAGTGGTTCAGACACCACAAAAAGTGCCACCAAAAGTAGCACCCAAGCCAAAGCGAGAATCACCAGAAAGGTGTTTTATTAAGTCACACTTGACTAGGAGCTTTAGATCTTTCCATTTGGTTGTGGACTAACCTTCTTTTGAACTTGAAAATTCTCATTGTTTTATATCATTATTTTGCAGCCTTTGAGATTGCAGTTGGATTTATTTGAGTTGAAAACACATTTTCAGATTTAGTTCAGGTTTTAATTTTCTGACTTGGACTGATATAATTGCTATTTTTTTTTAATGATCAACTTTGACAGATATAGTGCTATTTTCCATAGTATGACCGACTTAGATATAATTATTTCTTTCTTTAGTATGACTGACAAGGACATATATAATTATATTTTCTATAGTATGACTGACTAGGACATATATAATTATATTTTCTATAGAATAACTGACTTAGATATAATTACAATTTTCTTTATCATGACTGACTTGGACAGATCCAATCACTTTTTTATATTACATGACTGACTTTGAAAGATATAATTGCTATTTTCTTAACATTTGTTTTGGGTTTTAATACCTTCAGCACCATCAGTGTTACATTACTAAGTGACCCTGCATGCATTCCATTCATTTCTTTGTTACAAAAATTACACTTACTCTTTTTCTCTAATTTCTTTCATACCTGGTGTCTAGATCTGCACAGCTAATTATATAATGTTCAGCCAGCTTGCTGTGGCTTTTCTTGTAGTAAATCTGATTGATATTTACATGGAGTCACATACTCTGTCGTTAATGTTTGGATTTCATTAGATGCTTATTATCACCAACAGCAACATTTATGTTGGTAATGATATGTCTCACAGTAAGTTTCTACATGCTCCAAGAAATACAGTCTGCATGAAAATTGGATTGTTTGCCTTTGTGTTTATGCAGTTGATGCAGTAATAATTCACAATGCTTTTCCTGGGCAGTTCTCTCCCCCCCCCCACTCTTCAGTGTTCTGCTGACAGGCATGTCATGTTTGTTGTTCATTATTATGTTTGTGTGGTTATTATTGATATAGTATAATATGGTATAATATATGGATGATTTTTATTAGCTGGTCTAGTGAATTTGTATTCTATTCAGTTACTGAGTTTTCTTATGGTTTAAGATGGAGGCACAGAGTTGGTTAGTCTTTACTGATGTGCCACTTTACTAGACTCCCTTGTCATTCATCTGTCCCATCTTTCATGTGATCTTCACATGTAATTTTCCTCTTTATATAATTACTTATGTATAAGTAAATTAAGAAATACTTTTAAAATATAATTTAGTCAATGCTGGTAAAATAATCACATTTTTTATTTTTCATCAAATACCATAAGAGGCTTGGAAAGCAACAACAAACATATGTAGACTTTTAGAAAGACCTTTAGTGACTGAGCTCTGCAATAAAGGGTTTAGGTCATCAGTTATATTACATCAATGCTGAATAATGCTCATTATCTTTTTCTTTCAAGGTCTTTAAACCATCAATGTGAGAAATAAATAGAGAAATAGTTTTGGTTTCCATTACTTAGGTATATTTTTGGTTTCCGTTACTTGGGTATATTTTTGGTTTCCATTACTTAGGTGTATTTTGTTTTAGCAGTGTAAAGAATATTCTGAGGTCATTTAAGATTAATTTAGGGGAGATATTTTGTAAACTTTTGCATGCATGCAAGTTTGATTCATTAACCTCCAGTAAAGAAAATGACTGGTATACATTCCCCATTTTTAGACATTACGATATTCAAGAGTCGGGACCAGTCCAAGAGATACATTATGTATCTGACACTGAGGCTGCTACACTAAGACTGGTTTACTCAACTGATGAAGAGTGGACAAGGTGCGTGTTTAGCATGCACTTGTGTGATGTGATAAGTTAAGATTCATATTTGCATGCAAACCACTCAATCCATGACTAAAACTTTACAAACTTTTTATTTTTAAAAAATTAGGGAGATGAAAAACCTTTGGATTTGAGAATTCAGAAATTTACACCAAATAAGTGTTACCTTTAAAATGGTTTCATGTAATTTAATAATCTGATTTAATAATCTAATGTAAAATATAAATTTGGTAGCTTATTGGTTAGCATGTTAGACTTCTGACTAGAAGTGCACATTATTGAATCGGCTTAGGATGGCTATTTTGGTGTGCCCTGGCAATGTACTTTAATCTTCTTGCCTTGGCATGATACAGCCATTGTGTGTGTGTTGATGTGCCATGACACACACACACACACATACACACACACACACACTGAAACACACCAGAATAAACCTATCTGAAGCATTAAATCAAAATAAATTTTGCTTGGTGTGCATGTTCTGTCAGTAAGTGATCTCTGATTAAGTGGAATTTTTATGCAATCTGTGCAGAAGACAATTTTTGTCTGGCCTGGAGACAGTTTTTCTATGATCAGCACCTTTAAATGTTTTTCTCAGCATTCTATGATAAACATGGTCAGTATTTTAAATGTTGTTCTCACCATTCCATGATAAACAGTGAGTATTTCTTGTAATTTCTCACCATTCCATGATAAACAGTCAGTATTTCTTGTAATTTCTCACCATTCCATGATAAACAGTCAGTATTTCTTGTAATTTCTGCAATAGTATGCTGCATAATCCATTCTTGTACAACTTGGTTTTTAATTTTTTCTGACCTTCCAGATTTGATACAGAGTATCCAAAAGTTGAGCCAACAATTCCGATCTCACTTGAGACAAAGTATAAACTATTCAGGTGCAATGTTATTTTCTTGGCATGTTGAAGTTAATCACAGTGCATTTTTGTGTTACCCTTAGTGTTATCATGTATAGTTTTTATAGAGACTAGTTGATTACATGTCAGGTATCGGTAGTACATATTTAGGTTTATCTTGTTTTTATTACTTTCAGTTTCAAAACGGGCAGCTTATTTACTGAATTAATAATTAACTTGCATCTCTATTAGTTTTTTCTTGTTTTTTTGTCTCCTGCATTCTTCATACTGGCCTGAGTTTTGGCACTGTTTAGAAATATAAAGATGTAGATCAGCTAGTGTGGGATCTTAGTTTAGTTAGTTGATTCAGAACCAGTCTATTGTGTTAGATTACCTCCATTTTAGTTGCAGTGCTAAGCATGACAGCAGAGTACAAATGTAAATGAACACACAGTGGTTAGTTGACATAGATGGATTTGAGTGCATCACTTCAGTCTCTATTCTACCACATAAATCGATAAATTTGTTGTTGTAGTAATAATATCATGACAGAAATTGATAATGTTTCAAAGTATGTTAAATTCCATGTTGTTTAGGCCTGTAAAACCACCATCTCCAAAAGACAGAAGAAAGAGAAAGACACCTTCTCCTCCAAAAGAGAAAGTCAGGTAGAAATCTGCATGCCTTGTGGATTGGTTACAACCACCATTCCCCCCTCCCCCCATTCATTCCATTCCCACCTCATTGCCAAATGGAACTGGGAGTATTAGAAGCATTTTTTTCTTATTTATCCCATAAAAGTCGTACAAGTTTTAAGCTGAGCAAAAGCCATGCTGTCTAAAATTAATATAGAGTATTTATGTTTGTTAATTTAATGTTTCATTTCCCTTATTAATATTTGATGATTCTTAATTAGATTGTTTCTCATGCATCAGCTATGTTTTCAAAAAAAATTGGAAACTGCCTTTTCTTGTTGCTAATAAATTGACGTGAAGACATTGTTAGTGTAGAAATGATGTAAAAGGTTTAAGATATTTCATTTTAGAAAAGGACCAGATTTCCCATCTTAATCACAATGCAGAAATTCATTTATGAGTCATTAGTATTTGTAAAAAGTAGCTTTGTTCAGTGGAATGTTAAGTGTGAAACATTAATCAGTTATAAAGTTCTTCCATCAATTTTCCAATCCTTTTAAAATATTTATGCAAATTTTTAGTGAAATCTCAAGGATACTATTTAGGTTTTCAGAAATTTTTCATCTGTTTATCTTTAATGAACAAAATGATAAAGTCATTAATATTTAACCCTTTACCTCATACAACCGTCTTTGGACGCCTCTACAAAAGTCGCATCGAAGCGACTTTTGACGCTTCTACAAAAGTCCCATAGAAGCGCCTTTTTACGTCTGCTGTAAACAACGGCCATTTTAAGCCGGTTTTCGTAGCGCCACCTTCGGGGAAAACCCCTTATTAAATACTACATTCATTTCTGTGAATGACAATTACGTCAGATCACGTGGTCACTGTTTATGTACTGGTCGATATCTGCTATTTAAAGTAACTGGGTCGTAATCTCCACTCTCCAAAATGGCGGTCGCGGATTTCATTCAGTACTTACGAAGTTTTCATGATTAGAATCACAACTATGAAAGATTCAATAACCTAGGTAAAGGCTCTGATATTGATATAGGCTGCAATTAGTTTTTATAAATTATCAAATTTAGGTGACTTAGTGATGTAGACACAGATGAAAAACTTGTAAATTTCGAGTATGAGAAATGGCAGCTCTACGGTTGGTCACACGGCCTCACTGACATGACGGTGAACGAATTCTCTCCAGATTTTAAAGCACATAACAAATTCTTCCGTGATAAATAATTACACAGCTATAACAATCGGACTTTACTCTTAAATTGTTCCACATGTAATAGATGTGTACCAAAAATGTAAAATGGTTAAAATTGCTATGCGTATGCGGTCAACTAGGTAACCTGTGTTCTATGTATAGCGAGCTGCACTTTGTCACTATGCTCTATGAGGTAAAGGGTTAAATGGATGACTTTGAAGTCATTAATATCTGAACAGATGATATTGAAGTTATTAATATCTGAATGGATGACTTTGAAGTCATTTATATCTGAATGGATGACTTTGAGCAAGTTTCATTTTCCATAGACCCATTAAACCACCATCTCCAAGAGAGAAAAGGAAGAAAAAGACACCCTCACCACCCACAGAAAGAGTCAGGTAGTTACTTGCATGAGCACATTTATGTAAATTGTGTGGACAAAATTGATTTCAACCCCAACTTGCTAAATCAGCAATAAAATGGATCTCAGGTCCAGTTTAAATGACTCAGAAGAATTCCTTTTTGTGAAGTTCATATTATTTTGATATTGCTATTGCAGTAATAACAATAAGAACTTTGTGGTAGAATTTAAAACTTGAAGTATAATTATTTACGTAGCACATGTTTCACGTAAAGTTGAAGACAAACAGGGCTTTGTGTTTTGAGAAACCTGAGGGATAAAATTTCAAGCAGTCTACTATGAAATTACTATTTTTCAATGGAAATTAATTTTTATGGATTTTGTGGTTATGACAAACCAAGAATTGATAAAACCAATGAATATTGATCCATCTGTGGAAATAACAAGATCCAGTCTGCAATCTGTTAATTTGTGGGAAACAGATATGTTCTCTACAGTCCATGAATCTGGGAAAAAAAATACCTTCTCTACAGTCCATCAAAGAACAAGACCCTATTACAGTCCGTGAATATGTGGAAATGAAATTCTTTTCTACAATCCATAAATCTGTGGAAACAAGACAATCAACAATTCACCACTTTAAGTACCTATATAATGATATTTTGTTAGAAAAAAATACCCCAAATTTTCATACGTATGGAAATTGGATGTTCTTAGGACTGGTGTGATATTTTAAGGTAGGAACCCAGCACCATATCTTTATTTTCACCCTTTTCAGTTGGTTGAGTCACTGTTTTGACCTTTTTTTTTGGATCTTAGTCCGTTGTGAAATACTTTATAATTTTCTAAAATTGTTTCATAAACTGAAGAGTATTATTGTATTTCTCTTTGAATTTTCTTTTGAATTTTTAAAAAATATTTTCTGTTTATATACATCTCACATCTTTCAATGGGTGAAATTAAGTAGAATTATTTGTTAATTGCAAAATGTCTTTCTTACAAAATCTTGCTATTTTTGTCTTCTTGTGAAAACAATTTCTAAGTATCTCTTTGTTTTAATTTCTTTTTGTTACTGTAGTGTCTTTCTTTTATTGTCCTTTCTAGTGTATCTGACACTGAAGCACTGACCCCACTTGTTGCACCCAAACCAATACGCCGAAAAATTTCTAAAATAGAAGTTCCAATCTCAGAAACTGGTCCACCCACTGCGATCACATTTGAGGTCAAAGCATCTCATGTATCCAAGATTGAGATACCAGTCAAACCTCAAGTAGTTCAAACAGAGTTACTATGGAAACCTTACCAAGCAGCAGAGATTCAGACTAAAATCTATCCGAAACTTAGGTCAGTTGAACAATTGCCAGAAAAACCCCAAATGGTATCTTCAGTTGAAGTTGATGCACAGAAAAAAGTCTACCGCCAAACTGCTCCCAAATCTGAAACAAAACAGAGAAGGGTTAGGGTCCACACTAAAACAACGCAGCGGGTGTCTACTATTGACATGGTACCATTACTCCCTCAATATGAAACTCCCCCCTCCATATGGAAACCAGAGAGAAAAGAAGTCTTCAAGGCCATTGCTTTGATCCAGGAAAGTGAACAATACAGGTACTTTAAACTGCCTGCAAATGATTTGGGTTTATGGCAGTTTGAGATGGCCAGTTTGACATGGCCAGTTTGTGGTTGCCTTTTTGAGATGGCAGTTTGTGATGGCCAGTTTGAGATGGCCAGTTTGCAATGTTTCATGTCATCCGTCATAGTTACTTTGGAGCAGTTTGGTTTTCATGCTTTACATCTATTTTTGTGTTTTACCTTTCTCAGCCAGCAGTGGGTTGTTCAGTCTGTTTGCAAATGGTTTTGATTACCAGCCATTGGAGATGAACTCTTGACATGGTTACCAGCAATTTGACATGAACCCTTGGCTGTGTTTGACCTAATCCTTGGTTACCACTTTGCAAAAGTTTATGCTTTTTTGAATGTTTCTCATCCCACAAATGGTTTTGATTTTACTAAATTTCATAAATGCAAGTTTTACACATTTCAGGTTGTCAGTCACATGCATAGCTTGCGTTTCTTAAGTTGCACAAAGGTTGACTTTACATCTGCTTTTCAAGCCATGCTTATTGTATACACATACAGACTTTATATTTCTTTGTGCATTTTTATATCAGCAGATAGTGACACAAATTTATCACTTTTATGGCAGCTTCAGCCATGGTGGTTACATCCAGGTCCATGGAAAACAAAATTGTTTCTGACAGTCGCATAATGATAGTGTACAATTATGGGCATTAAATGTGTCATGCATGAAATGGCGACATGCTGGAGACAATATTGTTTGGTTCTATTCTTGTTCTTTTCTGTGTCAGTCGAAAGGACATTTCATGTCTGTCAACTTTGTATCTGATGGATTTTTTTGTGTCTGCCAGTTTTGTACCCCTTAGATGTTTTATGTCTGCTGACATTGTATCCCATGGATATATGATGTCTGTCACCTTTATAATTAATGGATATTTTTTTTTTGGCTGCTGAAAGAAAAGAAATGTTTATGAACAAAAGTGTATACTTGTGTTGCTCTGCTGTAAAGCTCCAAATGAAACCATCGGGGCTGATGCTTTTATTGCACTTTCATCTGTATGCTGCATGCACCATTGTTAACTTTTTGCATGTGCTTACTTTTCAGGCTTTTTTCAAAGTGTTCTGCATAATTTTACTTGTTTTATCGACTAATACTTTTTCTCCACAGCAGTTTATGAATGTCAGAAACACATATTTTAATTCAACAACTATTGCCATTCAACCATATAATAGATATGATTTATTTATAGAATATATCACTGAATTGGACTACTCATCTTTACATTTTTCATACAAACAAATCTCATTATCACACTGAGACTTAATACGGAAGTCTATGTGTGATTGGCTAACATTACATTATTGACCAATCAGATGCTTAAGATCTCCAAGCCTGATATCTGATTGGTTAATATCATTTCTCTGATCAGTGAGACATTTTATGATCACCAGGTGTGATATCTGCTTGCCTAACATAACATTAAGTCATTGGCCAATTAGAGGTTGAATTTTGAATTGGTATTTAGTGTAAGAGTTTGATCCTCAAGACCAGGACTATTAAATATGATTTTGGTATTAGCCTGTCTGTGAGATTTACGTATTCTTTGAATGTATACATGTACAGCCCTACAGCTCTTCTTTTATTTTGATATTGGCCTGTCTGTGAGATTTACATATTCTTTGAATGTATAAATGTACAGCCCTACAGCTCTACTGTGATTTTGATATTAGCCTGTCTGTGAGATTTACATATTCTTTGAATGTATGTACAGCCCTCAAGCTTTGCACATCTTGGTATGCCTGTAAAGTTGGATTAGGAAAACAACAGTTCTACTATCAAGTTAGTGTAATTTTCACAACTAAAGACTTTTAAGTGGTTAAGTGATGGGCAAATAAATTATACTGTATAAAGTCTTTGTTGAAATGAATTTTTTTAAATGTGAAATATTTTTTTCTGTGATAATGGAATTGGTTACAATGTTTACATATAATTGGCAGTAAATATATAAGTAAATATGTAAGTAAATATGTATGTAAATATGCAAGCAAACTGTGTATTTGTATAATGATAAGCTCAACCACTCATCGATTTTTACATACTTTTTACAAATATTAAATACTCAATAATAAGTCCACATCTAGTTTTTTTTATACAAACTTGTTAAACTGTTCCCCCTTTTAACATGTGAGAAATAATGTACTGAAATGAGGAAATAAATATTTTATGTTCATATTTATGTTTAACCTTTTGTACAATGATAGACCAAAATCATATTGCAATCAGTTTCTTGCAGTTGAAAGTGATGTAATTATTTTTTTAGAATTTTTGTCTGCTAAGTATTATGTATATCTGATTGATTTGTTGCTTAGCTTTGCTGTTAATGTTTGTAAAGTTAGGAAATAAAACGTAATTTTGTAGGATATGGTGAAGTAATGATGAAGATTCCAGTTTTATAAATTTACATTGGCTGGTGTCTCATATAAAGTGTTATTGTGTGTACTACAGAGATGAAGACCAAGAAAGTGCTGTGCAGGAATACATCAGGCGAGAGGGTCAAGAGCCAGCCCCAGAGGACATCTATGGCAAAGACAAGAAAATGCCACCTAAATTCAAGACACATATCAAGGACCTACTGAGTCTGAAAGAGAATGACTCTGCTCATTTTGAATGCAAGCTTGTGCCACTTGGTGATCCAAATATGAAAGTAGAATGGTTCTTCAATGACCATCCACTTCTTCATGGTAGGTTGATAATCCAGTCTATTTTACGTAGATTTTAAAATATTCTATGTCAATAAATTATGATTCTTTAATATATGAATTTTTTTCTTGTTCATTTCATCTCTTTTTAGGAATAAAAATGTTAGCATTCATACAATTTGACACTTATTGTGTAGTCTGCTATAGCAGAAGTTTACAATTCCAGAACACATGCCTTAAGAGTTTTGTAAATGCTGTTTTTTTTTTGGTGTGTCTCCTTTAGATGTATGTATTTTCTGATTGGATCATCAGGGTTTTATCTGAGATACTATTGTATTTATTTCTGATTTTACCTTTTGATAAAGGCCATGGTTTTAGTTTGAGCTTAAAATGTAATTCATGCCCATTTTGCATCATAAATGTTGAAGGGAAGTTTTCTAATACATACTTAAGTTTCTTTCTTTACGCAGGCTTCAGATTCAAGCCAGTTTATGATTTTGGCTTTGTATCCCTGGATATCCTGTACACAATCCCAGAAGACACTGGGGTTTACACATGCAAGGCAACTAACTCCTATGGCTCTGATGAGACCACTGCTAAAATTGTTTGCAAGAGTGAGTACAGCAGATTCAAAATGTACATTGTTCTAATGTATATTCGTATTTTAAAATGTATTGTTCTAATGTATATTCATATTTTAAAATCTACATTGTTCTAATGTATATTCATATTTTAAAATGTACATTGTTCTAATGTACATTCATATTTTAAAATGTACATTGTTCATATTTTAAAATGTACATTGTTCTAATGTATATTTATATTTTAAAATGTACATTGTGCTAATGTATATTCATATTTTAAAATGTACATTGTTCTAATGTATTTTTATATTTTAAAATGTACATTTTTCTAATGTATATTCATATCTTAAAATGTACATTGTTCTAATAATGTACATTCATATTTAAAAATGTACATTGTTCTAATGTACATTCATATTTTAAAATGTACATTGTTCTAATGTACATTCATATTTTAAAATGTACATTGTTCTAATGTACATTCATTTTTAAGATCTACACTGTTCTAATGTACATTCATATTTTAAAATGTACATTGTTCTAATGTACATTCATATTTTAAAATGTGCATTGTTCTAATGTACATGTTTTAAAATGTACATTGATCTAATGTACATTCATATTTTAAAATGTACATTGTTCTAATGTACATTCATTTTTAAGATCTACACTGTTCTAATGCACATTCATATTTAAAATCTAAATTGTTCTAATGTACATTCATATTTTAAATCTTCAACAAAAGTGTTAATTTTGAATCTGCAGTTGAGATAATTATCTGCCTTTCAGTGTCGGACTAAAAAATTCAATTGAATCCAATTTTTAATATCAATACATAATTAGTCACTCAATCAGTGGAATGAAAATTGTATAATAGAGTTGTTTTTTTGTTGTTGACAATATTCATTTTATGGCGGTGTAAAGATGTAGTGATAGAACTGTGTTGCTCAGTATGTTAATGTATATATATATATATGTCATGACAGTTCTTCTGTGTAAGGGACAGTAGGAAAATCAATAAAGTGCTTAGAGTGCAGGCATCAGATTCAGACATCTTTATGTGCATTACTGCTGGCATCACAAAAAACCTGGGGTATATTCATTCCAGAAGATATATATATATATATATATATATATATATATATATATATATATATATATATATATATATATATAGGACATGCCAGCTTTTTGTTACTGTCTTATGTTGGTGTTGTTGGGGCATGCTGGCTTTTTATCACTGTCTTATATTGGTGTCGTTGGGACATGCTGGCATTTTATCACTGGGGGTAATTGGTGTAGTTGGGCATACTAGCTTTTTATTACTGTTATATTGGTATAGTTGGGCATACTGGATTATTATTAATGTGTTATATTGGTATAGTTGGGGCATACTGGCTTTTTATCACTGGCTTATATTTGTGTTGTTGGGGCATGCTGGCATTTTATAACTGGTGGGGGAGGATTGGTGTAGTAGGGCATATTGGCTTTTTATTAATGTTGGTGTAGTTGGGCATACTGACTTTTTATTACTGTGTTATATTGGTGTAGTTGGGGCATGCTGGCATTTTATCACTGGTGGTGGGGATTGGTGTAGTAGGGCATATTGGCTTTTTATTAATGTTGGTGTAGTTGGGCATACAGTAGTCCCCCTCTTGAACGGGCCCCCTGACCAGCGGCCACCTGCTCCTTACGGCCAGAATCCGTTGGCACCGATGAGTTTGTGTTCAAAAGTACCCCTCGCGAAAGGCCACCCGGCTAACGCGACCAGCGGCCAGCATATTTGTGCAAAATCATAAAATTTACCCCTCACAAGCAGCGGCATTTTATTTGAATATGTATCCAGAACCAGTATTGTATTCATAACGTGTGTTAAGTAATCCGATTTCTGTTTCCCGATGTCAGGTTTTCGTTACTGAAAGAAGTGTTGAGTAAAGTAGTTACCATTAAGGTTAATATTATATCATTTACGCCTCACGAGAAGCCAAATTTATTCCATAAAAACCGAGAAAGACTCAAATTTTAATCCATACAAAAGGGTACGTACATGTAATCCAATTAGCCTTACTGCTGTGTTATCATAAGATGTCCGGTTTAGTCACTGATAATTGTTAAGAATACAATTATCGAACAGTAGTAACAGATGAGAAGTGGCAGTATCGATGTACAATACCCAAGTCAGCAGGAAAATGGTTTAATAGCCTTTATGGCTTCCCTTAGTAAGATGTTGAGCTTGTTCACTTTGGTAATCAGTGCCTATTACTACTGACAATAATTGTCAAAATTACGAATCCTAGCGGCCGTGAGGTCAAATCTGCGTGATGTTACTGGTACATATCGAAGCCGTTTTGGCTTCTCTCACCTAGTTTGAAGAAATGTATAAAAAAAAATAGGGTACCAGACTGCGACTAACAAATCACGTGACAAGATCACTTCCTTTAAAAACACACGGCAATTTGTTTAGATGCATATAAAATTGTTTTATCAGTATTGTAGTTGGGAACATGAATAGCTTAATGCAAAAAGATCAACATGTCATCGAGGAAAATAAAAATTCTCAGTTTAGAGGAGAACGTCAAAGTAATTCAACTGACGAAGGGGGGGGGAGGTCGTCGAGGATCCTTGCAGAAAACTAACGTCGGGAAGACTCAGATAAACAATATCGTGAAAGATAATGAAACAATTCTGCAGAAGTGGAGATTATTTGAGCCAGGAGACAAGAAAAAGCAAAAATTTTGTCAGTTGAACTGGGATATGACGACTTTACTGCAAGTAATGGATGGTTGCACAGATTTCAAGTGCGACTCAATATCAAGTGTTCTGTCATTAGCGGCGAATCAGCTGATGTTAATAATGAAGTTGTCGAAGATTGGAACAAAACACTAAACGATATATGCAGGGGATATGACAGCAAGGATATTTTTAATGTGATGAGACGGGTTTGTTTTTTAGACTGTTACCAACAAAGTGACGTGATGTGAACTGTAACATAATTAAAAAGACAGTTTTAATACTGTATCAATGGTTATTCATAGCATTCTTTTGCAAATGCTGACAAAGTTTGTTTTACATTTATTTCACATCATGCATGTGATTTTTTAATTAAAATATTAAATATTTAAAATTAAATGTACTTATGACTTTTTTCATATGTATTTACTATTCGCATTTGTCATCCCCCTCTAGAAAGGCCACCCGCATTATAAGGCCACTTCCCTGCTGCATTAGGGGTGGCCTTATAAGAGGGGGACTACTGTACTGACTTTTTATTACTGTGTTATATTGGTGTAGTTGGGGCATGCTGGCATTTTATCATTGGTGGTGGGGATTGGTGTAGTAGGGCATATTGGCTTTTGATTAATGTTGGTGTAGTTGGGCATACTGACTATTTATTACTGTGTTATATTGGTGTAGTTGAATTTTGACAGTAGCTTTAATCAGAAGCATTCATCATGTAAGATGTCCTTTTGTAGGATATACATTCAATAAATGTGTAAGGGATGCAAGTTGCAACACCTGTTCAGTCTAAGTATGCAATCGAGTCTGAAGATTCAGGGATGTATATATAGCATAGAGAACAATGATCCACAGCAGATTTGCCTTCAGGTCTTTTTTTTGTAAAGCTAAGGCATGTGACCTTTTCAACTGAAGGAATTGTTCTAATGTTGTAGGTCGGCGTGCTGTTATCATGGATTCTCAGCTCCCAGGAGAGGGTGCTTTACAGCTACAGAAGATGGAGGAACACTGGAGAAGGTCATTTTTCATATCTTACATAAAATACTGGAAAAGGTCATTTAGATTATGAACTGGAGGTCATTTTTCATGTCTGACATTACAATCTGGATAAGGTCATTTACATGTCTGACATTATAAACTGGATAAGGTCCTTTTTCATGTCTGACATTACAAACTGGATAAGGTCATTTTTCATGTCTGACATTACAATCTGGATAAGGTCATTTTTCATGTCTGACATTACAAACTGGATAAGGTCCTTTTTCATGTCTGACATTATAAACTGGATAAGGTCATTTTTCATGTCTGACATTACAATCTGGATAAGGTCATTTACATGTCTGACATTACAAACTGGACAAGGTCATTTACATGTCTGACATTACAAACTGGATAAGGTCATTTTTCATGTCTGACATTACAATCTGGATAAGGTCATTTTTCATGTCTGACATTACAAACTGGATAAGGTCATTTACATGTCTGACATTATAAACTGGATAAGGTCCTTTTTCATGTCTGACATTATAAACTGGATAAGGTCATTTTTCATGTCTGACATTACAATCTGGATAAGGTCATTTTTCATGTCTGACATTATAAACTGGATAAGGTAATTTTTCATGTCTGACATTACAGTCTGGATAAGGTCATTTTTCATGTCTGACATTACAGTCTGGATAAGGTCATTTTTCATGTCTGACATTACAAACTGGATAAGGTCATTTTTCATGTCTGACATTACAATCTGGATAAGGTCATTTTTCATGTCTGACATTACAAACTGGATAAGGTCATTTACATGTCTGACATTATAAACTGGATAAGGTCCTTTTTCATGTCTGACATTACAAACTGGATAAGGTCATTTTTCATGTCTGACATTACAATCTGGATAAGGTCATTTTTCATGTCTGACATTATAAACTGGATAAGGTCATTTTTCATGTCTGACATTACAATCTGGATAAGGTCCTTTTTCATGTCTGACATTATAAACTGGATAAGGTCATTTTTCATGTCTGACATTATAAACTGGATAAGGTCATTTTTCATGTCTGACATTACAATCTGGATAAGGTCATTTTTCATGTCTGACATTATAAACTGGATAAGGTCATTTTTCATGTCTGACATTACAAACTGGATAAGGTCATTTTTCATGTCTGACATTACAATCTGGATAAGGTCATTTTTCATGTCTGACATTACAATCTGGATAAGGTCATTTTTCATGTCTGACATTACAAACTGGATAAGGTCATTTTTCATGTCTGACATTATAAACTGGATAAGGTCATTTTTCATGTCTGACATTACAATCTGGATAAGGTCATTTTTCATGTCTGACATTATAAACTGGATAAGGTCATTTTTCATGTCTGACATTATAAACTGGATAAGGTCATTTTTCATGTCTGACATTACAAACTGGACAAGGTCATTTACATGTCTGACATTATAAACTGGATAAGGTCATTTTTCATGTCTGACATTACAAACTGGACAAGGTCATTTACATGTCTGACATTATAAACTGGATAAGGTCCTTTTTCATGTCTGACATTACAAACTGGATAAGGTCATTTTTCATGTCTGACATTATAAACTGGATAAGGTCATTTTTCATGTCTGACATTACAATCTGGATAAGGTCATTTTTCATGTCTGACATTACAATCTGGATAAGGTCATTTACATGTCTGACATTACAATCTGGATAAGGTCATTTTTCATGTCTGACATTACAATCTGGATAAGGTCATTTTTCATGTCTGACATTACAATCTGGATAAGGTCATTTTTCATGTCTGACATTATAAACTGGATAAGGTCATTTTTCATGTCTGACATTATAAACTGGATAAGGTCATTTTTCATGTCTGACATTACAAACTGGATAAGGTCATTTTTCATGTCTGACATTATAAACTGGACAAGGTCATTTTTCATGTCTGACATTACAAACTGGATAAGGTCATTTTTCATGTCTGACATTACAAACTGGATAAGGTCATTTTTCATGTCTGACATTACAATCTGGATAAGGTCATTTTTCATGTCTGACATTACAATCTGGATAAGGTCATTTACATGTCTGACATTATAAACTGGATAAGGTCATTTTTCATGTCTGACATTACAAACTGGACAAGGTCATTTACATGTCTGACATTATAAACTGGATAAGGTCCTTTTTCATGGCAAACATGATAAACAGGATAAGGTCATTTTTCATGTCTGACATTATGAACTGGAGGTTATTAAGATGTCTAACATAATAAACTGGACAAGGTCATTTTTCATGTCTGACATTATAAATAGATAATACATTTCAGTCTGCTTTTCTTGTATCTATGGAAAATTGCAAGTTGCTTGTATATCAGATTTCAAAAATGAGTAAATAGTAGTGATGATGACGATTTAGTTTGGGTATTATAGCATGCTTAGTCTTTGAACAAAATTGTGTTCTTCATATTTCCTGTCAACTTTTATCTACCAGCTAATATACAAAAGTATGTATGTATTATGACAAAGTGTTCTGAAACAGCTACATCATGTCCAACATGTCCAACAAATGAATTACAAGTATTTCTTGTTGTGTCCAACAAAGGAATTAAAATGCCAGGTTGCTGTCTTGATATTTTCAACATTTGAAAATGGTTGACATAATTCTGATGTAGTTATTGTGCCTTTATCAGTTGTTTAAATACTACTTAGCCACAAAGAATAAGATGTGTAAAATCTCTTGGACTCAACAAACCCTTGAAGACTGTGACTGAATATTTCCTATGAGCTCTGTACTTGTTTCAAAACAAAACAAGATTTGAAACTGTTTTGTGGTTGCAGTGTGTTACCGTGTACCACCCTTTGTAAGAACATCAAGCCTAGACTGTAATTATGACTTAAGAAGGCAGACTCAGCATTATTTTCATCCTCCAACACTTTTTTTATGAACCTGATTAGATAAAACTGTATATTTGGACTTGATTGGATTTCTCTGTCAATTCAGTGTCATGTGTTTTCAAGGCTGTGAATCATCTTCTTGACAATGTTTATTTCATTATGAAAAACATTGATTGGTCAGGTTCCAGAATATACAGTTTTCAGTGTTTAAAAAAATATTTTTGTAAATATGTAGTCTTAGAGAAACATTTGATCATAGAAGGATAATACTAACACTAAAAAATCTACAGTAAATCAAGAACAGATAATAACACATCTTCTGGTATATCTAATAATATGGAACATACATATATATATAAAATTTATTACTAAATAAAGATAAACAGTTTTATCAATATTTGTATTATGTATAATGCACACTTATTAGAGATATAGAAAAAAATAAAATAAAAAAAAATAATTTTAAAATATATATATATATATATATATATATATATATATATATATATATATATATATATATATATATATATATATATATATAATAAAATGTATATATATATATATATATAACAAAAAAATATATCTTGATATAATCTTCACAAATGTTAAATGGGTTATCGGAACTCAATTTATATAATAAAAAAAATACGGTGTGCATAATGCTTACTAACAAGTATTTTATAAATAATTAATCATATTATATTGAGAATTAATTTATAAATTCACTTTCATTTTTAATGAATTAGTAAACTTATTTTTATGATATTAGATTATACTTTTACCAATTAAGTTTCTCTGCAAAGTAAAATAATATGAAAATATTTTTATCTAATTGTAAACAGGACGTAATTCAGAAAAAATTTTAAAAAATTAATGAATGTCATATAGTGTTTTTGAATTTAGATCTTTTGGATATACCGTATTAAGACGGTGAATCCAATAGGTTTCCTTTAGCAGACATTCCATTTCAGAATCAGCTTTAATGATAGGTTGGAAGGAGAAATCTTGCAATGTATGGGAAATTTTGTTAAAATGTGCGACAACATGAGATGAAAATGATTGATCAATATAATTTTTTATATCTGATCTATGTTGGTTCATACGTTTAGATATTTGTTGACTGGTTTGTCCAACATACTGGATGCCACATTTTTTGCATGTTATCAAATAAATAACATTTGATGTTGCACAATTAGTATCACAATGCATATTAAAAGTTTCTTTCATATTATTACTTTTGAAAGAGGTATTTTCATTAATAAATGAACAGTGTGAACATCCAGGTCTATTACATTTAGTTGATGATCCTATTTTATATGATGGTTTTTCTATATATGTATATAGTAAGTAAAGAAACTGCAAGTATAGAAACTGCAGGCAGTGACTTAGAGAATTTTGTGATCCCTGTTATGTTTTTTAAAATTTTTACTGTTTCTACAGCCTTAAAAATAGAACAAATCTGATTACATATTGATTGATCTAAAACAATTAGGGCTGCTGCACCAATTTGCAAGGAATTGTCTTATTTATTTTTGACATTTCTCATTGCAGTTACATGGATGTGGAGGAAAAAACTGTTGAAGAACCCAAGGTCAAATCTGCTCCCATTATTGACCTAAAACCAGAACCGTTAGAGGTTGAGGAAGGTGAACCAGCCAAATTCATGGTCAAGGTTGGAGGTCATCCACGACCCAGGGTCACCTGGTACATCAATGGCGGCATAATTGCAGGTGTAAGTATTCCATTTAGTAATTAATTTGAATTCCCAGAAAATGATAAGCAATGTTTTTTTTAGCTGACCTGATCATGATGTGAGCTTATGTGTCCAACAATATTTGCTATTTTAAACTTCAAAAATCCACTGGATCATTTTAAGTCAAATTCTTCACAGAGCTTCCAGTAGATGTTCACGATACACTACTAAATATGGCTGCTGTTGCTATAAATAGACAAACCTTTATGACCAAATTTGACAGACGGCATCCTGATATAAAGGGCTTTCAGACTTTTACAAATGTTGATGATCCATCAGGTATGGTTGTTGTTACTAAAAATAGGACGGACTTTACATGACTGATCAGAACTTGACCATATTTGACAGACATCATCTAGGCATGAATGGCGTTCAGTCTATACAAATGTTGATGATATGCCATCAGATATGACCACTGATAATAAAAACTACCATACAGTGACTTAACAAAAAGTACCAAAGAGAATTTGACCAAATTTTACTAGAAGCATCCTGGCATAAAGGATTTAAGTTGATACAAATTATATTGATCTGCCATTACTAAATGTTGGAAAAACTTTAAAGAACTTCTCACGAAGTTTCCAGCTGAATTGGACCAAATTTGACAGAAAGCATTCTGCCATGAAAGACTTTGAAATTTATACCAATAATGCAGATCTGCCGTCAGAAATGGATGCCACTACTAAAAATAGAAAAGTCTTTTATTGACTTCTTCACAAGTAGTACTGAAGAGAATTGGACAAAATTTAAGTCACACCAATAGTGGCATAAGGGCTTTTAAGTTTGTAACCAATAGTGGCATAAGGGCTTTTAAGTTTGTACACCAATAGTGGCATAAGGGCTTTTAAGTTTGTACACCAGTAGTGGCATAAGGGGTTTTAAGTTTGTACACCAATAGTGGCATAAGGGCTTTTAAGTTTGTACACCAATAGTGGCATAAGGGCTTTTAAGTTTGTACACATTGTTTTATTTTGCCATTGGATATGGGCACAATTTCTAAAAATTGAGAAACATTCTAACAACTTAAGAAAATTGGAGGAATTTGAACAAATTTGACAGAAAGCATGGTATGAAGTGCTGTCTAATTTTTAGAATTAATTAAGGTGTGCCATCAAATATGACGACTGTTGATGTGTACATGTACTTATAACATTATCAGTTTTTAATTGTCTTCAAGTTGTAAAATAATTATTATATACTATGTGTTTGACATTAACTTTATATTACCAGTAAATCAAAGACTTTCTGTAAAGAATATTATGCCCAGTGCAATATTCCTTTACATAAGTATATAACCAGAGGATGTTTCCCCTCCCCCCTCCCCAGTTAACTTGGAGTGAGTCTTTGTTGGATTCCAACCAATAAAATGCAAACACAAGAGGCATCATTGCAATATATGCTACAGATATAAATAGAAAAAACACATAAAGATATAAACTTCCTTGAAGATTTAGTGCCCGTTTACTGTTGCCTGAAGTAAATTTCTCCATTCCTTCCTCATTATAAGTGTTCATTTTTGATAAAGTTTATTAGAAAGCAATTATTTTTACTTGCAGTCATGCAGTGTATGAGAAGCAAGAATTGTTGTTCTTGTTCTTGTTATAAAGCATGAAAAAATATCAGAAAATAAAAGCCACATCACCACCATTGTGTAGACTAATGACTAAGGGACTCCAAGGTATGTCTTCTAGATCAACACACTAACTAATTTAGCCAAAATCAATCACACCTTTCTAGGAGACAAATAGATGATGCTCATATACAGCATATTTGCTACAGATTCTGTGCATTTTAGACTAATTCTTCCAGTCCACTAAGACTAAATATTAACCAAGTCAGCTGTCTTTTACAGGCCACAAGATTTAAAGTTCGCTATGATGGCATGATCCATTACCTAGAAATTCCACGTGTCCGTGAAACTGATAGTGGTACTGTACGTGTTGTCGCCAAAAACAACATGGGTGAAGCCGAGGCCAGTACATCCCTTGCAGTCATCCCACGTGAGGACTGGCGATCACGACTACGACAGGCACCCAAAGGTATGTGCAAGCATTAGAAAGATAATTACATTTACAATGTTTGTCATTATTGAAATATGATAGGGCATGAATGATTTTACATGAAAGTGTATTGAAACCATTTATTGTTATACAAGATTGAGAAAATTATGTGATATACAAGATTAATAGATGACAATAATTATTACTTTGATGATGATGATAATGGTGATGAGGAAGAGGATAATTAGCTATTAGTAACATTTTGTTCATCGTTTAATGGCATTTTAATGTATTTGATTTTCAGAATTTAAGATATGTATAGGATTGTCAAAATTTAAAATATGTATTGGATTTTAAGTAATTCTTAATGCAAAAGCATATCTGATTTATTGTTGATTATACTGTAGGAGAACTTGAAATTGAACTGGAGAGACGAAAGAAAGTGGAACAACGATCAGTTGAATTGCAGAAAGCTTTTGAGAAACCAAAAGCTACTGAATTTGAGCTTAGAAAGGTTGAGAAAGGTAAGTATTGAGATAAGAGTTTGATATTAAGCAAAGTATGTCCTGCAGCAATAACCTTAACAGTAGTTTTGCCTTTCCTCATGTCCAGAATCTTGAAACATGGCGTGTAATTTCCCACCAAGGACTTGGTGTCCAGTGATTTTACCTGCTGGTTGAATGGTTCTTCTCAGACTGTATTGTCATATCAATATGAGATTTCCAATGAAAGACTCAGACTGTATTGTCATATCGATATGAGGTTTCCACTGAAGGACTCAGACTGTATTGTCATATCAATATGAGATTTCCACTGAAGGACTCAGACTGTATTGTCATATCAATATGAGATTTCCACTGAAGGACTCCTTTTGATATGTTAATGGTCCAGAATAAAAACATTGCCAATCTGTCATAGAAAATAAACGCCATGGTGGACAGCTTGAAAAGCTTATTATGTCTATTCCTCCTGTCATATTGACATAGGTTTTTGCTCAGTCTGATGTAAAACATAGCTTCCTTGGTGTCCTTGGTGAAAATCATGTTACTCCTTTAGAAAGAATTTTCATGTAAACATGGGGTTTTACTAAAAGACTTGTTATGAAATTTACTCTGTGCTTAAAGACATTGATGCCATTATGTCCTTCCCATATTGATACCACAGCAACCATAATTAAAATATTGTTATGGCTGGGGATGTTTTTTCAGCATGGTGTTTTCTCAAACTCTTTGAATATACAGCTGGTCCTATGTTGATAAGATATTAATCTCACCTCAGAAATGGTTTTTTTATTGGTCATCTTGAAAATCTTCATAAGGTTACATCTTCTGAGTGTTTGGTTATGTCAGCATGGGCTTTTCACTTATATACTGTTACAATATGGAGCTCTTCTAGAATGAAAATAATGCTGATTTTGTCCACCAATATTACAGCCATACTGGCCATTGCAAAGACATTGTTACCTTTAGTCTGAAATGAATGATGTTATTGACATGTGGTTTTCACTGAAAATCTTTTGCAATATGTAATTGGTCCTGAAAGAATGGTGCATATCTGATCACCAACATGTCCATGGTATTAAGAACAAGTTTGAACACCCAATCTATTTGACCTTTATGTCATGTTACATATGACATGATTTTTTAAAGCTTTCTAAACAGAAAGAAAATACATTGATTATGTAATCATTTGGTACCCAATTTGTACATTGTATAAACAAAGCATTTGCTTCATAAAAGTTCACTACATTGCTTCTGATATACTGTTTTGATATTAGAAAATAACTGTATATTGTATTTACTTCAGCCAAAGAGGCAAAAATCCAGCTTGTACATGAGCGTGAGGTTATGATGACAGAGGAGAGGTACATTACTGAGAAGTTTGAGCTAAAACCTGTCTTACCCCGTGAACATCAGCTGCCAGCCCGTGTTGTTCGCCCAGATCGCCCTGAAATCCAACTGGAGATCCAGAAAGCACATATGGTGGCTGTAATTCCACAGGAGCAACCCATGGATGAGACTAAAGTGTCAGTGGCACAAGTTATCCTCGAGAGACGAGAACCACCCATCTTTACAAAACCACTTAGACCAGCCAGAATTACAGAGGGAAATCCATTGACGTAAGTCCTGAAGTCTGAAATTGATGAAATGTTGATAAATATAGCTTTCTCTTTTGCCATTTGTGACATGTATGAATTTTGCTTTAATTTATGTGCAATATTATGTATGTGGAATCCTTTTCTCTGATTTGGAATCTAAACTGTAATAGAGGAATTGTTGATAAACATATCTATCTGTTGTTGTGGGTAGTGCTGAGTGTTAATTTTGCTTTAGTTTATTTAGAATAATATGTGTGGAATCCTTTCCTCTGATTTGGAATTTGAACTTTTAGGATTTAATAACAGAATTCTTAAAAGTGTTTATGCTTTTCTTGTCTAAAATTAATATTTGTAAGAACAGTAAATCAACAGGCAGACTTAGCAGGGTCGTACATTTTCACATGGTTTCTTTTTTTTGCAGTCTTGAAGTTCACTTCAAGGGTTATCCACCACCACTGATTACTTGGTACAGAGACAGCTTTGAGATCCAACCATCTCATGACTTCCAGGTAAGAGGCAAAATTATCCCACACAACTATGTCTAAGATCTTCTTATTTCATTGGTCTGTTCTAGCTTGCAGTAGAGATAACAGTTCCATGTAGTGTTGACTTTACATCATACTGATTGCTGTAGTATGGTATTGACTCGACATCATACTGATTGCTGTAGTATGGTACTGACTCAACATCATACTGATTGATGTAGTATGGTATTGACTCAACATCATACTGATTGATGTAGTATGGTATTGACTCAACATCATACTGATTGATGTAGTATGGTATTGACTCAGCATCATACTTATTGCTATAGTATGGTATTGACTCAACGTCATACTGATTGCTGTAGTATGGTACTGACTCTACGTCATACTGATTGCTGTAATATGGTATTGACTCAACATCATAGTGATTGATGTAGTATGGTATTGACTCAACATCATACTTATTGCTGTAGTATGGTATTGACTCTACATCATACTGATTGCTGTAGTATGATATTGACTCAACATCATGCTGATGGCTGTAGTATGGTATTGACTCTACATCATACTGATTGATGTAATATGGTACTGACTCTACATCATACTGATTGCTATGGTATGGTATTAACTCTATACATCATGCTGATTGTTGTAGTTTGGTACTGACTCAACATCATACTGATAAGTCTAGTATGGTATTGACTCTACATCATACTGATAGTTGTAGTATGGTATTGACCCTACATCATGCTAATTGTTGTAGTATGGTATTGACTCTACATTATACTGATTGCTTTAGTATGGTATCAACTCCACATAATGTGCCTTTCATTGTACTTTTGATGTTTCTTGCTGCAAGCAGTGAATATATATATATATATATATATATATATATATATATATATATATATATATATATATATATATAGTGCATGGTAGGATAGGATTTGTTTTTAGACAAAACTGTCTTTGATCCATCTTCAACAGTCTTTAAGCATTTTTGAGGGATTGCAATACATGAACATCTTTCCATTGTTCAGATCACAACAGATGAGACCACCAGCATCCTGCGTGTCCCTGAGGTGTTTCCTGAGGATACTGGGATGTTTACTGTCAAGGCTTACAATATGTATGGACAGGTCCAGTGTAAGGCTAAACTCACTGTCATTGGTAAGTCAGTATTTGGCAGTCTAACAGTATGTATTTACAGACAAAATGTAAGGCTAAACTCACTTTCATTTTCAAGTCCATATTTAACAGTCTTACAGTTTATATGGACAAGTCCATTGTAATGCATATTTGACAGTCTTACAGTTTATATGGACAAGTCCAATGTAATACATATTTGACAGTCTTACAGTTTATATGGACAAGTCCATTGTAATGCATATTTGACAGTCTTACAGTTTATATGGACAAGTCCAATGTAATACATATTTGACAGTCTTACAGTTTATATGGACAAGTCCAATGTAATACATATTTTGACAGTCTTACAGTTTATATGGACAAGTCCAATGTAATACATATTTGACAGTGTTGCAGATGTTTCTGTTACATGCATATTATATCTTCAGCATTTTCGGGAGGCTGCAGCATTTTAAATCTTTGTTTATCTTCATCTCAGATCTCCTGCAAATAGTGAGACAGTGTTTCAAATACTTAATAATAATTTGCCAACTTTGTGGCTTTAAAACTTGATGGGTCAAATATAATAAATATCTCCACTCAGCTACTATAGTCAGTGTTTGTATGGATACAGGTATAAAATAAAATTGAAACCTGCAAAGGAGGCCATTGTTTTGTTGATATTTGTTTTTGTAGAACACAGTCTAGTATGTGACATTTTAATTAGGGAATCAGTCTAGTATGTGAAGATTTAATTAGTGGATCACAGTCTAGTGTGTGAGGGTTTAATTAGAGGATCACAGTCTAGTATGTGAAGATTTAATTAGGGGATCACAGTCTAGTATGTGAAGATTTAATTAGGGGATCACAGTCTAGTATGTGAAGATTTAATTAGGGAATCAGTCTAGTATGTGAGGTTTTAATTAGGGGATCAGAGTCTTGTATGTAAGGATATAATTAAGGGATTACAGTCTTGTATATGAGGATTTAATTAAGGGACCAGTCTTGTAAGAAAGAATTTAATTATGGGATTACAGTCTTGTATGTGAGAATTTGAGGATTTATTAAATAAAATTGCTACAGAAAATAGAATTACAATCATTCATCTCAACATTGCATTCCTTTTCTGTAGAAAGTAAAATTACAGCTTTTTATTTATGTATAATGTTAAATTACAGCTTCTTATTTCTGTATAAAGTAAAATTACAGCTTTTTATTTATGTATAATGTTAAATTACAGATTCTTATTTCTGTATAAAGTAAAATTACAGCTTTTTATTTCTGTATAAAGTAAAATTACAGCTTTTTATTTCTGTATAAAGTAAAATTACAGCTTTTTATTTATGTATAATGTTAAATTACAGCATATTTCTGTATAAAGTAAAATTACAGCCTTTTATTTATGCATAAAGTAAATTTACAGCTTAAATTACAGCTTTTTATTTTGCATAAAGTAAAGTTACAGCTTTTTATTTCTGTATAAAGTAAAATTACAGCTTTTTATTTCTGTATAGAGTATAATTGCAGCTTTTTATTTCTGAAGAAAGTAAAAAATATTGCTGTCCATTTTAGTATGAAGTAGAATTATAGCTGTCTATTTGTTGTCATTACAGAGGAGGAGGAGCCAGAGAAAGATGTTCCTCCAGAGTTCCGTCAGCAGACTCATGACACTCAGGTCTTGGAAGGAGAACCTGTCACGTTTGACTGCCAAGTCACTGGTCATCCTTCACCTACTGTCCATTGGGAGAAGGTGACCTGATTTTGTAATGCTTGTATACAGTGCTGTCTTGTGTATCTAATTTCTGTTGATCAAACTTCTGCACGGGGAAAGATTTCACATGATATAAGAAGTTCAGGTTTCTTCAACCTTTTTAATGAAGACAGTTTACAGTGGATAAAAGGTTGAGATTATGACAAGTGTTAAATGCCAGTGAATAAAAATAAAAAGAGACTTTAAACTTTTTCTGGAAAACATAGTTTCTCATGACCGATACCCTGTCAATGATTTCATCATACCATAAAACCTGTCCTGAGTGACCACCTGCTATGAGTGACCACCTGTCGTTTATGACTATAATTATAATGCCTGGATCAGTTGTATTATATAAATGCACTGTCATGAGCATCCAACTGTAGAATGTGACCATGGTTTTTTGGCATCATAAAACAGGTAAACGCTGTTGACCTTTTTTGAATCCATTGTAATGATGACTACTTAGGATGGTCTGCAAGCAAAGTGCAAATTGTTCTAAACAACACTGTTACAAACAATTGCATGCCAAAACTGAGATAAGCACCACTGACCTTTATTTAGATTTTTTATTTTTTCCTTCTTAAACCCTGTTGAATTTTGACATTTAAATATAGTCAGCTTGCACAAACCTGTTTTAAGAGACATCCTGTCTTGAGGGATCATTTTAATTGGCAGAAGAGGTGGTCTTTAAATACAGGTTTACCGTATTAGAAAATGAAATCTGTGCTTTAAGCAAATAGTTGTAAATGACAGGTGTTATTCCACAGCTATTTAACAAATTATAATTTACTGTATAAATAGATCCATGAAATCTTGTAAAAGTTTGGTTTTCGTATTGTTAGACCTGGAATCCTGCCATGTAAAATTTAGGCTAATGGTAGGAGTTAATTATCAGTAAAGGTTGTCTTAAATAGACATTGCCCAAATTTTGTTTTCATTGGGATTGGGTTTTTGTTTAAGTTTCGACTTATCTTGTAAAAGTTATGTTGCTATATTGCAGGATGGCAAACCAATGAGGGAGAGCCCACACTGGAAGTTTATCTCAGAGCAGGAGAATTACACTTTGCTGATCTTTGAGGCCAAACCTGAGAATGCTGGGCAGTATGCATGTGTGGCCATTAACAAAGCAGGCAAGGCAACCTGCACTGCTAAATTGGCTGTAGAAAGTAAGTACTTAGGGAAAAAGTTATTTCTTGTCTGAGCAGAAAAAGTTAAACATTATTACACTGCATGTTTGTGGAACATTTTTCCAGCTAGCACTTAACAGAAAAATTTGCAGTTTTCTCCAAAAAAAATCTAATTTTTAGATTTGTTAAATGCAGCTTCTGATTTGAGAATATATTGCTTTTGTTTTATGCCTGCAGCAATAATCAATTTGCTATAGAATTTTCCATGTCTTTGTCAGTCTTTTATATATTATTTTGTTTAATGGCATGTCAGCACAATACAGACAATATAGTTGTGATTAAAAGTTAAGTTTTAAAGTGTAGATACATGTTTGTTGATTTTTAGATTTTTGTTGCTTTGTAGTTCCTGTCCAGCCCCCTGAAACCCTAGAGCCCTTCCACATGGAACCACCAGTACGGACCCCAGCTGTCATAGAGGAGCCACAGAATCTCTCAGTGGATGAGGGTGAACCTGTCACATTCACATGCAGAATCAGTGGATCACCAAGCAAGTTTTTTCACAACATTGAACCATTATGTACATGTCAAGTCTTCTTTTGCAGACCATGATAGCAGTATACAAGAGTGTTTTAGAACAACAACTTGAAATTGAGCTGGTGTTGGGTAAGGTTTGATGTTGTTTCAGGGTTCCCCCAGTCAAAAAAAAAGCATGACTGGGGGAACCCTGAGACAACATCAAACTGGAGAAGAAAAAAACTGTCATGTAAAGTATTGGAAAGTTCATGGAAAATAATTGTCATGGAAAGTATTGGAAAATTCGTGGAAAAAAAAGTGATATGAAGAGTAATGGAGAGCTCATGGAAAATAGTCAAAATATGAAAAGTCCTATTACTTGCTTTTCACTCCAGTTTTAAATTGGGTAGATCAGATAACTGTAAGGTGAGGAGAAGGCCGTCTTGACAAAAAAAGCTGGTTATATGGTTATCTTTCATATCATGCTGATCAGTATTATCATTATTTCCTGTGTACAGATCCAACATTCTAACTTTAATCGTAAACATTAATTTAGTCATGGAAAATAAGTACTGAAATTCATCATGGAGAAATCAGGGTACAAAGGCAGATTTGATTTGTGTCATCATGATACAATATCCATGTTGAAAGCAGACTACTGTGATCAAAATGTGTAGTTTACACAGCTACTAAACAGTGATCCAGCTTCAATACATCATACGCTTATTTTTATCTTATTTCAGCTCCAGTTGTCACATGGTATCGAAACAATCAGATAGTCAAACCGTCCAAGTACTTCCGGATGGACTCGACACCCGATGGTGTCCACAGACTCACAATCCAGGAAGCCTTCCCAGAAGACACTGGAACATATCGCTGTGTTGCCAGAAATAAAGCAGGCGAGACATCTTGTCAGGCATATCTTAAAGTTCATGGTAAGTAGTGTTTCAAGGAATTACTTCATTTTGTATTATGCATGCTTGATACCTATGTGCTTAGTCTTCCATGCCATGCAGTGTTATGGGATTCACAGCAGTATTGTTTTTGATTAACTGTCCATGCCATGCAGTGTTATGGGATTCACAGGAGTATTGTTTTTGATTGTCTGTCCATGCCATGCAGTGTTATGGGATTCACAGCAGTATTGTTTTTGATTATCTGTCCATGCCATGCAGTGTTATGGGATTCACAGCAGTATTGTATTGTTTTTGATTATCCGTCCATGCCATGCAGGGTTTTGGGATTCACAGCAGTATTGTTTTTGATTATCTGTCCATGCCATGCAGTGTTATGGGATTCACAGGGGTATTGTTTTTGATTATCAGTCCATGCCATGCAGTGTTATGGGATTCACAGCAGTATTGGTTTTTGATTGTCTGTCCATGCCATGCAGTGTTATGGGATTCACAGCAGTATTGTTTTTGATTGTCTGTCCATGCCATGCAGTGTTATGGGATTCACAGCAGTATTGTTTTTGATTGTCTGTCCATGCCATGCAGTGTTATGGGATTCACAGGGGTATTGTTTTTGATTGTCTGTCCATGCCATGCAGTGTTATGGGATTCACAGGGGTATTGTTTTTGATTATCTGTCCATGCCATGCAGTGTTATGGGATTCACAGCAGTATTGTTTTTGATTATCAGTCCATGCCATGCAGTGTTATGGGATTCACAGGGGTATTGTTTTTGATTATCTGTCCATGCCATGCAGTGTTATGGGATTCACAGGGGTATTGTTTTTGATTATCTGTCCATGCCATGCAGTGTTATGGGATTCACAGCAGTATTGTTTTTGATTATCTGTCCATGCCATGCAGTGTTATGGGATTCACAGGGGTATTGTTTTTGATTATCTGCCCATGCCATGCAGTGTTATGGGATTCACAGCAGTATTGTTTTTGATTATCTGTCCATGCCATGCAGTGTTATGGGATTCACAGCAGTATTGTATTGTTTTTGATTATCCGTCCATGCCATGCAGGGTTTTGGGATTCACAGCAGTATTGTTTTTGATTATCTGTCCATGCCATGCAGTGTTATGGGATTCACAGCAGTATTGTTTTTGATTATCTGTCCATGCCATGCAGTGTTATGGGATTCACAGCAGTATTGTATTGTTTTTGATTATCCGTCCATGCCATGCAGTGTTATGGGATTCACAGCAGTATTGTTTTTGATTATCTGTCCATGCCATGCAGTGTTATGGGATTCACAGCAGTATTGTATTGTTTTTGATTATCCGTCCATGCCATGCAGGGTTTTGGGATTCACAGCAGTATTGTTTTTGATTATCTGTCCATGCCATGCAGTGTTATGGGATTCACAGCAGTATTGTTTTTGATTATCTGTCCATGCCATGCAGTGTTATGGGATTCACAGCAGTATTGTATTGTTTTTGATTATCCGTCCATGCCATGCAGTGTTATGGGATTCACAGCAGTATTGTTTTTGATTATCTGTCCATGCCATGCAGTGTTATGGGATTCACAGCAGTATTGTATTGTTTTTGATTATCCGTCCATGCCATGCAGGGTTTTGGGATTCACAGCAGTATTGTTTTTGATTATCTGTCCATGCCATGCAGTGTTATGGGATTCACAGGGGTATTGTTTTTGATTATCCGTCCATGCCATGCAGTGTTATGGGATTCACAGCAGTATTGTTTTTGATTATCTGTCCATGCCATGCAGGGTTTTGGGATTCACAGCAGTATTGTTTTTGATTATCTGTCCATGCCATGCAGTGTTATGGGATTCACAGCAGTATTGTTTTTGATTATCTGTCCATGCCATGCAGTGTTATGGGATTCACAGCAGTATTGTTTTTGATTATCTGTCCATGCCATGCAGTGTTATGGGATTCACAGCAGTATTGTATTGTTTTTGATTATCCGTCCATACCATGCAGGGTTTTGGGATTCACAGCAGTATTGTTTTTGATTATCTGTCCATGCCATGCAGTGTTATGGGATTCACAGGGGTATTGTTTTTGATTATCTGCCCATGCCATGTAGTGTTATGGGATTCACAGCAGTATTGTTTTTGATTATCTGTCCATGCCATGCAGTGTTATGGGATTCACAGCAGTATTGTTTTTGATTATCAGTCCATGCTATGCAGGGTTTTGGGATTCACAGCAGTATTGTTTTTGATTATCTGTCCATGCCATGCAGTGTTATGGGATTCACAGGGGTATTGTTTTTGATTATCAGTCCATGCCATGCAGGGTTTTGGGATTCACAGCAGTATTGTTTTTGGTTATCTGTCCATGCCATGCAGGGTTTTGGGATTCACAGCAGTATTGTTTTTGATTATCTGTCCATGCCATGCAGTGTTATGGGATTCACAGCAGTATTGTTTTTGATTATCTGTCCATGCCATGCAGTGTTATGGGATTCACAGCAGTATTGGTTTTTATTAGCCGTCTATGCCAGGCAGGCTTTTTCCATTTACAGCAATATTAGTTTTTGGGAATGAACTATGTCCCACTGAATCTTACAGTGAAAGATGAAACTGTCAGAGGTCTCTGGTGAAATGACATGTATATTCAGTGGACCATGACATGCATATTCATTGGACTTAGACATGTATATTCATTGGACCTAGACATGTATATTCAATGGACCTTGACATGTATATTCATTGGACCTAGACATGTATATTCATTGGACCTAGACATGTATATTCATTGGACCTAGACATGTATATTCATTGGACCTAGACATGTATATTCAGTGGACCTAGACATGAATATTCAGTGGACCTAGACATGTATATTCATTGGACCTAGACATGTATATTCAATGAACCTAGACATGTATATTCATTGGACCTAGACACGTATATTCATTGGACCTAGACATGTATATTAAATGAACCTGTTGAGTCAGAGAATTATATGAATACCCATTCTGCCTTTAGCCCAGCTTTAACATATTTAACCTCCATGAATCCAAATATTTCTTAAATATTCTAACCAATCACAATCCTGTCCATCATAAAACTTAACTCCAAATCTTTCTTGGAAATATTTCAACCAATCACAAGTCTGCATACATTGATTTCAAGTAAGGCTTTCAAGTCTGGAGTAACATTTATTTCTCAAAATATTGGGTAACTTGCCATGGTTGTGGACCACCACACAGCTGTAAACAACTTGGAGAGAAACCTATCAGATTTAAGTGTATGGCAGTTATTTGCTTGAAACAATATCATACAACAACCAAGTGTGTTTTACTGATTAGCCATTGTGCTTGACTGATTAACCATAGCCATTATTTTTTTAATTAGCTATTGTTTTTGACTGATTAGCCATTTTGTTTGACTGATTAGCCATTGTGTTTGACTGATTAGTGATAGCCATAGTGTTTGAGTGATTAGCCATAGCCATTGTGTTTGACTGATTACCATTTATGATGTACATTCATAATGTGTACAGTATCATTCAGGAGTCCAAAATGGGGTTATATCAATCTTACAATGTATGACATGCATCATAGTAATAAACACCTGAAATCTTGCTTTCATGTCTTCATCACCTCAATTGCACAGTGGTGTTACACCAAATGGAAGTGCTAGTTGATTTTATGAGGCATATTGATATGCTGACTGCATACTTTCATTGACACTTGTAGCAACTTATATTTTGGTACACTACTACGTAGACTACATACCATAGAACTTTACATAATAATAATAATATTTATTACAAGTTCCTGTGTATGTTTTCTCTCTTTCTCTCTCTCTATATATATATGTGTGTGTGTGTGTGTGTGTGTGTGTTCCCCTTGGGTATTTTTCTCAGTATTATGTTACAGTAAGTCATAAAATCAAACACCTGGTTATTTAAACGTGTACTCTCCTATTTAGACCTTGATGTTATTTTTGCTGTTGTTTTGTTTTACCAACATCTTGACTGTACACATTATGTATGCATATTTGCTTTCTAGGCCTTGAGAGCGAGCCTGAGCCCATTCAGCCTGAGACATCAACACAGCAACCACCGCAGTTTGACAAGCCAATTAGCAATACACTGGTGGTGGAGGGAAGCCCTGCTAAGTTCACTGCAGAGTTCAGCGGAACTCCAAGACCCCAGATCACATGGCTAAGGAATGCTCTGCAAGTCTTGCAGGAAACCAGAAATATCAGGGTAAAGTTTATATATTTTTAATGATTGAATGAGAAATTTGGAGTTTTTAATCCTGTGTTCATGGAAATGTTATGATACGGAAAAAGAGACATTTAAAAACTTCACTTAACTACCCCCCCCCCCTTAAAAGCCACAAACTACATTGAGCAAAACTGTATTGTATGCTTAAAGGAAAAACAAATTAAAAGACTGAAATAAGGTTTACTTTTGCATATGTGTGTGTTAAAACATTTAAAAACTGAATATAATAAATAATAAGTGATGGTACATGTGATTCAGAATAACATTGTTCTTGAATAGTTGACTTTCATGCTTCAGTCTCTGTTAAGAATTATGTTGATAATACAAACTTTGCAGGCAGATATTTTTTCACTAATTTAGCAAGGTATCAAAATTTTTGAGCTTTTTAGTACATGTGTAATTCCAATTTGCAGATCGTGAAAATGTTTCCCATCATGCTGAATTGACCAGTTCAGAAAAATTCATTAATGCAAAAATAATTTTGATAACTATATGAAGATACTTTTAAATTAAAACTGCATTTTACATTGCATTTCATTGACAATTGTTCTTTTTAGATTGAGATTACAAATACATCTACAACACTGACAATACGTGAAGCCTTTCCAGAAGACAGTGGTCTGATCACCTGTCGTCTCAAGAATCCATACGGAACAACAGAATGTTCCGCTGAGCTCTACGTACAAGGTAACTTTACAATCCTGCTGAGTCAGCAAGAGATATTTTGCATTAAGTGCATGTTTATGAAATGAGTCAGAGAGATGACATTTTAGCATGGCTGTTTGCTTTATATGATATAGAAAAGTAATAAGCGATATTGTACTTTTTGATGAAGAAAAATATGTTGCCTTAGGAGTAAATAAAATCCTGGAAAGACAAGTCATATACTTGCTGTAGAGTTTGCATTTTTTATTAAAATATTTTGTTTCTAGTACTGGCATTTAAAAATATGGATGTAATTGCAAGTTAGAATATGACAGAAAATTAACAAATTAGGAGTTTTATTAGGAAGAAAACATTGTTATAGTTTTTCTTGAAATAATTTATTATTGGGGACAGATTATGAAAGAAGGTACAAATAAAAATTTTACTGTGATAAATATTTATAATGCTGCACTGGTTACTCATAGTCAATAACTTCCAATAAGTATGCATCCGAGTTGTGATTTTAAGTTACTCACCCTGTCCCAAATCTTCTAACACACTATACAGTTGTATTTTTCAGGGCATGACATCCTGGGAACATGCTTATCGACTGTTCTTTTGTAATAATTAAGGATAAAAGATTAAAATTTTAGACAGGACAGCAAGGAACACATAAATCACTAGATACCTTATATGAGTTCATGTCATTTAAATATACTTGAATAGCGTATGTTAGGAATTACATGATGCTGGTGATAAAAGTGTTCTTTGTTGACTTTTGACATATTTTTCATTGTAATTAGAAATTGTATGCTGCTCATTGTATTAAGATGATATGCATGGCTGAAAACAATGATTGATTTAACCTTTAAACATTGCAGGTTGTTTGTTTGAGACTTTTACCTTTAATGCTTTTGTATTCAGTATTAGTTTCAGTTCAGTTCATGTGTTTGTTCTTGTTTTATGTCTTTGGATGTATCTACTAACACCATTGTTAACTTTAGTTTCAGTTTGATATCTTGGTTGGGATTTTGTTATTCAATTTTTAGCTCACCAGTCTTTAAGGCCCAGTGAGATTATGGTGTTGCTCTGTCTGTCATGGGTCATCTGGCCCTGTCATGTGTCATCTGACCTGTACTATACCAGGCAGTAGTGGCTCAGTTGCTATATGGTTGCAGGTTCAATACCCATTCATGACAACTTAAGCCATCTTCATTGGTGTCTTCATGGGAAAGACCATTGGTTCCCATTTCCCATGCATGATATAGCCAGCAGTATCTGTAAACAAATTGCAGTTTTCAACTTTTCAAAATCAAATTTCAACCAGACTTGGCAGATATAATCCTTATATGAAGGCCATTAAAGTTTGAACAAATGATACTGATCCACAATGGCCACCAGTTGAAAACATAAAAAAAGCTTTAATTGACATCTTTCTAAAACAAATTCCTCAACAACATTGTACCAAATTTGACAATTTTTATGTCATATGGGGCTTAAAATTTACATATGATACCAGCCCACCTGAAATTTAAGCCACTATTACTTAAAATAGAAAAATTCTTCAAATGACTTCTACTCAAAACCTTCTCAACAGGTATTGAGATAATTTGACAGGAAGGAATCTGCTGATCTACAATCAGATATGACAGGAGTTACTAAAAATAATTTAAAAAAAAAAAACATTTTTGAAAACTGCTAAACAAAATTTGACCAAAATTAACAGAAAGTGTCCTGGCTTGAAGGCCTTTAAAATTATTAACTTTTTCTTTATTTGGTTATTGGGCAGGTGTCAGGCAGGTGAGAAATCTTGGGCCCACCTGGACAGCTGGTTACTAAGAGATTCAGGAAAATTTGTTTTCACAGATAAGATCTGGTAACAACAGTTTCAAAGAACTGAAAATCTCAACATATTTTAATGTTTTAGGAAACCATTGATATTTGACAACTAAGTTAATTGATCAGGATGTTGCACCTAGAGCTTGCATGTTTGACAATAAGTATTATTTATGTCTTTGATTAATATGAAACTTAGAACTAAATAAAACAAAAGCATGCAGCAGTTTTAGCCCAGTAAAGGTTACCACCATTTGGATGCATGACATGTACCATTTCCAAGATGCATGATGGGATACTTGAAGAATGATGCATGTGAGGATCTTCAAAGACTAAAATAGGAACAAGATTCCTGTCAGAAATGGGTGATTTAGGTTAGTTTGCAAACTATATTTTCTTGACAAATGTTTATTAAACAATGAAACTAATTTAGAACTTTGTTGCATTATCATTCACTGACATGTCTTCTGTTTTATGTTTGTTTAGAGAAAGTAATATTTTTAATTTAAGCGACTGTATAAAACATGTATAATATATTTTGTTTAATTAATAACTGAAAAAGTAAAGTTGTAACGAGGCACACAGGTTCAAATACAATTGTGCTCTTGGTGGACTTTAGTACATACCACTGTCGTCATACATGGAATGCTAGGATTAGGTTTTAATCGTACACAGTGTATAAAGTATTTGATGACATTTTAATTCACCTTTTTGATCAGTTCCATTATAAATGCATGCTATATTTAGCTGTTGATGACAGATCTAACACAATGACTCATTATTTTCTTCACACAATGTTTTTGGTATTTTTGTTATCATTGAATATGCCATCTATTTTTTCTTAAATGGGAAGAAGCTTTGAGATCACATTTCTAATGGTCACATTTATACTTATTTCTTTATTTTGCATAAACAATTAAACATCTTTTATTTTACCATAAAATTAACAAGTATAACTCATCAGTGGCATTGATAATGATGATGACGATGACAACAATTCTTTGATAATTATTGCAGTTTTCTATTCAAATATAGATGTAGAAGAAGCCCGTTTGCTTGAGGAGAGGTACAAGACAACCATTGAAACTCGCCCACCTGAGTTCATCAAGCCACTGCCTTCATTCCAGGAGGTCACACCTGGTTCAACAACCAGGTGGGTTTAGACTTTATTTTGTTACTCTTAATGATTTTTTTTAATAGAGCTCAGCATATTTTCTTTTATCATCATGAACATTTAACTTTTCTGTTTCTCCATTACTCCCCCAACCCCATTATATATTTGGAGGCTTAAAGCATTACTTATGTCCATCCATATGCACCTTAACATATCCATGATTTACCTCACAGATTAGGTACCTCAACATATCCATGATTTACCTCACAGATTAGGTACCTTAACATGGCCATCATTTGCCTCACAGATTAGGTACCTTAACATGGCCATCATTTACCTCACAGATTAGGTACCTTAACATGGCCATCATTTGCCTCACAGATTAGGTACCTTAACATGGCCATCATTTACCTCACAGATTAGGTACCTTAACATGGCCATCATTTGCCTCATAGATTAGGTACCTTAACATGTCCATCATTTGCCTCATAGATTAGGTACCTTAACATGTCCATCATTTGCCTCATAGATTAGGTACCTTAACATGTCCATCATTTGCCTCATAGATTAGGTACCTTAACATATCCTTTTACCTCTTAGCATCCTGCATGACCTCATATTAGACATCCTAACATATCCATCATTCTGAGATCAGATATCCTAACATATAATTTACCTAAAATTAGACATCCTAACATATCATTTACCTAAGATTAGACATCCTAACATATCATTTACCTAAGATTAGACATCCTAACAGATCCATCATCCTAAGATTAGACATCCTAACATATCATTTAGCTAAGATTAGACATCCTAACATATCATTTACCTAAGATTAGACATCCTAACATATCCATCATTTACCTCAGATTAGACATCCTAACATATCTATCATTTACCACAGATTAAACATCCTAACATATCCATCATTCACCACAGATTAGACATCCTATTCACCACAGATTAGACATCCTAACATATTCATCATTTACCTCAGATTAGACATCCTAACATAACCATTATTTACCTCGGATTAAGCAATATAACATATCGATCATTTACTTCATAAGTTAGGTTGCCATTTTAAAAAGACATTTGAAGGACTAGCAGAATTTAGCCTTATGATATAAAAGAGAGTTTTTGGCCTTGTTTTACTTTTTTATACTTGTTTTATGATATAAAAGAGTTATTGGCCTTGTTTTACTTGGAAATTTGCCCATTCAGCTTATACCTGTAGGATTTGTTCATTTTTAACATGTAGGCAGGCATATCCATATATTGGCACATATGTTATTCATTTTAAGGCATCAGTTTAGAATCTTTTTAAGATTGGAAGTAGATTAAACAGCCCATGTAAAAGTCTTAACTAAAATTTGTGCATAAAGTTTGAATACCTTGGAAAGAAAATGAAATAGTTGGAATCAAATTATTAGAGACTGCTACATTTTTTGTGTGACTTGGCTACAAGTGCTGTTCATTTGCTTCAAATAAACAATGCTAAGAAACTGCTGTAAATTTATGGTCAATAAAACACTGCCAAGAATGTTTTTGACTCTCTTTTTATTCAAAGTTGAGATATTTAGCATGGTAATTAAGGTTGTTTTCAGTCAATTATTTCCTATATCACATCTTTATAATGACTCAGTAGTTGTCATGTATTTAAAAGTGTAAAACAGACTGCTTTTAGCAGATTTTATGTTAAGATATTTTTTTCATATTTTAGGGTGTTTTCCCATACTGAAGATTGATTTAATAATGTTTTGACAGTTTTATTAAAACTTTAAAGTCTGTATTATTTTTAAGATCCATATTGTACAGCTACCTAGAGTAGCATAGCCTCAAAGGAAGTTGGTTTATGCTTTCTTCATTACCACAACGCAAAATACTTGCCACAAGAAAATTCCTAGTTCTGAAGTATAAACAGTGAATTATTTATTGGTGTTTAATGGCATATCAACACATGAAAGGTTATATTGTGCCAAGCAGATTTATGTCAGATGTTTTTCCCAGAGACACACCAAGACAGCTGGCCAGGCCTCATCTAGGTAGAATTTGAACTTTCTTTTTTCTTATTGCAAGTGCAGCAAAAACAGCTTTGCTTTAAAGGAGAAATTGAGATGGATTTGACATGAGTGCTCTTTTATATAGGCTTGAAGCTACCATTGCCTCCAAGCCACCACCCAGACGCTACACATGGTATATAGATGGCAGAGAAATTAGGCCAAATGAGAGGAGACGCATCGTAAAGGAAGGGAATACAATAATTCTAATTATCATAAATGTCAGACCTGAGGATGAGGGTGATTACCTGCTCCGTGTGGAGAATGACCTTGGGGAGATAACCTGCAAGACAACTCTCACAATGAAAGGTATAGATTTGGACTTTTAGTTTAGAGGAGTTATTTATGATGGCACTAATCAGTTTTTTTATGAATAGCTATGGAATAAATGTTTATCAATAGAGGTATAGGTACGTTCTACCAAAGTATCTCCACTTTTACTAGCCATGTGACCGCTCTGGTGGCCTGAGTGGTTAGAGTGCCCACCTCAGATGGAGGAGGTTGTGGTTTCGAACCCCAGCAGAGTTATACCAAAGATTTTTTAAAATGGTACTAGCAGCTGCTTCACATGGTACTCAGCATTAAGAGCTTAGTGCTAGGACTGGTCGGCCTGGTGTCAGGATAATGTGGCTGAGTGGGACATGATGCTGCATGTCTGTGGCATGATGCCCCAGTGCTAGACATCACTAAAACTGCCACACTGCAGAAAGCATTGTGATATGACTGAAGAATCATTAATACTATGTTTAAAATCCAAATCACACATACAACCCCTACTAATGTCAATATACTTCTATTGATATTGGGTTGGCATAGAGTGTGTTATTGATGATACTCTTCTTGGCTTTTTACAGGTTGTTTTTTGCTATTTAGTCAGATGATGAAAAACTGCTTGACAAAGGCAGATGTAAATTGGTATGTGTCGGTTAGAAAAATTCAATGTAAGGTAGGAAAGAATATATACAAATGAATTAAATTATTCTTGTGTTCATATGTAGATGATCTGATTGGATCTTTACACTATTTCAATGCTTTATAAAAGGTTGCCCTGATTGGATCTTTACACTATTTCAGTGCTTTATAAAATGTTGCCCTGATTGGATCTTTACACTATTTGAATGCTTTATAAAAGGTTGCCCTGATTGGATCTTTATACTATTTCAATGTTTGATAAAAGGTTGCCCTGATTGGATCTTTACACTATTTCAATGCTTTATAAAAGGTTGCCCTGATTGGATCTTTACACTATTTCAATGCTTTATAAAAGGTTGCCCTGATTGGATCTTTACACTATTTCAGTGTTTGATAAAAGGTTGCCCTGATTGGATCTTTACACTATTTCAGTGCTTTATAAAATGTTGCCCTGATTGGATCTTTACACTATTTCAGTGCTTTATAAAAGGTTGCCCTGATTGGATCTTTACACTATTTCAATGCTTTATAAAAGGTTGCCCTGATTGGATCTTTACACTATTTCAGTGTTTGATAAAGGTTGCCCTGATTGGATCTTTACACTATTTCAATGCTTTATAACAGGTTGCCCTGATTGGATCTTTACACTATTTCAATGCTTTTTAAAAGGTTGCCCCAGTTGGATCTTTACATTATTTCATTGCTTTAAAAAAGGTTGCCCTGATTGGATCTTTACACTATTTCAGTGTTTGATAAAGGTTGCCCTGATTGGATCTTTACACTATTTCAATGCTTTATAAAAGGTTGCCCTGATTGGATCTTTACACTATTTCAATGCTTTATAAAAGGTTGCCCCAGTTGGATCTTTACATTATTTCATTGCTTTAAAAAAGGTTGCCCTGATTGGATCTTTACACTATTTCAGTGTTTGATAAAGGTTGCCCTGATTGGATCTTTACACTATTTCAATGCTTTATAAAAGGTTGCCCTGATTGGATCTTTACACTATTTCAATGCTTTATAAAAGGTTGTCCTGATTGGATCTTTACACTATTTCAGTGTTTGATAAAAGGTTGCCCTGATTGGATCTTTACACTATTTCAATGCTTTATAAAAGGTTGCGCTGATTGGATCTTTACACTATTTCAATGCTTTATAAAAGGTTGCCCCAGTTGGATCTTTACACTATTTCGTTGCTTTAAAAAAGGTTGCCCTGATTGGATCTTTACACTATTTCAGTGTTTGATAAAGGTTGCCCTGATTGGATCTTTACACTATTTCAATGCTTTTTAAAAGGTTGCCCCAGCTGGATCTTTACATTATTTCATTGCTTTAAAAAAGGTTGCCCTGATTGGATCTTTACACTATTTCAGTGTTTGATAAAGGTTGCCCTGATTGGATCTTTACACTATTTCAATGCTTTATAAAAGGTTGCCCTGATTGGATCTTTACACTATTTCAATGCTTTATAAAAGGTTGCCCTGATTAAATCTTTACACTATTTCAATGCTTTATAAAAGGTTGCACTGATTGGATCTTTACACTATTTCAATGCTTTATAAAAGGTTGCCCTGATTGGATCTTTACACTATTTCAATGCTTTATAAAAGGTTTGCCCTGATTGGATCTTTACACTATTTCAGTGTTTGATAAAAGGTTGCCCTGATTGGATCTTTACACTATTTCAGTGTTTGATAAAGGTTGCCCTGATTGGATCTTTACACTATTTCAATGCTTTATAAAAGGTTGCCCTGATTGGATCTTTACACTATTTCAATGCTTTATAAAAGGTTGCCCTGATTAAATCTTTACACTATTTCAATGCTTTATAAAAGGTTGCCCTGATTAGATCTTTACACTATTTCAATGCTTTATAAAAGGTTGCCCTGATTGGATCTTTACACTATTTCAATGCTTTATAAAAGGTTTGCCCTGATTGGATCTTTACACTATTTCAGTGTTTGATAAAAGGTTGCCCTGATTGGATCTTTACACTATTTCAATGCTTTATAAAAGGTTGCGCTGATTGGATCTTTACACTATTTCAATGCTTTATAAAAGGTTGCCCCAGTTGGATCTTTACATTATTTCATTGCTTTAAAAAAGGTTGCCCTGATTGGATCTTTACACTATTTCAGTGTTTGATAAAGGTTGCCCTGATTGGATCTTTACACTATTTCAATGCTTTATAAAAGGTTGCCCGGATTGGATCTTTACACTATTTCAATGCTTTATAAAAGGTTGCCCTGATTGGATCTTTACACTATTTCAGTGTTTGATAAAAGGTTGCCCTGATTGGATCTTTACACTATTTCAATGCTTTATAAAAGGTTGCCCTGATTGGATCTTTACACTATTTCAGTGTTTGATAAAAGGTTGCCCCAGTTGGATCTTTACACTATTTCAATACTTTATAAAAGGTTGCCCTGATTGGATCTTTACACTATTTCAGTGTTTGATAAAAGGTTGCCCTGATTGGATCTTTACACTATTTCAATGCTTTATAAAAGGTTGCGCTGATTGGATCTTTACACTATTTCAATGCTTTATAAAAGGTTGCCCCAGTTGGATCTTTACACTATTTCATTGCTTTAAAAAAGGTTGCCCTGATTGGATCTTTACACTATTTCATTGCTTTATAAAAGGTTGCCTGACTTACTGACATTTTTATGAAACAGTATTAACACATTTATATATAATAATAAAAAAAGTTTTGGTTGAGGTTTTTGGAATGTTTAAAACTAAATGTTTTCAATCAAGGTATGGAATGCTTGTTTATTTGCACATGTAGATGGTTCGATATGATTTTTCTGACATTTAAATGATCTTTGGAAGTTTTTTCAGATTTTTAGACTTTGTGGACTTCATTTTTTTTAAATTTATTTTTTGCATTGGAGCATTACACGTTTTGCAAATGCTGAATGAGTTCTGGGAAAGTCTTGCAAAAATTAAAAAGTTGAGATTGTTGTACAGTGAAATAAATTGCCATACAGTATGCAATTTTTAAGATAAACCTGAACTTTCTGGAATATTTTCATTTTTTTTTTCTGTTACAGTATTTTGAGCAGTGATGATTATGTTAGGGAAAAAAATACACCCAGGCGCTGTATTCTTGACTTTGAGCATTGATGATTATGTCAGGAACAAAGCTATGGCCAGGTCCAGTATTCTTGTCTTTAAGCATTGATGACTTAGTCAGGGTAAAAGATATGGCCAGGCCATGTATTCTTGACTTTGAGCATTGGTGATTATATCTGGGACTAGGATTATGTCAGGGTGAAATATATAGCCAGGCCCTGTATTATTGACTTTTGACCATTGTTGATTATGTCAGGGACAAAGATATGGCCAGGCCCTGGATTCTTGACTTTGAGCATTGATGATTATGTCCGGGACAAAGATATGTCCAGGCCCTTTATTCTTGACTTTGAGCATTAATGACTATGTCAGGGACAAAGATATGGCCAGGCCCTGTATTCTTGACTTTGAGCATTGATGATTATGTCCGGGACAAAGATATGGCCAGGCCCTGTATTCTTGACTTTGAGCATGACTTTATGGTCACAGAGGTCTGAGAATATGGGTCTGGGAGTGAAAAAGTCTTCTTGAATCCAGTAATGGCTCAAAATGCTGTAGCTGATCTGGTTTTACTTGCATGATGTGTCTTAAAAGGAATAGAATGCCAGTCATTTGCTTGCCATTATTTTGAATGAGTTGAAATCTTCATTCTTTTTCATAGCAAGAATAGCTTACTTGTCCAGACAACACTTTTTCTAAATAGCTAAAAGGTACTATTGTATTTACAATTACAGGCAAAGAGAAGGTGGTAGAAGTGCCTTGCACTGAATTGGCAGAACCCTTGACCATTACTCACACCACCACAACTGTCACAAGAGAAGAACATGTGATGACACGATTTATCAAACCCCAGTTTTTACATCCTCTTGAGCCAGAGATCTATGTTCGTGAGAGGGGTATAGCAAGGTGAGGAAGAATCATGGAATAATTTATTTATAAATTGACTGGTCCTTCAGGTCACATGTTTTTTACATAGGGTAGTCTGTTTCCATGTTTCAAAATTTCCAGACATGAATTAAACCATTAGAAAGAGGAAAGCAGTCTTGAAATTCCATTGTATGCTTGTAATTTCTGACAATTGGCAAAGGTCATTTATGCATACCACTGGTAACAATGAATCAGTTTTTTGCATGCAGAATGCTGCTGCTGCTGAAGATGAATCAATGTGGAACAAGCTTCCACTACATGTAAAATCTGCTGAAATATTAGAGTATTTAAGAAGAGATATCATGAGCATGTCTGTGTTTCTAATATATAATGGAATTTAGTATTTTAATACTAAACATGTTACAATAAACAGTAATTATTGCTATCTTCATATAATGTGCATTGTTATATTCTCCTTAAGAGAGCTTCAAGGGAGAATAGTCCTTGACTAATGAGTCACCCTCTACAAATAAAGCATTATTATTATTATTATTGTTATTATTAATACCACTAACAAAAGTAAATTACTGGGACAAAATTAAGTTAGTCTTACCTTAAACGGTCATCATCACTGCAGGAGATAAGGAGTTTTCATTGTTGTTGCTTAGATGTTGCTGTAATGTTTTGACACCTGATAGTGACTAGACATGGCACCTCACACAGACCAGAAAGTAAAAAGCATGTGTTTGACACATTACACTGATCAGGTTTTGTTATTGTTATTTCTAAATTGCTTGGGACCGTTCCACTAGGTCAGAGCATCTGCCTTGGATCTGGGAAGTCGTGGGTTCAATCCTCGGTTGAACCTTACCAAAGACTTATAAAAATGGTACTAACAGCTGCCTTGCTTGGTGCTCAGCATTAAGAGGTTAGTGTTAGGACTGGCCAGCCACGCGTCAGGTTAATGTGACTGGATGGGACATCAAGCTACATGTCTGCTGCATGATGCCCCAGTGCTATAAACTGCGACACTGCAGACATCATAGCAATATGACTGAAATTTTTTTAAAGCTACATTAAAATTCCAAATCACACACACACACACACACACACACACATGCTAAATTGCTTGGAAGATTGCCATGAAACTTTACACACACATTTCTATCAGGGTCTAGTCGATCTAAATAAAAATGATGCCACTTAGACATTCAATATGGCTTACCACTACTCCTTCTGAACAGATGGTCATATCAACATGGGGTTCTCATTGAAAGACACTAGTTGGTCCTAAATGAAAATGGTGCTATTCTAACATCAAGTATGGCCACCAGGGCAGTCAATTTGAGAGTCTTTTTATTGCTTTTCCCATTGGATGGACAGTTACATTGACATGTTATGATATCTAATCAATCCTATATGAAAATGATTCCATACTGACATCCAGTATAGCTGCTGCCTGTTTGAAAATGTTATTGTTAGGATGATCATATCAATGTGGGATTTTCTCCAAGAGATAATGTCTGATTGTTTTTTAATGAGATGGTGCTGATCTGGTATGCAATATAGCCACTATGGCAGCCATCTTGAAAATCTTGATATTGCTTCTGCATACTAGTAGTCATATTGACATTGAGTTTTTGCCAGAAGACGTCCTATGATATCTAGTTAAATGAAAATTGTACCGATCTGGCATTCAATTTGACCATAAGTGTAGCCATCTTTAAAATCTTCCTGAATTGATAGATGTATTTACATAGTTTTCACCAAAAGACTTCTTATGTAGTTGGTCCTGAATGCAATTGGTGCCTATTTCAAATCTGATATGCCCACCATATCAGTTGTTTTAAAAATCTTGTTATTGCAACTCCTAATGGAATGGTCATATGGACATTGGGGTTTTCACCAGAAGAATTTTGATGTTCTAAATGAAATTTATGCTGATTTAATATCCAGTTGTGCTTTCACCACAGCAGATGAAAAGTAGAAACAGTCTTATTTTGATTCCTGGGAACTCTTTTGGGCTAATAGATTGTCATTCTCTTTGAGGAACTTTTATTTGTTAATGTTTTCCTCTACAGCTGCATTTATACTGCATGTATATTGGTAATCTGCCAGGACATGAGTTTATTGAATAGTATTTATGTGGTTACACATCACATACACAGGAAATATACCAGGACATGTGGGTATTGAGTAGCATTTATGTGGTTACACAGCACAGACACAGGAAATCTACCAGGACATGTGGGTATTGAGTAGCATTTATGTGGTTACACAGCACATACACAGGAAATCTACAAGGACATGTGGGTATTGAGTAGCATTTATGTGGTTACACAGCATGCACACAATAAATCTACCAGACATGTGGGTATTGAGTAGCATTTATGTGGTTACAATGCACATGCACAGGAAATCTACCAGGATATATGGGTATTGATTAGCATTTATGTGGTTACACAGCATGCACACAATAAATCTACCAGGACATGTGGGTATTGAGTAGCATTCATGTGGTTACTTTTGAATATCATAAAGAAACTAAAACACATTGCTGCTCTTTTCACAAATTGGTACATGTTTCATTATTTCTATTTAATTTTCCATGACTTTGTTATTTCAGACTTGAATGCACTATTGATGAGTACCCACCACCCATGGTTACTTGGTTTATCAATGGCATGGAAGTAAAGCCTTCACCACACTATGAGGTTTTGTATGACAATGGCAAGAGCATCCTACTGATAATAGAGGTTGGACCAGGTGATACAGGGGAATACACATGCAAGGCTGAGACTGAGCATGGAGAGATTGTCAGCAGCACCACTTTGTATGTGCAAGGTAAACATCAAGGATACCTGTTAGGTATATAGCATTATGGCAACAAATTAACTGTACATGTCACAAAGACATTTCTAATGTCATAGTTTTATTATCACATTAGAATAGTTGAAGGATATGAAGGAACTAATCAGTATGGGTTTATATGGAAGATTTTAGACTTTTAAAACTTTGTACTAATCAGAATGATATATTGTTGAAATTATTTTGAAGGGTCCTATGCTTACACTCTTTTAGGATTATATTTGGTTATTTTTGAGAAAAGAGAATACAGAATTAAAATTTTAAAAGTAATTGTGTCTCTAATATTAATCAAAATGAATCTTTCATTCTTTGCAGAACCAGTGACAGAGGAGCTGCCTGTTCTGCCAGAACAACCTGCTGACATAGCACAACTACAACCATCACCTTCTGCAAGGATTGAACCTCCAAATTTCATCCAGCAGATTCCATCAGTAGATGCTGTTGATGGACAGGAGCTCCGACTGAACTGCAAGGTAACAGGCAAGCCTGCCCCACGCATCTCCTGGTACCATAATGGCAAAAACATAGACCATGATGAGGAGTACGTCATCAGCTATAATCCAGACACAGGAGATATCAGTCTCCTGATTGTAGAGGTTTTCCCAGAGGATGAAGGGGAATACATCTGTGTAGCTCAGAACCCAGGAGGAGATGCCATCACTCGAGGAACTCTCACAGTACTAGAGCCTATGGAGGTATTTGCAGAGGAGATGGTACCTATGGAGATTGAAACAGCTGAGGTTTCACCTGAAGAGGCTCCAGCTGAGATTACTGAGCAAAAAGTGCCATATGAAGTTACTAAGGAAGAGTCACCAGTTCAGGTTGCTGAAGAGGAGGTCAAACCCCATGTCATTGAAAGACCCAAAGTTGTACCTTTTGAAGAAGCTAAACCTCCTAGAGTCCCATCACCAGAACCAGAAATTCATCACATAGAAGAGATCCTTCAGGTTGCAGAAGAACCTGCAGAAGAGGTTGCTGAAGAGGTTGCAGAAGAAGCTGTTGCACCTAAGAAAATAGAGAAACCTAAATTGAAGCCATTAGTTGAGGAGAAGAGACCAGAGTCCCCTGTTGAAGAACTTCCTGTCGAAGCATTTGAGGTTCCTAAAACTAGAGAAGAACCAGAAGAAGAGATTGTTGAAGAAGTTATTGAACATGAGGTGAAGGTTGTGAAGATTGAGAGACCAAAACCCAAGTCTGTATATGAGGAAAGAATCCCAGAATCACCAGAGAAGGAAGTCTCTGACTATAAGGAGGTACTAATTGAGGAGCTTAAGGAACTTCAAGAAGAGGTTGTTGAAAATATTGTCATCCCTGATGTTGTCACAAGGAAATTTGATATCCCATCAGGACCTCCTTTGGATGAACATGTTGGCAAGAAAGATAGGAAGGACAGTGAGGAGGGACCTCAAGTAAAGGAGGAGATTATAGCCACTGAATATGAGATGATTGAGGAGGCACAAACTGTTGAGGAAATACCACCAGAGTTTGAGGAACTCCTTCAACCTCAGGTTGTAAAGGATGGAGAGCAGGTCATTTTGAGGGGTCGGGTCATTGGCTTGCCACATCCAACCATAACATGGTATAAGGACACAATAGAAATCTTACCAAGCACTGATTTTCAGACAAGTTATGAGCCAGAAACTGGTGAATGTCAGTTGATCATTCCTGAGGTTTTCCCAGAAGATGCTGGGGAATACGCGTGCAGAGCTGTCAATCCTTTTGGAGAGGCTGTGACCACAGCAGACATTATTGTTGAAGGTAGGGGATACAATTAATCTTGTGGTTATTACATACTATGTCTCTGTAGTTTGCTCAGGGTTCTGCAATTTAGGTACAGTTAATATTTCACTGAAATCAAATTGTGTCTCATGCAAAGTTAAGATTACATCAGGATAATTGTTTATGCTTCTTATTATTTGTAAGTGTGGATATATAAGGTGACTTTGGTAATCAGTGTAATATTACATATCTCTAAAATTCCAGATCTATGAATCAATAAAAAATGATTACTCTGTTTGTTCTGAATTTTAATCAGATATGTGAACTATCGTGCATACCGTTCTATGTCCATTTTGTAAAACATGACAAATTGTGCATATCCATTTTTTAAGACGTGGTAAATCATTCATACCTCCAAATAGAATTTTGTAGCCACATTCAGCGTTAACCAGGTCCAGATAACATGATAAAGATCACAGTCATGGATATGTAGTATGTACCGTGGCCAAATAACATTGTAGAGATCAACCTCAGGTACATGTAGTATGTACTGGTTTTAAATAACATGATAGTGATGACACTCAGGGACATGTAGTATTCATCGGGTCCAAAAAACACGACAGAGGTCACAATCATGGACATTAGTATGTACTGGGTCTAAATAGCACGATAGAGATCACACTCAGGGACATATAGTATGCACCAGATCCAAATAACACAATAGAGATCACACTCAGTGACATGTATGCACCGTGTCCAAAAAATGCAAAAAGGATCACACTCAGGGACATTCATATGCACTGAGTCTAAAAAGCACGATAGCGATCACACTCAGGGACATATAATATGCACTGTGTCCAAATAACACGATAGAGATCCCACTCAGGGACATACAATATGCACCATGTCCAAATAACATGATAGAGATCACACTCAGGGAGATCTAATTTGATTGAATATCATGCTGACTTTTTAATGTCTTGCATGAAACTTTCCATACTGTTAATGGCAGATTTAAATGGCACAAGAAAGAAAATTGGGTTTTAAGAGATGTAAAGATGAGGGGAGGTCCAAGATGTTTTGAAAAGGAGAAAGTATTAATTTTCAGTCTAAATTGCTTTCAGTATCTCCTGGGGATGAGACTGACCAAGCCGTCAGATCGACTACTGAAATACATCCACAAACACAGGCACCAGAAGAGGTTCCTGAGAAACCCATTGTGAGCTCAGTACAACAGATGCCTGAGTTTCTACGACCACTTGCACCTAACATGGAATTTATGGAAAGGGATGTAGCAAAGTGAGTTTTTGTTATCTCACCTAGGTAGATACCGAGACAAATATATATAAGTACTAAGGTTTTACATAAAAGGTTTAATCCATATACATTGCAAAATGACTCTTTTTTTTAAAAAACTTATTTTAGAAAAATTAGACAATTTATTTGGTTAATACTATTCATTGTACGGCATATGAAGGTGACTTGACATTGAAAAGTCAGTTTCTAAACAAACATTGTGTGACATTTTGGCTAAGCGAGGGTTATATATATATATATATATATATATATATATATATATATATATATATATAAAACACATCCATTTTCATGTATAGTACATGTGTGAATTTTCAATAGTATTGATAGATGCAGTTTTCTGTTATCCACAGACCTTGTCCATATTCTTGCCTGTTCCTCCACAGTTCAGAATATGTAGATGTTTTAAAGACAGTGTTTTCAAACAGTCAAACAGGTGTGATATTAGATTTTCCAACGAGTCAGATATGGTTTCAAATTTTAAGTACTTAAACAATATTAAAATGTAATCAGTAATGTATCCAATTATTTGTAAATGGGATCATGGAAAGTAAAGGAATCAAGCCAAAGGTTTACTCAGTGAATGTAAAGTTTGTGTCATAGACAATAATTATGCACAAGATCAAAAGTTGGTAGTGAACTCAAAATTGCCGAGTCAACACTCAAAGGTTATGTCAAGGATGAGCAGACATTTCCGGGTAACTTGCATGATTGTGATTGCTGTGATGAGTTTAAACAAAAATAAACACTGCAAACAATATGGAACTAAATGATGCTGGTTCATACAGCAACATGAACAAGGTGTTCCTACTTCTGGAACAATTCTCAAGCCAAAATAGTATGGATAATGACTCCGATTTCATTGCCAGCCATGGAAGGCTTTGGAGATTCCAGTGCTGACATGGAATAAAACAAAATTCATTGTCAGGAGAGATAATCTCAGTGAATCTTGCTGTGAAATGTGAAGTGATTTTGCTATATGTGTCACAAGCTGCAAAATACTATTGTGTTCTCATTTGTATTTATTAAATTCATGTTTGTGATTTTATTTCTTTCTATTCTGCTATAATTAAATCCCTTTATTCATTAATCAATCTATCTAGTGACAGAAGAAACGAAAACAAATTTTAATGTTATTGTTTCCCAAAATGAATGTTGATTTGTGGGGAAAAAGAAACATTGTTTAAATTTGAATGAACAATAAAACTAGAATGTATCCAATTCAGTACAGAAAGCAGTGATGTAATACACAATTTGTTTAACAGTACACATATTAAGTATACAGAAACCATGTGGGATAATGTTTTCAATGATCTCTTCAATATAGTTTATCCAGAAATTAAAAGTAATTTATGAAGAAAAACAAATTATACCATTATAAAGAGATAGTTATTCACAGTTTATTTCAACACAATTATAAAATGATTATTCAGCAATTTAACATGCCACCCCACCTACCTGCTCTACTTCACCTTCCTCCATTAATTTTAGTCCTTTTATTAGGATTTTATAGGTGCCTTCACTTACAGTGCTATGTTTTTGGTCCTTGTTATGTGCAAGTTATTGAGGGAGTGGTGTAACTGACCAGTCTCTGTTTCTCTGAGAGGTTTGTTCACTGCCAGAATGAGAGAGAAGTGACAGATCAGTTTATTCTTCTTTTTATCATTTACCAGTCTTTCAGGTTTGTGTTTTAGTGTATGTATATGTATTGCCATTTGGCAATCATGTGTAAGAGTTTTACAGTATACAAATGTAAAACCATTTGGCAATCATGTGTAAGAGTTTTATGGTATATAAATGTAAAACCATTTGGCAATCATGTGTAAGAGTTTTACAGTATACAAATGTAAAACCATTTGGCAATCATGTGTAAGAGTTTTATGGTATACAAATGTAAAACCATTTGGCAATCATGTGTAAGAGTTTTACAGTATACAAATGTAAAACCATTTGGCAGTCATGTGTAAGAGTTTATTGGTATACAAATGTAAACCCATTTGGCAGTCATGTGTAAGAGTTTTACAGTATACAGATGTAAAGTTAACATACTTTTTTCCATCCAAAGGTTGGAGGTAGAACTTAAGGAGCAGCCCCAAGCTGAGGTATGGCCCAAGGTCACATGGTTTGTCAACAAGATTGAAATCAAGCCATCACCAAGGATTCAGATGATACAGGACAAGAGTGTTTTCACTCTTCTCATCTTTAATGTTACACAGGATGATTCAGCTGAGTACAGCTGCACTGCTGAAAATCCAGTAGGGAAAACTGTTTGTAAAACAACCCTTAAAATAACACGTAAGTACTAAATCTTCCATCCAGTTAAAAATAATATGTAAATATTAAATCTTCTTTCTATCCAGTTAAAAAAAGGGTATTAAATCTTTTACCCAGTTTCAAATAACTTGTAAGTATTCAATCTTCAACTCAGTAAGAAATAACATAAATGTTACATCCTTTACACAGATAAAAATAGGGTCCCTGAGTGGGCGAGTGGTCTAAAGCGCTCTGTTCTGGATCACTGCCATCTCACCTCTGCCTGCGTGGGTTCGAGTCCAAGGCTCGGCTAGCGTCGGTACGTGGGAAAGCCTGCCAGTAGCTTCTCGTGGGTCGGTGGTTCTTCCCTGGGTTTTCTAGGGTTCTTCCTCCACAAGTTATGCTGGCTGCCATGTATAGCCTATCTTGTGCTGAAAAATGGCGTTAAACCCTAGAACAACAACAACAACAACAACAACAGTTAAAAATAAGGCATAAGTATTAAATATTCTATCCAATTCAAAACATACTTACAATAACATGTATTAAATCTTCTACTCAGCTGAAAAACAAACTCGTAAAATAGCATGTATTTAATTTGTTACACAGTTAAAAAACTTGTAAAGTAAGATCTCTGTAATCTTCTTCCCAGTTAATAACAAACTTGTAAAGTAAGATGTTTGTAATTTTCTACCTGGTTAATAACAAAGTTGTAAAGTAAGATGTTTTTAATCATCTTCCCAGTTAATAACAAACTTGTAAAGTAAGATTGCTGTAATCTTCTACCCAGTTAATAACAAAGTTGTAAAGTAAAATTGCTGTAATCTTCTACCCAGTTAATAACAAAGTTGTAAAGTAAGATGTCTTTAATCTTCTACCCAGTCAATAACAAACTCTCTGTAACATTATGTCCCTGATCATAAATTCTTGCTGCATTTCTGACATAACACTAAGCAGAATAATAACTCATCATTGTTTCAATATTTATTGACTTCTGTGTTTTTTACATTAGCTTATTGATTAACTCATTCGGCCCCAGCACTGTTTTCAGTATCTCTGCTGATATGCCTCAGAAGCACAAAGCCGTGTCTAGCTGCTTGTGCCCCATAGTTTTTACCTGTTTGAAAACATCGTGCACATGCATTCACTCTTACCTTAATTTCTCTTCTTATATCCAAATAAAAGCCACGAATTTTTCAACATTTATTTCAAGTGAATTTGTCGACACATTGATGTAATTTTTTCCCTATTTGTCGAAGTCTTTCACAACTTATTTATACAGTATTTACAAAATTATGTGCACCGTTTATCTGCAAGAACTCCATCATCATCGCTGTCAGCATCCTCATCTTTGGATGATTCAGTCTCAAAAACTTCTGTGTCCAAATCTAAATCTCACAAAATATCCAACTGCCGAACATATCTTTCCTCAGCTTGCTCAATATTTTCAAGATCAAACCCGAGAAACTCCACATTTTTGCTCTCATCAAAAATCAATCTTCCGTCCGCCATCATTTACGATTTTTCATGAACAGAACACGTGTAGTTAAACCGCTCTCAAACTGTTGCCCTTGGCTTCTAAACAATTGAAATTTTCACAAATGAAAATAAAATCATTTCTGATTGGTTTAATAGTTGTTTAGTTCTTGGAATAAACCATTTCTAACCAATCAGAGACGTTGTATCTAACACACATTCATCATGCCTGGAGACAGGATCAGCCATTGAATGCAGTAAACAATTCATGACTACAGGCGGGATCAGCCATTGAATGCAGAAACCAGATGATGCCTACAGATGGGATCGGGGCCGAATGAGTTAAGAAACACAAGAATGTAAAAAAATAAAAATAGTATTGTTCATTTTTTGTATGTTGTTTTACAATAAAGGTGATCATTCATTAGTAGGATTTCAGGTTTGATCTACATACATGAGTAGTGTATAGATTTTATTTTATAATATATTCTTTTAAATTTATTTCTAAGCTTGCTAGGAAATGATTATGTACTCTAGCTGGCATTAAGCAGAGTAGATTTAGTTTAATTCTTGAATCACTTGCATTTATACAGTGTAGGTACTTTAGGTGCTATACAGTGATCTAATTAACACCAAGATCTTCAACATAACAGAGCTCTGACTGTCAAATGTTCATCATCTTTGGAGTTCCCAGTTGCCAAATTTTCATTGTTAGTTTATTGTACTTCATGCCATGGAGAGTTATGGTTGGCAGTGTGTTTCATGCTGTGGAGAGTTATGTTTTGTATTGTATTTCATGCCATGGAGAGTTATGTTTTGTATTGTATTTCATGCCATGGAGAGTTACACTTTGTATTGTATTTCATGCCATGGAAATTTATGGTTTGCAGAAATATGTTTTGTATGATGAAAACTAATTTGGTAAAACAAGAGGTCAGCAGAATATGACTTCATACCAGAACCTGTCAAATCTACTTACAGTTTAGCAGATCTGAATTTTAATCAGGTTTTACTTTAAAAATACATTCATACTTTAATGTGGAAAACATTCTTTTCTTTAGGAGTTTTCGATAATCAGTATCTCTGCATATTTTGTGCAAACAAATTATTTAAAGCATAATTTTAAGCATTTAGTTCAAAGTTGACATTGCATTTCTCTTGCTTAAACAAAATCCCAGTTTTACAGTGGCTTATTTCACCAGTTTAAACTATGACACCAGTCTATGTGTGGTTGAAATCATTGTACTTGATCACAGTGAGAACACTCACAACAGATCTACAAATGTGTCTTCATGCAAAAAGATATGAACAACATCTTGATGATGAAGGCTCAGTCTTGCATTGTGTTTGTGTATTGCAGTGCCAACAAGTACTCCATCAGAGTTCAGAAAATGCAATGAATTTTAAACAAATGAGTAAAATACCCAATTTATTAAGTTGTTATCTGGAGCTCTGGAGTTTAGTTGTCTAAATAAAGATTTATAAAAAACATTTGCAGGAATGAAAAGCTAAGTTGTAATAATTTGATTGTAATTAAGCAACAAACAACAAAGGTTTAACTAAGTATTGATATTTTCTTCTACAGCTGTAAAGAAAGTTGAGTTTGTGATTAGCCCTCAAGAGGAGATCAAACCTCAGTATACATCTGAGGAAGAGGATACAATTCCCAAGAAGCCAATCTTTGAATCTGACTTTGCCCCAACAAGTGAAGATGAAGAGGAGGGCTTTGCACCAGAATTCACAGAGCTCATGAAATCCAAGACAGTCAAAGATGGTGAACAGGTCATATTTAGAGTTCGCTTCCAAGGCCAACCCCAGCCCCGAATTCGCTGGTTCCATAATGGCCAGGAAATACAACCCAGCACAGACTTTCAAATCACAATCAACTATGAGATAGGGGAGACAACTCTGATCATCATAGAAGTGTTCCCAGAAGATGAAGGGGAGTACACATGTGTGGCTCGTAACAAATATGGAGAAACCATCACAACATCTAGACTGACAGTAGTTGGTGAGTGAAACTTTGGTTTACTATCAGGCTGTTTTAATGCCCCTGACCAAAACAACCATGCACAATCAGTTTGAAAACTACATTATATTTTTGTATTTTTCTTCCTATTTTATTTACCCATGCTAAAACTAGTACAAAGCTGCAGTGTCAGATACTTTAAATATGAAGCTTATTGATGCAATTCACACAAAAGTGGGGAAAAAAGTGGATTGTCATATCAGCGTGGGGATTTCATTAAAATAAATATGTATGATGTCCAGTTTGTGCTAAATGAAAATGTTGCAGATCTGACATCAGTATGGTCACTATGGTAGCCTTCTTAAAAATCTTGTTATTGCTACTCCTCCTAAATGGATGGTTAAATCAACATGGGGTTGAAAATAACACACTTACAACGTCTAGTTGGTTCTAAATGAAAATTATGCCAATCTGAGGTCCATTATGGCAACCACAGTGGCCATCTTGAAAATCTTGTGTCTACATGTATGGCATATTGGCTTAGGATTTTCGCAGAAAGACTAGTTATGGTGTCTTGTTTTTCTAAAATAAAAATGTTGCTGATTTGAAGTTCAATATGGATACAATGGCAACCATCTTGAAAATCCTTTTGCTGCAGCTTGTCAACAAAAAGTTATATTGGTATGGGGTTTTCACCAAAGACTTCATAAGATATCCAGCTGGTCTTAAATGAACATAGTGCTGATCGGACATCCATAAATATTGTCATTGCTGCTCATTCAGAATGGATTGTCATAGTAACATGAGACATTCACTAAAAGACTTCTAATGAGGTCGGCTTGGACCTGAATAAACATGGTGCTGATTGAACATCCAGTATGGCCACTATAGCAGCCATCTAGAAAATATATTTAACTCAACTCTTGAACAGTTACCTTGAACTGGAGTTTTTGCCAAAAGGCTTCCTATGATGTCTAGTTGCTCTTAAAGAAAGTAATGTTGATCTCGAGTCAATATGGCTACATCAATGGCCATCTTAAACATCATGAAAGAATGGCCATGTCATCAGGTGGTTTTCATTAAAAGACTTGTTGAACTTAAATTAAAATGGTAATGATCTGACATCCAGTGTTTGGCTATCTTGAAAAACTTTTTTTAGCTACTCCTCTTAAAGGGATAGTGACTTTGACCTGGGATTTTCATCAGACGAGTTTTGATACTCACTTAACTCACTTTTTTCAACTGCAAGAACAAACTTAAAGACCTCATAATGTTTCCTACCTTAAATATTCTCAGCATGTTTTTTATGTTTTCTAATTTCATTGTATTTGATTTTGTAATCATATCATTATATATGTTTTTTATCTTATAGTGCTTACAGCTTCTAAAGATTAGGAGCTATACAAAGTCCTCATTATTATTATTGTTATTATACTTGGTTCTAAATGAAAATAATCAATCCTCAGGAAGGCTACCATGTTTGCTAGCTTGAAAATAATGTTAACTTATCTCTACTCTGGAATGGAATACTATGTTAACATGAGGTTTTCACTTTTTATGATATCTAGTTGATCTTAAATTGAAAAGGTTGCCGGTCATACAACCAGTATAGCTGCCATGATGAATGTAGTTAAAATCTTGTAGTCACTACTTCCCTAGAATGGATTATCATTATAACATGGAATTTGCTCCAAAAGACTTCTAGTGATGTCTAAATTGTCCTTAATGTAAATGGTGCAGATCTGACATTCAGATGCAAAAAAGTATATTTGCTTATGCAGCAAGATATAAATTCTTTTAAAATAAAAACTCTAACATGAATAAACCAAATTTAAATACCTCACAGTACGTCTGCAATAAAGAATCCAGTAAAATATGCATTGCTGTGAAATAGTGATAAGTAAAATTGACAAAGACTTGAAGTACAACACTGACATGGATATGTAAGGCGTTTGTTTTCTTGTAGGTCCAGAAGAGGAAGGTCCAGCTGAAGAGAAATTCCGTGAAACCATTGAAATTCAGCATGATAGAAAACCAGACAAAGTAGAAGAGGCTCGCTTTACAGAGACAGTTCATCTCCAGCCACAACCTATGCCTGTGGTCACAGAAGAATCGAGATATACTCAGACAATTACAATTGATCAGAAACCAAAACAACTTGTCCTGCCAAAAGAGACAAGTTTCACTGAGACAATCCAAGTTGAAGGAAAACCCCAGAAGCAGCAACCAGTAGAAATCCACTTTGAAGTTCCTAGGACAACAGTTGCTGTACCATCCACATCAGTTGTTGTAACAACCACCACAGCTGTCCATGAGACAACCACCTATATACAGGTCACTAGTGACATATCGGAGCAACCAGAGGTGCCTGAAGTCATTGAAGGTGATGAAGTTAGAACAACTGTGGTAACTTACAGGAAAGGGGAAGAAATGCAGCCAATTTCACTGACTGTCAAGGTTCCAGAGAAACCTAAGCCAGAAGATTTTCTGTCTGGAGTATCTGAGAAAACTACTTCAGTTATAAAAGACATTCGTGTGGCAGCTCTTGAAGAAGTAGGGCCCATAGAAACACACAAAATGACAATAGAAATTGCAAGGGACACTCATCCAGAAGAGGTTGAATTTCATGTTACTTTACCAAAAGAGAAGATGACTGAAGTGACAAAGGAGATAACCATTGAAGAGGTTCGAAAACCAACACAGAGAATTGAGGTAGAAATTCAGGAGGCAACAATGCAACAGAAAGCAAAACAGACTGAAATATTCGTTCCTGCCCCTGAAGTAACATCTACACAGATTAATCTCAAGCAGCCTGAAGCCATGGTAGAGGTTTCAAGACCTGTTGATGAACAAATTGAGGAGGCCAAAGATGTAATAATTAAAGAGAAACAAAAGAAGGTTCCTGAAGAAGAAAAACCAAAAGATGTCCAAATGGAAATTCCATTCACAGAAGAAGTTAAGAGAGAGACCCAGATAATTACCACTGAAATCAGGAAAGAACTTGCTGAAAGACATGCTGAGGAAGTTTCTCTTGACATCAAAGATAAGCCTAAGGAGGTGATATTTGAGGTACAAGTAAAAGAAGAGAAACCTCTCCAGGAGGAAGTCACAGCTGAAGTAGAAGTTGAAGCTCCAGAACAACCCACTATTGTCACTGAGAGAGAGACAATAGAGGTTACCCAAATAGAGACTGAAACTCCTGCACCCCTTCAGCCAGAAGAGGTGATGGAAAGGGAGACAATTACTGTCAAGCCCAAACCAGAGGTTGAAACTAGGGCCCCTGAAACAGTGATAGAAGTTACAGAGAGGGAAACCATTGAAGTCATGAAGAAGCCTGAAGAAAAGAAGGTTGAAGTGCCAATTGAAAAGGTTCCAGAGGTGACAGAAGTTGCCAGAACTGAAGAGGTTACCAAAAAGACTTTCACACAGGAAAAAATATCAGAGGCACAGGAGACCTATAAAGAGGAATTTACCATTGATATCAAAGGAAAATCCCAAGAAGAGGTTCAACTACTTTTTCAGATTCAACCTTCTGAGAAGCAAGTTGCAGAAACTGAAGAAACACGAGAGACAGAGCATATCTCAGAGACAGAGACTGTTACAGAAGTCATCCATCTTCCAGAGATAGAAGACACTCAGCCGAAAGAAATTACACTGCAGGTTGAGGAGATGCCAGAAGAAGAGATAGAGTTTTCCATTGATATCCAGGAGAAGGAAATTACTATTGTAGAAGAAATTACCAAGACTGACACAACTGAAGTTACAGAGGATACCTTACACACCCTTCCAGAATCCACAGAAATTCGAGTTGAGGAAATTACTGTGCAAACAGAAGAGAAGCCAACTGAAGATGTGTCTTTCACATTAGAGATCGTACCAAAAGGGGCACCTGTCACCGAGGTAGTGAAGCAAATAGAACAAGTAACTGAGGTTGTCAAAGAAGTTGTTCATATTGCAGAAGAAGTTGCTCCAGAGAGAAAGGAAACAACCCTTCAGATTCAAGAAAGACCAGTTGAAGAGGTTAAGATAATGATTCAAATCGATACTGAGAAAGAAGTCCCGGAGGTTGAATTAACAAGACAGGTGGATCAGATCTCAGAGGTGAGAGAAGAAATCACTTTTGAACTCCCTGAATCAGTGGAAGTCCATAAAGAAGAAGTCACTCTGGATATTGAGAAGAAACCTGTTCAAGTTCAGTTGGAAGTTCCTGTACCAGAAGAACAAAAATATGCAGAGATGGTAGTGACTACTGAGGAGATTCAGACAGCACCTGAGGAAACTCATAAAGAGGAGATTACACTTGATTTGAAAGAAAAACCCCAGGAACTAGCTGAAGTTCAACTACAGATTACAACAAAACCAGGAAAAGAAAAACCACATGTCACTGAGACATTTGAGGTTGAAATCACACAAGTGAAGAAAGAGCTTGTTGAGGAATCAGTAGCAATATCCCCTGAGGAAATGCACAAAGAAGAAATCACTCTTGATTTGAAAGGCCGACCTCAAGAAATATCAGAAGTTCAGCTCCAGATTTCTACAAAACCAGAAGAGGAAATACAACAGGTCATTGAGAAATTTGAGGTTGAAATTACACAAGAGAAGAAAGAACTTGTTGAGGAATCAGTAGCAATATCCCCTGAGGAAACTCACAAAGAAGAAATCACTCTTGATTTGAAAGGCCGACCTCAAGAAATATCAGAAGTTCAGCTCCAGATTTCTACAAAACCAGAAGAGGAAATGCAACAGGTCATTGAGAAATTTGAGGTTGAAATTACACAAGAGAAGAAAGAACTTGTTGAGGAATCAGTAGCAATATCCCCTGAGGAAACTCACAAAGAAGAAATCACTCTTGATTTGAAAGGCCGACCTCAAGAAATATCAGAAGTTCAGCTCCAGATTTCTAGAAAACCAGAAGAGGAAATGCAACAGGTCATTGAGAAATTTGAGATTGAAATTACACAAAAGAAGAAAGAACTTGTTGAGGAATCAGTAACAATATCCCCTGAGGAAACTCACAAAGAAGAAATCACTCTTGATTTGAAAGGCCGACCTCAAGAAATATCAGAAGTTCAGCTCCAGATTTCTACAAAACCAGAAGAGGAAATACAACAGGTCATTGAGAAATTTGAGGTTGAAATTACACAAGAGAAGAAAGAACTTGTTGAGGAATCAGTAGCAATATCCCCTGAGGAAACTCACAAAGAAGAAATCACTCTTGATTTGAAAGGCCGACCTCAAGAAATATCAGAAGTTCAGCTCCAGATTTCTACAAAACCAGAAGAGGAAATACAACAGGTCATTGAGAAATTTGAGATTGAAATTACACAAAAGAAGAAAGAACTTGTTGAGGAATCAGTAGCAATATCCCCTGAGGAAACTCACAAAGAAGAAATCACTCTTGATTTGAAAGGCCGACCTCAAGAAATATCAGAAGTTCAGCTCCAGATTTCTGCAAAACCAGAAGAGGAAAAACAGGTCACTGAGCAATTAGAGGTTGAAATAATAGAAGAGAAGAAAGAGGTTGTAGAGGAAGTGATAGAAATATCTCCAGAGGAAACTCACAAAGCAGAGGTTACTCTTGATTTGAAAGGAAAACCAAAGGAACTTAAAGAAGTTCAATTTCAGATAACAAGACCAAAAGAACAGAAACCTGAAATTCCCAAACAGGTTGAACTTACAGCACTTACAACAGAGGAGATCTTTGATGGCTTTGAAACTGTTGAAGGTGCTCCTGAGTTTGTTTGGGGATTAACCTCTCTCAAAGTCATGGATGGAGAAGAGGCTAAGTTCCGTTGTGAGGTCACTGGATCACCCATGCCTGATATCTACTGGTTCCATGATGACAAACCTATTGCAGAAAACCAGGACTTTAGATTGACATATGACACAGAATCAGGTACTTGCACCCTGCTGATTGTGGAAGTTTTCCCTCAAGATGCAGGAGAGTACAGATGTGAAGCCACTAATCCACTTGGCAAGGCCATTACCAGAGCCACTCTGGAAGTGGAATGTGAGTATGATGTGTAGTTGTTGTTTTTTTTGATGACACATAGTAATTGTTTAAGATCTTTAAGCCATCATCTTTTTTTATAAAATGGGATATTTATCATCATCATTATTGGTTAAGCCATATTACAGGCATGTTGATACAGAATATGTGCTCTCTTCCTTTTCTGAGTGTATTAAAAGAACTTGGATTGTCCATAAGTAGAAAGATTTGAATTTGCATACAGAGAGTAATAACTGATCAGTGTCAAGGCTTGAAAAGATTATTTTAATGTAGATGTACAGTAGCAAAGAAAAGATTTTTACTACAGGAATTTATTCATTGATTATCAAAACTTTCAGGATCCAGAACACAAAATGGATATGTTATCCTACTAAAGTATGGTTTACATTTTGCTTCTAATTGACCCCATACACATGATAATTGAAAATGCTAAAAAAAAATCAAAATTCATTTACAGAATACATAATTGGAGAACCTCTTATCAATTTGTAATTGGATCAGACTTTGATCAGTTTATAGTTAGAGTTTTTGTTGTTGTTGTTGTTGTTGTAGGGTTTAACACCATTTTTCAGCACACGATAGGCTATACATGGCGGCCAGTATTAATGGTGGAGGAAGAACTCGGGAATATCCCAGAAAGAACCACCGGCCCATGAGAAGCTACTGGCAAGCTTTCTCTCATACCCACATTAGTCGAATCCAAGACTCGAACCCACGCAGACAGAGGTGATATGGCAGTGATCCGTAACGAAGAGCGCTTTAGACCACTCGGCCACTCGGGGCCCCGTTTATAGTTAGAGAGAAGCTCGGTCAGTTTACAGTTGGATCAAACCTAGAACAGTTTCTTGTTGGAGAGAACCTAGATCAGTTTGTAACTGGATCAAACCTAGATCATTTTGTAGTTGGATCAAACCTAGATCAGTTTGAAGTTGTAGAGAACCCAATTCAGTTTGTAACTTGACTGAACCTAGATCAGTTAGCAGTTGGAAAGAACATTGATCAGTTTGTTGTTTTAGATATCCTAGATCAATTTATGGTTGGAGAGAACCTAGATCATTTTGTAGTTGTAGAGAACCTAGATCAGTTTGTAATTGGATGAACCTGTATCAGTTTATAGTTGGATTAAACCTTGATCGTTTTGTAGTTGTAGAGAACCTAATTCAGTTTGTAACTGGATTGAACCTAGATCAGTTGGTAGTTGGAGAGAACATCGATCACTTTGTAGTTTTAGATATCCTGGATCAGTTTGTGGTTGGAGAGAACCTAGATCAGTTTGTAGTAGGAGAGAACCTACAGTAAATTAGTTTGTAATTTAATTGAACCTATATCATTTTTTATTTGGAGAGATCCTAGATCAGTTTTTAGTTGGATTGAGCTTAGATCGTTTGTAGTTTTAGAGATCCAAAATCAGTTTGTAGTTGGAGAAAATCCAGATGATTTTATAGTTGGAGGGAAACTAGATAAGTTTGTAATTGGATTGGACCTAGATCAATTTGTAGTAGACCAGTTTGTAGTTGGATTGAACCTAGATCAGTTTGTAGTTGGATTGAACCAGGATAAGTTGTAGTTGGATCAAACCTAGATCAGTTTGTAGTTGGAAAGATCCTAGTTCTGTTTGTATAGTGGAGAGATCTTAGATCTGTGTATAGTTGGAGAGAGCTTTGATCAGTGTTTTTGTTGGAGAAAACCTAGATTAGTTTGTAGTTGGATCAAACCTAGATCAGTTTTTTAGTTGGAGAAAACCTAAATTAGTTTGTAGTCAAAGAGAATCTAGATAAGTTTCTAATTTCAAAATCCATTTACTGGATACATAATTGGAGAGAACCTCTTATCATTTTGTAATTGGATTGAAGCTAGAGCAGTTTGTAGTTGGAGAGAACCTAGATCAGTTTGTAGTTGGAGAGAACCTAGATCAGTTTGTAGTTGGAGAAAACCTAGATCAGTTTGTAGTTGGAGAGAACCTAGATCAGTTTTAGTTGGAGAGAACCTAGAGCAGTTTGTAGTTGGAGAGAACCGAGATCAGTTTTAGTTGGAGAAATCAGTTTGTAATTGGAGAGATGTTAGATCAGTTTGTAATTGGATTGAACCTAGATCAATTAGTTGGAGAGAATCTAGATTAATTTGTGGTTGGAGAGAACCTAGATCGATCTGTCGTTGGAGAGAATCTCAGATCAGTTTGTTCTTGGAGAGATCCTCGATCAGTTTGTATAAAGTCATGGTTTAAATTCATTAGGCCATTTTTATGAAGACCTTTATAGATAGGATTGCTAACATTTTTGGGAAAATTTTCTTTCTTAAAGTTGAATCCCAACCTTCCAGTCCTTAGAGATGTCAAAATTTTAGGAAACTTCTACCAGATACCTGTCAGTCCTAACGATTGGTTACCTGGGAAATTGTATTAAATGTGAACCTGAGCTGCTTTGTTGTAGGGTCACACATGCCAACCCCCAAGAGAGGTATAAGGATAATTATTACTAATGTTAGTGGCAAAAAGCATAATTTGAGCATTAAAAAAACATTCTGTATATTGCTTGCCAGAATTACCGAAAACTGTATGAAAAATGTACATTTACTTTTGCTACTTATCTGGATCTGCAATTAAAATTCTTATCACATGAAATGTTACTTTGAATGGAAAATAAGGAAATTAGAAGGAGGTCTAATGATGAATAAATGAGCAGCAGCCAATAGTCCCACAATACGAACCTCAGACTGTAATTGTTATTATGTGTCTCCCTTCCTTCTGGTGTCTTTGATCATAACTTAGAAACATGTTGGGTTTTTTCCTTTTTCAATTTTTAACTGGTATGTAGTTGCCAGATTTATTAACCAGATTATTATCAATGGGCAGGTACCTATTTACCCGGATTATTATCAACAGGTACATACCTATTTACCAGGATTATTATCAACTGGCAGGTACCTATTTACCAGGATTATTATCAACAGGCAGGTACCTGTTTACCCAGATTGTTATCAACAGGCAGGTACCTATATACCCAGATTATTATCAATGGGCAGGTACATATTTAGCCAGATTATTATCATTGGGCAGGTACTTATTTACCCGGATTATTATCAGTGGGCAGGTACCTATTTACCTGGATTATTATCAGTGGGCAGGTACCTATTTACCCAGATTATTATCAGTGCACAGGTACCTATTTACCTGGTTTATTATCATTGGGCAGGTACCTATTTACCTGGTTTATTACCAGTGGGCAGGTACCTATTTATCCAGATTATTATTAATGGGCAGGTACCTATTTACCTGAATTATTATCAGTGGGCAGGTACTTATTTACCCGTATTATTATCAGTGGTTTGGTACCTATTTTCCCGGATTATTATCATTGGGTACGTACCTATTTTTCCGGATTATTATCAGTGGATAGGTACTCATTTCCCCAGGCTCCCGTTGACATTTTTACCATTCACTTTCCTTTTAGTGTTTTTGGGATACTGAATTTGCTGACCTACTTTTGATATAGCACATGTAAAAAGGACTTTCTGTAGAAATTCAAACTATAATCTTTAAAGTTCAAACCCTTCCTGATAGTTATATAGAATGTGTTTAATAGTTTTGTGCTTCATGATATCATTTCAGTTTTAAGGTCGAAGATTCACAAATGATTCTTATCATTGACTATTTAAATGTCCAGTTGCAAATAATTACTATACAGAAAACATGCCTTGTTGATTTAATTGGTTTTGTTTTTAGCTTCATTCATAAGACTGCACACTAAAGAAACTGTTTTGCAATATAAATCTTGTCCAGTAACCATCTTGGTAAAAATGATAACTATTTTAAGCAGTATTGACAGTTAAGTGGTGTATTAATACTCTCATGTCCATTAGACAGGTTCTTTGATTGGTCAGTGTAATATGTCTTAGTGATATATTAATACTCTCATGTCCATTAGACAGGTTCTTTGATTGGTCAGTATAATATGTCTTAGTGATATATTAATACTCTCATGTCCATTAGACAGGTTCTTTGATTGCTCAGTGTAATATGTCTTAGTGATGTATTAATACTCTCATGTCCATTAGACAGGTTCTTTGATTGGTCAGTGTAATATGTCTTAGTGATATATTAATACTCTCATGTCCATTAGACAGGTTCTTTGATTGCTCAGTGTAATATGTCTTAGTGATGTATTAATACACGTACTCTCTCATGTCCATTAGATAGGTTCTTTGATTGCTCAGTGTAATATGTCTTAGTGACTGGAGTTTCAATGTCTAAGTTTGTATCAAAATTTTGACATACAGAAACAAAAATATAATGCATTTCACTGTCTTGAAGTTTAATCAGCAACATTTGTATAACGAAGAAGCATTATGTTTTCACATGATGGTCATTATGATATTCAATACAGCAGTTCGAGATTGACCTGCAAAACAATACAAGCATTGCAAGACTTAAGAATAGAGATAATAACAGATCAGATGTAAAGTCAAATAATATTTTGTAAATATTTCCATTATTCATAAATTAAATGTTTGGCATGCAAAATAAACTACTGCTGATTATTGAAAACATAGTGTTTGTACCCTGGTATACTGTACTTGATCAGCTTGTAATGGTTACTGCAAAGGGTAGTATGCTAAACGCCTCACCTCCCAGAAAAGGAATCAATACCACATAAGTTTAGATATCTTTCTTTGATATTTTATATCAGTGTTTGCAGAAATATATACAAAAAGGGGTTTTATTAATGATTTACAATATATATATATATATATATATATATATATATATATTTATATCATTGGAAAATGCAGCAGTTGCAAAAGCAACCAAGAGCTTAAGATTTCAGCCAACATTTACCCGTTTACTCACATTTGTCAAGTGTTCACAAGTTAAATTCAACTCCTGTTGTAAATGTCAAAATGACAGAGTTTATATGGACAGCATTAAATTAATTCCCTGTTATAAATTTCACAACTACAAAGTTATATGAACAACATTAAATTCAACTCATGTTATAAATTTCACAACTACAAAAAAATATGGACAACATTAAATTCAACTCATGTTATAAATTTCACAACTACAAAGTTATATGAACAACATTAAATTCAACTCTTGTTATAAATTTCACAACTACAAAGTTATATGAACAACATTAAATTCAACTCATGTTATAAATTTCACAACTACAAAGTTATATGAACAACATTAAATTCGACTCATGTTATAAATTTCACAACTACAAAGTTATATGGACAACATTAAATTCAACTCTTGTTATAAATTTCACAACTACAAAGTTATATGGACAACATTAAATTCAACTCATGTTATAAATTTCACAACTACAAAGTTATATGGACAACATTAAATTCAACTCGTTATAAATTTCACAACTACAAAGTTATATGGACAACATTAAATTCAACTCTTGTTATAAATTTCACAACTAAAAAGTTATATGGACAACATTAAATTCAACTCTCGTTATAAATTTCACAAGCACAGTGTTTATGTTGACAGCTTACGAGTATGTACCTGACAGTGAGGAAGCATCCGAGTCCATGATGTCCTCTCTGGACACACAGTCTCCCCACAGAATGCCTGACTCTGACACTGAGGTTTCTGCCAGCAAACAGGTCCTTGAAGAGATGCAACAGCTACAGGATCGACTTACCTCAGTCTTCTCTGGCCTCAAGGTTAGTAAAGTGGTTATTCAGACAGAAGCAAAGTTTGAAAGTATAATTTGGTAATGGAAGGCATTGTTTACAAGATATTCAGTTGAATAATATCCAGACATTTTCATGAAATTAAAAGTATTATTTATGGTTGACAGGGCTTATGCAAGATCAGACATATCAAAATGTCTGTGAAAGATTCTTTACTGGCATCCAAGTAATGCCTGCCTCAGATTTGTGCTGACATTATTTTGAATAGACCCAAAACTAATGCTTGCCTCAAATTTATGGTGACATTATTTTGAATAGACCCAAAACTAATGCTTGCCTCAAATTTGTGCTGACATTATTTTGAATAGACCCAAAACTAATGCTTGCCTCAAATTTGTGTTGACATTATTTTGAATAGACCCAAAACTAATGCTTGCCTCAAATTTATGCTTTCATTACTTTGAATGGTTCCCAAAGTAAGCTGTAGAAGATATTGTTTTTGTTTTTAATGTATATAGGTATTTTTTCATAGCTGAATCAATTATGGAATGTAAATGAATGTAATGGCTAGACTTAAAAGGCAAAATTTTTAAGGTAATATATGTCCATTATTAAAGAGGGCATTTAAAAATTCAGACTTTCAAGTAACAGTCAAATATTTTGTATGTTGGCAGTTCATTGTTTTTAAAAAAAAATTTTATAAACCTTATGCAGACACAGGTCTGCTTCACTAAACAGCAGTATACTTGCAGTCCTGTACACACCAGCAGTATACTTGCAGTCCTGTACACACCAGCAGTATACTTGCAGTCCTGTACACACCAGGATTCCATTTATTAAAAAGAACCTAAAGTTCGACAATCACTTTTCCAATATAATAGACCTACCTTAAAATTAACAGGCCCTTAGCCCTATGAAATATATCCATTATTCATTCATTTTAAGCAGATAACCTCTGTATGTGTAGCAGAATTGTTTTTCATTTTTATAAATGGTTATGACTGTCCTGTTTATATCTTTCGACCTTCAAAGGTTATTTAGAAATGAAAAGATAATAAAGCATTTCACTGACTTGAAGTTACAGCAACATTTGTAACAGGAATACCCATTTTAATTTGACATGATGGTCAGCATAATACATGATACATATTCTGGGATTGGCCATCATACAAAAACACAAGCATTACAGATCATAACAATTGCAGTGTTTGCAGATTTGATATAAAGTCCAATAATATTGGAGAAACATTTTTATATTTGGTGATTAAAATGTTTACATATACAAAACATAATGGTTATTCCCTGGTCTGTTTTATGTTTAGCAGGATGTAATAGTAAATACAAAGTATTGTATTGTATACTAAGCAGCTATTCTCAAAGAAATTGAAGCATTGCCAAGCTTGATTTTACATTCATGAAATTGTGCATCTGATTTTGTTAAAACAAACAGATGGTTGGATTACTGATTTGTAGTCATTAGAAAATGCAGCACTTACAAAAAGAAGCAAGAGCTTAAAATTTCAAATTAAATTTTCCACAATTACTCAGCATTATGTGAGCTTGCAAATTTTTAATTCAAGCCCTTATACAGCTCACTTCTACAACAATTTATGTTACAGGAGGAAATGGAGGAAGAGATCCAGCGACAGGAAGAGAGGAGGCGTGAGATCTCATCTCACGTACATCCACAACCTGAGGTTGAGGAAGAAGAGGAGGCAGCAGAGATCATTGTAGAGGTACCACAGGAAGTCACTCAAGCCGAAGCTGAACAGGCAAGTAAAATGGCACTAAATCTGCACAAATTAGTTATGTCTTGTTACAGTGTTACATGGTCTAATGCAGTATCAGTATTATAAATTTATTTTAGTTGCAGTTATATAAAACCCGCAATTCTTGTGTTCCTGTGTCTTCTTTGGTGCCAGTTCCCAGTTCAGTGAGATTATTCCCTCATCCAGTTAGTAGAGGTCTAAAATGAAAAACAATGTCTTAGTCTGTTTTCAACGATCAGAATAATGTCCTATCTGAAGGTTTCATGCATCTCTTGTTTATGCTTGAGTAGACCTGTTTTAAATTGAAAGGATATTGATTGTTAGAGTCTAGTTTTCCTAGCAGAGATTTGCCAATAAGATGAACATTGACTGACCAGTCTTATAAGATTGCTTGTTAGTATGTCAGCTGACAGCATGCATGTATATGTCACAAGTCACCAGACTGGTTACAATGTGATGTGTCAGATGATAGTAATTGTCAGTCACCAGGCACTGAGCACTGATCATTAGGCACCAGATAAATAATTCAACTATTGTCAATATTTTGATTTTGTACTGACTTTGCAGCTTTGGGTGTTAAATCATGTTCTTCTTTATAAATGCCTGTTGTTCAGCAGTATGACAGCCCTGCACTTTTTCTTCTGTGAGTATAATAGTAGATGAACAAATATTCAAGGAATCAAGGATAATGCTGCTTTATGTACCCAATAAGTTTGTAATTGTATATTTTTGATATATAAATTATTTTTGAAAATGTATAATTATGGTTCATAATGTACACTTTTTAAACAGTTATGAGTGTTTATCATATTGCTATGTGACTAGTTATTTTGTCCATTCATAAACAGGCTGAGACCACAGTGTCCAGTGAAGTTCAAGAGTTTCAGGCTGTAGCTGTTGAAGAGGAGGCTGAGGAACTAGAGATAACTGATGTACAACCTACTGAAGAGGAGGTAGTATCACCTTCTAAGGAGCTTGAATTTGAGCAACCAGAATTTCAACAACCAGAAGAATCCAAAATTGATATTGTTCAGGAGTCCATTCAACAAGCTGAAGTCTCTGAGGTCATCCCTGACAAGGAAGAGAAAGCTACACCTTCAGAGGAACAGCCAGCATTGAGGCAACCAGAAGCTGGAATTGAGGAGTTCAAGACAGAGGAAGTTGCTGAAGTGATTGTACATCCTGAAGTAACAGCTGTTGCAGCAGCTGTTCTTGATTTAGCTAAAGCAGAAGATGTGTCAAAGGAATATGTAGAGACAGAGACTCAGTTTCCTTCAGAGTACAAAACTGATACAGTCATTGAGAAAGTTGAACAGCAAGACACCTATGATGTCACACTTCAAGAGGAGGAGGTTATTGCTCCATATGAAGAAAAAATTGAATTGGAGAGACCTATACCTGAACAAGGCAAAGAATTCAAAACAGAATCTGTCATAGAAGCTATTGAGAAACCTGAAGTCACTGATGTTACAGTGGTGGAAGGTGATAGTGTCAAACCTGCAGAAATTATTGTAGATTTGACCAAACCCGAAACAAGACAGCCACAGGAATATAAGACAGAAGTTGAGGAAGAGAAAGAAGAGCAACCAGAAGTTTCTGAATTTACTGTAGGAGAAGATGTGGTTAGACCAGAGGAAATTCCTGTTAGACTGACCAAACCCAGAGCAAAATCGCCAGAGAAGTACACAGTTGATTTTGTTGCTGAGAAAGAAGAGAAACCAGAGGTCACTCATGTCTCTGACGTCAAGACTGATGAGGCAAACCTAGAAGAGGTGGCATTCGAAGTCACTAAACCAGAAACCAAACTACCAGAAGAATACAAAACAGAGATCACAGAAGAAAAGTTTGAACATACAGATGTATCTGAAGTAGCAGAATTTGAAACTGAGGCAACAAAACCAGAGGAGATTGTTATTGATTTGGCCAAGTCAGAATCACAACCTACTGAAAAATACAGAACTGAGACAATTCCTGAGATTGTTGAAGAGACCACTGTCACAGATGTGACAGAAATCGAGGAAGACACAACAAAACAGAAGGAGGTTACTCTTGATTTAAGAACATCTAATGTTGTTCATCCTGAGGAGTCAGAAGTTCCAGTGTCTGAAGAATATGTTGAAGAAACAGAAGTTCTGTTTGTGTCTTCTGCAGAAGAGGAAACCACACATCAGGCTGAGGTAGAAATTGAGCTTAAGAAACCAGTGGCCCAGCAACCTGAAGAATACAAAACTGAGATTGAGATAGAAACAAAGGAAAAACCAGATGTTACTGAAGTATCTGTTGTCCCAGCAGACAAGGCCAAGACAGAAGAGGTATCTGTTCAGACTGCTATGTCAGAGATCAAATTACCAGAAGAATACCAATCAGAAACATCAGAAGATAAGGTTGACCAGGCAGAGGTAGCTGTAGTAGCTGAATTTGAAACTGAGGTAACCAAGCCAGAGGTTACTGCCATTGATTTGACGAAGCCAGAGACACAACCAACTGAAGAATACAGGAGTGAGACAGTTCTTGAATCCATTGAAGAGACTACTGTTACAGATGTCACAGAAATTGAGGAAGACACCATGAAACAGCAGGAGGTTGCTATTGATCTTATAGTCTCTGAGGTTGAACATCCTGAAAAATCTAAAGCCCCATTGTTAGAAGAAACTGTTGAAAAAGCAGAAGTTACATTAGTGACTCCTGCAGAAGAGGAAACAACCCAGTCTGCAGAGGTTACAATCAAGCTTAAGAAACCAGAGACTAAACAACCACAAGAATACAAATCTGAGGTTGAGGTAGAAGCAAAAGAAAGCCCAGAAGTTACTGAGGTATCCGCAGTCATTACTGATGTGGCCAAACCAGAAGATGTGTCCGTTCAAGTTGTTAAGCCAGCGACTATGCTACCAGAGGAATACAAAACAGAAATATCAGAAGAAAAATTTGATTATGAAGAGGTAGCTGAAGTCTCTGAAGTTGAAACTGAGGTAACCAAGCCAGAGGAAACTGCCATTGATTTGACAAAGCCTGAGACGCAACCAACTGAAGAATACAGGAGTGAGACTGTTCCTGAAATTGTGGAGGAGACCACCATTACAGAAGTTACAAAAGACGAGGAGGACATCACCAAACCACAAGAGGTTGCACATGATCTCAAAGTCCTTGTGGTGCATCATCCTGAAGAATTTAAAGCCCCTGTTGAAGAAGAAATGGTTCCAGAAACAGAAGTTACAGCTGTTACTGTAGCAATAGAAGAAACCACCCAGCTAAGTGAGGTTGAAACAGAACTGAAGAAACCAGAAGCTAGACAAACAGAAGAATTCAAAATTGAGGTGAAGGAAGAAATTGAGGAGAAATCAGAAGTGACTGAAGTCTTAGGTACTCCAGTGTACATGACTGAGGTTATAGATGTTTTGGAAGAAGTTGTAAAGCAAGAAACTGAACAACCACAGCAATATAAAGTTGGTGTAATGGAGGAGCAGGTAAAACAACCAGGTGTGGTTGAGATTGTTCTAGGAACACCTGAACAGCTGGAGGTAACAGAGTCTCAAGTGGAGTTGGCAAAGGCCAAACCAGTGGAAATTCTTGAACTTGAGATTGAGGAGGAAGAGAAACCACAAGAAAAAATTACAGTAGAAGTGTCTGAAGAAACAGTACCTAAAGAAACCTATAAGGCAGAAATTGACATTGCTTCAAAAGAAAGTGAACAAGCTGTGTCATTGGCAGGATTTGAAATAACTCAAAAAGAAGAGGTAACCATTGAGGTCAAAGCACAGCCTCAAGTAACTAAAACATTCACTGAGACTGTTTCCACAGAGGTGGAAGCAAAACCAAGTGACAGTAAGATATCCATGATTGGAGTTGAACTAAGCCCAAAAGTTGAGGTCATTGTTGAGGCTGGAGGACCTGAGGTAATTAAGACCTTCAAAGAAACTGTTACCACAGAGATTGAGGATCGACCAAAGGACAGGAAAGTATCAATGACTGGGGTTGAAATTATCCCTAAACAAGAAATTACTCTTGAGCTTGAAGCACCTGGTCCTGAGGTCATAAAAATTTTCAAAGAAACAGTTACAACAGAAGTGAGACCAAAAGATCAACAAGTTTCCATGACTATGACCAAAGTTACTCCAAAGGAGGACATCACACTTGAAATTGAGGCTCCAGGGCCAAAGGTTACTTTCAAGGAGACCATTACCATTGCTGAGGAAGAGGAAACCACAGTCAAGGAGGTAACAACTCTTGAGAGACAGGCACCAGTCTTCATTAAACAGCTACAAGAGGTGACTGTAATAGAAGGACAAACTCTTGAAATGGAGGTGATTGTAACAGGATATCCCATCCCCACTGTTAACTGGTTTATTGATGATGAAGAGTTGTTGCCATCACCAGACATTGAAATCATCTTTCAGGAAGGTCGCAGCATCCTGACCATCAGAGAGGTATTCTTGGAAGATGAAGGGGAGTACTATGTCGAGGCAGTAAATGATGTTGGCTTTGCTGTTACATCAGCTTACATCACTGTGCTACGTAAGTAGTGATTCACTGGTTCTGTGTCATTGTTTTGGTAAAGTACTAGATATTGGCAATTTATTAACTTTTTAAGTATTATTCAAATTATATATAATATTTTGTCATGTACAAGATACTGATGAAATGTGTAAATTAGTAAGATTTTCTAACATCTGACCTTTATTCTCATAGCCATGTGCAGATTGTTCTTGCAGATGCATCTGCCATGTAGCAGGACATTTTGGATGAATTAGTTTTCTTGGTAGATAGCCATCTAAAAGTGTACTACATAATTTACAAGTAGCCTAATGATTTTTGCATGAGCTTAACCCAGTTTCTATAGGCAATTATTTTTTTGGCATTATGTCGTTTATGGCCTAATTATGGTTAAAATTGTTGGTGGGTTCAAAGATTCAGTCCTTCATGATAGATTAACACCTGTTATGGATATCAGCTTAACATGTTGTTGTAAGATTTTCACTATCTTTTACCTTTTTCAGTGAAAACTTTAACTAGTTTTGGTACTTTCTTTATACAACTTGGTAGTATTTTCTGTCATAAGTAAATTTCTAATATGATCTTTACTTTGAATTTTACTTGATTCCAGCATCAAGTGTCCCATCCTCAGATGTGCAGCCTGAGGAAGAGGAGATCTCCATCCCTGAAAAGGAAGAAACCAGGGTCAAGGAGGTCATAACTGTAGCACCACACAAGACAACAGAAGTAACCTTGGAGGTTACAGCCAAAGACACTGAAATTATCAAGGAAGAAATAACCTTGGAGAAAAAGCGACCTAGTGTTGAAGTTGAAGTCAGCATGCCAACTGAAGTTACTGAGACCTTCCGTGAAACAATTGAAGTGGAAAAAAGACCAGAACTTGTTGAGAGCAGCATAGAACTGATTGACAGACACAAACCTGAGGTGGAAGAAATCGAAATTGAGATCAAGCCACAAAAGACAGAGACTCTTGTGACATACAGAGAGACTTTTGATGTGACAGAAGAACATGTTGAGGACAACGAGGTCAAAGCTCCTCAGGTGGAGATAGTCATCTCAGAGAGGGAGCAACTCACCATAACTGAACTTCCAGAAGAAAAAGAAGAGATGATTGAGTCTGCACCTCAAGTTGTTGAAATTATTGAAGAAGAGAAACCCACTTTCAGGGTTGAGACAGAAGTTCTCAGAACAGAAATGGAGACAAAGGTGGAAGAAATTATTGAGAAAATCACTACAGAAGAGACTGAAGAGAAGGAGGAAATTGAAAAAGAAAGACCAGAAGCTGAGGTAATTGAAATTACAAGAGAAAGGATAGAAGTTGTGCAGAAAAAAACATCTGAGGTAATGCCATTCTTGGAGGAGAAGATCAAAGTAGAAAAACCTGATGTGGTTGAAGAAGTTGAAGCAGAGAAACCAAAGGATGAAATAATTGAAGTGATCAGAGAGACAGTAGAAAAGGAAGAAGGAAAACCATTCTTAGTGAAAGTGTTTGAAGGAGTTGAGGGTGAAATAACTTCGGAAGTTGAATTTGAAATCACAGAAGAGCAGACTGTAACAGAGATCACTGATTCTACAAAAGAGACTATCACTGTCATGGAGGCAGCAGAAGCTGAGGTGAAAGAGGAAATTGAGATAGCTGAAATTCCAAGTAAGGAGGAGATCACTGAAGTTCCAACTGAGAAACCACAAGTTGAAGACACCACTAAAGAAAAAGAAATAGTCCAAGTTGACTTTAGAAAGCCAAGTAAAGTCTTTGAAGTTGAACATCTTGTAGAGGTAATAGAAACCAAAGATGTTGATGAGGTTGAAATAGAAAAACCCAAAGATGAAACTGTTGAAGTAATGAGAGAAATACTTGAAAAGGAAGCAGAAAAACCAACTGTAGTGAAAGAGGTTGATGAAATCAAGGTTGAGATTCCAACAGAAGTTGAGATTGAAGTTACTGAAGAGAAGCCTCTGACAGAGATCACACAGGTTTCAGAAGAGAGTGTCACTGTTGTAGAGCAAATGCTTTCTGAGGTGATGGAAGAAAAAGAGATGATTGAAACTCCAAGTAAGGAGGTGATTACTGAAGTTGAGGTTCAGGCACCTCAATTTGATGTCACTAAATTGGAGAAAGAAACAATCCAAATTGAAACAAAAAAACCAAGTAAAGTCTCTGAAGTTGAACATGTTGAAGAGGCAAGAGAAACTAAAGAAGTTGAAGAGATTGAAACTGAAAAACCAAAAGATGAAACCATAGAAGTGATTAGAGAGTTAATAGAAAAGGAAGAGATGAAACCATCTGCAGTGAAAGAAGTTGAAGGAATCGAGGGTGATGTGTCATCTGAAGTTGAGATTGAAATTCCCAAAGAACAGACTGTAGAAGGGATCACAGAGGATAAAACAGAGACTGTAATTGTCATTGAGGAAAAAGCTTCTGAAGTGAAGGAAGAGACTGAGATGATCACAACTTCAACAGAAGAGATTATTGAAGTTGAGATGGAGAAACCAAAAGTTGACAGTACCATGGAAGTGAAGCAAATAATCCAAATTGAACAAGGAAAACCAAGTGTTGTCTCAGAAGTTGAACAATTCCTGGATATCACTGAAACTAAAGATGTTAAAGAAGTTGAAACTGAGAAGCCCACTGAGGAGAAAACTGAGGAAATAAGAGAAACTATCATACTCCAAGTGGGAAAACCTTCAGAAGTTAAGGAAGAAGTTGGTGAGATGGATGTGAAAGAAATCAAAGATGAACTTGCTGAAGTAGAAGTGACAGCACCAGTAGAGGAGTTAATAGAGGAAATAAAGGAGACAATCACTATTGAAGGCCAGAAACCATCTGAGGTGGAAACAAAGACTGAGGAGATTGAGATTACCCTGACCAAAGAAATTTCTTCTGCAGATATTGAGAAATATGCTGAAACTTTTACGAAAGAAATCCTTGAGAAGGCTGCAATAGAGACAGAGAAACCATCAGAGACTTGTGTCATTGAAGTAGATGGTAGACCTGAAGAGATTGTGCAAGTGAAATATGACATTGTTGCAGATAAAACAGAGGAAGAGATTACTAGGAAGCCAACCGTAGAAGCACTAGTTGAGGAAGAAAAGCCTGTTCATGTAGAGATTGAAGAAGAAAAACCTGAAGAAGTTCCAGTTTCAGAGCTAAAAGAAGAAATAATTGAAAAGTATGTTGAGGAAATTCTTGAAGAAGGGCTTGAAAATATAGGAATCGAAGGAGAAAAACTCTCAGAAATAATTGCAGACGAATTAGAGATAAGCCCAGAAATTCCAGCTGAACTTAAGCCTGAAGAAGAGGTTGCAAAACCAGAAGAGACATGTATAACAGTGGTAACTGAGAAAGTTCTAATCATCATAGGAAAGCCTTCTGAAATTGCTGAGCTTGAGACTAAACCTGATGAAACTCCAGTTGAAATTCCAGAGGAGGTAGAGGGAGAGAAGATAAAAGAGGTTCCAACAGAAGAAGTCACTGAAGTAATAACTGTTGAGGAGGTAGTCTCACAGGAGGCTCCTGAAGCTCCAATTGAGGTTGAAACCATCACAGTGGATGTGAAAAAACCTGAGAAAACTGAGGTCTCTTTTAGGAAACAAGATGAGGAAAAATTATCTGTTGATATAGAGATATCAGAGAAACAGAGGACTGAAATCTCCACCATGCTCATCCAAAAAGATACAAAGGAGACAGTTGTCCTTGATGTTCATCTTGAGAAGAAGCCAAAGGAAGAAGTTACTCTGGAAATAACTGCTGAGGAAACTGTATCTGAGCAACTTGAAACAACTGCAACTTTTGAATTTATTGAGGAAGGCCCAGCAAAACCAGGCAAGTTCAAGGCTGATATGTACTATCACATGACTTGTATACATAGTGATTTCATGGTTTGATTAGTTGCTTTTCATGTGAATGGAGTCGGTGTTAAGTAAATTGAATATTATTTTTACCTTTTTCATTGTGTAAGTTTAGATTTGTCTTTTGTTTCTTTTGCTCATTGAAAGCAGAAGCCTGAACATAATTTGAATTGAATGATAATGTTATATTCATAGTTCTCTAGTCATTCACTGCCATCTTTCAGGGATTTAACAAAACCAGTTTAATATGATAAGGAAAAGCTGCTACACCACTTCTGAATTTTTAAAAACATTTAACAGACCATTATTTTGAAAATTCCAATAATAATAATAATAATAATAATAATAATAATCATAACAGACTATCAAAGGTATCTTTATATTTAATAACAATCAAAGATATTTTTATATTTCAGATTTTTGTTTGTTTCATGAAGTTACTTATTTTACTTGTCTTTCATTGTTGACCAAAGTGCTGCATCACTTTTGACATTTAACTATTTTGTATGAAAAAGAGCTTTTCAATAAATTTTGCATAGAGGTTTGTTTTCACCTGACTTGCTATACTTTTTGAATCCTTATAATGATATGTAAAAATTGTTTTCTTAATCAGAAGAAGTCCCGGAAGAAGCACTTTTACCCACCAAACCAGAGGAAAAAGTCCTAGAAGAAGCAATCTTACCCACTAAACCAGAGGAAGAAGGGCCATTGGAAGCTCCCCGTTTCATACAGACCCTCCAGCGACACATTGATGTCTTCGAAGGATCGACAGTTACACTGGAGTGTGTGGTGTCTGGCATGCCCAGACCTGAAATAACATGGTATTTGGTGAGTTTCAATTCTTCTTATTTATTTGCAAAAATTAAATACTTCCAAGTTGTAATTTACCTTGATTTAGTTAATAGTGAGACATAGGTATCTCTTCTATGGCAGCCTGCCAATTTGTGTCAACAATTGCTGCCTTGTCTGCATAAAGATGAAGGAAGACTTGTAAATTATGAACACTTTTGATTGAGATGTGATTAATTTCTAAATCACAGTAAGATGTAAAGCAGTAAATAATGAGTAGAGAATGTGGATAGGTTTTGCTGTTCTTATAATGTATCAATTAACAGTTAACAATGAGTAGAGACTGTGGATAGGTTTTACTGTTCTTATAATGTATCAATTAACAGTTAACAATGAGTAGAGACTGTGGATAGGTTTTACTATTCTTATAATACATCAATTAACAGTTAACAGTGAGTCGAGACTGGATAGGTTTTACTATTCTTATAATACATCAATTAACAGTTAACAGTAAATAATGAGTAGAGACTGTGGATAGGTTTTGCTGTTCTTATAATGTATCAATTAACAGTTAACAGTGAGTAGAGACTGGATAGGTTTTACTATTCTTATAATATATCAATTAACAGTTAACAGTGAGTCGAGACTGGATAGGTTTTACTATTCTTATAATATATCAATTAACAGTTAACAGTAAATAATGAGTAGAGACTGTGGATAGGTTTTGCTGTTCTTATAATATATCAATTAAAATTATCATATAATGTATCATTTGACAAGTAGTTTATGTAAAGAAATGAAATAAATCTACTGATAACATTTACCATATTTAGCAGCTTAGAGCTGGCATGCAGCTTTAGAGCATATTAGATATAGATCTGTTATCACATAATGCATTTTGGGGTAGGGGTCAGAATCTTTGTGTACTGCTACCACCCAACTAGGACTGTGTTATAGATCTGTAATTGCATAATGCACCAACACGGCAGAATCTCTGTGGAGAACTAATACCCACCTGGGACTGTTATAGATCAGTTATCACATAATGCACCAACATGGCAGAATCAGTGGAGAAATAATACCCGACTGGGACTTTGTTATAGATCTGTTATCACATAATGTACCAACATGGCAGAATCTCTGTGGAGAACTAATACCCACCTGGGACTGTGTTATAGATTTGTTATCACATAATGCACCAACACGGCAGAATCTCTGTGGAGAACTAATCCCCAATTTGGACTGTATTATAGATCTGTTATCACATAATGCAGATTCTCTGTGGAGAACTAATATGCAACTGGGACTGTGTTATGCATCTGTAATCACTTAATGCACCAACATGGCAGAATCTCTGTGGAGAACTTATACCCAACTGGGACTGTGTTATAGATCTGTTGTCACATAATGCACCAACATGGCAGAATGTGTGTGGAGAACTAATACCCAACTGGGACCATTCTAGATACAGATCTGTTATCATGTAATGCACTGGAAAGTGAGAATGTCTGTGTAACACCCAACTTGGAATGTGTTTGATCTAGGTCTGTTGTCACATGACGAACGAGAAGGTTAGGCTGTTTCCATAGTGTCAGCACCAAATTGAAAACAATTTAGACTAGATCTGTTATAATGCACTGCAAGGTCAGAATATATACTGTTAGTTCCAGATTATAGTATATTGTGGAGTGCATACCTTGTCTTTATACTGATGCTAAGAAAAAAGTATATATAGGTTTACACTGTTTGCTGTTAGGGATATAAAAACAAACACTGAAATGATCTATGTTTTACTTGCAGGATGATCAGCCAATATCACCAGATGACCACTTTGTAACTGAATACTACAGGAACACGTGTACCCTGACAATTAAGAACATAGCCATCTATGATGAAGCCTTCTACAAGTGTGAGGCCAGAAATGAGAAGGGCGTGGCTACCACTGTTGTCGAGCTTTTCGTAGAAAGTAAGCATCAACACCTGATGGCATGGCAACAAACCGGACACCAGTTCCATCATGCATTGCAGACTCAGAAACTTAGTGTTAACCCAAAGAATGTTATGGAAAAGGCAGGTTTAATGAGATTTAAAACACTCAGTGAAGTGTATAGAAAATTATTGGTATGAAAGTCTGACAATAGTTCTGAATCATATAATCCATGAATTATATAACAAAAAACTGATTGTGAAATTTGGAATGTTTGTTCAGGGGAGAGAAATTTGTAGTGTTTGATCAGGGGAGATAATTTAGCTTTGATTTGATCTTCAAATCTAAATTTTCTAATTTCATTTCTTCAGCAGAATTATGTAGAATAGATGGTAAACTTGTTTTGAAGTATTTCGTTGTCTTTTAATCAAGAATTTATCATTTTCTGGTGAAAATGCATCAGAATAGCAGGAATACAAAATGAAATTGATTTTACTGCCAACCCAGAACATTCAAGGATAACTGTATGTTAGTCCATTGCATTTATCATTTTTGTTTTTCTGCAAGTGTACCTTTATCCATAATTCCACCAATAAGCTTGGGATTCTTCTCCATATTTCAGCACCCCTTTAGAGTTTTCTCCATCAAAAATTAGTGTGCTCATCTTTTACCCTTTTTTTGACACCTATTCCAAGTTTTTGCCATCAGGAATTTGCTGTGATTAAATCCTGACCCCCATCTTGTTGGTGGCATAAAGTTAGATGTCATTTAGAGCCATTCATTGCATCTGATGTAACTGAATTTTTCATCCATTTATGTTTGTGGGAATATTTATCACACAGGTTTTTTAAAAGGTTTTGTAAGTAACTTTGTTTCATTCTTTGGCAAATCTACTGTACATCTATGAAATTAAAGATAACTGTATAGGGATATCATTGTCAATTAAACCACATATATATGGTGATATCAATATCATTTAAATTACAGATAACTGTATCATGATATCTGTACATAGATGATGTTCTAAAACATGAAATAAACTGCACAGAAAACATAAAAATGATATAGTAAGGTAATTGGTTAAATAGAATGGAAACAATTTTAAAAGCATCATACACTCACAAAAAGGGTGAAAAATTCAGAAATAAGTAGTTACTAGTAGTTTGTTCTTTTACATAATCACACTCAGATATAGTCTTTAATGATAAGTCACTTTGACCTTTCAAAAATCTTCCATGATTCATTAATGCCTGATTTGCAAAACAGAACATTTTGAGTTGGTCAGGTCTTACAGAATCTTGAGAGTAAAGTTCAAGGTGACTCAGTATTTCATTTGATCACAGACTGAGTCAAGTTTATTGGCTCATGAGGAATAACCTGTTTGTTTTTTCACCTAGCTTCACTCGTAGTTTATAGTTTCATTGCTTCAGTTTCATGGCCTCATTTATAAACCTTAATTTTGCTGACACTTCATTTTCATCCCATAATTTATGTCAGGATGAGATTCTTCATCCTGTACATATGGGAACATGCCATTGGCAAGTAAAAGGCATATTGGGGCAAATGTTGGAAAAAGGTTTTTATAGATAAATGCCTTTTCCATTTTCCATATTAAAGCTCAGTTTGATGTCAGAAAGCTTATCTACAAGCAATTCTCATTGTCATCCACACGCCAGCTTTTGCACTTGATGTCTGCACAGTGTCCTGGGTCATGATCAAGTCATCTCGCTTAGAGCTCACATCATGCAACAGCATGAGGTCATGATCATGTCAACTCGCTTAGAGCTCACGTCATGCAACAGCATGAGGTCGTGATCAAGTCATATCGCTTAGAGCTCACATCATGCAACAGCATGTCATGATCATGTCATCTCGCTTACAGCTCACATCATGCAACAGCATGAGGTTGTGATCAAGTCATCTCACTTAGAGATTACATCATGCAACAGCATGAAGCAGTGCATCATTATGGCCAGCTTTTGTTTTTGATTTCATATTTTAAGAGACTAAACAGCAAAACAAAGTAGATGGAGCTTTGTTTCCAGCCTGATTTGAAACAGCTGAATAGAGGGCTGTTGTTTAAGCTTCTCCCACTGGCCAAGGTTATACATGGTTTTTTTAATTGACCTTCACAGATGCTGCCCCCGCCTCCAGAAGTGTGTATGTCGGCTTCTTTATGTGGAATTCTAATCCCACAAATTTTTCTGTATAACACCCAACTGGTATTAGGCTAGATTCGGATCAGGGTCTAGATTATGCACTCTAGATCAGGGTCTACACAATGCAATCTATATCAGGGTCTACACTATGCACTCTAGATCAGGGTCTACATTATGCACTCTAGATCATAGTCTACATTATGCACTCTAGATCAGGGTCTACACAATGCACTCTAGATCAGGGTCTACACAGTGCACTTTAGATCAGGGTCTGCATAATGCACTCTAGATCATAGTCTACATAATGCACTCTAGATCAGGGTATTCATAAAGCACTCTAGATCAGGGTCTACACAGTGCACTATAGATCAGGGTCTACATTATGCACTCTAGATCAGGGTCTACACAATGCACTCTAGAGCAGAGATTACACAATGCACTCTAGATCAGAGTCTACACAATGCACTCTAGATCAGGGTCTACATAATGTACTCTAGCTCATAGTCTACATATAGCACTCTAGATAGGGTCTACACAATGCACTCTAGATCAGGATCTACATTATGCACTCTAGATCAGGGTCTACACAATGCAGTCTAGATCAGAGTCTACACAATGTACTATAGATCAAGGTTTACACAATGCAGTCTAGATCAGGGTCTACACAATGCAGTCTAGATCAGAGTCTACATTATGCACTTTACCAATAAATTAAGACCCTAATCATACTGAACATTATTTTGTGGCAGATACAGCTATATTCTATTAAAAGTTATGAGATATCATCACACAAATAATCAAGTCATGAAGTTTTTATATTGAATGAAATTGAAGAAAAAAGACTATATTAGTCCAAGTTTACAAAGAGGTTTCCATTCAGATTTTGTTGGAATCAGTCCTATTTTTATTGTCAGGCTATGCCATTATGATCACTTACTTCAGATTCCAATTTTTTCATCAGATAAAATGTTATATAGGCAAACTGCTATATTTAGATCAATGGAAAACTTTTAATGTCTGTAATTAATGTGTGAAAGCATTCCTAAACACTTGTATCACAAAAGCAATGGAATATTCAGATATAGTGTGGGCAAGACATCCTGATTCATCTGAGAAAGTTGTTGAGAACTACAGAAGTCAAGGATTATACCTCAACTTGCCTTGCTACTGAAATTTTAGGATAATCAAGTGTGAATGAATGCTATCCAGTTAGAGACTTTTCGTGGTGGACTTGTGCATGTCATTTGGTGAGGAAGACATATATAGGAAGCCAATTTCAACCAAAAGCTCTTTCAGTCAATAAGGTTTCATTCTTAAAAAAGTATTTATGTATGGATTCTGATTTTCTAAAAGCTGACATCCCATTTAACATTGGTAAGGGTTGGCATTTTTGGTTTACATTATGGTTTTGACTGCAAAACAATTTTGGTCAATCCAAGATCAAGTTTAAATGAATCATAAAGTGATGTGTGATTTTGTAAAATGTAATGGTCATTACTGTTTAAAAAAAGGGCCCCGAGTGGTCTAAAGTGCTCACTGTTCTGGATCACTGCCATCTCACCTTTGTCTGCGTGGGTTCAAGTCCAAGGCTCAGCTAGCATGGGTATGTGGGAAAGCCTGCCAGTAGCTTCTCATGGGTTGGTGGTTCTTCCCTGGGTTTTCCAGGGTTCTTCCTCCACCAGTTATCCCTTTACCTCATAGAGCATTGTGACAAAGTGCAGCTCGCTGTACATAGAACACAGGTTACCTAGTCGACCGCATACGCATAGCTTGCCTGTGAACTATTAAGCAATGTAGTGTATGTTACGTTTAACAGCAATTTTAACCATTTTACATTTTTGGTACACATCTATTACATGTGGAACAATTTAAGAGTAAAGTCCGATTGTTACAGCTGTGTAATTATTTATCACGGAAGAATTTGTTATGTGCTTTAAAATCTGGAGAGAATTCGTTCACCGTCATATCAGTGAGGCCGTGTGACCAACCGTAGAGCTGCCATTTCTCATACTCGAAATTTACAAGTTTTTCATCTGTGTCTACATCACTAAGTCACCTAAATTTGATAATTTATAAAAACTAATTGCAGCCTATATCAATATCAGAGCCTTTACCTAGGTTATTGAATCTTTCATAGTTGTGATTCTAATCATGAAAACTTCGTAAGTACTGAATGAAATCCGCGACCGCCATTTTGGAGAGTGGAGATTACGACCCAGTTACTTTAAATAGCAGATATCGACCAGTACATAAACAGTGACCACGTGATCTGACGTAATTGTCATTCACAGAAATGAATGTAGTATCTAATAAGGGGTTTTCCCCGAAGGTGGCGCTACGAAAACCGGCTTAAAATGGCCGTTGTTTACAGCAGACGTAAAAAGGCGCTTCTATGGGACTTTTGTAGAAGCGTCAATAGTCGCTTCTATGCGACTTTTGTAAAGGCGTCCAAAGACGGTTGTATGAGGTAAAGGGTTATACTGGCCACCATTTATAGCCTATCTTGTGCTGAAAAATGGCGTTAAACCATAGAACAACAAGAAAAACTGTTTAAAAACTTAGTAGGATGAAACATGAAGCATTGAAACTTCCTTTTTGTTCAACATCTACTAATTTTTATTGTACTAGATTTGTTTGAGTAACTACCACATTTTATTGGACTATATTTGTTTGAATGTAGATTTAACTGAACAGAATTCATTATGACCAGGATAAATATAAATAAATGTAGCATTATTGACATTTTTTGCATATCTTTGAGACTAGACTACCTAGAATAAAATAGTATTTTTCATTTGTGGTTCTTGGACATAGTAGTAGACATGGTTTAGACATAGTATTAGACTTGGTTTAGACAGCATTTCATTAGCTGTTGGATAAGGATTTCCTTGGTAAGCATATGGAGAGCATTTGCAATATTAACTAATATGTAACATATATCTTCAGACTTGAAATAATACTTAATATAAAACATGTGTACCTTTTCAGACTTGATATAATATCCAGTATAAAATGTGTATATCTCTTCAGACTGTGCTAATACTTATTACATATACAGTCTGAGATTAGTATTCCAGCATCATATATTTAGTCAAGTGAGCCTGTGGTATGGCTGTATTCATCTTGCATTTATAACATATTTTCAGCTCATCAGAAACCACTGGATTAATTTTTAACCATATTTGGCAGGGATGATTCTGGTATAAAGGCCTTTCAGTTTTATAAAAAATGATAAATTATATATATGTAATGTGACCAAATTTGACAGACAGCACCTTGGCATGATGGCCTTTGAACTTGTACAGAGAAGTCAATCATCCATCAAATATGGTCACCACTGCCAAGAAAAAAAACAATCCTTGAAACAAACTATTCTCAGAAACTGCTGATTTGACAGAAAGCATTCCAGCAAGAAGGCCTTATAAATTTGTACAGTTGATGCTGATCCGCCATTAAATATAGCCACCATTAATAACAAAAGGAGACCTTTAAATAAGATCTTCTCAAACCAAACACTTCTAATCAGATTTAGAGATGTAGACAAAACATCTGGGCATTAAGGTCTTTCATAACTATATATGGTTACCTTTAAAAAAAAGCCTAGAACATCATTAAAAAAAACTTTTTCAGATTATGTTAGAATAATTTTACCAAATTTAATGAAAAGCATCCCAGTTTTAATTCTTTTTAAGTTTGTGCAAAAAATAATAAAAATCTGCCATCAGATTTGGCCACAGTTACTAGAAGAAAACCTTGAAATAATTAAAATCCATTTAACAACAATTGATCAGATTTCCCTCAAAACAACATGGCATTAGACATTTCATTTTTACGTAAATGGTGTTGATCTGCCATCCAATATGGCTGTTATTACTAAAAACAGAAAATAAGTTTAAATCTCAGAAAGTGTCATACTAACTTAGATTCCTTGGCCATGTTCTATGGTCGAGGTCTGACAGGTGAGTGATTTAAACTGACCTGGGCCTCGTGTTAGGAAAAGTCATCAAAGTCACGAGAAGATCATACAAGCCATCAGTGCTTCAGTAAATCTTTAAACCTCAAGCTTTACCAAGGATATTTTCTCAGGCCTGTGTGCTTAATGGTTTGCAATCATTTGTTCAAATTTATACTTGAAAATATTTAGACAGACATAATAGTTGGGTTCTTGGTATTCATGGAAAAGCTTAATTTGTTGCAAACTTTTCGCACAAGAAAATAATTTTGTTCCATAAATGAATTTGTTATGAGTTAAGTTTAATACCAGTTCATATTCAATAATTCATACTCTAGTAGAAGTTTTAGATTTATTCAGAGGTACAGAACGAGTTAATGTTGTAGCATTGTATTTATTATGAGTAAGAAAAGAATCTAAATTTTGTATGACATTTCACGATTTACTAAAATAACTATTGTCCCTTAACATGTATTTAACAAAACTAGTTTAGTTCATGGAATCTGTGTTCAACCAGTACTTGAGTTGCTTCATACAGACACATCAAGCATAGATCTAATTGTCTCTTAAAAGCCACATTTGACTTTTCATAGAAAAGTCATTGCAAATATATACACATGGGAGAGGATTAAATGTCAGTTCAAATGTATATGCATGTGAAACAGGATTAAATAGCAATACAAATGAATATAAATGTAGGATAGGTTTAAATGGCAGTACAGATCAATGCACATGTGAAACTGGTTTGAATGTCAGCACAAATATATGCACATGTGAGACAGGTTTGAATGGCAGTACAAATGAAAACAAATGTGAGACAGGTTTGAATGGCAGTACATCATTTATTGCTTTTAAGAATAGTAACACAGGACTGGAAATATTTTTAATGGGAATTAAAATTGCTATAGAATTACTTAAAAATCTTGATATTCCCTTTGTATTCTTTATAAATTTCATGGCAGATTAAAAAATACATTTTATTTGCATAGCAAACTGGACACTTTATATGCATAGCAAACTGGACAAGGGAATTATCTGTCTTAGCAGTGTTTTAATGCCTGTCTTTATAGTGTTTAACAATATTTATTTACATGATTAAGAATTACTCAGCACTGATGCACATTAGAGACTGTCTAATTCTAGTGCCATTGGACCCATAAATATTGCTTGGAATGAAGTCAGTTTTAAAAGGGAGTCATTTCTGTGCTTTATACCAGTAATTCATTCTCATAAATAGTTGCAGTAATGAGAGTTTTAAAGTGCATGCTAATCTATGCAAATATTTGTTTGATTATTGATTTCAATAAAGTGAGAAGTAACTGATTCTCTTTTCTTCTTTAATTATTGGAAGTTTAAAGAATGCATGGCATGATGACGTGGAGACCAGTTTATTTTCTCATGCATGACCATAGGATGCTGTATACGTATACATTCAAATTACTTGTTTACATAGAGTTTCATAAAGAGTCTTTAAAATATTTTATTTGCTGTTTATTTTATTTTGTTAAATGTGGCTTTTATTGCATTAAGGTTTATGCTTGTGTGTTACAGAATTGTATCATAATAATCCTAAATTTCTTTCTTGCAAGATTTTACCACAAGAAAAGGCTTGCTTGAATAAGACTGTGTAATAGCGTGGGATGGGTTTACCAACAAGCATGGGTTTCTCGTGAGAGACCAAAATTGTGTAATAGTGTGGGATGGGTTTATTATCAATAATGTTTTTATCATGCAAGATCAAAACTCTCATAGTGTGGGATAATTTTGTCATCAAGCATGCTATTATCATGTGAGATCAAAACTATAAAAGTGTGGGATGGATTTATTATCAAGCATGGGTGTATACTGTGAGATCAAAACTAATTATAGTGTGGGATGGGTTTATCATCAAGCATGGGTGTATACTGTGAGATCAAAACTAATTATAGTGTGGGATGGGTTTATCATCAAGCATGGATTTATTATGTGAGATAAAAACTGTTTAATAATGACTGATGGATTTATTATCAAGCATGGTTTTATTGTATTAGATCATCCATTTTATCTCATCATCATTTCTTTATTCATGCCTTTCCCAACTTGGCTCTATCCCTGTGCTTTTGTCACTATATATTACTAATTCTTACTCACTTCTGCACATGCCCAGAGCTTTTGAATGCTGACGATGAAATAGTGCTGCATGAGGAGTATTATCACGTTGAAATTCAAATGGAAATACACTGGAAAAAGACCCCAAACAGAACGATGGAACTGAAACTTAACAAGAAACCAGGAGAAACATCTTGATATTGTATAATCTTATCTTGGATCTGTCATTAACAGGGTGACTGAAGCTTTGCATTTCATGACACTGAATACTGGTACATAAACTGTGATAGTTAAACAAAAAAGAGATTTATAAAGTTTCAGTGACCCTTGCATTATCCATTTTGTACAACTCACCTTATTGCTGAGGTCAAGAAATACATAAATTCCTCACAATTTGAAGTGTTGACACTTTTTATGGCTTGTACTTAAAAAGAGGATACATTGAACATATTTTATATATCTATCTTGGGTATTATCTATGTAGTTTTTTATGTCTTGGATTATTTTGAGATTTGCTGGTATTATTTTATGCAGGAGGAAACATTTTACAATATTTGCTTTGTTAAAAATATTGATTCATATTATTTTAGTTTGGTCTGCAATAAGGTGGGTTCAATCAACTTTTGTGTAAAATGTCACTGGATTATTTTTAGTTTTACTTTTGGTTTACACCAGTTTTGATGTAAATTAAACTAGTCAGTGTGGTAAAGATTTTAAATATATTGTTTTTTATTAAAAAAAGAAAGAACTTTTTACAAGAACTTGTCTCATTTTATAAGGAAAATTCAAGAAAATTTACAATAATTTGTCTCATAATATAAGGAAAATTCAGAAAACATCCACTGAATTGCTAACAGCAGACCAGAGATCTGATAAAGTGATACTAAAAGAGAAAGTACAATTAATGTCATATGGAGACAAAGACTTGATAAAGTGACACTAAAATAGAAATACAAATAAAGTCATGTGGAGGCAAAGACTTGATAAAGTGACACTAAATAGAAATACAAATAAAGTCATGCAGAGGCAAAGACTTGATAAAGTGACACTAAAATAGAAAGTACAAGTAAAGTCATATGGAGGAAAAGACTTGATAATGTGACACTAAAATAGAAATACAAATAAAGTTATATGGAGGCAAAGATATGATGAAATTAGACTAAAAAAGAAAATACAAGTAAAGTCATTAGGAAGCAAAGAAATCAAACCATATGCACATCAAGTGAAACATTCCTTGCAAATTTTGCTAGAAGTAGTCGCATCTAAGTAATCAGTCTCAGGTTTTAAATATTAGTACATATTTATTTTTATTCAATGTGATGAAAATACATATTGAAGACTTCACAGTACTGTCATCAATATATATTTTCTTTTCATTTCAAATTTGTATCGACCAATATTTTAAGCATACATTTTGTTTATGTCAAATTTTAACTTATTATTTTAGTTACTTTTACAGGAATTAAATGGCAACAATTTTGATAGAAGTTTAAAGACTCTGGTAAAGTTTTACAAATTTGTAAAAAAGATGAACTAGTCATTTAGTTTTGAAATTGAAGCATAATTTATATATATATAACTGATGGGGATTTGTGTGCTGGATATGATGATTGAATCAGTACATGTCAGTGATGTTATTGTTTACATATCACATACATATAAGTATGGCTTGTAAAAGTGATTGTAAAATATACATGCAGATTTTAAGAGCAAGCAGTATTTATCTTAAAACAATTACTTCACTAGGTTTGTTATTTGAACGTTGGTCTCAGTTGCCTTTGCAAACAATTTTCCACCCAGATTTGCAATTCATTGCACTGGAGTGGTGAATTTTGTCACCACATTTAATCAGCTGTTCACTCAAATGTCATATTTTTTTTTTTTACCATTTACAAGACAAAAATTCTTATATTTTGACAAACATTGTTTCATATGGAATTTTTAAAAAATTCAAATCTACTAAAACTTTTTTTTCCTGAAAATCTTAGATTTGAGCATCTGTGTTTTTGTTTTCAAAAATTAGCATTTATGGAACACTGTTATTTTTGTAGAAATCTCGGGTGTTAAATCGTTCTTTCAAAAAATAGAAATGTTTGTCATTTTGTATTTCATAATTAGGGTCTGATTACAGATGTGATATTAGCTGATTGATGAAAGATGGAAAATTCATTGCTGAAGCATGAGTTTTTTGTGGGTGTTTTTATTTTGTCTATAAAGAATTTAGCAGTTTGTAATCTCAGGTTCACCCTCATCAGCATTCACAAGTCAGGGCTTCAGATTTCTCTCAGCAGACTCAGGTCCATATAGGAACTTTATATCTACATATCTACATCTACATCCTTCCTTAACAAATTTCATAATTCCTATGCTTTACTGAAGCTTGGATACAAGTAATTGCAAGCTATCTTGTCAGATATTCTTAGAGAATATAGTAATAGGCACTGTGTATGACCCAGTAGGTTCTGTGTATGACCCCATAGGCTATGTGTATGACCCAACAGCCTCTGCACTGTGCATGACCCAGTAGGCATTGTGTATGACCCAGTAGGCTCTGTGTATGACCCAACAGGCTCTGCACTGTGTATGACCCAGTAAGTTCTGCACTGTGTATAACCTAGTAGGCACTGTGTATGACCCAATAGGCACTGTGTATGTCCCAATAGGTTTTGTGTATGACCCAATAGGCTCTGCACTGTGTATGACCGAGTGGGCACTGTATATGACCCAGTAGGCACTGTGTTGAACTGGATTCATACCATTTTTTGTCTGATATACAAACATCTAACTGTTGTTTGATTTTTATATCTGATTATTCAGAATGTAACTTGGATCTTTTTTTCTTTGAAGACTAAGTAGCTCATCATGTTGATGTGAAGATTCTTTACAAATCTTGCCCCTGTATTTGCATCGTACTTGCACCGTAAACGTGAAAATTATATTCACTTGCATCTTGTACCAGTAAACAAGGAAATTATATTCATTTGCAACTTACTTGTACTGGTAAACATGGAAATTACATTCACTTGCATATGTTACATGTACCATTTTGCTTTTGCATTTTTTCTTATTTTTTTTAATCTAATTTAATCATGGTATATTTACTTACAGTTATATCTTCTATGCAGAAAACAATTATTTCTTGAGAAGATTACCTATCTTGATTAGTTACAGCTTTGGCATGCAAGAACACTGAGAATTGAACCAAGTACCTCAGAGGTGCAAAGCAAGAGCAGTGAGAATTAAACCGAGTACCTTAGAGGTGCAAAGCAAGAGATTATGATTATTCAGTGGAAATTCTTGGTTATAATATAGATATATATGCGCTACAGATAAGTACAAGTCAGTATCACTAGATGTAGTTTGTACTGAGCGAATCATCATTCATCCATTGGATCCTTTCCAATCTTAAATCCCTCTCATCTTTTTAGCATCACACACAACTGATGAGCGTGAATCTGAGAGACTGGAAGTTGAAGTCACACAGGAAATTCCAGAAACACAACCTGTCTTGGAAAAGCCCTTGGCTGAAAGTATCCTACCTCTAGGTTGGCCATTTATGCATTCTATCACAGATGATTATGATGGCATGCAGCACTTTTTTCTTGCCATCATTCTGGCAATTTTGTTACTCCATATTTTGGCCTGGATGTACAGATTTGGTTGCTGTTTTTGGTCTTGCTTATTTCTTTGCTTATGGCAAACTTAGGGTACCTGTCTTTAGACTATAAACAAATTGATTTTTTTGAAAACAAGTCAGTTTTTTAAGGATATAAAATGCAACAGCCAATGAAATTGGCCTAATTTTTCAACAAATCTTTTCAAAAAGAAATTAAGGGCAGTATGAGGAATTTCAGTTATTATGTGTTTGCTGTTTAATTAATTGTAGTGACATTTCATTGCAGATTCAATCATAATTTCATAATAATTTGTCCAAATAGTTTTTATACTTACAATCATTTCAGTCAGAAACAGACTGTGATATTCACACAGACCAATGTATGAAATCGAAGCATTGTGAAAAATATTGCAACTTCATGAATGCAAGTCTTTCAAGAAAAGAAAACAAAACTTTATAAAACCCATAAAAATCATAGTGTAATAGCAGCAAGAGTGTATTTCAATGACGTAGCAAATTTGTGTACCCTAAGTTTTGCCAATTTTATTTTATTAAATTTCTTCATGTCAGAACTAAATGATAATTGAATATTGATGCATATTATATCTAAATTAACTTACTAAAACCTTTGTGAATTATTAATTTCTGAAAATTGTTTTGATTTTGCATGAACAGTTATTATTATATTTTTCATTTTTTTAGATAGAAATATTGTAAACAGCCTTTGTATTGATCTGCCTCTTTCATGTACAGATTTTTAACCCTCTGTTTCATCTCAGGAAAAAAAATGAATCTGCTGGTCTTCCTGTTAGCCATTGAATAGGAAATACAATTTAAAAATTTAAAAAAATAAGATTGTGCCATGTACTTTTAGACTAAGCACAGGTACATATTATCATCACATAGTTATAAAATGCATGTACACATGATGGTGTATGATAGATCACTACATTGGCTGTATATCAGTTGCCATGGTAATTTTTCACAGGTGAGCAGTAAGCATACCATATAAATATAGAATGTTTTGCTTAAAGTATTGAAAATATATTTTTTCAAAATAAAGTTACTGGTAATTAACTCTAAAACTGAAATTAATATATATTTGTTTTTGATTTTGTTCATTGGATAAGAATACTTGTATATTGGGAAAGGGTTTCTTTCATAAGTGTGACTTCAACTGTCCTTGATGTGATAAAGTTGAATTCAGTATTTTGACTGATGATGGACCAAATAAAAGTGACATAAATGATTGATTTTGTCTTATATGTATATATATTGAAGAAAACAAATTGAATCTGATGATTTGCATGCAAAGACAGCTTTGCTGATTGGATATACAGTACATGTATTGCATAAATCCATAAATCTATAACCCTAGATTCCACATTTGTGCCAGTTAGAAACATCTAGTTACTAGTCATGTGATGTATTGGGCAGTATGCCACTTCCTGTTTTGATGTATAGGGCATTGTGACACTTCCTGTTGTGATGTATAGGGCAGTATGCCACTTCCTATTATTCATTTCGACTGTCATAGTTTTATTACTAATCTAATTTATGATGCAACCTGCACCTGTTATGTGTTGTCATTTTCACAATTTTGTACTTGATTTGTTAGATGAACTGGTTTGCAGTTGTGTTTATTAGGCTGTTTTAGATATAGGAAGTGGTATATTGCTTTTTTTTTTTTTATAAAGTATGTACAGTTTCTATGGAAACCAGTCATGCTCACCTGATGATTTTGTAAGGTATGATTTTCTATTTCCTTGTTCTAAACCTAATAGTACATATTTATGCATGTGAATGGTTTATCTTGCAGATGTCCTGTATTATGCAAACACCAACTGGCATATTTGAGAGTCATGTGAATAAATTATGCGTTTTCCCAACTGTAAGGTGAAGTTTAAAATAATGCTTTCTTCTTTTTATAACTAGTTTTTCTAAAGATTGCATTATTTTGTCTCAAGGCCTTCCTGATAAATCCTGTTATTAAGAACAAATTTGCAATTTATTAACTTTATTTCCTCTCTTTCAGATGTTTTTTCTTGTCAAGAATACTGTTACTGTATTTACTAGTTTAATCACTGACCATCTGCAGACAGTGCAGAGTTAGATCTGCTGTTGCATAATATGTTGGCAGATCGGTGTCTATCAACTGCAGTCAGTGCTGATGGAGATTGACTGTTATTAATAACAATCAGATCTCATCAGGTCTTTTTAATTTATGAACATGCCTTATTGATAAAACATTTTACATGTTGGTGTCTGAAAAAGCCATGCATATCATTTTTAATACTGGTGATATTGTGTCAGTATAGCTTTTCACCATTCTTTCCCCATAATTACTGTGCACATCTGTTTTTTAAAATTAAAATCAGCCCATATAATTAGAATCATTATTTAGGTAGAAAAATACTTGTGATTCTTTTTCTTCATGATAGAAACAATTTTCTATGGTCTTTTCATTTAAATTGTTTTCTCTGATATGTATTTTTTTAAAAATAATTATTTTACATAAGTTTGAAGATTATTTTCAAAAACAGAATCATGAAATATAAGAAGCATGCAAGTAGTACAAAATATTAGCTCCAATTCCATACACATCATTTCAAAAGTAACAGCCATGAAAAGGAGGAAAAAAATCCTTTCCCAGAATTTTTCTATGACAGAGCTTTTTGATTCTTGAAAATGACCTCAAAACAAGTGGTAAAATTAGGTGATTATTTTCATCTTCATTATTAACTTTACTTTGTACATACAAATTTATGTTTTGTATCTCATTCAGTGGTCTGACTTGATATATTGCTAGTCATATATTGAATGTATTGACACAATATCCCCAACCATATGACATACATCTGTAAGCATGTACTTGTTAGAAGTTAAGCATGACAAAAGTTTGATTACAGCAGTGGCTGATAAGCATGTATCCAGGAATGTTGGCCCCCTAAAGCATGAGTTATTTCACCTTTAAAAGGTAAGTCACAATTTATCACCAGGTGACAATTTTTTAGAGAAATTTGGAAGGTGTCATTCTTTAAGAGCAAATTTGCAATGAAAATGGTATGTTTTGACAGATTCATGAAAATGATACAGTTTGACAGATTCAGGAAAATGGTATGTTTTGACAGATTCATGAAAATTGTACATTTTGACATATTCATAAAAATGGGTCATTTTGACAGATTCATATTTATTTCTAAGAACATTTTTAAAAATTTCTAAGCACATTTTAATAGAATTTTTTTTTTAACTTGCAATTAATCAAAACTTAGAAGTATTAGATGATAATAATGACAAGAAGAAGACTGGCAGTCTGTTTATCAGGAATGTAAGAGTATGAAATATTGGTATTTATAATAACAAGTATGGAAACTTAAAGGGATAAACTTTAATTTACTCCAAATCTGAATTTTTAAATCAATGCATCCTGTATAATTTAGGTACTGGATCTTGAGAACTGTTTGAAATAAATACAGATATGTATAAATAGTGCAACCATTGCTAAACATGCTGTTGAGAAATTGTGGACATGTTCATGAACTGTAATATTTATTAATTTTGACCTCAAATATTAAGTGTTGCAGTTTCAAAGTATAATGATAAGTTCTATTCTTCTATAAGTAATGAAGGGCCAAAAATAAAACATACGACTTTAAGAGTAAACTGAATGTCTTGGACAATCCTGTGATAGTTTAGTGCTGTGAAGATGCACATCCTTTAAATGCGAGTTGCATGCTCCACCAAGCTTTCCTTCTTGCATGATTTCACCCCAAAAAGCAAAGCAAGTCTCTCCTTAGTCTGTCTCATTACTCTACTCTTGTCTATACATGTCTCCTTCTCTTGTTTAATAGAAATTTACAAGACATTATTTTCAATATTTTATATTATTTTCTTGATGTAAGAAGTGTAGTTAATTGTAGATCCTTTAGCAAATAATCTTTATTTTCAAATTTCACCCATAATGGTATAAATATTTAGGGTAGGTCATGAAAAGAGAAATGGATCTTGTTAGATGTACCTTTAATAGATAGTTCCATAAAAGTATACATAGTTAGGGTAGGTCTTGAAATGGTAAATCATTACATGTCATAGACAGAATTATAAAAACGTATAAATAGTTAGGGTAGGTCTTGAAATGGGAAATCATTACGTGTCATAGACAGAATTATAAAAACATATAAATAGTTAGGGTAGGTCTTGAAATGGGAAATCATTATGTGTCATAGAATTATAAAAACTTATAAATATTTAGGGTAGGTCTTGAAATGGGAAATCATTACATGTCATAGACAGAATTATAAAAACATCAATATTTAGGGTAGGTCTTGAAATGGGAAATCATTACATGTCATAGACAGAATTATAAAAAAGGTATAAATATTTAGGGTAGGTCTTGAAAAGGGGAATCATTTTCTGTGCTACAGAGACATATAAATTTATACATATATATGTAGGTCTTGCAAAAGGAAATCTTTAACTGTAAATTAAACATGTGTAAGTATTCATATTTAGGGTAGGTTTTGAAAAGGGGAATTTTTGCCTGTAATAAATGTACATAGTTTTAAAAGTATTCCTTATTTTGGTTGGTTATGAAAACTGAAATGATTTAACCGTAACAGATAGACATAAAAGTATACATATATAAGGGAGGACTTGAAAAGCAAAATGCAAATTACCTGAAACAGATAGTTATATCAAGGTATACATATAAGAGAATGTCTTGAAATGTGTCTCATTACATTTGTTATATAAACATTTGAGCATTAAATATTTTAAAGAGAATTTATCAATAGTAATTTAAAATGTCTTTATTAAGAAATAAAATTCAAATATATCTCAACACTCATACTGTAAATGCTGTTCAGCATATAGGCGCGTCATATTATAAGCCAGTATACGAATTAGTGAGCCTGTCTAGGATTTATATATATATATATATATATATATATATATATATATATATATATATATATATATATATATATATATATATATATATATGGCTTAAATATGACATTACAAAGTTGTCCTGTATTTTTTAAGTATTAACATTTCACACACACACACACACACACTTTATATATATATATATATATATATATATATATATATATATATATATTGATATACACACACACCCTTAAATAGATATAATCAATTTTATGGCTTTCTTGAACTACATTATAAAGAGAGACATTATAAAGAGTGACATTATAATTAGAGACATTATAAAAAGAGAGAATGCTGTATAACCTTGTAGAAAATCTCTAATTTTATATACATAAGTATGTAGAGAAAGTTAGAATGAAAAAAATGCCACAATCCACCCCACTTACCTTGAATAGGCAAGGATCTTGAAATATGTTACAGTCTGGTTTTTTGTTGTTTATCCCTATTTTCATACACTTTCTAGAAACAGCTACTGTTCCTTATTCTCTGGTCATCATTAAAATGTACCACCACAATACAGAGCCTGCACCAAGCTTTTTCACAGTGCAACAGGTCCAGACATTTCTATAAAATGTACCACAGTGTAGTCTTTCCCAGAGTGTGTCAGTCCAGGTGTTTCCATGAAACATACTGCAATATATAGCCTGTACCAAGCTTTTCCACAGTACAGCAGATCCAGACATCTCAATAAAATATACCACAATACAGAGTCTATAACAAGCTTTTCCACAGTACAGCAGATCCAGACATCTCAATAAAATATACCACAATACAGAGTCTATAACAAGCTTTTCCACAGTACAGCAGATCCAAACATCTCAATAAAATATACCACAATACAGAGTCTATAACAGATTTTACTACAGTGCAATAAGTACAAAATCTCTTTAAATAAACACAAAAAACAACAACCATAAGGATTAACATAATCTAGGTGTTGGCAGCTGCCACATTTCTTAATTCCATGGACATGTTTTTTTAAACGATTTGAAGCTAATTTCCTTAAACTAATGCTGAGGATATTTGAATTTAATTTTAAGTACTAAGACTCAAATTTTATTTAATATTTCCAGAGAAATGACTCCAATAACAGTTCTCATCTAGCTGTTACTTTTGTATATTGGCATATTGTGTTATGATTCAGTCCATCATCTGTTTCTGCACAATAACTTAAGTTCTCTACAATTTAAAGTTACCATGCTTTGTGGATGATTTGTATTTAGGGTATGGAAGAAGTGTACCAAATTGGGGGTCAGAAGGGCAAAGGTCTAGGTCACTCTGAAAGAAGAAAATTTGTTTCTGCACAATAATATTAGTTATACATCATAGATCTGGAACAAAGTGTGTAAATGGATAGCACTTTAGGTAAGGAAAAAGACGGTCGATTATTGTTTCTGAAGCAGTGGTTCTTAACCTTTTTTAGTAGCAACCCAGCTTGTGGTGTCAGCCTTATCACCTATCAAATGCTGAAAAACCACAATGGTTGGAAATTTGAAACTTATTAAGGTTGATTTTGGCAACCCACTCAAAAACAGCATGGTACCCAGTTTTGGTCCATGGGCTAAGAAGCACTGGTCCAAAATCTAGGTCTCTGACTGAAGGAGAAAAAAGCTGCACAATACCAATAATTCTAAATGACAAACTGGACCAAAATTTGTGGTTGGTATGCACTTGGGACAGGGAGGAAGTCTGTTGATTTTGTTGTCAAGATGTCAAAGGTCACGGTCATCATGACTGAAAAAAGAAAAAAGTTTCTGCCCACACATTTCATTTCCTGACAATGTACTTTCAATTCAGGTAAGTGTAATTACATCTCAAAGAAGAATTAATGTCTGCAGAACAGTTTTTGTTCTAGAGTAAGTTGATAAAACTTGGGATGGTCTGCACCTAGGGATACAGAAAAACAGTCATGATAACTCAGATTAAGATAATAATGGTTTCTGTATGTTTAGTTGAAGACTACATATGATATATTGACCAGATGTCCATGTCATTCTGACCCATTGGTCAATAATCTGCAGGGCCATCCATGCCTATATAGGTCTGTCGAACCCATGGCTCTATAATATTCAGGGCCAACCATGCCCTGCATATATCTGTTGAACTCTTTTGGTCTATAATCTTCTGGGTCAACATACACTGGGTAGGTATGTTGGTCTATAATCTTCAGGGCCAAACATGCCCTTCATAGGTCTGTCAAACCTTTGGTCTATAATCTTCAGGGCCAACTGTGCCCTGCATAGGTCTGTCAAACCCATTGGTCTCTAATCTTCAGGGCCAACTATGCCCTTCATAGATCTGTCAGACCCATTGGTCTATAATCTTCAGGGCCAACTATGCCCTTCATAGGTCTGTCAAACCCATTGGTCTATAATCTTCAGTGCCAACTATGCCCTACATAGGTCTGTCAATCCCATTGGTCTCTAATCTTCAGGGCCAACCATGCCCTTCATAGGTCTGTCAAACCCATTGGTCTCTAATCTTCAGGGCCAACTATGCCCTTCATAGGTCTGTCAAACCCATTGGTCTATAATCTTCAGGGCCAACCATGCCCTTCATAGGTCTGTCAAACCCATTGGTCTCTAATCTTCACGGCCATCTATGCCCTACATAGGAACGTTGAACCTATTAATGGATAGTCTTCAGGGCCATCCATGCTTTATGTAGGTCTGTCAGACATGAGTGGGCATAAAATGTGCTGTTCCACAATACTCTTTGTAATAACTTCTAATAAGTTTAACAGTCTGCTTTTTCTAAATAATAAATCCTGAATATGTTTTAGATCTGGCATATGTATATGATTGATTCCTCTCAATTTTACCATTTAAATAATGGACCCATTTCATGTGGCATTCTACTATGTAAATTCTTTTCATGAAAATGGGAGAAATGGTCATTGTTCAAATAAGAAGAAAATAAAAGGAAGAAAAACATCTTAATCATAGAAACCATGTACCATAAAATACACATTCATAAGAACTGGAAAGTCTATTTTTGTATGAGAAAAATTGATAAAGAGGGAATAGCTTTGTTTGGCTTATGGATTGTATTTTTACCAGTCTTCCTGTCTCAGACAGTTTTAAAAGCATGGTTATAATGACTTTGCAGATTTCAGTTGAGAGTTCCTAAGCTTAAATCATGATACCAGCAAGAAAACTATTCCAATTTAATGTAAACAAAGGTGCACAGATTACAGATAACCATTCTAAGATAATAGAAATAAAGCATTCAGAATGGCCAGGGTTTAACATTTCTGATCAAGGCAATAACAACTGACAGTTCAAGTTTTGTTGGTGCTTTATGACACAGCAACACAAGGTTTTATTTAGAGTCAAGGCAATTGGAATAATATGCCTTGCCCAGGAACACACCACATTAGTTGACCCAGACTTGTTTTTATGGAAGGATTCGAACCCACACCCTTTCGGTCACAATTCAGCACACTAACCACTGAGGCACAACAACTCCTACAATTAAAGTAGCACAGTCTTTTAGATGAGTGTACCACCAAATTCTTAGAAATGATTGATTTCACAAGTAAATATTGATTTCTATGTTTTCTATACCAGTAACATTGGTAGAGTACTTATATCTATGGAGGACATATAAAAATGATGTGAAGATATTAGGTTTCCCTTGTAGCTTTGACAACATTGTGAACTTGCAGGAATGCTTGAGTAGGCCTAGCTACAGTTCATACTTTATGCAGAATTTTACTATACCTGAGTATGTCAGGGCAGTTGCTGTACTGGAGAAGAAATTCTGACAGTTATAAACAAAGTGCAATTGTCTGTTTGCTCCCTAGTCCAGCTAAATCTTGACAAGGGGTGGGTATGTATATCGCAGTTTTTTTTACAGTACTGCGGCAAAATAGAATATGGTGTCAACTGAAGGTAAAGTTTAAAAAATGTACAAATTAACACAGTAACACAAATTTAGGAAAAATGACCCTTCCAAATAAAAGTAACCTGACATTTAACAATATAAAAATAAAACGATCTACAGGACCTAATGTTCAAAGTCCGGGAAGAAGGATTTCTGTTGACCAGATAATTAGAACCTAATGTTCAATGACAAAGAAGGACTTCAATTGACCAGATACTTAAAACCTAATGTTCAAAAACAAAGGACTTCAGTTGACCAGATACTTAGAACCTGATGTTCAAAGAAAAAGAAGGACTTCAGTTGACCAGATATTCTAGATCGTTTATTAAATGCACTTTTCAAGTCATCATTACATGGCAACAGCCCATCCACCTTCAGACAAACAAACCAATAGCATTTTTATGCATTGTATTAAAGGTCAAAATGTTAAAATAAAGAGCAGTTTTTGTTAAGTATATTCCTATGAGACACTCCAGTTCAACTTTTTTTATATGACAGTTATATGACTGTATATTTTTAAATTAATTTTATAACCCAGTGATCTGCCAGCAGAGATTTACATTTTATAGTCACAGTCTTTTTGATGTCTTTTTTGACACAATAAACAGATCTGTTAGCTTTATCAGGATGTTTGGATCAAAGTTAAATGTACTTGAATGCTAAAGAATTAAAAATGATTTTCAAAGATATAGAATCCAAAATCCACATTTTGTGTGTCATTGATTGAGAGAAGTTGATACCCAAAATTGGCAAGAAAGGAACCATTTGGAAAAATATTGATGGCATTGTTGATCTTATATATGGGATTTGATTCACGCACTTTTAGGAACTCTCCAAATGAAGAGCAATGGGAATTAATACTTCTGATGTTCAAAAGCTGCTCTGTGTCAAATTCTTTTTTTTATTTTGTCATAGCACAAGACCATCCTCCAATTTTAATACCATCTTCAAATGACGATGTTGTCCAATTTCATTCCCATCTTCAAGTGAGGATATTGTCCAGTTTTAATACTATCTTCAAATAAGGACATGTCCAATTTTAATACCATCTTCAAATGATGATATTGTCCAATTTCATTCCCATCTTCAAATGAGGATATTGACCAATTTTAATACCATCTTCAAATGAGGATATTGTCCGTGTCAAAGCACTGGATATGATAGATATTGATTGAATGCAGCATTAAATGATCATTGGTTGAAGATAAAAAACCAGCATTACTCTTGCAAGGCATATAATTGACCATGACTGTCATGTAATACCCGATTAATTTGGATGAATACTTTAGTTTTAAAAAGTTGTAGTTTATGCAGTATATTAACAAATGTATAGTTTTATGAAATGTGTACAAAATATTGTACCCCACATTTTCATCAAAACAAAACTAACCTTCATCATCAGCATTGATTTCTTCATATCCATTTTACAAATCAGTCTCTTGCTTTTCTTAAAACATGCTGTGTTATGTCCAAAGATTTGTTTGTGTTTGAATGTCACAGCAAAAGACATGCTGTATGAAGTCCAAAGACTTTTTGTGTTTGAATGTCACAGCAAAAGACATGCTGTATTAAGTCACAGCAAACTTTTGAGATTTACTTTTAATGCAGAACATATTGATGAGAGTACAATCAATGAAGAAGTAACACCTTTTTTATTTTATGCCATATTATTTTTTGAAAGAATATGTAAGAGTTGCATTTGCTATGCAATGACATGGCAACTGAACATACAAGTTCCAGCTTAATTCTGCATTACTTGCATTTTTGACAGGTTGTCAACCAAAGGTACAAGTTCCAGCATAAATTCTTCTAGCATTTTTGGCATGTTTGGTGAGGTAGAATCATAAAGGAATTAGCATAATTTTTATACACAACATAAATTTCAGGAATAAATTAATTGTTTTGTAAATACTTTTGATAATTTCATGCTTGCAGACAATTTTATCTTCTAGTCATAGTTAGTTGTGTCATCTGAACCTACTGTCACATGATGAAAATGTGTTAGATTTCTTTGCTCAGAACAAACTACTATCACATGATGAAAATGTGTTAGATTTCTTAGCTCAGAACAAACTACTATCACATGATGAAAATGTGTTAGATTTCTTAGCTCAAAACAAACTACTATCACATGATGAAAATGTGTTAGATTGCTAGTCTTTGAAAATCAGCCCCTTCAAAAGTTATGAAAAACATGTTCACCTGTCCTTGGTTATGTATTGAGTGAACCCACTGATAATTATAATAAATTTATTCAAATAATTAAAAAGTGAAGAAATTTTTTATACAGTTCAAGAAGAGTTCAGAAGTAGTTTTTGTGAGCATTCTACTATGGGTCATGCATCAAATGCAAATTTGCTGTTTACAGTGATTTACCTTGAACATCACCATTTAAAGGACGCCTAGTTCAAGAAGGATAATATTTAGGTGCAGAAAAATTTCACTTACAACTATTTCACCTGTCCACCAAGGACAATCTTTTTCTAACACTTGGAGTGGACTTTGTAGACACTTTTTATTGTATGCATGCATTATATATTCCTAGATGACTAAGTTGAAAATTTAGATTGGAAGAATAAACTAATTGTAATGTAGACTTGCAGAACTGTAAAGAATGAAAGAAAGAAATGAACAGAAAACAATTATTTTGTTTTAATATTGTCGACTTTCTAACATTGAAGTTAAGTTTAGAAATTTGTTTACAATCAGCACCTCATTCTGAGGAAGTTACAGAGGTGGATATGGCCATACAAGGAGAAGGAAAACTGGAGGGTCAAGAGGTAATAGCACCAGAAAAAATGACTCCAGAGAAATCTGAGGTCATCACCCTGGAAATGACTACTGAAGATGTTGAGAAATGGGAGACGGAGGAGATTTCTTTCGAACTAGTGACCAGGGAGGCAGCTGAAACTACTCCTGAGGAGGTCACAGTTGAGGAGATGCCGCTTTCTGAAGAGGAGGGAGTTCCTCTGAGGGCGACAGTTCCAGAAATCTCCATGGTCATCACCAAGGAGATTGAAGAGGTCATTGCCAAGGAGACTCAGCCTGAAGAGGTTAAAAGAGTCACCACAGAGCTTGAACTGTCCTTGCCAAAAGAGGAACTTCCAGAAGTCAAGACAGCTCCAGAAGAGGTATGATTTTTATTGCTTGTTTTTGTAATGAATTAACAGAATTAAATCTGTATCAGTAAATATCAGTTATTCATGATTTAAAGGAACACGTTTTTTTTAGATTACAAATGTATTAGGCTTGAGATCATGTGTGAATTTGATGTTGAGAATTATGAACATGATGAATATATATTTGTATATTTTCTAATGTCAGAAATTATTGGGATGAATAATATAGTCTTGATACTTTTGTTGCAATATAAAAATTGTCAAACATACACAGGAGCTCTTTAAATATTGAGAAAATGTTGCATGTTAAAATACTTGGAAGAAAGTTCACAAATTTGTGACATCCCCATTTCAAGTTTGGTCTCAGTATATTAGAACAAAGTTCATAACATGGATGGATGGACAGAGTTGTGAAGATGGGGAATACAGTATACTCTATATTTCTCTAAACATGTATACAGATTATTTTCTGATTGTAGGAGCTAGAGGAGGAGATACCCCATGAAGAGGTTCCCACAAAGGTTGAGGAGGAAGAGGCCAAACCATTATTACCCAAAGGTGAAGCACCTTGCTTTACTACACAACTTACTAATATCACCATCACACAGGGACAAAGAATCCAATTTGTCTGTATTGTAACTGGAATACCTCGCCCCACCATCAGGTGGATCCTTGATGATGTCCCACTTACTGACTCAGATACCTATATCACCGAGTATCGTCTGGATGGAACCTGCACCCTTACAATTTTGGAGACCTTCCAAGAAGACGAGGGAGAATACATATGTGAAGCCAGGAATATGTTTGGAACAGCTAAGACTGTTGCAGAGCTTATTCTCAGAGGTAAGTTGTGCTTGAGCCATATTTCCCCCATTTGTTTTCACATTTATAGTGTCATATTTTAAGGTATGAGAGTTCTTAATCTTTAATTTAATATATATACAGCCAATTTAATGAATCTGTCATAAGTATGTTTGTATGATGTTGTCTCATATATTGTTACAGCTGTTGAATTTCCTTTTTGTTGGAGTCATACTTCTATTTAACCCACTTGAATTTCCTTTGTTGAGTTGATTTCTTGTTTCATTGATTAGAGCTGTTGTATTTAAGTGTATATCATATTTGTGTTAAACTTAGCTTTAACAATTTTAAATCAGATATTTTCTTCTCATTCTAATATATTTTGTAATTAGAATTTGCATCTATATTTTGGTATAATTTAAAAAAATAAACACAACAAAATAAACACATTGCATTTGTGGTAACAAAATAAGAATAAATCGGCCATAACCAGTTATCTCATTAGTTAGTGATATGATACACCTGCAGAGGTTATTGTATTAAATTATCATTTCCACTCAGTTGAAGTGGGGCCATCTTCATCTAATCTTTTCAAACCATTAGCATTTCCCAAGAAGTTTCTTTGCAAGATTGCTCAAAGGCAATTCTGCAGAGACAACTTAAATTTGGATAGCATAACTGTATGTATATTCTTGATCACCCTTATAGATGTTTAGGCCAGTGGTTCCCAACTTGTGAGCCAGAGGGTTGTTCCAAGGGGTCCATGACTAACTAAATAATATGTATCACACATATATTACTAGTTTCAAAATGTATGTATTTGTTTTAGCGATGAATAAACTTTGAATTCATTTACAAATGTATAATGTTTTGTCACTGTGTATTTCTTCAGTAAATGCAGACTAAAAATACAACGATTAGCATATGGAGGTTTGTCAGATTTGTTGAAGTTAAGAATGGGTCCTCATAGTCAAGAAGCACTGGTTTAAACCAATAAAGTGATTTCTCAAACATTGCCTCATAGTATCCTTCATGGACTTAAGTTTGTTTTATGAAAACGTCTGATTATGCAAAAACTATTTGAGGTAGTCAAATGAAATTTTCCCCACAGGTGTATGTTGATGACCTTATTCAGCATCACATAATTAGTCATAACATCACATAATTAGTCATAACATCACATAATTAGTCTTGGTTAGAGTTCTGTCATTCTCGGTTTTGGCTGTAATGTTGCTATTAGAAAATATTCCTGCTTATACTTCAAGGTTTGTTCAATTTTTTTTTGATTATCAAAAACTAAGATTTTAGATATTGGTGATTATATTCCTATTATGTAACTAACATTCATTTGTAATGTAATCACATACACACCTCAACCTTTTTTTAATATAGAAACAGTTATGTTATTAAAGACCTTTGCTCTGTGGAAAAGTACCAAAACATCAGTTGAATTAGATAGGTGGAATCTAATATGTCTCACAAACATCGTATATTAATAATTGCTAACTTTGTCATATATTTTAAATATGCACAAAAATTAAATCTGTACTTTTAGCAAACTTGTTTGACATTTGTCAGTATGCTACAGGTTTAAACCAATATTAGATCATGTTTTCATGCAATTCTTTATATTGACATTTTTAAAACATATAATCTGCACCATATAACCAGTATTGTGCTGACATATATATTAAAAATAGAATTATAGGATACTATTCCTATTTTGTTATTCATTGCATGCTAACTACAAAATAGGACGCCTCTATATATAGATTGGTAAATGTCCATATTTCAATAAGCTTTGTTGGTTCTTCTTTGTGCCTTGTCAACATAGAAGGTTCAATTCCTCAAGATGAGGTTGAATCATTACCCGAGGAAGAGGAGGTTAAAAAACCCATCAGAAAGCAGTTAAAGCCTCAGAGAGAATATCCTGTGGTTTCTGTCAAAGATGATTCTTCACAGATATTTGTTGAGAAAGAAGAGGTTATACCATCTTATCAAATAGAGGAGGTCATATTGGCACCTCGGCCTCAGAAAGAGGTAACCTCAATTCATGCAAAGAAAAAAGTTGCTCAAGAGGTCTGTGTAGAAGGACCTGATTTGAAAGAGGTCAGACCTCATGTTTCAGAGGATGTACTTCAACCTGAACAGCAAAGACAACCTGAAATTTCTGAATATGAAGAAGTTGAACACCCCATACTGACCCACAGAAAGGGTGAATATGAACAAATTGATATTGGAACTTCTGAAGATGACTCAACCTATGAGTCAGTCTATGAAGTAACGAGGAGACCAGAGTATGAGGAGATTGATTTTGATGTTAAATCAAAGAAAGAGGTAGAACTAGTTCTTGAAGACACTTATGAATCTGAAAAGAAACCAGCTCTTCAGTTCTCTGCAATGGATATAACATTGCAAAAGGATATTGATGAGAGCTTGGAAGAAACAGTTCCTTTCACAAAAATGGAGCATGAGTACGAAGAAATTGGTGTTACTTTGAAACCTAAGGAAAAAGCTGAAGAGCAGGAACAGCCACAAGAACCTTTGTATCATGAAATCATAGAACTGAAAGGAAAGTCTCTGACTGAGGAGATGCCTCAGGAGGAAACTGAAATAAAAGAGGTTGAGGAATCAGAAGAACCAATATACCAGGAAATTATTGAGACTAAAAGAAAACCTATTGAGGACATTCTTTTAGAACAAGAATCTGAAATTCAGGTTCCAACAGAAAAGGTGACTTACAAAACCAAAGTAGAGGTTGAACAGAAACCTAAACTTGAAGAGATTGAAATAGATATCAAACCTGAAAGGCCAGAAGACAAAGTCTACAGAAAAACCATTGATCTTGAAATAAAGCCAGAGGCAATTGAAATTGAACTTCAGCCAGAGATAGAAGAAATGTATACAGAGGTAATAGAGGTAGAAAAGAAACCTGTATTTGAAGAAATTGAACTTGACATCACACCAGAGACTACCATAGAAACTGTATACAAAGAAGCTATTGACATTGAGAAACAGCCTGAAGAAATGGAAGTTGTCATCAAAGAACAACGAACATTTGAAGAAGTAATCACAGAAACCACATCTGTTGAAAAGGAACAGAAGCCAGTAGAAGTTGTGGTAGAATTTGAAGTGCCAGAGGAGATTGAAACATCATACAAGGAGACAATTGAGATTACTGAGCAACCAAAGGAAGAGGAAGTGACAATCAAGATTGAAATGAAACCATCTGTTACAGTTCTGCATGAGGAGTTTGAACTTGAAAAGAGTGAGGAAATGTTTGAAGAGACTGAAATGGCCATACCTGAGAAATTGGATTTCTTAGAAACAGTTGAACAAGTGACGGAAGTTGAAGCGCCACTTACAGAGACAGTCACCGAAGAAAGAGAACAGGTAGAACAAAGACAAGTTCCTGAAGAAATAGTCATTGAGTCTGAGATAGAAATACCTTTAGCAGAAACAATCACAGAAGTTAGAGAACAGGTCACTCCATCTCAAAAACCCTTAATTACTGAGGAGGTTGTTGAGGTGATGAAGGAAGTTGAAAGAGAAGAGGCTGAAGAGGTTTCTTTGCCCAAGAAAATGGTACCTTACCCAACTCAATTTCCTGAGGAAATCATTGTGGCACCAGAAGAAATGGCAGAAAAAGCAGAAGAGGAGAGACTTTATGAAGAAACTGTTGAAGTTGATAGAAAAACCATATTGGAAGAAATTGAAATTATGCCAGAGATAATGGCAGAAACTGTGTACAAAGAAACTATTGATGTTGAACAAGTACCAGAAGAAATTCTGGTGGAAGCAAAGGAAACCTACAAGGAAGAATTAGAAGTAGAAAAGAAACCTAAATTTGAAGTAATTGAAATTGACATTAAACCTGAAAGACCAGTAGAGAAAGTGTACAAAGAAACCATTGATCTTGAAGAGAAGCCAGAAGAAATTGAAATTGAACTTCAGCCAGAGATAGAAGAAATGTATACAGAGGTAATAGAGGTAGAAAAGAAACCTGTATTTGAAGAAATTGAACTTGACATCACACCAGAGACTACCATAGAAACTGTATACAAAGAAACTATTGACATTGAGAAACAGCCTGAAGAAATGGAAGTTGTCATCAAAGAACAACCAACATTTGAAGAAGTAATCACAGAAACCACATCTGTTGAAAAGGAACAGAAGCCAGTAGAAGTTGTGGTAGAATTTGAAGTGCCAGAGGAGATTGAAACATCATACAAGGAGACAATTGAGATGACTGAGCAACCAAAGGAAGAGGAAGTAACAATCGAGATTGAAATGAAACCATCTGTTACAGTTCTGCATGAGGACTTTGAACTTGAAAAGAGTGAGGAAATGTTTGAAGAGATTGAAATGGCCATACCTGAGAAAATAGATGTCTTAGAAACAGTTGAACAAGTGACAGAAGTTGAAGTGCCACTTACAGAGACAGTCACCGAAGAAAGAGAACAGGTAGAACAAAAACAAGTTCCTGAAGAAATAGTTATTGAGTCTGAGATAGAAATACCTTTAGCAGAAACAATCACAGAAGTTAGAGAACAGGTCACTCCATCTCAAAAACCATCAGTTACTGAGGAGGTTGTTGAGGTGATGAAGGAAGTTGAAAGAGAAGAGGCTGAAGAGGTTTCTTTGCCCGAGAAAATGGTACCTTACACAATTGAATTTCCTGAGGAAATCATTGTGGCACCAGAAGAAATGGCAGAAAAAGCAGAAGAGGAGAGACTTTATGAAGAAACTGTTGAAGTTGATAGAAAAGCCAAATTGGAAGAAATTGAAATTGAAATTAAGCCAGAGATAATGGCAGAAACTGTGTACAAAGAAACTATTGATGTTGAACAAGTACCAGAAGAAATTCTGGTGGAAGCAAAGGAAACCTACAAGGAAGAATTGGAAGTAGAAAAAAAACCTAAATTTGAAGAAATTGAAATTGACATTAAACCTGAAAGACCAGTAGAGAAAGTGTACAAAGAAACCATTGATCTTGAAGAAAAGCCAGAGGAAATTGAAATTGAACTTCAGCCAGAGATAGAAGAAATGTATACAGAGGTAATAGAGGTAGAAAAGAAACCTGAATTTGAAGAAATTGAACTTGACATCACACCAGAGACTACCATAGAAACTGTATACAAAGAAACTATTGACATTGAGAAACAGCCTGAAGAAATGGAAGTTGTCATCAAAGAACAACCAACATTTGAAGAAGTAATCACAGAAACCACATCTGTTGAAAAGGAACAGAAGCCAGTAGAAGTTGTGGTAGAATTTGAAGTGCCAGAGGAGATTGAAACATCATACAAGGAGACAATTGAGATTACTGAGCAACCAAAGGAAGAGGAAGTAACAATCGAGATTGAAATGAAACCATCTGTTACAGTTCTGCATGAGGAGTTTGAACTTGAAAAGAGTGAGGAAATGTTTGAAGAGATTGAAATGGCCATACCTGAGAAAATGGATGTCTTAGAAACAGTTGAACAAGTGACGGAAGTTGAAGCGCCACTTACAGTCACCGAAGAAAGAGAACAGGTAGAACAAAAACAAGTCCCTGAAGAAATAGTCATTGAGTCTGAGATAGAAATACCTTTAGCAGAAACAATCACAGAAGTTAGAGAACAGGTCACTCCATCTCAAAAACCGTCAGTTACTGAGGAGGTTGTTGAGGTGATGAAGGAAGTTGAAAGAGAAGAGGCTGAAGAGGTTTCTTTGCCTGAGAAAATGGTACCTTATACAACTGAATTTCCTGAGGAAATCATTGTGGCACCAGAAGAAATGGCAGAAAAAGCAGAAGAGGAGAGACTTTATCAAGAAATTGTTGAAGTTGATAGAAAAGCCAAATTGGAAGAAATTGAAATTGAAATAATGCCAGAGATAATGGCAGAAACTGTGTACAAAGAAACTATTGATGTTGAACAAGTATCAGAAGAAATTCTGGTGGAAGCAAAGGAAACCTACAAGGAAGAATTAGAAGTAGAAAAGAAACCTAAATTTGAAGAAATTGAAATTGACATTAAACCTGAAAGACCAGTAGAGAAAGTGTACAAAGAAACCATTGATCTTGAAGAAAAGCCAGAGGAAATTGAAATTGAACTTCAGCCAGAGATAGAAGAAATGTATACAGAGGTAATAGAGGTAGAAAAGAAACCTGAATTTGAAGAAATTGAACTTGACATCACACCAGAGACTACCATAGAAACTGTATACAAAGAAACTGTTGACATTGAGAAACAGCCTGAAGAAATGGAAGTTGTCATCAAAGAACAACCAACATTTGAAGAAGTAATCACAGAAACTACATCTGTTGAAAAGGAACAGAAGCCAGTAGAAGTTATGGTAGAATTTGAAGTGCCAGAGGAGATTGAAACATCATACAAGGAGACAATTGAGATTACTGAGCAACCAAAGGAAGAGGAAGTGACAATCGAGATTGAAATGAAACCATCTGTTACAGTTCTGCATGAGGAGTTTGAACTTGAAAAGAGTGAGGAAATGTTTGAAGAGATTGAAATGGCCATACCTGAGAAAATGGATGTCTTAGAAACAGTTGAACAAGTGACGGAAGTTGAAGCGCCACTTATAGAGACAGTCACCGAAGAAAGAGAACAGGTAGAACAAAAACAAGTTCCTGAAGAAATAGTCATTGAGTCTGAGATAGAAATACCTTTAGCAGAAACAATCACAGAAGTTAGAGAACAGGTCACTCCATCTCAAAAACCGTCAGTTACTGAGGAGGTTGTTGAGGTGATGAAGGAAGTTGAAAGAGAAGAGGCTGAAGAGGTTTCTTTGCCTGAGAAAATGGTACCTTATACAACTGAATTTCCTGAGGAAATCATTGTGGCACCAGAAGAAATGGCAGAAAAAGGAGAAGAGGAGAGACTTTATCAAGAAATTGTTGAAGTTGATAGAAAAGCCAAATTGGAAGAAATTGAAATTGAAATAATGCCAGAGATAATGGCAGAAACTGTGTACAAAGAAACTATTGGTGTTGAACAAGTACCAGAAGAAATTCTGGTGGAAGCAAAGGAAACCTACAAGGAAGAATTAGAAGTAGAAAAGAAACCTAAATTTGAAGAAATTGAAATTGACATTAAACCTGAAAGACCAGTAGAGAAAGTGTACAAAGAAACCATTGATCTTGAAGAGAAGCCAGAGGAAATTGAAATTGAACTTCAGCCAGAGATAGAAGAAATATATACAGAGGTAATAGAGGTAGAAAAGAAACCTGAATTTGAAGAAATTGAACTTGACATCACACCAGAGACTACCATAGAAACTGTATACAAAGAAACTATTGACACTGAGAAACAGTTTGAGGAAATGGAAGTTGTCGTCAAAGAACAACCAACATTTGAAGAAGTAATCACAGAAACTACATCTGTTGAAAAGGAACAGAAGCCAGTAGAAGTTGTGGTAGAATTTGAAGTGCCAGAGGAGATTGAAACATCATACAAGGAGACAATTGAGATTACTGAGCAACCAAAGGAAGAGGAAGTAACAATCGAGATTGAAATGAAACCATCTGTTACAGTTCTGCATGAGGAGTTTGAACTTGAAAAGAGTGAGGAAATGTTTGAAGAGATTGAAATGGCCATACCTGAGAAAATGGATGTCTTAGAAACAGTTGAACAAGTGACGGAAGTTGAAGCGCCACTTACAGAGACAGTCACCGAAGAAAGAGAACAGGTAGAACAAAAACAAGTTCCTGAAGAAATAGTCATTGAGTCTGAGATAGAAATACCTTTAGCAGAAACAATCACAGAAGTTAGAGAACAGGTCACTCCATCTCAAAAACCGTCAGTTACTGAGGAGGTTGTTGAGGTGATGAAGGAAGTTGAAAGAGAAGAGGCTGAAGAGGTTTCTTTGCCTGAGAAAATGGTACCTTATACAACTGAATTTCCTGAGGAAATCATTGTGGCACCAGAAGAAATGGCAGAAAAAGGAGAAGAGGAGAGACTTTATCAAGAAATTGTTGAAGTTGACAGAAAAGCCAAAGTGGAAGAAATTGAAATTGAAATAATGCCAGAGATAATGGCAGAAACTGTGTACAAAGAAACTATTGATGTTGAACAAGTACCAGAAGAAATTCTTGTGGAAGCAAAGGAAACCTACAAGGAAGAATTAGAAGTAGAAAAGAAACCTAAATTTGAAGAAATTGAAATTGACATTAAACCTGAAAGAGCAATAGAGAAAGTGTACAAAGAAACCATTGATCTTGAAGAAAAGCCAGAAGAAATTGAAATTGAACTTCAGCCAGAGATAGAAGAAATGTATACAGAGGTAATAGAGGTAGAAAAGAAACCTGAATTTGAAGAAATTGAACTTGACATCACACCAGAGACTACCATAGAAACTGTATACAAAGAAACTGTTGACATTGAGAAACAGCCTGAAAAAATGGAAGTTGTCATCAAAGAACAACGAACATTTGAAGAAGTAATCACAGAAACTACATCTGTTGAAAAGGAACAGAAGCCAGTAGAAGTTGTGGTAGAATTTGAAGTGCCAGAGGAGATTGAAACATCATACAAGGAGACAATTGAGATTACTGAGCAACCAAAGGAAGAGGAAGTAACAATCGAGATTGAAATGAAACCATCTGTTACAGTTCTGCATGAGGACTTTGAACTTGAAAAGAGTGAGGAAATGTTTGAAGAGATTGAAATGGCCATACCTGAGAAAATGGATGTCTTAGAAACAGTTGAACAAGTGACGGAAGTTGAAGCGCCACTTACAGAGACAGTCACCGAAGAAAGAGAACAGGTAGAACAAAAACAAGTCCCTGAAGAAATGGTCATTGAGTCTGAGATAGAAATACCTTTAGCAGAAACAATCACAGAAGTTAGAGAACAGGTCACTCCATCTCAAAAACCGTCAGTCACTGAGGAGGTTGTTGAGGTGATGAAGGAAGTTGAAAGAGAAGAGGCTGAAGAGGTTTCTTTGCCTGAGAAAATGGTACCTTATACAACTGAATTTCCTGAGGAAATCATTGTGGCACCAGAAGAAATGGCAGAAAAAGCAGAAGAGGAGAGACTTTATCAAGAAATTGTTGAAGTTGATAGAAAAGCCAAATTGGAAGAAATTGAAATTGAAATAATGCCAGAGATAATGGCAGAAACTGTGTACAAAGAAACTATTGATGTTGAACAAGTACCAGAAGAAATTCTGGTGGAAGCAAAGGAAACCTACAAGGAAGAATTAGAAGTAGAAAAGAAACCTAAATTTGAAAAAATTGAAATTGACATTAAACCTGAAAGACCAGTAGAGAAAGTGTACAAAGAAACCATTGATCTTGAAAAGAAGCCAGAGGAAATTGAAATTGAACTTCAGCCAGAGATAGAAGAAATGTATACAGAGGTAATAGAGGTAGAAAAGAAACCTGAATTTGAAGAAATTGAACTTGACATCACACCAGAGACTACCATAGAAACTGTATACAAAGAAACTATTGACATTGAGAAACAGCCTGAAGAAATGGAAGTTGTCATCAAAGAACAACCAACATTTGAAGAAGTAATCACAGAAACTACATCTGTTGAAAAGGAACAGAAGCCAGTAGAAGTTGTGGTAGAATTTGAAGTGCCAGAGGAGATTGAAACATCATACAAGGAGACAATTGAGATTACTGAGCAACCAAAGGAAGAGGAAGTAACAATTGAGATTGAAATGAAACCATCTGTCACAGTTCTGCATGAGGAGTTTGAACTTGAAAAGAGTGAGGAAATGTTTGAAGAGACTGAAATGGCCATACCTGAGAAATTGGATTTCTTAGAAACAGTTGAACAAGTGACGGAAGTTGAAGCGCCACTTACAGAGACAGTCACCGAAGAAAGAGAACAGGTAGAACAAAAACAGGTTCCTGGAGAAATAGTCATTGAGTCTGAGATAGAAATACCTTTAGCAGAAACAATCACAGAAGTTAGAGAACAGGTCACTCCATCTCAAAAACCATCAATTACTGAGGAAGTTGTTGAGGTGATGAAGGAAGTTGAAAGAGAAGAGGCTGAAGAGGTATCTTTGCCTGAGAAAATGGTACCTTACACAATTGAATTTCCTGAGGAAATCATTGTGGCACCAGAAGAAATGGCAGAAAAAGCAGAAGAGGAGAGACTTTATCAAGAAACTACTGAAGTTGATAGAAAAGCCAAATTGGAAGAAATTGAAATTGAAATTATGCCAGAGATAATGGCAGAAACTGTGTACAAAGAAACTATTGATGTTGAACAAGTACCAGAAGAAATTCTGGTGGAAGCAAAGGAAACCTACAAGGAAGAATTAGAAGTAGAAAAGAAACCTAAATTTGAAGAAATTGAAATTGACATTAAACCTGAAAGAGCAATAGAGAAAATGTACAAAGAAACCATTGATCTTGAAGAGAAGCCAGAGGAAATTGAAATTGAACTTCAGCCAGAGATAGAAGAAATATATACAGAGGTAATAGAGGTAGAAAAGAAGCCTGTATTTAAAGAAATTGAACTTGACATCACACCAGAGACTACCATAGAAACTGTATACAAAGAAACTATTGACATTGAAAAACAGCCTGAAGAAATGGAAATTGTCATCAAAGAACAACGAACATTTGAAGAAGTAATCACAGAAACCACATCTGTTGAAAAGGAACAGAAGCCAGTAGAAGTTGTGGTAGAATTTGAAGTGCCAGAGGAGATTGAAACATCATACAAGGAGACAATTGAGATTACTGAGCAACCAAAGGAAGAGGAAGAAACAATCGAAATTGAAATGAAACCATCTGTTACAGTTCTGCATGAGGACTTTGAACTTGAAAAGAGTGAGGAAATGATTGAAGAGACTGAAATAGCCTTACCTGTGAAGTTGGATGTCTTAGAAACAGTTGAACAAGTGACAGAAGTTGAAGCGCCACTTACAGAGACAGTCACCGAAGAAAGAGAACAGGTAGAACAAAAACAAGTTCCTGAAGAAATAGTCATTGAGTCTGAGATAGAAATACCTTTAGCAGAAACAATCACAGAAGTTAGAGAACAGGTCACTCCATCTCAAAAACCATCAATTACTGAGGAGGTTGTTGAGGTGATGAAGGAAGTTGAAAGAGAAGAGGCTGAAGAGGTATCTTTGCCTGAGAAAATGGTACCTTACACAATTGAATTTCCTGAGGAAATCATTGTGGCACCAGAAGAAATGGCAGAAAAAGCAGAAGAGGAGAGACTTTATGAAGAAACTGTTGAAGTTGATAGAAAAGCCATATTGGAAGAAATTGAAATTGAATTTAAGCCAGAGATAATGGCAGAAACTGTGTACAAAGAAACTATTGATGTTGAACAAGTACCAGAAGAAATTCTGGTGGAAGCAAAGGAAACCTACAAGGAAGAATTAGAAGTAGAAAAGAAACCTAAATTTGAAGAAATTGAAATTGACATTAAACCTGAAAGAGCAATAGAGAAGATGTACAAAGAAACCATTGATCTTGAAGAGAAGCCAGAAGAAATTGAAATTGAACTTCAGCCAGAGATAGAAGAAATGTATACAGAAGTAATAGAGGTAGAAAAGAAACCTGTATTTGAAGAAATTGAACTTGACATCACACCAGAGACTACCATAGAAACTGTATACAAAGAAACTGAGAAACAGTTTGAGGAAATGGAAGTTGTCGTCAAAGAACAACCAACATTTGAAGAAGTAATCACAGAAACTACATCTGTTGAAAAGGAACAGAAGCCAGTAGAAGTTGTGGTAGAATTTGAAGTGCCAGAGGAGATTGAAACATCATACAAGGAGACAATTGAGATTACTGAGCAACCAAAGGAAGAGGAAGTAACAATCAAGATTGAAATGAAACCATCTGTTACAGTTCTGCATGAGGACTTTGAACTTGAAAAGAGTGAGGAAATGTTTGAAGAGACTGAAACGGCCATACCTGAGAAATTGGATGTCTTAGAAACAGTTGAACAAGTGACGGAAGTTGAAGCGCCACTTACAGAGACAGTCACCGAAGAAAGAGAACAGGTAGAACAAAAGCAAGTTCCTGGAGAAATAGTCGTTGAGTCTGAGATAGAAATTCCTTTAGTAGAAACAATCACAGAAGTTAGAGAACAGGTCACTCCATCTCAGAAACCCTTAATTACTGAGGAGGTTGTTGAGGTGATGAAGGAATTTGAAAGGGAAGAGGCTGAAGAGGTTTCTTTGCCCAAGAAAAAGGTACCTTTCCCAACTGAATTTCCTGAGGAAATCATTGTGGCACCAGAAGAAATGGCAGATAAAGCAGAAGAGGAGAGACTTTATCAAGAAACTGTTGAAGTTGATAGAAAAGCCAAATTGGAAGAAATTGAAATTGAAATAATGCCAGAGATAATATCAGAAGCTGTGTACAAAGAAACTATTGATGTTGAACAAGTACCAGAAGAAATTCTGGTGGAAGCAAAGGAAACATACAAGGAAGAATTAGAAGTAGAAAAGAAACCTAAATTGGAAGAAATTGAAATTGACATTAAACCTGAAAGACCAGTAGAGAAAGTGTACAAAGAAACCATTGATCTTGAAGAAAAGCCAGAGGAAATTGAAATTGAACTTCAGCCAGAGATAGAAGAAATGTATACAGAGGTAATAGAGGTAGAAAAGAAACCTGTATTTGAAGAAATTGAACTTGACATCACACCAGAGACTACCATAGAAACTGTATACAAAGAAACTATTGACATTGAGAAACAGCCTGAAGAAATGGAAGTTGTCATCAAAGAACAACGAACATTTGAAGAAGTAATCACAGAAACCACATCTGTTGAAAAGGAACAGAAGCCAGTAGAAGTTGTGGTAGAATTTGAAGTGCCAGAGGAGATTGAAACATCATACAAGGAGACAATTGAGATTACTGAGCAACCAAAGGAAGAGGAAGTAACAATCGAGATTGAAATGAAACCATCTGTTACAGTTCTGCATGAGGACTTTGAACTTGAAAAGAGTGAGGAAATGTTTGAAGAGATTGAAATGGCCATACCTGAGAAAATGGATGTCTTAGAAACAGTTGAACAAGTGACAGAAGTTGAAGCGCCACTTACAGAGACAGTCACCGAAGAAAGAGAACAGGTAGAACAAAAGCAAGTCCCTGAAGAAATAGTCATTGAGTCTGAAATAGAAATACCTTTAGCAGAAACAATCACAGAAGTTAGAGAACAGGTCACTCCATCTCAAAAACCGTCAGTTACTGAGGAGGTTGTTGAGGTGATGAAGGAAGTTGAAAGAGAAGAGGCTGAAGAGGTTTCTTTGCCCAAGAAAATGGTACCTTACACAACTGAATTTCCTGAGGAAATCAGTGTGGCACCAGAAGAAATGGCAGAAAAAGCAGAAGAGGAGAGACTTTATGAAGAAACTGTTGAAGTTGATAGAAAAGCCAAATTGGAAGAAATTGAAATTATGCCAGAGATAATGGCAGAAACTGTGTACAAAGAAACTATTGATGTTGAACAAGTACCAGAAGAAATTCTGGTGGAAGCAAAGGAAACCTACAAGGAAGAATTAGAAGTAGAAAAGAAACCTAAATTTGAAGAAATTGAAATTGACATTAAACCTGAAAGACCAGTAGAGAAAGTGTACAAAGAAACCATTGATCTTGAAGAAAAACCAGAGGAAATTGAAATTGAACTTCAGCCAGTGATAGAAGAAATTTATACAGAGGTAATAGAGGTAGAAAAGAAACCTGTATTTGAAGAAATTGAACTTGACATCACACCAGAGACTACCATAGAAACTGTATACAAAGAAACTATTGACATTGAGAAACAGCCTGAAGAAATGGAAGTTGTCATCAAAGAACAACCAACATTTGAAGAAGTAATCACAGAAACCACATCTGTTGAAAAGGAACAGAAGCCAGTAGAAGTTGTGGTAGAATTTGAATTGCCAGAGGAGATTGAAACATCATACAAGGAGACAATTGAGATTACTGAGCAACCAAAGGAAGAGGAAGTAACAATCGAGATTGAAATGAAACCATCTGTTACAGTTCTGCATGAGGACTTTGAACTTGAAAAGAGTGAGGAAATGTTTGAAGAGATTGAAATGGCCATACCTGAGAAATTGGATGTCTTAAAAACAGTTGAACAAGTGACGGAAGTTGAAGCACCACTTACAGAGACAGTCACCGAAGAAAGAGAACAGGTAGAACAAAAGCAAGTTCCTGAAGAAATAGCCATTGAATCTGAGATAGAAATACCTTTAGCAGAAACAATCACAGAAGATAGAGAACATGAAATGCCATCACATTTAGAAGAGGTTGTTGTGACAACCAAAGAGGAAAGAAGTGAGGAAGTTGAAGAGCTCATTCATCCAGAAGTAGAAGCAGAAGAGGTTCTTAAGGAGAGGGCAGAATTTGAGACCGAGGTCTTTGAGAAGTTGCATATTGAAGAATTTGTAGAGGAAATTATCGAGAGTGCTCTTCAGGAAGTAAAATCTACAGTCTTTGAGGACCAGACTAAATTAGATCAACTGCTGCAGGAGACACCTGTAAGTAAAGTTGAAGAGGTTAAGCCTGTGCCTGATACAAAGATTATGGAAACATTAGGAGTTGATGAAAAGGAAGAGACTTCTATGGGAGAAATATTTATAGATGTGACACAAAAACCAATGAAAGAGAAATTTGTATTGTCAGTTCAGGAATATGAAACAAAACTGATTGCAGAAAGCTTTGATGTGATAACAAAGGAACCTGATGCAGGTGTAGTCACAACTGCTGAAAACATTATTCTTGATATCACTGAGGGTTTATCTGAGGAGGAAAAACCTGAGGAAAGCCTGATTGAGCTATTGATTGTTGAGGAAGAGGAAAAGTTAGCAATGGAGGAAAAAGAATTCACTGCAGAACAAAAGCCTGAAGAGGTTCAAGCTACTCCAGTTAAAGAGGAAACAACTGAATTGGCCGAGGAAATTATTCCATCTAAGTCAGAAACAGAAGAAATACCATCAGTAGAGGCAATTGATGGTCACTTTGATCAAATTATTACTGTAGAAGTGGCAAAAGAAGCAACTGAAATTTCTTTTGCACCTAAGAAACTGAAGCCAGATACTGTAGTTGAAACAGTTCAGGTTGAGGTTGTACCTTCTGAAACTGAGGTACCAGAGGTAGAAGTGGTACCAGAAATCACTAAACTTAAACCACAGGATAGCATATCTTTCTCTGTTGAGGTCATTGGCAGTCCTACAGGTACATGGACATTCCTTTTAAGCATTTGGATGCGCACATTTCTAGCATATGGTTATGTCAGCCATAGTTGTATTCTAGATCAGTGTTATCATAACAGTTAACATGCCAATGCTATTTTTTGTTGTACCATCGATATCCAGATACAAATAAGCTTTCAACAAAGAACGTGGAATAAGTTTAAAATAGATCATGTCACTTGATCAGTTATGTTACCTTAAGCTGTTTATTTTGTGCTTTTAAGGGTAACACTTATTGGAAGCTTATTGATATGATGGATTCTGTGGAAATGTTTTCAATTTGGTTTATATATAAATGCTGAATGCATGACTAAAAATAGCATGCACTAAAGAAAGAAAGGCAAACCTAACATTTAAGAAACTGAACGGTACATTATTGCTCTGAAAAAGTTAAATATTGAAAACAGAAAATTGCCATTTTCATCTTAAAGATAAATTGCTTTCTTGAATTATGAAATTTATTTTTCCACTTTGTCATTCAGTAATTTAGTTGGCAGTTTCATTGGCAGTGTTGCTCTGGCTGATGATGGAAAGGGTGGAGTACAAATTTGTATTGGGATCGAATTTCCATGACTCTGATTGATCATGGACAGGGTGGCGTACAAATTAAATGTATTGTGATCGAATTTCCATGACTCTGGCTGATCATGGAAAGGGTGGAGTACAAATTAAATGTATTAGGATCGAATTTCCATGACTCTGATTGATCATGGACAGGGTGGAGTACAAATTAAATGTATTGGGATCAAATTTCCATGACTCTGGCTGATCATGGAAAGGGTGGAGTACAAATTAAATGTATTGGGACTGAATTTCCATTGCTATGGTTCTGAAGATGGGAATAATGCATATCTTTAGAAATTCTCATATCTGAATAAGATAGGGGTCTTTCTATTTTAAGATTTGTGATCCCTGGCAATCCTTAGAAAAACCCTACATCTGGTTTGGTATTCTGTACCATCCTTTGATTTCCTGTATTTACTTTGAATTCATTTATTTTTGTGGGTATTAATTTTGCAGTTTGTGAAAAATTATGCATGGTTTTGCAAACACAAGATTTAGAAACGTTTGTACCACATGAAAATTACTGAACTCAGACTACTCTGCCAGTAAATATTGTGGAATACTGAGTAGGAAAATGATAGGATTTGCTTTTCAAAGATGAGATCAAACAACAGGAGTCAAATATACAGGCAGATTTGTTTCAGGTTTGGTCATTCACAGGACAAATTCAGATGGCAGTGGGAAAGTCTAGTCCAACTGTAAGAAATACCATGTTAATACCCAAATTAATGAATACATTTTATAAGCTGTTAAAGAGAGAAATTAAATCAAATTAGTCATCGATGTGGTACTAATCAGATCATTTTCATTTCATCTGAATTTGACCTAAATCACTTAGATTTTGTAGTACTGTTCTGTTTTTTATCAGTGTTGTCTGGTATACTTTTTATTTTTTACTGAAGCTTTCATAGTGCATCATCAAATGGTAATCTGCAGTCCAGTCAATTTCTTTCAAATTGTATGCATTAAAGGCATTACACTAATACTAAGTTATGCTTTATTGAAAGCTTCAAAGCCATTTTGTTCAAATCTATGCAAACAAATAGTTTTTAATAACAAGTTAGCTGTCATAATAACATGGTAGCTGTCATAATAACAATGCAGAAATATATTAACATCATTTAATACTGCTTCTGTTTTTATTGCAGAACAATAACATGTGATTTCTTCTAGTTTAAAATAACCTATGCTGGAACTTTTTCTTACAGAAAGAAATCAGTCATTCATTTATTTAAGAAAATAGAGCAATTTAAGTTAGCTTTTTTAAAATAATCAACCATTTCCAGGCAGTGTCATTACCACAGGCCTCAGCCAGTAATAAAATGTGGCAATTTTCTAGTAATCAGATGATTGATATATCTCATTTGCTTATCAAGAATTACATTCTTTGTTTTGGTGTTTGTTAACTTTCTATTACAGTAATTTGTTTTTTTTAAAAAATGTTCTGTTTTAATCATTATTTCAACCACTTCGTGGTATACGTCACAATGATCTTCAATCACTAGAATTAAGACTCTAGTTTTACATTCTGGAATAATATGGTATGCTGTATGCAAGGTGCAAATCAGTCAAATACAGTAGGATTAATACATGATCATATATAAACACGATTAATGTGCATGATATAAACATTCTGTATTTCTGCTTGTACAGCCAATCTCAAAATGTGTCACTGATTTAGTGTTGCATCATTTGGAATGAATATTTGCATTAGGGTCTGTTAATTGTTCCATAGTGAAGTTCAGTTTTGTGAATGTTATGATACCTTGAACTGTGACTATAGTTAATTGCTAATTAGTCACATTTTTCTATGTATAAGAAGTTATTATAAATTCAGAGTGGGTAATTTGCTAATGAAACCATATGAAACTGCCAAGTTGTAAAAGTTCTATTTTGATCATTTTAATGATTAAGATAATTTTATATCAGTTTTCATTGTATATAAACTTCATGAAATAAATTAAATATGCCACAGGTTCCTTGGTGATAGTGCATAATGTATTATTCAGTGAGTGTTGTAAGTTTAATATATGTGAATATATAAGTTTAATTTCAGACGTAATGTTAGGGACTTTGAATTACTTGATGATAATCTGTGTTGCATTGTTAAGTTTTTTTCTTGGTTTGACATAAGTATTTTATTTTTCAACATGACATTATGACACGTGATATAAATATGAACATGTGACAGATATTTATCTGACTTTGTGTGTTCTTTTTATTCTTATCTGTCTGTTAGGTCTTATATATTCTTATGTAGTATTTATAATCAGGTTATTTTAAATGTACCATTTTAAATGGTGCATTGCTAAAGCAGAACCAGGAATACCAATCAGAAATTCTTTTTGAATTAGAGTTTGATATGGAATTCATTTTGAATTAGAGTTTGATATGGAATTCATTTTGAATTAGAGTTTGATATGGAATTCATGCAGGGCTATCATCATTAGTACCTTAAATTGAAAAGCATCTTTGAATAACATTTAATTGCAAAGCAAATATCAGCAACAGCTGATCAGATTAGATGAGATTTCAAATGAATATAGGTCACATCAAACACATGTAATAATTTAGATGAGATTTCAAATGAATATAGGTCAAATCAAACACGTAATAATTTAGCTATATGAAGTTATTTCATACACGTAATGTTAGTTGTACATTTTTAATTATTTGTATGGTATGATCATATATTATGTGAATATACAATGACTAAAATTAAGCAAAGAAGTTTTTTCGATATTCAAATAGAATTGTCACATAATAAATCAGCAAAATGTGGCACAAACTGTGAGTAGGTCATTTGATAATATTATTCTGAATTATAAGATTGTTTATTTATTGCAAGAGTGTAATGTACCTTTAGATTGCAAAAAAATAAGAAGTTTTTTGTTACATTAACAGCTCAAGAGGAGAAACCAGAGGAGAAGGTAGAGGTGGAATTAGTCCTTGAGGAGAAAGTTGAAAAAGAGGAGGTAATTTTTGAAGTTCAAGTGGAGGAAACTGAAGCCAAATTTCAACCTACAGGTGAGTACAGGCATGACAAATTTTAAGCTAAGAAAGCAGATTTCTAAAAATGTTTTGCCAGGAAACACCCAATGTTCAGCATTTTGATTAGTATGTATATATAGTATGTAGATATATATGTATATATAGTATGTAGATATATATGTATATATAGTATGTAGATATATATGTATATATAGTATGTAGATATATATGTATATATAGTTATACAGTAGAGGTTTAGGCTTTACTTTATACTTTCAACTTTTTCTCTTGTGAGTTGATTTCATGCTTTTAAAAGTTTGTAAATTTGCTTGTAGTTTCCCGTCTAGTTAATTTTATTTCCTCTGAAATAGGTCCCTGGCATCATTCAGATTAACTTACCTTGGACAGGAACGATAATATGTATTCACCTATCCCATTATGCCTTATAAGCAATGGTGACCATAAACATTGACTGAATCATAAGTGAGTGTGCAGGATAATGAAGGAAACAAATTTGATTAACGGGCCACGTGTGGGATGGGTGGAGCAGGCACATGACATTTACATTGTCCCAGAACATTATATACTAATCTAAAACAATTAACCAGAAAAGAAATGAAAAGACAAAAATATATGTTAGTAGAATTTGGGATATATGTACAGTTTGTGATTTTAGGCTGACCTACACCCAGGTGTTATTGTGATATCAGCACTTTTCACTAATGGAATCATCTGGAGGCAATTAGCTTGTGTCGTGGTATCAAAGGACCACTGCCAGTTAGCTTGTGTCAAGGTATCAGAGGACCACTGCCAGTTAGCTTCTGTCATGGTATCAGAGGACCACTGCCAGTTAGCTTGTGTCATGGCATTAGAGGACCACTACTAATTAGCTTGAATCATGGCATTAGAGGACCACTGCTAATTAGCTTGTGCCATGGTATTAGAGGACCACTGCTAATTAGCTTGTGTCATGGTATTAGAGGACCGCTGCTGTTTAGCTTGTGTCATGGAATTAGAAGACCACTGTTAATTAGCTTGTGTCAAGGTATTAGAGGACCACTGCTAATTAGCTTGTGTCATGGAATTAGAGGACTCTTTTCTAAGGTTGGTATGGTAATGGATCCCATTATATTGTGTAATATTGAATACTGTGTACCCCAGTATAAAGTCAACTCAGACCACAGATCATTGACAACTCACCTACATCCACATGGATTTGAGTTTCAGTGAATATGGGTATATTAGAAAGCTTGCCAATAGCTTCCTGTAGGTCAGTGGTTCTTCCCAGGATTTTGCCAGATTCTTCCTCCACCATATATACTGAGTCACCAAGTATCATGTGCTTAAACCAAGAAAACCAATCCATCATTGTCAGAAGGCAGACATTGCTTTGCTAGATCAGCTAAAATAAGGTAATGGTTTTAGAGGTGTAATATAAAACTAGAAGAAAAGTATTTACCTGCCACCAGTTTTATAGAATAGTCTCATTCCTTACTCTTCCTGTTTCCTCTCAGCAGAGGCCCCAGAAGGGAAGACAGTTGAGGAAGTGATTATGCTTGAAAAGAAACCAGAGAAAGAGGAAGAAGAGGTTGCAATCACTATACAGCTAGAGAAGGCCAAACCCAAACCTCAAGGTGGGTTTTTATTTTTATACTGGTAGATATCTAAAAATGAGGTGGTTTGAGTCAATTTACATTGCAGCCATTTTGATTTGGTAGAAGGAATTTCTTTTAGCTTTCTGAATTTTTTTCCCACAACAGTTATTTTATATGAACCAGTACAACTTTTTATATCAGAAATCTTGTCCTTGGATGAAGCATTTAGGATTAAGTTACATGTATATTCCAAAATCTGAGTTTATCCTGAGGCCCAATTGGTATTTGTTTCTTCAAATTTTAGACTGGGAAATGGTTGATGAAAATAGAACTAGCCACATGTTGTCTCACTGTTCCAGTAATAATTCTGAAACCAGTCTTGATATATCTGATTTAAAAATGCTATAATGTATAAATGTTGTAGAAACTAAATACTTTGTTATTATTGGACACTAAAAGCTTAACTAAAGCATGGAATATACCCTATTCACCTTTGTAAAATGTGCACCGAACTACCTCAAACTTAGACCCAGACCTGACATCACATAATGTACCTTCAGATCAGGGTCTCTACTGTTTGTTTAAATCATTAATGCAACAAGCAGCAAAGTCCCTGATTTGTTGGCTTATCATGTAATGTCAGGTCAGAGTCTGTGCATGTGGTAGGTGGCACATGTTATACATAGGTAAATACCATAACTTGAATATATATTGTCTGTATCCAGTAGTCTAGAAGTGATACCAGTTAGTCATAATCCAGTGGAGATGTGTAGCTAGAAAACTTGTATAAGGTTTAATACTTTCTGTAGATCAATATATAATTACTAATTTTGATAGAATAGTTCTCTGTTTTATAACTGATTTAGTGCTTTATATATGTATATATATTTACCAATGCTTTAGGAATGAATACTTCTCGTTTTATAATATTGTATGAAGTTAAACATTATTCTCACATATATATTATACATATGCAGTGTAGCTTCCTCACCCATATACTTTCTTTCTTTATTTGTTGTTTGTAAATATGCAGTTTTATCTACTAGCACTAGATATTTAATTTTTAAATAACTCATTGCATTGTAGTCAGTTCAGTGCAGATATGGAACATTTCCAATGTTTAATGACCCTTATGTCCTATGAAATGATGATCAACACTAGTAAAGCAAACGTTGCCTGTTTTCCTTGCTTGTTTTTACCTAAAATCCATTGTTCCTTTCCACCCTTTAATCCTTCCCAGAAGTTTCCATAGAGATAGGTGTCATCATGGAAGATTTAAAACCCCTTCAACAAGACCTTCAACAAGAAGATGTATTACCAAAGATTCAAACTGAACTAGCTCAGATACAATTAGAACAACCATCAGAAGTTGAAATTCAGTTCTCAGCTGATGAAAAAATGTCAGTTGAGGCAGCTTTTGAAAGTTTACTTATTTTTGAGACCGAAAAGGAGGCTGCACTACAGCTCCAAACTTCAGAAATAACTGAAATAACTTTAGATACTTTTGAGAAAGAGGAAATAGAAGAGGTCACTAAATATAAATTAGAAACAGTAGACATATCCAAAGTAGAAGATACAGTTAGAAAAGAAACTCAAACAGACACAAAAACGTTTGAACTATCTGAAGAAACACTGAAACTATCAGTCTCAGAAATTGAGGGAGTTCTTGTACAGGAAGCAGAAAAAGAAGAAATTAAAAAAGAACAAGCTGAAATTATTGTTGAGGTTAAACCAGAAATAAAGGTTACAGAAACTACAGAGGAAATATTTGATCTCACAGTCTCAGAAGTTGGGATAGTACCCAAAGAAGAAGCAGGGAAGGAAGAAATTGGGACAGTAGAAGCTGAGATCAGTGTAGAGACTAAGCCAGAAACCAAAATCAAAGAAATTGCAGAGGAAACAATTGAGTTTTCAGTCTCAGAATTGGAGATAATTCCAAAAGAAGAAGCAATGAAAGAACAAATAGTTAAAGAGAAAGCAGTGATCACTCTGGAGACTAAACCAGAAACCAAGATCACAGAAATTACTGAGCAAACAGTCGAACTCTCCGTCTCACAACTAGAAATAATTCCAAAAGAGGATGCAGTGAAGGAAGAAATTGCTACAGAAGAAATTGTGATCACTGTTGAGACTAAACCAGAAACCATGATCACAGAAACTGTTGAAAAAACTATAGTAATTTCAGTCTCTGAGCTAGAGATCATTCCTAAAGAGGAAGCAAAGAAGGAAAAAATTGCAAAAGATGAAGGTGAGATAACTGTAGAAACTAAACCAGAGACCAAAGTCAAAGAAGTTTCTGAGGAAAGAGTAGATGTTTCAGTATCAGAAATAGAGGTAATACCTAAAGAGGATGCAAAGAGGGAAACAATTTTAAAAGAGGAAGAAGAAATTACTGTAGAGACCAAACCAGAAACCAAGATAAAAGAAACTACTGAGGAAACAATAGAGTTCTGGGTCTCAGAACTTGAAATAGTTCCTAAAGAGGAAGCAGAAATGGAAGATATTGCACAAGAGAAGGCTGAAATCGCTCAAGAGACTAAACTAGTAACCAAAGTAGCAGAAATTGCTGAGGAAACATTAGTGGTCTCAGTCTCAGAACTAGAGATATTTCCCAAAGAAATGGCAAAGAAGGAAGAAATTTTTAAAGAGGAAGCTGAGATCACTGTAGAGATTCAACCAGAAACCAAGATTACAGAAATCTTTGAAGAATCATCTGATCTTCCAGTCATAGAAATTGAACTGATTACAGAAGAGGAAGCAACAAAGGAAGACATTGCAAAGGAAGAAGCTGAGATCACTGTAGCATTTAAACCAGAAACCAAGGTCACAGAAATTGGTGAGGAGACATTTTCAGTTTCAGTCTCTGAGATGGAGATTGCTCCCAAAGAGGAAGCAGAGAAGGAAGATATTGCAAAAGATATAGGTGTGCTAGTAGTAGAAACTAAACCAGAGACCATAGTGAAAGGAATCTCAGAGGAAACAGTTGAGATATCAGTCTCACAAATAGATGTAATTCCTGAATTGGAGGCAAAGCAGGAAGAAATTCCACTGGAGGAAGCTGATATCACCCAAGAGATTAAACCAGAAACCATGATAACAGAAATTCCTGAGGAAATAGTTGAGCTTTCAGTCTCAGAACTAGAGATATTTCCCAGAGAGGAAGCAAGGAAGGAAACAATTTCTAAAGAGGAAACTAAACTCACTGTGGAGACTAAACCAGAAACCAAAATCACAGAATTTGTTGAGAAATCAGTTCTGATTTCGGTCTCAGAGATAGAGGTCATTCCAAAAGAGGAGGCAAAGAAGGAAGAAATTATTAAAGAGGAAGCTGAGATAACTGTAGAAATTAAACCAGAGACTACAGTTAAAGAACTTTCAGAGGAAACAGTTGAGGTTTCAGTCTCAGAAATATTAGTCATTCCTAAACAAGAAGCAAAGAAGGAAGAAATTGCAAGAGAGGAAGGAAATATTATGAAGACTAAAGAAGAGACCAAAACAACTGAAACAACTGGACCAACAGCTGAGGTCTCAGTATCAGAATTAGCAATAACTCCAGAAGAGGAAGCAAAGACAGAAGAAATTGCAAAGGTGGAAATGGAGATCACTATAGGGACTAAACCAGAGACCAAGATCACAGAAATTGCTGAGGAGGTAGTTGAGGATTTAGCTTCAGAACTGGAAATAGTTGCCAAAGAAGAAGCAGTCACAAAAGAAATTGAAAAAGAGAAAGATGAGATCATTGTAGAGAATAAACCAGAAACCAAGATCACAGAAATTGCTGAGGAAGTAGTGGAGGTGTTGGCTTCAGAGCTGGAAATAGTTGCTAAAGAAGAAGCAGGCACAAAGGAAATCGAAAAAGAAATATCTGAGATCATTGTAGAGACTCAACCAGAAACCAAAATTACAGAAATTGCAGAGGAAGTAGTTGAGGTTTTAGCTTCAGAGCTGGAAATAATTGCTAAAGAAGAAGCAGGCACAGAGGAAATTGCAAAAGAAAAAGCTAAGATCACTGTAGAGACTAAAGCAGAAACCAAGATCACAGAAGTTGCAGAGGAAGTAGTTGAGGTTTCAGCTTCAGATCTAGAAATAGTTGCTAAAGAAGAAGCAGGCACAGAGGAAGTTGCAAAAGAAAAATCTGAGATCATTGTAGAGACTAAACCAGAAACCAAGATCACAGAAATTGCAGAGGAAGTAGTTGAGGTTTCAGCTTCAGAGCTGGGAATATTTGTCAAAGAAGAAGCAGGCACAGAGGAAATTGCAAAAGAAAAATATGAGGTCATTGTAGAGACTAAAGCAGAAACCAAGATCACAGAAATTGCTGAGGAAGTAGTTGAGGTTTTAGCTTCAGAGCTGGAAATAATTGCTAAAGAAGAAGCAGGCACAGAGGAAATTGCAAAAGAAAAAGCTGAGATCATTGTAGAGACTAAACCAGAAACCAAAATCACAGAAGTTGCTGAGGAAGTAGTTGAGGTTTTAGCTTCAGAGCTGGAAATAATTGCTAAAGAAGAAGCAGGCACAGAGGAAATTGCAAAAGAAAAATCTGAGATCATTGTAGAGACTAAACCAGAAACCAAGATAACAGAAATTGGAGAGGAAGTAGTTGAGGTTTTAGTTTCAGAGCTGGAAATAATTGCTAAAGAAGAAGCAGGCACAGAGGAAATTGCAAAAGAAAAATCTGAGATTACTGTAGAGACTAAAGCAGAAACCAAGATCACAGAAATTGCTGAGGAAGTAGTTGAGGTTTCAGTTTCAGAGCTGGAAATATTTGTCAAAGAAGAAGCAGGCACAGAGGAAATTGCAAAACAAAAATATGAGGTCATTGTAGAGACTAAAGCAGAAACCAAGATCACAGAAATTGCTGAGGAAGTAGTTGAGGTTTCAGCTTCAGAGCTGGAAATAATTGCTAAAGAAGAAGCAGGCACAGAGGAAATTGCAAAAGAAAAAGCTGAGATTATTGTAGAGACTAAACCAGAAACCAAAATCACAGAAGTTGCTGAGGAAGTAGTTGAGGTTTTAGCTTCAGAGCTAGAAATAATTGCTAAAGAAGAAGCAGGCACAGAGCAAATTGCAAAACAAAAATATGAGGTCATTGTAGAGACTAAACCAGAAACCAAGATCACAGAAATTGCTGAGGAAGTAGTTGAGGTTTTAGCTTCAGAGCTGGAAATAATTGCTAAAGAAGAAGCAGGCACAGAGGAAATTGCAAAAGAAAAAGCTGAGATCACTGTAGAGACTAAACCAGAAACCAAAATCACGGAAGTTGCTGAGGAAGTAGTTGAGGTTTCAGCTTCAGAGCTGGAAATAATTGCTAAAGAAGAAGCAGGCACAGAGGAAATTGCAAAAGAAAAATCTGAGATCATTGTAGAGACTAAACCAGAAACCAAGATTACAGAAATCGCAGAGGAAGTAGTTGAGGTTTCAGCTTCAGAGCTGGGAATATTTGTCAAAGAAGAAGCAGGCACAGAGGAAATTGCAAAAGACAAATATGAGGTCATTGTAGAGACTAAACCAGAAACCAAGATCACAGAAATTGCTGAGGAAGTAGTTGAGGTTTTAGCTTCAGAGCTGGAAATAATTGCTAAAGAAGAAGCAGGCACAGAGGAAATTGCAAAAGAAAAAGCTGAGATCATTGTAGAGACTAAACCAGAAACCAAAATCACAGAAGTTTCTGAGGAAGTAGTTGAGGTTTCAGCTTCAGAGCTGGAAATAATTGCTAAAGAAGAAGCAGGCACAGAGGAAATTGCAAAAGAAAAAGCTGAGATCATTGTAGAGACTAAACCAGAAACCAAGATCACAGAAATTGCAGAGGAAGTAGTTGAGGTTTCAGCTTCAGAGCTGGGAATATTTGTCAAAGAAGAAGCAGGCACAGAGGAAATTGCAAAAGACAAATATGAGGTCATTGTAGAGACTAAAGCAGAAACCAAGATCACAGAAATTGCTGAGGAAGTAGTTGAGGTTTTAGCTTCAGAGCTGGAAATAATTGCTAAAGAAGAAGCAGGCACAGAGGAAATTGCAAAAGAAGAAGCTGAGATCATTGTAGAGACTAAACCAGAAACCAAAATCACAGAAGTTGCTGAGGAAGTAGTTGAGGTTTTAGCTTCAGAGCTGGAAATAATTGCTAAAGAAGAAGCAGGCACAGAGGAAATTGCAAAAGAAAAATCTGAGATCATTGTTGAGACTAAACCAGAAATCAAAATCACAGAAATCGCAGAGGAAATATTTGAAGATTTAGCTTCAGAGCTGGAAATTGTTGCCAAAGAAGAAGCAGACACAGAGGAAATTGCAAAACAAAAATCTGAGATTACTGTAGAGACTAAACCAGAAACCAAGATCACAGAAATTGCTGAGGAAGTAGTTGAGGTTTCAGCTTCAGAGCTGGAATTAATTGCTAAAGAAGAAGCAGGCACAGAGGAAATTGCAAAAGAAAAAGCTGAGATCATTGTAGAGACTAAACCAGAAACCAAAATCACAGAAGTTGCAGAGGAAGTAGTTGAGGTTTTAGCTTCAGAGCTGGAAATAATTGCTAAAGAAGAAGCAGGCACAGAGGAAGTTGCAGAAGAAAAATCTGAGATCATTGTAGAGACTAAACCAGAAACCAAGATCACAGAAATCACAGAGGAAGTAATTGAGGTTTCAGCTTCAGAACTGGAAATAATTGCTAAAGAAGAAGCAGGCACAGAGGAAATTGCAAAAGAAAAATCTGAGATCATTGTAGAGACTAAAGCAGAAACCAAGATCACAGAAATTGCTGAGGAAGTAGTTGAGGTTTCAGCTTCAGAGCTGGAAATAATTGCTAAAGAAGAAGCAGGCACAGAGGAAATTGCAAAAGAAAAATCTGAGATTACTGTAGAGACTAAACCAGAAACCAAGATCACAGAAATTGCTGAGGAAGTAGTTGAGGTTTTAGCTTCAGAGCTGGAAATATTTGTCAAAGAAGAAGCAGGCACAGAGGAAATTGCAAAAGAAAAATATGAGGTCATTGTAGAGACTAAACCAGAAACCAAGATCACAGAAATTGCTGAGGAAGTAGTTGAGGTTTCAGCTTCAGAGCTGGAAATAATTGCTAAAGAAGAAGCAGGCACAGAGGAAATTGCAAAAGAAGAAGCTGAGATCATTGTAGAGACTAAACCAGAAACCAAAATCACAGAAGTTGCTGAGGAAGTAGTTGAGGTTTCAGCTTCAGAGCTGGAAATAATTGCTAAAGAAGAAGCAGGCACAGAGGAAATTGCAAAAGAAAAAGCTGAGATCATTGTAGAGACTAAACCAGAAACCAAAATCACAGAAGTTGCAGAGGAAGTAGTTGAGGTTTTAGCTTCAGAGCTGGAAATAATTGCTAAAGAAGAAGCAGGCACAGAGGAAGTTGCAGAAGAAAAATCTGAGATCATTGTAGAGACTAAACCAGAAACCAAGATCACAGAAATCGCAGAGGAAGTAGTTGAGGTTTCAGCTTCAGAGCTGGAAATAATTGCTAAAGAAGAAGTAGTCACAGAGGAAATTGCAAAAGAAAAATCTGAGATCATTGTAGAGACTAAACCAGAAACCAAGATCACAGAAATTGCAGAGGAAGTAGTTGAGGTTTCAGCTTCAGAGCTGGGAATATTTGTCAAAGAAGAAGCAGGCACAGAGGAAATTGCAAAAGAAAAATATGAGGTCATTGTAGAGACTAAAGCAGAAACCAAGATCACAGAAATTGCTGAGGAAGTAGTTGAGGTTTTAGCTTCAGAGCTGAAAATAATTGCTAAAGAAGAAGCAGGCACAGAGGAAATTGCAAAAGAAAAAGCTGAGATCATTGTAGAGACTAAACCAGAAACCAAAATCACAGAAGTTGCTGAGGAAGTAGTTGAGGTTTTAGCTTCAGAGCTGGAAATAATTGCTAAAGAAGAAGCAGGCACAGAGGAAATTGCAAAAGAAAAAGCTGAGATCATTGTAGAGACTAAACCAGAAACCAAAATCACAGAAGTTGCTGAGGAAGTAGTTGAGGTTTTAGCTTCAGAGCTGGAAATATTTGTCAAAGAAGAAGCAGGCACAGAGGAAATTGCAAAAGAAAAATATGAGGTCATTGTAGAGACTAAAGCAGAAACCAAGATCACAGAAATTGCTGAGGAAGTAGTTGAGGTTTCAGCTTCAGAGCTGGAAATAATTGCTAAAGAAGAAGCAGGCACAGAGGAAATTGCAAAAGAAGAAGCTGAGATCATTGTAGAGACTAAACCAGAAACCAAAATCACAGAAGTTGCTGAGGAAGTAGTTGAGGTTTCAGCTTCAGAGCTGGAAATAATTGCTAAAGAAGAAGCAGGCACAGAGGAAATTGCAAAAGAAAAAGCTGAGATCATTGTAGAGATTAAACCAGAAACCAAAATCACAGAAGTTGCAGAGGAAGTAGTTGAGGTTTTAGCTTCAGAGCTGGAAATAATTGCTAAAGAAGAAGCAGGCACAGAGGAAGTTGCAGAAGAAAAATCTGAGATCATTGTAGAGACTAAACCAGAAACCAAGATCACAGAAATCGCAGAGGAAGTAGTTGAGGTGTCAGCTTCAGAGCTGGAAATAATTGCTAAAGAAGAAGTAGTCACAGAGGAAATTGCAAAAGAAAAATCTGAGATCATTGTAGAGACTAAACCAGAAACCAAGATCACAGAAATCGCAGAGGAAGTAGTTGAGGTTTCAGCTTCAGAGCTGGGAATATTTGTCAAAGAAGAAGCAGGCACAGAGGAAATTGCAAAAGAAAAATATGAGGTCATTGTAGAGACTAAAGCAGAAACCAAGATCACAGAAATTGCTGAGGAAGTAGTTGAGGTTTTAGCTTCAGAGCTGGAAATAATTGCTAAAGAAGAAGCAGGCACAGAGGAAATTGCAAAAGAAAAAGCTGAGATCATTGTAGAGACTAAACCAGAAACCAAAATCACAGAAGTTGCTGAGGAAGTAGTTGAGGTTTTAGCTTCAGAGCTGGAAATAATTGCTAAAGAAGAAGCAGGCACAGAGGAAACTGCAAAAGAAATATCTGAGATCATTGTAGAGACTAAACCAGAAACCAAGATCACAGAAATCGCAGAGGAAGTAGTTGAGGTTTCAGCTTCAGAGCTGGAAATATTTGTCAAAGAAGAAGCAGGCACAGAGGAAATTGCAAAAGAAAAATATGAGGTCATTGTAGAGACTAAAGCAGAAACCAAGATCACAGAAATTGCTGAGGAAGTAGTTGAGGTTTTAGCTTCAGAGCTGGAAATAATTGCTAAAGAAGAAGCAGGCACAGAGGAAATTGCAAAAGAAAAAGCTGAGATCATTGTAGAGACTAAACCAGAAACCAAAATCACAGAAGTTGCTGAGGAAGTAGTTGAGGTTTTAGCTTCAGAGCTGGAAATAATTGCTAAAGAAGAAGCAGGCACAGAGGAAATTGCAAAAGAAAAATCTGAGATCATTGTAGAGACTAAACCAGAAACCAAAATCACAGAAATTGCAGAGGAAGTATTTGAGGTTTCAGCTTCAGAGCTAGAAATAGTTGCCAAAGAAGAAGCAGGCACAGAGGAAATTGCAAAAGAAAAATCTGAGATCACTGTAGAGACTAAACCAGAAACTAAGATCACAGAAATTGCTGAGGAAGTATTTGACTTGTTAGCTTCAGAGCTAGAAATAGTTCTCAAAGAAGAAGCAGGCACAGAGGAAATTGAAAAAGTAACACCTGAGATCATTATAGAGACTAAAGCAGAAACCAAGATCACAGAAATTGGAGAGGAAGTAGTTGAGGTTTTAGCTTCAGAGCTAGAAATGGTTGCTAAAGAAGCAGCAGGCACAGAAGAAATTGAAAAAGAAAAAGCTGACATCACTGTAGAGACTAAAATAGAAACCAAAATCAAAGCAATCTCTGATGAAACAACTGATATTCTAGCCACAGAAATAGAATTGGTTCAAGAAGAGGAAGCAGCAAAGGAAGTTATTGCTAAGGAAGACGCTGATATCACTGTAGAAGCCAAACCAGAAACCAAAATAACAGAAATTGTTGAGGAAACTTTTTCATTTTCAGTCTCAGAGATAGAGATCATTCTCAAAGAGGAAGCAAAGAAGGAAGAAATTGCTAAGGAAGAAGGTGAGATTACTGTAGAAACTAAACCAGAAACCACAGTCAAAGAACTTTCAGAGAAAACAGTTGAGGTTTCAGTCTCAGAAATAGTAGTCATTCCTGAACAAGAAGCAAAGAAGGAAGACATTGCAAGAGAGGAAGAAAAGATCACCATGAAGACTAAAGAAGAGACCAAGACAACAGAAATGGCTGGACAGACAGCTGAGGTCACATTATCAGAACTCAAGTTAACTCCTGAAGAGGAAGCAAAGATGGAAGAATTTGCAAAAACAGAAACTGAGATCACTATAGAGGCTAAACCAGAGACCAAGATCACAGAAGTTACAGAGGAGACAGTTGAGGTTTCTGTGTCAGTACTTGAAATGATTCTCAAAGAAGAAGCAGGCACAACAGAAATTGCAAAAGATAAAGCTGAGATTACTTTGGAGGCTAAACCAGACACCATGATCACAGAAACTGTGGAAGAAACATTAGAGGCTTCCATCTCAGATATTGAAGTTGTTCCCAAGGAGGAAACAAAGATCAAAGAGACTGCACAAGAGGAAGCAGAAATCACAGTAAAAACTAAACCGGAATCAAAAATCACAGAAATTTTTGAGGACACTATTTCAGTTTCAGTCTCTGAGATTGGTATGGCTCCCAAAGAGGAAGCAAAGAAAGAAGAAATTGCAAAAGAGGAAAGTGATATAACAGTAGAAACTATATCAGAGACCAAAGTAAAAGAAATCTCAGAGGAAACAGTTGAGGCATCAGTCTCAGAAATATACATAATTCCAGAGGAGGAAGCAAAACAGGAAGAAATTCCAGAAGAAAAAGCAGATATCACTGACATGACTAAATCAGAAACCAAAATAACAGAAATTCCAGAGGAAATAGCAGAGGTCTCAGTCTCAGAACTAGAGATAGTTCCCATAAAAGAAGCAAAGAGGGAAGAAATTGCAAAAGCAGAATCTGAAATCACTGTGGAGACAAAACCAGAAACTAGGATCACAGAAGGTGCTGAGGAAGTTGATGTTTCAGTCTCAGAACTAGAGATAGTTCCCAAAGAAGAAGCGAAGAAGGAAGAAATTTCAGAAGACAAAGTTGAGATCACAATAGAGATTAAACCAGAAACCAAGGTTGGAGAAATTGCTGGGGAGATATTTGAGGTCTCGGTCTCAGAAGTACAACTGATTTTTGCAGAGGAAGCAAAGAAGGAAGAAACTACAAGTGTGGAAGCAGATGTCACTGTAGTAACTAAACCAGGAAGTGAGATTACAGAAGTTGATGAAGTAACAGTCGAGGTCTCAGTCCCTGAACTAAAGATAGTTACCAAAGTGGAAGCAAAGCCAGAAGAAATTAAAGCAGAGTATGCTAAGATCACTGTAGAGACCCAACCAGATACCAAAATCACAGAAATTACTGAGGGACTCCTTGAGGTGGAAATATCAAAAGCTGAGTTTGAGTTGATTACTGATGTTGAGGAGATACCCCAGAAAAGTGTTGAAATTACATTAGAAACTAAACCAGAAGTTCACCAGGAAATTACATTAAAAACTAAACCTGAAGTTTATCAAGAGATTTCTGAAACTGAGGCAAAATTTGAACTTGTGTCTGAGATTGAAGAGAAACCCAGAGAGGACATTGAGATAACTGTCGATATGAAACCAGAGACAAAAGGGGTTGTTCCATGCAAAGAAGACTTTGCTACAGAAGAAATAGACATTACATTTGATGAGAAATTTGAAGTCTCAAGAGTTATTTCAGAAGTTGAGAGCCAATTTGCTATTGATGAAGTAGATAAAGTTCAGTTTGAATCTGAAGAGACCATGTTTAAGGAGATAGTTCATGAAAAGAAATCAGGTATTGTTAGCATGGTCACATTCCAAATGCTTTTAGCATGCTTGCTTGAAGCAAAAGCAGCGGATTGGTCATTCTTGTGTCTGATTGGTTTGCTTTCAGTCTCGTCTCTGTGTGTGTTTGAAAGTTTTCTTATTTTGTCATACATTTAAAATCAATGGAATGGCTTATTTTTGGGAAAGTATGTTTTGAGAGGTTATTTTGTGTTCAATGTCGGCAGTTAAATTTTATAAATTAATAATTAAACCTTTCACCAAGAAAGTACAATTTTTGGACAGCCATTTAAACTGACTGAAATGTTTAGAACTAACAGATAGATTATGTACAGATTGATGCATGACTTCTTAAGATGCTTCTGCAGCAAGCAACTTTGCTGAAATGTTATAATAGTAGATGAATAGCTGTGAATCGTGTCTCTTTTACATAACCTATCAGCTTGATGGTATTATATTGAGCTGTAAACAGGCTAACAGACTGACAATCTAACATCATGTCAGACTTGATTGTAAAAGAATAAGCAAATAAACTCACATAATAGGATTGGTTATAAACTTGTAAGCTAACAAGCAAGGTAGTGAAATTTTTTTAATAATTACATTTGTTACACCAGTTCATTCCAACTCTGGAAACTGCATAACCAAAGTTAATGCTTGGTGGATATAAGCCTTAACCAGAATAACCAGATGATTTGGGGGAAATGTCTACCATTTTAGCTGGTGTGTAGTGTACTTCAACTGTGATTTAGCATATACATAGATCTTCAGTTTCAAATATACCAACAGATAAGGAATTGAGCCTTGTTATTGAAATGATAAATAAAACAAACATGGTAGACCCTGATCAGCAGGACATTATGTGACATTAGATGTGGGTCGATCTTGTTTTCAGTTTGGTATGCATAGTACATGAATAAATACAATGTTTGGTACATTGATGTAATACAGAGTATTAAATAGTGACCTAGTTTAGCAGATTACTAGACTGAATGCTTCAAAAAGCCCAGTGGAAATTAACACAGTATACTAGACTGAATGCTTCAAAAAGCCCAGTGGAAATTAACACAGAATGCTAGACTGAATGCTTCAAACAGCCGTGTAGAAACTAACAGTTCTCATAATCACTCATCTGGATCATGACATCTGCAGCAGAACAGTATTATTCTATACCTTTCTCAGTTACCATTAAGTTTCCCCCTCCCACTACACACATGTGTATGCAAATATGTCCCCACCCATCTGGCTCTGGATTCAGGGGATTGATCATAATACATAAACAGTTATGCCCATCTGCAGACCATCCCCAGTCATATGCCAACATTTGAATTCTGTTTTCATGCCAACACCAAGGTCCATTGATAACCTAATACTCCATCTTTTCTTCCAAAAATGGGGTGGGTGGGGATAACTGAATTATTATACAACTAGGTCAGACTTATGTGTAGTCGGGGATTGCAGTTTTAAAAATAACACTGGTGAAGGTGAGCACTAATATTAACTTTTCTAGCATTACAATAATTTTAGTATATATTCACTAACAGCCTAGTAGTTCTGATTTGACTTGGTGAAAGTGTAGAATGAGACAAATATACAAAAAATAAAATTCAGGAATTGATCCAGAAATGTTTAACGAGAATTGTTGTGGTATTGATGTGTGAATTAAAGTTACAGCTTGTTAACATTCTAAGAGGGAGGGACATGTCTTGGCAATTTGTCAAACCATCTGGATTTTCTTTTGAAAAGATAAACATGGTATATGCTTTGTATAATGTTAGATTGTTAGGAGTAAACTTCAGGATATAGACCATGTTTATATTTGTAAAAACTGCTACATAATTATTATCAACTGATAGCTGATGTTGAAGAGACTTAAGTGTTGAGTGCAGCTACTTTATTATACATGTACAGTTAGATGTGCAGCCAGAATTAATGTGTTGGATTATATTTTTAGAATGATCTGAGTCTTGTCAGATAGAAAGCATTCAGTAGTTATTAAAGTAAATATACAGTCAATTAACCAGGTGAATATAAACAAAACTTACTTGCTAAAATTAAGTTACTATACATGCTCAGTGGTTACTTTTATGTACTTGCAACCAGAATGGTGTGGGTTCAAATCCTACACAGAACAACCAGGATCGGCTGCTGTGCTGTGTCTTCAGGCAAGGCTGTTTACCTTTATTGCTTAGGCACTAAATAGTTTTTGATTCCAAATGTGTTCTTAAACACCAGTTAGTCAATCCATGAATCAAGCAATCAGTCAATCATTAAGACTTGACATATTTGTCATGAATCTCATTCCTACAACAATCTGCATACCAGTAAGCATTACTACATTTAAGTATTTTCAAAATCCAAATAAATCAAAGTTCTGATGTACCAGTTGGCAGAGTTTGAATGAAAGATTCTAATTGTTACAGTCATGATGACTTTAGATTTCTTTCTTTTTCAAACAATGAATGAAAATAGACCATGCTTTGATACAAATATTCATACATATTGGATACATTCATACATATTGGAATGTGATTTGATGAGTCTATTAGTTCATCCTTGTGTGTAATTTTTGTGTGACTTTCTTACAGTTGTATTTTGCTGATGTTCTAAAACCTCAGCTTCATTTTATGTTGTGTCTTATGACTGCTGAGGCAATTATGTTAATAGATGTAATGAGACCGCTTAATAATAGAATAAAAGTTCCATCACTTTCATGTTCTCCACCTCACCCATCCGAAAAACCCTTGTCAATGTTATATATTCCTTTGGTTGTACAAGTTTTGGAATGTAATTGTGCATGTTCTAGCATGGATTTTAAGAAGATAAATAAAAGTTACAAGATTAAATCAAACCTTAAGGAACACAATACACTTTATTGTTTCCTTACTTCATCAAAAAGGACTATGTGCCATATAAAATTTTGGCAGTATAAATCCTATTTTATTTGCAGTAATTATCTTCTGCTATTGCATTACCTTCCTTTCCAAGACTAGTCCCCAGTCCAAATTAATTATTCCCTCCTCCAATCAGTATTGGAGGGCCAAATTTTAAAAGAACATGATTCAAGTCTGACTCCTTTGTCACAGCCAACATAACAGACTACCATTTCTTATTTCATTGGATAACATACACATTCCATTGATTTTTATACTAGTTTTGTTGAAGCAAGCAACCACCCAACTAACTGGTTAATTCAGCAGTGCAGTAGTGGCAGGTACTAACTGGTAAATGCAACAGTGCAATAGTGACAGGTCATAAAACTAATTTTCATAATATAATGCTTAGATTTCCTGCTTCCACCCTGCTCAGATGACCTGTACTGTAGGTCCAAGTCGAAAGAGGATGGTATTCCTTATGTTGGCTGTGATTAAGGAATCAGACTGGGATCATGTTTCAGTTCTGGCCCTAAAATACTAATACAGTATGAGCAGGAAATAATGTGTTTGGACTAGGGACTAGAATCATGGAAAATGAAGGCAATGTAATAGTAACAGTAAAGTATTATATGATTAAAAAGAGTTTCCTCTCAAAAACTATATTTTGTGTACTTCATTGGTAAGAGAAGGATATTCACAGTCAGAACTTATCAAGTTCCAAAATCAACTCTTGATTGATCTAAACAAAACTATTTAAGTAAGTGAAATATTTAGTTAAGATCAATTAAGAGCTTGATTTGAAATGTAAATGAGATAAAATTTTCAATTAAATATCTTGAGTTTGTTTTAGATACTTTGTTCATCTTCAGTAATTAAATGCTAAATCTTGTCATATGACTAAAAGTGAATGATTGCAAATGTGTATTATCTGCCATTTTTCATACCTGCTAATTATGTGTATACACACACACACACACACACACACACACACACACACACACACCAGAGTGCAAAATACTGCTGTCAAAGGTTTTGTAAAATGAATTTTAACTGCCAAAGAAAATGGTGATTACTTTCAACTGTTGTTAATTGAAGGCAAAAAATATCCAATTTCTTTACTAAATTCCACACTGCTAAACTAAGTGTAAAACTTTTGTATCATACCTTTGTTTGGTAAAAACTGACTGTAAATTCCCATACCTTTATTTTTTTTAAAATGTCTTTGTAAATTCCCATACATTTTCAGCAGGAATGTCTCTGAGTCATACCAGATTCCTCTGTGAATTTTACCTCTTTGTGTTTTTTTTAAAATAATGCACCTTTATTGACATTGTTGCCAAAGCGTTTACCTCTTTATCATGAATTATTAATTTAAAAATGTATCTTTGAATTAATTTCATTCCAGAATAATTTTTCAAAATGTTTCAAATATGATTTCATGAGAGAAAGGGTCACTGGAAAAAGTAATGTTAAATGGATTATATTTCTCTTATCATTTCAAAAACCTTGAGTAAAAATATTTTTCTGAGAAAATAAAACAAATCAAACCATACATAAGATAATTCTAGAACATCTTTCAGTAAGATTTATTCATCTGGAACATCTTTCAGTAAGATTCATTCATCTGGAACATCTTTCAGTAAGATTCATTCATCTGGAACATTATTCAGTAAGATTCATTCATCTGGAACATCTTTCAGTAAGATTCATTCATCTGGAACCTCTTTAGTAAGATTCATTATTCTGGAAAAGCAGATTTTTAAAAACTATAAATTAAATAAGGAACTTTTTTAATTGATTTACGGTTTTTAATTAACTTCGGAGATTTTTAGTTATCCTCATGGGGGGGAGGCCAAAATATAGATTGTGAATCAGAGAATATCCCAGATCATAAGGGGGATCCCACATTTATGCAAAAACATCTGTGTTATAGTTTTACAAGGTTAAGTATAATTTTGACGAAAAAAGAGAAAACATATCTAACCTTGATTGCTCTTTCTGGTGACACCCTTCTCAATCAGTACTTACTGAATTGTGAAATGATTTTGACTTTGATTATTAATAGATATCTCAGAGGAGATCACCATAGAAGAGCAAATTCTGTCAGAGAAGGAAAAGGTTACAGCAGGTAATGCAGTGAATTGGACATGAACTGTTACTTGGAGAAAATGTTAATGAAATCTCCTAGTCAGATTAACTGATTTAATTTTAAACAAGTTTAAAGTAATTATTTTTACCTATTGTGAGTGTGGAAGGGCATTTAGTGTTAGCATGGTCAAGCTTGCTGTACATGTTATGTCAGTGGAGAGGGTCAAGTTTTGCATTTAGGACATCTGGTTTCCTTGAATACATTTTGTTGCAGAGGTTTTCTTTAAAGTTTTAGGTCTGATATTAAAAGCAGTGATGCCACATATGCAAGCTACATTTTATTACATCCCCATTTAATCCTACATGCATCACTCCATTTCATTACAAATGCATTAAATCTAACATGCAATACTACATTTTATTACATGCCCATTTAATCTTACATGCAGTGCTACCATTTCTTATATTCCCATTTAATCTTACATCCAGTGCTACAGTTTCTTACATGCCCATTTAATCTTACATGCAATACTGCATTATATTACATGCCCATATTTTACATGCAGTGCTACATTTTATTACCTTCCCATTCAATCTTGCATGCACTGCAATGGTGTATTACAGCCCCATTAAACCTAACATGCAACACTATATTTTATTACATACTCATTTACTCTTCCATACAATACTGCATTTTATTGTACAACCTCGGATATGGGAGATCATGGGTTTGAACCCTGGCTGAGTCATAGAAAAGACTTACAAAAATGGTACTAATAGCTGCCTTGCTCACTATTAAGACGTTAGTGTCAGGACTGATCGGTCTGGTGTTAGGATAATGTGATTGGGTGGTAGGGGTGGGACATAATGCTATGTGTCTGGGGTATGATGGTCCAGTGCTGGACATCACTATAAAACTGCCACACTGCAGACATCTTAGTGATATGACTAAAAATTTTTTAAAGCTATGTTAAACTCCAGATCACACACACATGATGCACCCATTTAATTTTACATGCAATACTACATTTTATTACATATCCATTTAATATTACATGCAGTGCTATATTTTATTACATACCCATTTAAGTTTACATGCAGTGCTACATTTTATTATGTACTTATTTAATCTTACACGCAATGCTATATTTTATTACTTACCCATTTGATTTTACATTCAATACTACATTTTATTACATATCCATTTAATATTACATGCAGTGCTACATTTTATTACTTACCTGTTTAATATTATATGCAGTGCTACATTTTATTACATTTTTATTTAATCTTACATACAATGCCATATTTTATTACTTACCCATTTGATTTTACATTCAATACTACATTTTATTACATATCCATTTACATGCAGTGCTACATTTTATTACATACCTGTTTAATATTACATGCAGTGCTACATTTTATTACATATTTATTTAATCTTACATGCAGTGCTATATTTTATTACATACCCATTAAACTTAACATGCTTGATCTGGCATTAAATACAGCAGTTTAATCTATATTACCATATTACACACCAACATTCAGACTACTTAAAGTGCCTTGTTTGACACATAGATATTTTTGGATGTAGTGAATCAAACTTTTATAATGAGCAGTTTGTTTCAAATTTCATTCATACAGTAAAGCTAAAGTTGAAAGTATAAAATAAAGGTTATGTAATCAATATAAAACTGCATTTGTATTTTGTACTCAGTCATGGAAAAGAACTTGTTTTATATGGCTTATAAATATGTCTGAGTCTGATGACCTCAATCCATCTCAGTGCCACAAGAAACTCATTTCTTCCACTAGCTCAAAACATAATATGTATGTTTTGTAGATGTATACAAGTACATTTTAATTGCATGACGTCTTTACCCCAGGGCAGAGTATAGGTATTTTATTTGCACTTTCTTACTGAAATTGTGAGTATAATTGGTTTCAAGTTTGTATTTTTTTTAATTTTTCATCCTTTTCCTTGATTTAGGTATTTCTGTTTCAGATATATTTATTAATTAATAAATGAATGAATTAGTAGGTCATTGCATTGAGGTGTTTGAGCCCTATAGCTGTTACCATTTATGTCCATCATTTGGTCATCTACTTCTTATAATCATCATAGGTCTGCAATCCTTACTGATGCCATTTTTGGGTGAACCGCCTATTGCATTTATATATGTCTTTGAAAGGTGTTGTCTTTTCAGGCCAAGTTTTGCATTTCTCTAGAGAATTACATCTCTGCTATGGCAGATCCTTGTAACCAGCATAGCTCAGGAATCTTTCAAATGAAAATAATTATTTTGATGCAGTTTGGTACATACATTGTTTTGCAAACCTAGGTGTACCATTTGTATGTTTTGTCTCATCAGCTCAATCTCGAACAGTGTGTGACCCATGACAACTATTTTTATTTCTTCATATGGGGTCTTGCTTGTAACCAGTATATCTGTAACCCTAACACATTATTGGATTCCATTTGATCGGGTACTTCCATATTACACGAAGTCTCTTTACAGATTATTGTCCAGTTTTCATCACCATTATATCACTACTACAAACGATCTTTGTACATGACATAGCTATGAAAATATTCAACATATTCTGATGCAATTTGGTGTGTACATTGTCTCAAGAGAAAGATATGAAGTTTTGGGGTTTTGCTTGTTCAACATCACTTAAAAAGAGTTATGGACCTTGACAATTCACTTCAAAATCTTCACATCGGATGTTTGTGCATTTTCATAGATCAAGAACTATGCCACATATTCTGTACGAACATTATCACGTGCCCTTGCATGTACCCATGTGTGTCTTAGTCATATTTTAAGAGTTATGGCAGCCTGATTGCTCATCCTTCTGACTTCATCACAATTTGTTGGATTTCAGCTAAATCGGGCTTCAGATTGATTAGACCTTAAATTAGTTAAATTTCCAGCAGTCCAATGGATTATTTACAGGAGTTATTGGCCCTGGTTGCCTGTCCTCCTGACAGTGGTTTCTGAGTTATAACACTACTAAGCTGGTTTTAATTTCAACCAAATTTGGCAAGTAGCATTTAGACTGACAAGTCCTTGTATGGGTTAAATTTTAAGTCTTCCACATTCTTGTTTGGAATAGTTATTGCCCCTGTCTGATCACATTCCTTACCATAACTTTAATTAAAAAAATACTGCATTTCAGCAAATTTAAGGTATTAGGAACATTTATCTTGATGAGACCTTGTATAAATTGTTTTCCAATACTCCACATCATCATATGGATGAGTTATGGCCCTTGGATGCCCATCTTCAAACTTTTGTTTTCTGACAGGAGTTCTCTGTGTTTATGACCCTGCTAAGCAAATTGTAAAGAATGAGGCCATTTGCAATGTACTTAACACTACTAGTTTTAGTTTGTTCTGTATTCCAGAAGAGGAAAAGGAAGCTACATCAGAAGAAGAAGAAGCAGAAAAGCCAGAGGCCCCAGTCTTAAGTAAGATATCTATATAATATGTAATATGACAGTATATTATGTAATATAACTTTATGTTATGTATCTAGAGCTGGTACAAATCTGAGTCATTGGACTAGTCTCCATTAACCCAGTCTTGTTATACCCCACCATGATTGAGATTGGACTATGCTCCATTATCCTAGTCTTGTTATACCCCACCATGATTAAGACTGGACTATGCTCCATTATCCTAGTCCTGTTATACCCCACCATGATTGAGATTAGAATATTCACTATTAGCCAAGTCTTGTCATACCCCACCATGATTGAGATTGGACTATTCTCCATTATTCTGTTCTTGGTAGATCCCACAATGATTGAGATTGGACTATTGTTCATTATCCTATTCTTGGTATATCCCACCTTTTTTTTAGACTGGGCTATTTTCCATTATCCTAGTCTTGTTATACACAACCGTGATTGAGATTAGACTATTCTCCATTAGCCTAGCCTTGTAGTACCCAACCATGAATGAAATTGGACTGTTCTTCATTAGCCTAGTCTTGTTATATCACTCCATGATTGGAATTGGACTAGTCTGCATTATCCCAGTCTTGTTATACCCCACCATGAATGAAATTGGACTATTCTCCATTATCCCAGTCTTGTTATACCCCACCATTAATGAGACTGGACTATTCTCCATTATCCCAGTCTTGTTATACCGCACCATTAATGAGACTGGACTATTCTCCATTAGTCAAGTCTTGTTATACTCCACCTTGAATGAAATTGGACTATTCTCCATTATCCTAGTCTTGTTATACCCAATCTTGAATGAGACTGGACTATTCTCCATTATTCTAGTCTTGTTATACCCAATCTTGAATGAGACTGGACTATTCTTCATTATTCTAGTCTTGTTATACCCCACTTTGAATGAAATTGGACTATTCTCCATTAGCCTGGTCTTGTTATAGTCAATCTTGAATGAGATTGGACTATTCTCCATTATTCTAGTCTTGTTATACCCTACCTTGAATGAGATTGGACTACTCTCCATTAGCCTAGTCTTGTTATACCCCACCCTGAATGAAATTGGACTATTCTCCATTAGCCTGGTCTTGTTATATCCCACCATAAATGAGATTGGACTATTCTCCATTAGCCAAATCTTATTATATCCCAACATGAATGAGACTGAAGTATACTGTGTTGCCTCTGCTGTCCAAAATGTCAGTCTATTCAGTTATGTTTTGCATTTTGGTCAATTTTTAGGCACTCTCGTGGGGCATTTATTAGAATACATTTCTTTGCACTTGAGTGGGGTATTTATTTGAACAAATTTCTTGTCACTGTAGTGGGGCATTTATCTCCACACATTTCTAGGCACTGTGTTGTGGCATTTATTTTGAATACATTTCAAGACACTTTGGTGGGGCATTCATTTAACGCATTTCAGGGCACTGTGGTGGGACATTTATCTCCACACATTTCTAGGCACTGTGATAGGGCATTTATTTAACACATTTCTAGGTACTGTGGTGGATCGTTTATCTCCACACATTTCAAGGCACTGACAGGGCATTTATTTAACACATTTCTAGGCACTGTGGTGAAGTATTTATTTTGAACACATTTATATGCACTGTGTTGGGATGTTTATCTCCACACATTTCTAGGCACTATGATAGGGAATTTATTTAACACATTTCTGGGTACTGTGGTGGGACATTTATCTTGCATAATGGACACAGTAATTTTCATGTGGGCCTTCTCTGTATAGACACAGTAATTTTCACTTAGACTCTTGCATAATGGACACAGTAATTTTCATGTACGCCTTCACTGTATGGACACCTGTAATTTTCATGTAGACTCTTACATAATGGACACTAATTTTCATGTAGGTCTTCACTGTATGGACATCTGTAATTTTCATGTAGACTCTTACATAATGGACACAGTAATTTTAATGTAGGCCTTCACTGTAAGGACACCTGTAATCTTCACTTAGGCCTTCACTGTATGGACACAATAATTTTCACGTAGGCCTTCACTATATGGACAACTGTAATTTTCACATAAGCCTTCACTGTATGGAGACAGTAATTTTCACTTAGACTCTTGCATAATGGACACAGTAATTATCATATAGGCTTTCACTGTATGGACACCTGTAATTTTCATGTAGACTCTTACATAAAGGACACAGTAATTGCCATATAGGCCTTCACTGTATGGACATCTGTAATTTTCATGTAGACTCTTACATAATGGACACCAGCAATTTTGATGTAGGCCTTCACTATATGAACACCTGTAATTTTCATGTAGACTCTTACATATTGGACACAGTAATTGTCATATAGACCTTCACTGTATGAGCAACTGTAATTTTCATGTAGACTCTTACATAATGGACACAGTAATTGTCATATAGACCTTCACTGTAAGGACAACTGTAATTTTCATGTAGACTCTTACATAATGGACACAGTAATTGTCATATAGACCTTCACTGTATGAACAACTGTAATTTTTATGTAGGCCTTCACTGTATGGACACTTGTAATTTTTATGTAGACTCTTGCATAATGGACACCGGTAATTTTCTTATAGGCTTTCACTGTATGGATAACTGAAATTTTCATGTAGACTCTTACATATTGGACACCAGTAATTTTCATGTAGGCCTTCACTGTATGGACACCTGTAATTTTTATGTAGACTTTTGCATAATGGACACCAGTAATTGTCATATAGGCCTGCACTGTATGGACATCTATAATTTTCATGTAGACTCTTACATATTGGACACCAGTAATTTTCATATATACTTTTATTGTGATGCATTTTTTTTCTTCCTAGCCTCAATTTCACTAGGACAAGTCTGACTTTATCTTCAGACTTAATACAGTTTGTTGGTCTGTTTTAAGTCTGACATAATTTTCAGCCAATGGAATCTAGATACTAGGGTTTAGTTTAAAGTCCAGACTTAATGTTCTATTGGTGAAATTGAGGTTTGATGAGATAATTGCTACAGAAATTAATTTTGCTAGCTGCATGATTGATTTTACATTGTATTAGCTGCAATATACACATATAATTAATCTTAAAATACAGCAAAAATCATGCACAACATTTTTGTCCAGCTGCTGACATTGGAGATGTGCATACTGCACCAGAGTTCACAGCTCATCTTGAGGATGTTCGTGCTAAAGATGGTGGACAGGTTCATCTGGAATGCCGAATTGTTGGACACCCTCGTCCCACAGTCACATGGTACAAGGATGAAGCCCTTGTAGAAGAGACTGAGGAGTTCCAGCTGACCTACAAAGATGAAGTCTGCACACTTTTCATCCCAGATGTGTACCCAGAGGATGCTGGAAGATACACTGTTGTGGCTAAGAATGAACTGGGCACTGCAATGTCATCTGCTGAAATTTTTGTTGAAGGTATGTCTTCTTCTGTGATATGTACTTACAACACGTTAATTTTGTGTTATATTATGATATTTTTGAAATGATGTTGAAATTTTACCATGGAAAGAAAGATTCTTAGAATCTCCTTTATAACTTTGCATACCATTATAAGTACTGGAGATGATGGAATGAGCAAGTGGTTCAACTCATGTCTTTGAATTTATGAAATGTTCAGTAGTTGCTATTATTCTTATTTCACAGAATTATTTTAAACACAGCATTTCAACAAATAGAACATTTAATGCTTTGAAAACTTAGAAAAAAATGAGTGAGGTCAAATTTAATTTTGGGTCTCAGGAACCTGTTAAATAATAGTGACACATGAGTGGTCAGCCTGGTGTCAGGATAATGTGATTATGTAGGACATGATATATCAGTGCTTGACACATGAGTGGTCAGCCTGGTGTCAGGATAATGTGACTATGTAGGACATGACATCCCAGTGCCTGACGCATGAGTGGTCAGCCTGGTGTCAGGATAATGTGACCATATATGACATGATATCCCAGTGCTTGACACATGAGTGGTCAGCCAGGTGTCAGGATAATGTGACTATGTAGGACATGACATCCCAGTGCTTGACACATGAGTGGTCAGCCTGGTGTCAGGATAATGTCACTATGTAGGACATGATATCCCAGTGCTTGACATGATGCTTGACATCACTATAAACTGTCACACTCCAAACATCATGGTGTTATGACTCAAATTGTTAAAGCTACATTTTTTAAAAATCCAAAATTCTAAATAATAAGTTCTGGAACTGGGATATAAATGTTATATAGCAGTTATTGGTACTGTGATAGAAATGCTATCAATCACTAACACTTTTCGAGTTTATAATTTTTTTGGACTTGGCTTTTTATCACTAAAGTATTTGAAACCAAAATTGTGTTTAAACATGTATACTTTATTCAAAGAAATCATGAAATTCATTGAACCCCAAATATTATCTTTATATATTAGTGAACCACAAGGCAGAATCCATGTACTTAAGTAAAACCAAAGTAGAATCCATGTAGTTAAGTAAAACCAAAGTAGAATCCATGTACTTAAGTAAAACGAAAGTAGAATCCATTTACTTAAGTAAAACCAAAGTAGAATCCATGTACTTAAGTAAAACCAAAGTAGAATCCATGTACTTAAGTAAAACCAAAGTAGAATCCATGTACTTAAGTAAAACCACAAGGCAGAATCCATGTACTTAAGTAAAACCAAAGTAGAATCCATGTAGTTAAGTAAAACCAAAGTAGAATCCATGTACTTAAGTAAAACGAAAGTAGAATCCATGTACTTAAGTAAAACCAAAATAGAATCCATGTACTTAAGTAAAACCTAAGTAGAATCCATGTACTTAAGTAAAACCAAAGTAGAATCCATGTACTTAAGTAAAACCACAAAGCAGAATCCATGTACTTAAGTAAAACCAAAGTAGAATCCATGTACTTAAGTAAAACGAAAGTAGAATCCATGTACTTAAGTAAAACCAAAATAGAATCCATGTACTTAAGTAAAACCTAAGTAGAATCCATGTACTTAAGTAAAACCAAAGTAGAATCCATGTACTTAAGTAAAACCACAAGGCAGAATCCATGTACTTAAGTAAAACGAAAGTAGAATCCATGTACTTAAGTAAAACGAAAGTAGAATCCATGTACTTAAGTAAAACCAAAGTAGAATCCATGTACTTAAGTAAAACGAAAGTAGAATCCATGTACTTAAGTAAAACGAAAGTAGAATCCATGTACTTAAGTAAAACCAAAGTAGAATCCATGTACTTAAGTAAAACCAAAGTAGAATCCATGTACTTAAGTAAAACCAAAGTAGAATCCATGTACTTAAGTAAAACCAAAGTAGAATATCTGTATATTAATAAAACCCAAGACAGAAATTTTGTATATTAGCAAAAGCAAGACAGAAGTTTTGCATATTAGCAAAACCAAGACAGAAGTTTTGTATACTAGGACACCCAAGACAGAATCTGTGTATATTAGTAAAAGGAAGACAAAATCTTTGTATATTAGTAAAACCCACTACAGAATTGTTTTATATTAGGAACACCCAATACAGAATCTTTGTATATTAGTAAAACCCAAGACAGAATCTTTGTATATTAGTAAAACCCAGTACAGAATCTGTGTATATTAGTAAAAGCCAAGACACAATCTGTGTATATTAGTAAAACCCAAGACACAATCTGTGTATATTAGTAAATCCCAAGACACAGTCTGTGTATATTAGTAAAACCCAAGACACAATCTTTGTATATTAGTAAAACTTAAGACACAATCTATGTTAATTTCAGTTGAAGAAGAAGAAGAGGAGGCTGAAGACACAATACCTCCAACCTTCACCCAGAAGCCCAAATTCCAGAATGTAGATGAGGGACAGGATGTCACATTTGAGACCAAGATTGTTGCTGTCCCTAAACCAGAGGTCAGTCTGACACATTGTTTAAATTATCACTGGAAGTTCAATTTATTTTGTTATGTAATTTGTGTTATGTTACATGACGACATCATAAGGAAGTTAGCAAAATAAACAAAAGCGTCCAAAATGATATGGAACTATTAGTACTGAGCTTTTTTCAGCATTATAGTTAACAAAGTTTCATTGTCCTTAACAATATGGGTAAATCATATCATTATATATTTCTAAAACTTTATTAAAAAAATTCACGTTACCAGAGCTGCCAACCCTCCTGATTTAGACATGAGACTCATGAATTTTAATGTACATGCCCGTTCTTCTACTTGGAGTGTAACTTCTCATGATTCGTCATCATTGGAAAAAAAATAACCCGGTACAATAGTAAATTCACATTCCACTTCCATGTCTTAGTGTAGTGTCTGCATCTGTTTATAATCTGTGCTACGGAAGCAGGTTCTCGGTTGCATTAAAGACACTAGTACAGTGTTCATTGTTCAGCCTTGACTGTGCTGTTAAATTTTATAAAGACAACATCCAGCAAAAGGGCAAAAAGATATGAAACTATTTTCAAAAAAGGGTATACACAAGAGTTCCAGTGTATAATGGAATTGAGGAAAGGTATTCCTTACACATTTTGTACCATATGCTGGTGTGATTTCTCAATCTCTTATTGTGGGGCCCTGAGTGGCTGAGTGGTTTAAAGTGCTCTCCATTTTGGATCACTGCCATCTCATCTCTGTCTGCATGGGTTCGAGTCTCAGATTCGGCTAATGTGGGTATGTGAGAAAGCTTGCCAGTAGCTTCTCGTGGGTCAGTGGTTCTTTCCAATGTTTTCCCGGGTTCTTCCTCCACCATTAATACTGGCCACCATGTATAGCCTATCGTGTGCTGAAAAATGGCGTTAAACCCCCAAAAAAACAACAACATCAATCTCTCATTGCAGGAAGAATGGCATAGTGAAACACATTGATACAAAGAAACATAAGGATAATGTACATTGTGTACAAAGTAATAAAAAAAGAATAGGTTTCAGTTTTGAGTGCACAGTGACAATGTTATTAATACGGAATGGTTTTTGCGTCATTTCTTATTGAACACAACTTACCCTTAAGTTGTGCTGCTCATGCAGGTTATTTCGAAAAATGTTTCCTGATAATAAAATAGCAAAAAAATGTATTGCTTGAACAAAAACTGCAGCTGTTGTTGTAAAGATGCATTTAAAGTCTAAGGTCATGAGAGAAAAAAAATCTCCAGATTTTCTTATGTTGAAAGTGGGAGATCTTATTTCTTATTTTTGGAAAGTTGGTAGCTCTTTGTTACCATTACCCATAGTATTCTTTTGTTCATTCTTCAAAGTATTATAGCTAGAAATCATATTAATCAAACCTCATGGACCTAACTTATTCTAATGGACAGTAATTTTTTTCTGGCATGTTCGACACAAACTAGTATTGTATTTAAGACATAAAATGTGCCTGTCATTGACTTTGTGTTTGTCTCATTTCAATTCAGATATTCTGGAGTAAGGATGGAACCCGAATCATTGATTCCAAACATTTCTCAATAGATTTGGATGAAACTAACAATGTTTATGTCACTTCTCTCACAATTCATGATGTCACTTCTCAAGATGCAGGAACATACAAGGTCACTGCAACCAGCAAGGCAGGAGAAGAAACAGTCTCTGTGTCTCTACTTGTCAAAGGTAAAATGTGTTATATTTATTGGTGAAAATATTACATGCTTGTTGGTGTATAAACCAGCTGTGGACAACATGGCTCTAGATATGGTGTCCTGTAATGTACTCACAGATCAGTACAACATTCAGTACAACATAATATAGAAATGCTATCCTGTACTCACAGGTCAGAATAACAGAGTTCTGAACATGCTATCCTATAATGTACAGATCAGTACAACATAGATCTAGACATGCTGTCCTATAATGTACTCACAGATTGGTACAACATAGATCTAGACATTCTAACCTATAATGTACTCACATATCAGTGCAACATAGATCTAGACTTGCTGTTCCACAGTGTACTCACAGATTGGTACAACATAGATCAAGACATGGTGACCTATAATGCACTCACAAATGCACTCACAGATCAGTACAACATAGATCCAGACATGGTGTCCTATAATGCACTCACAGATCAGTACAACATAGATCTAGACTTGCTGTCCCACAGTGTACTCACAGATCAGTACAACTTAGATCCAGACATGGTGTCCTATAATGTACTCACAGATCAGTACAACATAGATCTAGACTTGCTGTCCCACAATGTACTCACAGATCAGTACAACATAGTTCCAGACATGGTGTCCTATAATGCACTCACAGATCAGTAGAAAATAGATCTAGACTTGATGTCCTGTAGTGCACTCACAGATCAGTACAACAGAGATCTGAACATGATATTCTATAATACACTCGCCTATCAGGGTCTACACTGTTTATTCTCAATATTTCAAGGAGCAGGTTTTAGTCAGTGCTGTTATCACTTGTATTTGTGTTATGTAGGTGTACTTATGGTAATTACAATTCAACATAGCCATATTAGGTAGATTTTATAAGACATTTGTGAATTGTTATGTGTACCAGCATATGAACAGTTTTCTTTGAAATGATACCTGTAAATGGTTATCTTGTCGAAGTTGAAGATGAAAAAAAAACAATTACTAAACATGACCATGCTTTAGAAATTGTAGAAAGAGATGTATCATTATTGGCATTTTAGACAAGATTGATTGATTGATTGATTGATTGATTGATTGATTTTTCAGAATCTCCTGATGGAGAACAAAAGGACTTCAGAGGGCAGCTTAAGACAGAAGTGTAAGTACAGCATGACTAATGAATATCATTACTAATTAGAAACAAGATTAATTAAGACAGTGATGTATTCTTGCATATTGGTAGTGTTTTGTAATGCAGTGTAATTAAGTACTGCATGAGTGATGAATGTTTGAATGCAAACAGACAATGTGATGTTGTCATTATTTATTCAATATGCATCCGAGTTTTCAAACAGTAGCACATGCTATGTTCCTTGTATTAAAGTCATTTATTTTGGTTTATTTGTCTGTGTGTTATTGTAGTACATTGCATTATGTTGAATTTACCCTGGGTTTTTTATGAAGACTAATAAATACTGGCATTGTGTTGAATTTACCCTGGGTTTTTTATGAAGACTATTAAATACTGGCAGTGTGTTGAATTTTCCCTGGGTTTTTTATGAAGACTAGTAAATACTGGCATTGTGTTGAATTTACCCTGGGTTTTTTATGAAGACTATTAAATACTGGCAGTGTGTTGAATTTACCCTGGGTTTTTTATGAAGACTACTAAATACTGGCATTGTATTGAATTTACCCTAGGTTTTCTATGAAGACTACTAAATACTGGCATTGTATTGAATTTACCCTAGGTTTTCTATGAAGACTACTACCCTGTTTTATTATGAAGACTACTAAATACTGGCCAACAACAATCAGATCTTCATTGATGTTCATGCTTCATTAATTTAGGAGTCCTGGACATAAATTGAAAGTTGCTAAATAGATAGACATCATAAAACATTTTAACAGATGTCATTCTAGAACAGTTGGATGCCAAATTTCTTTGTTTATCTTTTGATTCAGTCAAGCCTATCAGAATAGTGCTAGGTATTTTTGTATTACAATCACATTATTTTATAATATCCCCTCCCACTTTCCCCATTGTTTGTATTACAATCACAATATTTTATAATATCCCTTCCCACTTTCCCCATTGTTTGTATTACAATCACAATCTGTTATAATATCCCCTCCCACTTTCCCCATTGTTCGTATTACAATCACAATATTTTATAATATCCCCTCCCACTTTTCCCCATGTTCTTCAGATGCTTTAGATTAGGACTACAAAATCAAAAGTTCTCCATTAATATTCTGAGAAGCACAATTTTTCAAGTATAAATGTTAAGCAACTATTTGTTATCAGTATTTATGGTTTTAAAACATTATAGTGATTGTTTGTACCACATGATCTCATGAAGTATACAGAATGTAATTTATTCAATTATTTTGTATTTTTTCCTGTCACAGACTATAGACCCAATCAACTTAGAAAATTATCAGAAAAAAACACTTTTGTTCTGATGCAAATATTTGAAAGAAGGTTACAGTACACAGCCCATAATTGAAATTAGACCACTGGCTATGTATGTTTGATATTTTGGATTGAATATGATCTAGTTACTTTGACTATAAAGGACTTGCTATGACTATAAAGGACTTGCTATGACTATAAAGAACTTGCCGTGACTATAAAGGACTTGCTATGACTATAAAGAACTTGCCGTGACTATAAAGGACTTGCTGTGACTATAAAGGACATAAAGGATTTACAAGGACAGTAAAGCTCATCACAGTTAGCTGAGTTCAGAACATTTTAGTATATACAGTAGTCCTTCTCTTGAATGGCACCCTGACTAGTGGTAACCCGTTTCTTATGGCCAGAAGCCCTTGGTACAGAAAAGTTTATGTTCAAAAATACAACTCATGAATGGCCACCCCTCTAACGTGGCCAGCAGCCATCATATTAGTACAGAAATGCAAATTGTTCCCCTCACAAGCAGCCACTTTTTATTTAAAATGTGTCCAGAACCAATAATTCATATCATGAAGTAAGGTAAGTAATCAGATTATCTTTACCACTGATACATGTCTCCCGATGTCAGGTTTCCATTACTAAAGAAATGTTGACTAAAGTACATGTAACACTAAGATTAATATTATATCATTATCTATAAAAGCCAACATTTACAGGAAATGGGCTCAACAATTTTATGATGAAGTTTTGGGCTTCACACATCTGTCAAGTTATTCTCGTTGATGATTACAGCCGGATGTAATTATCATGATCATAATATGATCAGCATAGGCTAAAAATAGAATCTGTAGATTAACACACACAGAGAAATAAACCTTGAACAAAACAGGGTACCAGACAAAGACAGAAAAATCACATGACAATACAAATATAATTTTCTTTACAAAAAAGGCATGTTGTCCACTCTACAAAAGTTTTGTCTGCAGAATTAAATCGCATACAGTTAGCAACAGCCAAATAGATCATTACCAAACATTAACATGTCATCACGTAAATGGAGATGTATTATTTTAGAAAAACACAAGTTATTCTACTGAGCATCGGGTAGGGTGGGGAGGGGGGACTAGCTGAACATTTTTATGTAGAAAAGAGTCGAATAAAACAATTTTATGTTGAAAAGACTCGAATAAACAACATTCTAACCGATAAGGAGGTTATTCAGCAGCAGTAGGAAAATGGAGCAAATGGAAAGAGAATTATGTATGTACATGTACCAAGATTTAAATGACATTTTTGCAATGTGCATGATAACAATACCCGCTTGCATATCAGACTTATGTCAAGAATAAGAAGTAGTATATTCAGTTGAAATAAGCCTATTCATAAGACAAGAAAAACCTTTTAATAATTAATGTTACTTTTAAATGAAGATATTAAATGCTTTGAAGTATGTAATTTTCTTACTATGTGCATTACATATACTTCTCACACAAAATTTAGTCCCCCTCTGGAAAGGCCATGAATCTTATAAGGCCACTTTCCTGGTGCCGTATAAGAGGGGGACCACCGTATAATAAGCAGGTATATTCATACTCATTATGTTATGCTTAACTTTGATATGTGAAAGTAGTTGGCTGAATAAAAACCTGCATTTGGTTGGCTGTTACACGCTTTGTACGTTTTTGTTTTCTTGCATGTACAGGACAACTAAAGTTGGTGTGAAATACGATGCAGATCAAGTTGATTTTAGATCACAGCTAAAAAGAGATGTGTAAGTTGAATAGAATAATTCTTTAAATTGACAGTTATTTAGATATTGAGTATTACTTCTGTGCATATAATTATTACAATAATTGCAGAACACATATATTATAATAATGCTAGAATACACATATTACAATAATGCCAGAATACACAAATTACAGTAATGCCAGAATAAAAATATTATGATAAAGCCAGAATACACATATTACAATAATGCCAAAATACACATATTACAATAATGCCAGAATACACATATTACAATAATGCCAGGATACACATATTACAATAATGCCAAAATACACATATTACAATAATGCCAGAATACACATATTACAATAATGCCAAATACACATATTACAATAATGCCAGAATACACATATTACAATAATGCCAAAATACACATATTACAATAATGCCAGACTACATATATTAAAATAATGCCAAAATACACATATTACAATAATGACAAAATACATATTACAATAATGCCAAAATACACATATTACAATAATGACAAAGTACATATTACAATAATACCAGAATACGTTTATTACAATAATGCCAAAATACTTATTGCAATAGTGCCAGAATACATGTTACAATAATGCCAGATCAAAAATATTATAAGGTCAGAATACACATATTGCAGTAATACCAAAATACATATTACAGTGAATCCAAAATACATATATTACAATAATGCCAGAACACACATATTACAGTAATTCCAGAATACAAATGTTACAAAAATGCCAGAATCCAAAATATTAAAATAATGCCAGAATACAACTGTTATAAAATTGTGACAATACTGATATTACAATAATGCCAGATTAGTAAACCTTTTAAATACTGAGTAAAATTAGTTCTAATTGAAAGATCTAAGAGAGAATAATTTTATAAACAGGATGTTTCTTTTATGTAATAAGATTAATTCAGGATTTGTAAACATACTTTTAATATGAAAGTATGGCTTGATTGCCATTTAAAGGAATACTTTCTTAAAACTTAAATGCTATAGTTAACTTGAATTCTAAATTATACTAAACCTTAGGAAATGTTAAAAATATGAATCTAGTTCATTGGCTTTTGGTATTGTGTGAGGGATTTTTTTTTAAGTCATAGAAAAGACACTTTTAAGTATTTGTGTAAGATTTTACCAATGGAGTTATTTTGCAGCCATGAAGTTAAATAAGTTTTACTGTATTTTTTTTGACACTAATTTAGTTGTAGCTTTGACATTTCTGCCTTCATGAGGAACTTGGTTTACACTGTGGGCTACATTTGGACATAATATTCTGCCTCCACTCATATGTCCTGACAATCATTTTTTATGCCACAAATTTACGCAAACATATTCTGAACAATGTTTTATAATGAACATAGACATTTAGATATTGACAAATGCAAGTTAACTTCAAAGAACATGAATTTTTATAATTTCTGCAGTCATATGCATGATGGAAAATTTTAACAGAAATTGGAATCATGTAGTAAAATTTAAGTTGGGTGTGCTGTTTGATAAGTGTTGCCCTAATTAAACAATTTGCATGTAGGAAAACAAAGGAAGGTGTAAAATATATGGCGGAACAAAAGGACTTCCGGGAGACTCTGACAGCTCATGTGTAAGTTCAGATTCATTAGCCTTTATTTTGTTGAGTAAACTCCAGTCAGGTTTGGGTTCTTAAAGAAACACATCCGAAAACTTAAGCATTTTCCTCTTGGAAAAAAAAATAATTTAATTTAGATTTGTATTGAAAATAACCTGTATCTAAAAGAAAATCATAATGTGTATTCATGACATTATTTATATAAACACTGAAAGACATGTTCAGTCTTTGGAAAAATACATTAAAGTTGATAGTTTTCTTATTAAAGCAGATCACAGTGAAATAATGGTTAATTTAAAAAAAACTCATTTTTATACTGACAGAAGGACCACTTTGATTGAAAAAGGATTTTCAACTTATAATAAGACAATAAAGTCAAGATAGATTAATTGGTAGAAAACTTTTGAACCTTCCCTGTTGTATTTATTCACAATTTTTGAAAGAGTATACATCAGTGGAAACTTTATAAAAAAATTAGAGACAGTCTGGTGGAATTTTTTACGTATTATGCATTTTACAGTGCAGAGCAAGATTTTAAACAGTTTTTCTCACTTTAGCACATTTTCCTCTTTTTTTTCCTTAATTGAGTTCACATGTTTACTTCATTAGGAAAACAAAAGAAGGTGTGACATATGAAGCTGAACAGGTTGATTATAGGGACATGGCACTCACTAGACAAGTGTAAGTGGATCTATTTGTCACTTCATGTATTATTGGGAAACAACACTCACTAGACAAGTGTAAGTGAATCTATTTGTCAGTTCATGTATTATAGGGAAACAAAACTCACTAGACAAGTGTAAGTGAATCTGTTTGTCAATTCATGTATTATAGGGAAACAAAACTCACTAGACAAGTGTAAGTGGATCTATTTGTCACTTCATGTATTATAGGGAAACAAAACTCACTAGACAAGTGTAAGTGAATCTATTTGTCAGTTCTTGTATTATAGGGAAACAACACTCACTAGACAAGTGTAAGTGAATCTGTTTGTCAGTTCATGTATTATAGGGAAACAAAACTCACTAGACAAGTGTAATTGAATCTATTTGTCACTTCATGTATTATAGGGAAACAACACTCACTAGACAAGTGTAAGTGGATCTATTTGTCACTTCATGTATTATAGGGAAACAACACTCACTAGACAAGTGTAAGTGAATCTATTTGTCAGTTCTTGTATTATAGGGAAACAACACTCACTAGACAAGTGTAAGTGAATCTATTTGTCAGTTCATGTATTATAGGGAAACAAAACTCACTAGACAAGTGTAAGTGAATCTATTTGTCAGTTCATGTATTATAGGGAAACAAAACTCACTAGACAAGTGTAAGTGAATCTATTTGTCAGTTCATGTATTATAGGGAAACAAAACTCACTAGACAAGTGTAAGTGAATCTATTTGTCAGTTCATGTATTATAGGGAAACAAAACTCACTAGATAAGTGTAATGAATCTCCTTGTCAGTTCATACATTAATAAGGGAAATAATTTTAAAAAAATAATATTATCCAAGTACATGCCATAAAAAATATCAATTTAATTTTCTGAGATTAGTTACATGAATAATGGAGACAGAAGTATAAAGATTTGTGTGCCCGTTTGTTTACTCTGGAATCATTATGGAAAACAATTTAAATAAACAGGAAAGCAATTTAATGGCATTAGAATCTTAGACAGCTTCTGTATAGTACTTCAGGCAGAATTATTTCAGAAGCAAATGCTCATAAAAGGTAAATGCCTAAAAATAATTGTTTCAAAATTATTTGATTTAGTAATTTTTAATCAATTTTCTTGTAAGAGATAAAGAAGAAAAAAGACTGTCTCAGAACATTTAAAATTCAGATTGCAGGGGATATTAATTTGATATTTGCTTGTGATCATAGAAAGAGACTTGATTAACAAAATCTCATAATTTATATGTTCTTACCCATGGATCCTGTTTCATAAATTGTAGTACCCTAACCTTATAATCTGCCAGTATTCTGGGTACTTTGATTATTTGTGGAATGCCTCTGTTTTTCACTAAGTCATGAAATGTTTGCAACCTATTAAAAAGATATGGAATTTAGTATTTAAAGTTTTAAATATTTAAATTCTAGGTAAACATTCATAATCCTTCTTGTGCATACTGCCTAATTTCTTCCTTTTATTGATTTGGCATGTTTGCTTGAATAGGAAAACAAAAGAAGGAGTGAAGTTGGAAGCTGAACAATTTGATTATAGGGATTCCCTTACAAGACAAGTGTAAGTGTTTCCATGAAAGATTAGAATAAAGCAAATTACAATAATATTTTCATGAACACAATATATTTTTATTTAGCAAGACTGCAAAATTAACATATTCTGTTAATATTGATAAGTATGTTTAAACCTACAATATGCATATGGCTCGCATATAAAAAAAATTAACATTTCTTACATATATGTTGGAATTAATCCAATTGCAAATAAACACTGAAACAAAAGTATATAATTGATGTTTTTTAAAGTAAAACCATAAGTGTTTCAGTTTTTAAACCTTGAGTTTGAGATAGGAGTTATGAAAAGATTATTTTTTACAAACTCTTGTGTGACTTTAAATGGTCTAAAGGTTGTATATTTAAGAGACTTTTAAGGCATTTTACACTTACTAAAAAGAAAATTTAAATCTAATACTGATGTATTGAAACACAATTTAAGTTAAACGGCATGAAATATTATTTTTTTTTTCATTCTCAAGTATGGTATTATCTATAATTATTGTTATTGGTTGTTATTTAGGCCAACAAAGGTTGGTGTCATTTATGAGGCAGAGCAGGTTGATTACAGAAATGCATTAACAAAGAAAGTGTAAGTGCTCAGTGGTGGAGGTATTTTAGTTTTATCTTTTTTCAAAGAATAAATTCATTATTGCAGACTTTATCAGAAAAAATGAAGAAAGGGTAAAAATCATCAAGTTTGTTTTCTTCAAGGAAGATAAAATGTGTCACAGATGGTTAATACACACACACACACACACACACACACACACACACATATATACATATATATATATATATATATATATATATATATATATATATATATATATATATATATATAAAATCAGCAACTATTTTCATAAACAAATTATAGTGCTTTTTAATAACTTTTATTAATAAAAATAATAACCTAAAATTATAAAATCATTCAAACTGTTTAAATAGTGTTGCCAGTGATTGCCATCTATACTTACTTATAAGACGGGTCCAACTGCAATCATGATAGACTCTAATCTGCCATTATATTATGCGCTGGTGTTTCTGGTTGTGTTGATTGTCTAATCTGTCAGCATATAATATCAGATTCTGCATCTGTCCAGTTTACATTTTTACTCAACTTATAAGTTTGTATGTATGGTATATAATACAGTTGAACCTGTCTTGGAAGATGACCCATAAATAATGGTCTTTCAAGACAGGTGGTATGTCATGACAGTTCATAATAATAAGTTGGTGAATTGAGAACCTGGTCTCTCAAGACAGGTGGTCTCATGGCAGAGGTCTCTCAAGTCAGGTTTGACTGTGTTTTGAATTGTATAAAATGCTCATGCTTATTACATTATCCTAATAAATCAAGCTCATTTGTTGAAAGAGATTATGTAGTGGGTGAATTGTTTAAATACTAACTTTGATACAGTATCTTAGTTCAAGTATTTTAGCATGACTTGTGCTATAAATGATTTATTTACTTAGTATACTAATTGTTAAATGAATTGCTGCCCTGTTTCCTTGCATGCTGTTTTTGTTAGAATGTTTGTCTTGTATTAACAGTCAAACTAAGGAAGGAGTGAGGTATGATTCAGAACAGCTCGACTTCAGACATCAGTTGAAGACTGAAGTGTAAGTTGTCCATCACAACTCAGTACAGTACGATTTACACATTTACAGCTTCAGTGTATCAGCAAGAATCATACATTAGGTATTGTCTTGTAACCACCTAGAACTAAAGGAAAAACATTACCAACCCATGCATTATACAAAATTATTTTTAACAACACATTTACCCATAGTTGTATTAAAATACTTTCCTACATTCAGATTAACCTGTATTTAAGAGATTTGTACAAAAAGTTTGCAGTTGATTTAGTTGTGGCAAGCAACAAAAAAAAATGAGTGGTTAGGAAAAAAAGAAACAATTGGTGAAATTTGTGTTGGAATTTGTCTGGCCCAGTCCTGTAACATGGTAAATTTCAAACAGTATTCAGGTTGATTTGACTTAAATGCTTTTATTCTTCTCTGCAATGTAAAAGTAGCATATACATGGTATATTTTTAATCAAACATGAAAGCTCAGTAGAAATCTTCTATGAAATATAAAAGTAGCATATAGATGGTATATTTTTAATCAAATATGAAAGCTCAGTAGAAATTTGTAATTTTTCTTCATTGAAATGTGAAAGAAGCTTATAGATGGTATATTTTTTAATCAAACATGAAAACTCAGTAGAAATGAGTAATATTCAGTTCTGATGACATGATTATTACATATGCATGTTGCTTGATGCATGACATCCCTTGTATGAATCTTGTGTACAGGAAAACCAAAGTTGGTGTGCATTATCAGTCAGAACAGCTTGATTTTCGACATGTGCTTCTGTCACCTTCCAATGAGCAGACTCCAAGGTAAGACTAATTTGAATAAGTCCCTTTTGAAGACAAAGTATGGTGAAAATATTAGTATAAGCAGTACATTTTTATTTTTAGTTTTATTCATGGTAGAACTATTTGGATCCATTGCATTGATTGTCTTTGAGATGGGATCTGATTACTTTTGCATGAACACCATTCTCTTCTTCAGTTTCCATATCATCTTCTAGAGGTGTCCATTACAGTATGCTTTGTGTCATGCTATGAAGTTCTTTTTTGGAAAGTGATTGCTCACTGAAAAGTTCAAAATTAAGTAATCGTTCCATTTGGACATCAATATAACATCACCTTTACATGGGAATATTATAGTGATATGAGCTCAGAGAGATTTGACATAAAATGTTTTGACTTCTGACTCTTATTAAGTAGCAAAAGGAACCACACAATACCATCACATTAGAGAAAATGATTGAGTCTTGGAACATTTTAAGACCATGGCAGATCTTTAGGGATTACTCAACCAAGAAGACTGTTCATAATTGTCATACAAAAAAATTTGACTCATCATGCTCTTTGTTCTTTTCTTTTGCATTTGATAAGGAATTTACGATCGTGAACTTTGATGATGTCTGAATTCTTATTAAGGTATTTTTTTTATAGACAATTGGTGTCCAAGTACTTTTTCCTTAACATAATGACCCATTCCTGTGGATATTGAACCAAAGAGTAGCATAAGAAAAATGCATAACAAGCCGTACATGTTTTAGTGGCTCTTTATTGCCTGGACTATTAGCTATGTAAAAATATTAACTTTAGAAAAGTGAACTGTTGATTTCACAAGTGATCATCCTAAGTGTAGATCATTTTTAGACACAGTTGCTTTACAGTAACCAACATCAGTAAGGTTTACCAGTATTTTCTAATCAAAGGATTTACAAAAAAGTTTAATCTCAGATTGTTGAAATCTTCTGTACTCTAAATGCCTGTTTTGAAAGAATACAATGTTTTGAAATAATTCCCCTCCCCCAAAGTTATGTAAAAAATCATGGCAAACAATTTCTAAAAATTGTAACTTATTAAAATGTAACCTCTTGCCAACATTTCATCTTTTTGAGATAGGCTTAAGAATTTGGCAAGAAAGTGGATTCCGCAGAGTTGAATATTTGGGGAAATTTGCTTCTCTTGACAGAAATAAATCACAAATCTGTCTTTAATTTTAGAACCACAGAGGAGGTTTCAGAAGAGATCACCCTTATTGAAGAAGTTGAGAAACCTGTTGAGGCAAAAGTGGTTGATGTATCCTTTGAGGTAGAGTATTTTTTATGGTTGAGGTAGAGTATTTTTTACGGTTGAGGTAGAATATTTTTTATGGTTGATGTATCCTTTGAGGTAGAGTATTTTTTATGGTTGATGTATCTGTTGAGGTAGAGTATTTTTTATGGTTGATGTATCTGTTGAGGTAGAGTATTTTTTATGGTTTGATGTATCTGTTGAGGTAGAGTATTTCTTATGGTTGATGTATCTGTTGAGGTAGAGGATTTTTTATGGTTTAGATTTAACTACATATTGTTGAACAAAGTAAGTACACATACACTCAATTCTTATTTATTTGGCATTCTGGGAAAGGCAATATCAAGATCAGTACTGTATATACATGGCTTCCAACAGGTTTTTTAAAAAGTTATTTGGAAGAAAAATTGTTGCAGAAAAGGTGCTGTTATTTCAGATGAACTTGCTGTGTAATGTATCTGAATGAAAGAGCCTAGTCTACAATAAAAAGGCCACAGCTGATAATGACTTTGGGTAAGATAACATGACACAAGCTGTGTACAACCATCAGGAACCATAATTCAGTTCAAAGCACATATGCCACTTTCAGCTATATCTTTGTAAAGTCAGTGCTGTATAATTGCCTACAATAAGCCACAAATCAGAGGATGATTGGTGGGCTGTTTTTGAATGGAACTTTCAGCACGTTATAGGCTATATCTTGACAAGGAAATGGGATTCAGTAGAACGTGGAAGTGATCTTGTAAAAGGAAATGCTTTGGAATATTTAAATTTGTATGCAGATTCATCATCATGGATTTAATCCTATTTATTCTGTTTAAAACATTGCCACATTGTTGTAATAAGTCTTTTTTGTATGTTTATGGGTTGATTATACATGGGAGGGACAGGTGAAAGACAACAAGACTAGACACAATAGAGTTCTCATCTTTGATATTGAATAATGCTGTGGCTTCAGGGTGTCAGATAAATCTTGGATTGATTTCTTGGCTGCTTTGCAGTCTGTATGTTGCAATTAAAAAATATTTTTTGTGCTATTTACAGATTTTAATTGATTGAGTGACATCTAAGTTATCAGACATGCTATTATTAGCACATTCCTAAGAACATTCATATATATTAGATAAGAACACTGTGTATATTATATCAATGGAGAAATTATTACACACACACACACACACACACACACACACACATATATATATATATATATATATATATATATAATTTGGTGCTAGATTTGTGAGAACATCTAAATTTTGATGGAGAAATGGTCTAACACTCTTGTTGAGCCCTCAATAATTATACTGGGGATGAATAATAATAATTGTAAGATTATTTGTTATGTAACATGCTTTTTTGCCCCTTGACATTGGTATCAAGGTCACATAGGCCATTTGCACTAACATGTTGGCCAAAGTTTTTCAGTTGCATATATTACCTAAATGCAGTTTTGGAATATGTTTATACATGGCATGAACCATTTTGAAGCTAATATAATTTATTCTGAAACACTCGTCTTCACTCTTATGACTAAGGGGTCAGGGTCACAGTAATACAAGATTCATGTTCACTCTTATGACTAAGGGATCAGGGTCACAGTAATACAAGATTCATGTTCACTCTTATGACTAAGGGGTCAGGGTCACAGTAATACAAGATTCATGTTCACTCTTATGACTAAGGGGTCAGGGTCACAGTAATACAAGATTCATGTTCACTCTTTTGACTAAGGGGTCAGGGTCACAGTAATACAAGATTCATGTTCACTCTTATGACTAAGGTGTCAGGGTCACAGTAATACAAGATTCATATTAACGTTTGGTTAAAGTGTAATCATTGTCACAGAAGATATCAGTTATAGGTAAAGTATTTTGATTTGCTCATATTTCCTAAACCTCATGATGGATTTTATTCTCTAGGAATCATTGTCAAGCTGAGTCAATTTATTCTGATTTGTACTGGCTTTCCCCATTGTCCCTTGGGTTATGACACAGTAAAAAAAAAACAACATGCTTTTAGATTTGGGTTGAAATTATTTCATTCTCCTTTATTTCTTAAACCTCTTGTTGGATTTTATTCATGTTTGGGGTAAATCTTTATGAAACTTAGATTACTGATTCTGTGACAGTCGTTTGCCCTGTTAACATTTTGGTTTTGGTCTCAATTATAGAATGCTGGCATTAATATACCTTATAAACCCTGGTCTTATTAAAACTTTGCAATCTTCAGATGAGTTGTCTGACACTTAGTTATGTCAAAATTTGAGTAATTTTGTATCATGTCTATGAATGCACTAAAAATAGATTTTTGTTCTTCATACAGTTGTAATTTCCATTTATTGCAATATGTATTTATGATTTATATAGGAAGAGAAAGTTGAAGTTATCTCCCCTGAATTTGTCCTTACCATGGACGACCTGAAAGTCAAAGAGGGCAAACCTGCCAAATTTGTCTGCAAAGCCACAGGTCAGCCCACACCAACTATCACCTGGTACCATGACAACCAACCTATTGAGGATGGTGAGGTCTATAAAATTTCATCTGTTGAAGAAGGTCATAGCACTCTTCTTATACCGGAATGTTTCCTTGAAGATACTGGGGTGTACGTTGCCCGAGCTGTGAATGAAGTTGGGGAGGTAGAGTGCAGTGCCACCCTGGATGTTCAAGGTAAGTCATTTCAGTTTTGAATTCATTATTTCTGTGATACTTGATTATTATCATTAAATTATATTTTTCCATGTGGTTTTGTGATTTATTTAGGCTATACCAGTTTTAGCAGACTATTAAATGGTGTGATGGAGAATTTTCTTTTCCTCATTCATTTACAAAGAATTCAGTGCAAAACACTTTATCATTTAATTTGATTTTCTTAATAGTGATTTACCCAGAGTCTGCCATTTACCTTATTTTTATTTTGTGGTTGGAATATTATTTTGTTTCAAAAGTTTACATGTATCACCATCTTGGGGAGCTTTCATTCTGTGTAGACTTTACGGCTTTAGTAATGGACACAACACTCTCATATCTTTGTCATTCTTGCAAATATCTTATATTGATATTTTAATTATAGAAATAAAAGAAAAAGCTGAACAACTCGACTTCAGGGATACTCTCAAGCAAGAAGTGTAAGTTGATTATTTGCAGTGAATTAATTAATCATCTCAGAGGCACACACACAAATGTTGTCCTGCATGTGTCATGCTTTGGAATGCTCTGATTATTATTGTTTAGTGCTATATATAAAACAATGGAATGGCAGTTTATAAAAAAAATATGATAATTTATTTGTGATTGCTCAAGGGGAGGCAGATTGTCTGTCCATCCCACCATGTCACGCCATGTCAAAAAAAATTGTTTCTGCTCAATATTTTTTGAAGGTCTTCATGTATTGAAGCAAAAGTTGTCATGAGGCTCAAGGTAAAGAAGACTTAGTTTGATTTAATTTTCAATACAAACTTTTACAAAGCTATGGTCCCTTTTTGACTTTGTCCTTCAATTTCTGCTCAAGAAAATTTGAAAGACTTAATGGACTGAACCAAATTTAGTATAGGGCTTTACATCAAGAAGACATAAAGGACATCTTTATTTTCCCTGTTTCTGACAGAACTTTGCACAGTTGTGGCTCCTTTTTGATTAAAAACTGTTTGCTTCAATAGTGTTATTTTGGGAACTGTATATGTGTCTTGTAGAGATATTTTTGGTTAACATGTTCATATATTAAGGTGATTGAATAGATGACCACTGGATCATGAAACCTCCCAATTTATCAAATGGATTAGGCAAAAATAAAAACATACCCATCAGTCATGATCAAGCAGTTCACTATACTCACAAGTTTCACAATTTCTTGTCATGTCAGTTTTATTCAGTGGCAGATTTCCCTGTGATAACCTTATTTTAGATGTAGTTGGCTCAGTCTTTAGGCCTACAGTAGCATTTAAAACCACTATTCCTTGTAACATTTCTAAGCCAGTCTGAGTGGTTAGGCTCAATTGCATATTTGGAGGAATAGGTGCCATACGTGGAGTTGTTGTGTCAAGATCATTTCAAGAATTTTCAGAGTTTAGATATTTTGGCAATACATTATGTTATCACAATCACAATACATTCATTTACCACAGTGGCAATATATTATTATCACAATGGCAATACATTCTGTTATCACAATCACAATACATTCATTTACCACAGTGGCAATATATTATTATCACAATGGCAATACATTCTGTTATCACAGCTGCAATATATTCTGTTACCAATGGCAGTACATCCTGTTATCACAATATCAACACATTCTGTTATTGTCAACAATATTGGTGTTTTGAACAATCTAGTTATTAGAACTCACTCCAGTCAGCAGTTACATGCATTATTGTAATCTTGGTCACAATCTGACTAGAGATGAGTATTTGAGCAATGACTAAGGTTTGATGACTAAAGCTTGATGGGTTTTAAACAATTATACTTTTTCCATTCAAACAAATTATCATATCTGCTGCAGTCTGTCAGCTTGCCCAGAGCTTACAGAAACTAAGCTAATTATATAATTTAGGGTCAGTCACTTTAGATATAAAACTAATTTGATCATTTATGGCCAGCCACGGCAAATATTGTGGGACTGTGAACATTTATCACCATTGGTAGTACATGTACACAAAGAGACTTGCATAGTTTTACAATTTGTCAGCAGAGTATAAATGGCATTCCTTCCTCATTAGTGAATAATTCACAGTGTATTATTTTTTTAATCTCCATTAATCTTTTCCTATATTACCAGTAGCTTTACATTTTAGCTATATACTTAAATTATCTATCTTGACAAACAAGGAATTTTCCACCCATTGTAATGCATGTTAGATATTACCATATACAGAATGTAAGCTTTGCAAGAAAGATTAAAATGTATCTTCTTCACTAACCTTTTTTTACACTGTTTAACAGTGGTTTTGCATGGCAGTGATACATAACATATTGCCTGCAACCCCCACCACCATATTTGTGCAATGGGGGGGAGTCGTATAGTGTTACACATGTCCATTCATTCATCCTATGGCTTGCAAAGTTCAATTTGGAAAGTCTTGTTATCGAAATTTGAGTTACAGTTCTTTTTTTGCCTTAAATGTTTCCCCTTGCATGTTGAATAATAATGCCAGAGGCATCTGTATCCACAGTAAACCACTGTAAACATTTCTCAGACTGGTAATAAAGAAGTAATGTGATCACTGAGATCAGGTAAGAAAAGATGTATAGGAGTCTGCAACCTAGTTTTCCGTCTTGTATAACAGAATATGTATTGGATCTGAATAAACACCTATGGATTCTTGAAAATGCTTTTTGTTTTTATTGTAGTTTTATTAGGCATGGCATTTTGTGCATGATAAAAATGGTTTCCTGTTGATTTTTAGGAAAACCAAAGTTGGTGTTGTATATGGCATGGAACAGCTTGATTTCAGGTCCCTGCTGAAGCCTGCTGCAAGAAAGGCCAAGTAAGTTGTTACACATGGAAAACATATTTTTGAAAACTTTTTATACAATTCGTCAGGAATATATTGCAAAAATTAAGTATATGTAGAAATTGTGGTAAAGTTAGAAATTGATTTGCCTTCCAGTTTTTGACTCACCTGTATTAGCCTACTGGTGTATCAAGACCCAGTCATCACTTTTTCTGGTGGTTGAACTGTCATTAAATTCTTGAAGCTTTTTTATTATTATGGCCATTATATCTGTCATGGTGTTAAGTGTTTCCCATGTCCATCCATCTTGTTACATCACATCCTACAAATTTTCGTTTCTGTTCAGTAACCTTTGATGGACTTTGTGGATTGAAACCAAATTTGGAGTGTGGTTTTACATTCAGAAGAAGGTGCTAATGTTCGATTTAGCAGAATTGTACGGCATTGTGACCCTGATTTGACTTAGACTTCAGATCTTCATTTTTGTATCCACCCAGTAACTTTTGAAGTACATAATGGATTAAAATAAAATTTGGCTTTAGGCTTTGTGTGAAAAAGTTATAATCAGTTTTCAAAATTTTCTGTCAAAACTGTTTGGAGTTACAGTTTTTGTTTTACATAGAACTTAGGCCTTCAGTTATATTTCTGCTCAATAATAGTTGAAAGACTTTGTGACTTTAAAATAAATCTGGTCTGAGGCTTCACATTATTAGACCTATGTCAACTTCCATTTGACAATTATTCAGCAGAATTTATGATGCTATGGCTGTTTGATTTGGAACCATGACTTTCTATTTAATTTCTTACAATAACCTTTAAAAGACTTACTGGATTGAAATCATATTTAGTATGAAGCTGTATATTTAGAAGACGTGGGTCAGGTTTGAGTTTTACTGTTTTCTGGCAAATGGCCCTTGTTTGGTTAAATTTGGGCTTTTAATTTTTTTTTGTGCTATAACAATGGGACTACTTGGGTTTAAATCAAATTTGGTTGAAGCTTTTCATTAGGAATATTTGAGTGAAGTTCAGTTTTCATTGTTTTCTTAAAAGAGTTATAATAGTCATGCCTGTCAATTTCAGTTCCACTCAGTAACACTTGATGGAATTAGCACATTTAAATTCAAAATTTGGTATGAGGCTTTACTTTTAGAAGACTGGGTCAAGTTTATTTTCACTGTTTTATAACAAAAATGGAGTTGTGGCCCATGTTTACCCTACCTTTCATTTTCCAATCATTTTCAGATCTAGTGGACTGGAAAAAAATCAAGCACAAGATTTTATATTATGAACTTAGTCAAGTTTGATCTTTATCCTTTATATGCACAATTGTATGGTTTAACTTGTATCTTTGTCAGTTGCATCTTATTGGCAGGGGAATCTGTGTCATGTGAAAGTCATGTAGTGTTCAAAATATGCATGTTAAACATAGTGTTCTGTTGAAATTTTTGTTATTCATATACAGGTATGCTTGCTATATGCCAATACAATTTACGCACTTTCATTTTAACGCAATTTATAATGAATTAAGTTGGTTCCACTGTACTCATTTTTATGCTGATACTGGCTCCATGTGCCGTGACTCACATCACTCACCAGGAAAATTATGCATAAATGCTCATTACTTGAAAAATTAGGGTATTATAAGCCCTTAATTTACAAGTGTTCTGTGGGAAAAATTATTTTCAATTTGTGTCAATTTTTGGTTTATGTCATAACCTCAGGAACTTGTCTATTGCAGACATTGAGCATCACCTGTATGTAAAGTTATGTTACTCTAACATCATACAATTCAACCTATTCATCAGTTGGTAATGATCTCAATTTGCTGGTGAACCCAGATAAATTACAAGTTCATATTAACATTAGAAACATTACCAGTATGTATTGTTAACTTCATTTTGTGGAAAAGCAAGTGAAGATATTATTTTTTCACCATTTTCCTGTATTAGTATTGTTGATTATGTACAGGACTTGTAGTTTGATTTTTGCAGATCCTGCTAAAATCAGATAGAAGCCATTTCAGTTTTTAATTCAACATTTATTATTCATTAACATCAACAACAGTATTTCACCAACCAGTCTTGAAATTAAAGTACCATACACACTTTCATATTTCTCTGAACACTTAGTTTTGAAAGTGACATCATCATGACTTCTCCTGCGTCATATGTTAGCCATTTGTGTCTCTGCTACTTTTCTCATCTCTGCTCCTGATCATTTTGCAATCACATTATCTTTTCATAATCTAATTTCTGCCTTTTGGTGGCAGCTTGGCACCTTGTAAATATTTCAACATGTTTTACAATTGATATTGCACAATGCACTGAATGCTTGTCAACAATGATATAAATATTAAAACAACATTGTTTGGTATAATTCTGGACAATTCATTGAGTTGACAAACGCAGCTTTTTCTGATTGATCAATACTAGCTGGAAATCCTCTACCTTTTGCTATCATCACAAATGAAGTCAGTGCTTGGAAGTCATACACCAGGTTTGTTCCACTGTGCATAAAGACTGTACTGACAATATTCACACAAATTTACTTTATGAGTGGATGAGTGGTTTAACTGCAGTCCTGTGAGCATTTATTGTACCTTGTAAAGTGCATTATTTTGATAGGTACTCAATTAACACAATAAACAGATCAATTAATCATTAAATTGAATGCCTACTCATGAACACTTCTTAACTGTTATGGTAACCAGCAGCAGTAATTTTTACTGTTCTGACAGATTAACTATGGCTGGATTTTGGTGATCTTTTTTCAGAGTCATTAATGTCATGAGAACAGATTGGCATTCATTTCAAGCCCTGAGACAGGAATCATATATTTATTGTTTAATCTCTTTGGCTTAAAAATAGTTTGCTGAAACACTCTAGATCATTTGACTTGTTTTCAAGATCTAATAGAACATATATAATTATGTTAAACGTTATTCACTTGATTGCATAATTATAGATTAATCGTCTAGGTCCCCTGGGTGTTCAGGTCATACTGAGTCTACTGTAGTAATTGAAGTCCCTTAAGTGTTCAGGCTATCCAGAGACTACTGTAGTTCTGTAAGTCCCCTTAAGTGTTCAGGTTATACAGTCTGCTGTAGTTCTGTAAGTCCCCTGTGTGTTCAGGTTATACAGTCTGCTTTAGTTCTGTAAGTCCCCTGTGTGTTCAGGTTATACAGTCTGCTGTAGTTCTGTAAGACCCCTGGGTGTTCAGGTCACACTGAGTGCTGTAGTAATTGAAGTCCTTTAAGTGTTCAGGCTATCCAGAGACTACTGTAGTTATGTAAGTCCCCTGTGTGTTCAGGTTATACAGTCTGCTGTAGTTCTGTAAGTCCCCTGGGTGTTCAGGTTATCCAGAATCTACTGTTGCTCTGTAGGTCCCCTAGGTGTTTAGGCTTTCAAGAGTCTACTGTAGTTCTTTAAGACTTCAGGGTGTTCAGGTTATATAGCAGGGGTGCACAACCTTTTTTGGCCAAGGACCAGATTGTATTTTCTAAGACTACTCGAGGGCCGCAATTTCTGTAATATAATTACTGTTCACTGGCCTGATTTCTATGCTGTTTTAACTTTCCCTGAGGGCCGGATCTGGCCTGTGGGCCACAGGTTATGCACCCCTGTTATACAGTCTACTGTAGTTATCCAAGTCCCCTGGGTGTTCAGGCTGTCCAGAATCTTCTTTAGTTATGCATTATTTTTCAGAGCTGTCAAATTTACATGCAAAAATATTTCATAATTTTTTATAGTAATTATCTGTAGTCTTGTCTTATAATGAGGACAAAGTAATATAGGTCATGCTAATTTGATGTACATGTTTGTAGAAAATAAATTATGTTCATGTCTAATGGTAACAATGGAAAAACTGAATTTTATTAAATTTCCATTCTAGGAAATTTGCTGAAGATGTGACAGAGGAATTGACCACTGCAGCTGAAGAACAGGTGGAGTTCACAGTGACAGCCCAAGAGGTCAGCATGCTATTTTTCTCTCTCAGTGTCTGTCATAACAGTTTTTGTGTGGTATTGTTTTATGTCATTTGCCTGACTCTTACTGTTTCTGTAACATTATCCAAATGACCACATTCACCTTTGTGATATGTGCATTGACTGTACAATGTATAGATCCAGAAGTGGCATGATAACATTATGCATTCACCCATGTATAATGTATGTCAGCTGTACATTGTATAGATCCAGAAGTGACATGATAACATATGTGTTTACCTATTTATAATGTATGTCAGCTGTGCATAGTAACAGATCCAAAAGTGACATCATAACATTATGCGTTCACCCATGTATAATGTACGTCAGCTGTACATTGTATAGATCCAGAAGTGACATGATTACATTATGCATTCACCCATGTATAATGTATGTCAGCTGTACATAGTAATAGATCCAGAAGTGACATGATTACAGTATGCATTCACCCATGTATAATGTATGTCAGCTGTACAGTGTATAGATCCAGAAGTGACATGATTTTATTTTGTGCCAGTGCAGTCAGCCACACACTTTATGGACCCAGAAATTACATGATCACATTATGTACCAGTGTAGTCAGTCACACACTTTATGGACCCAGAAATGATGATTTCATTTTGTACCAGTGCAGTCAGCCACACAGTTTATAGACCCAGAAATGGCATGATTGCATTATGTACCAGTGCAGTCAACCACACACGTTATTGACCCAGAAATGACATGATTGCACTATGTGCAGACCATATAGACCAGAAATGATATAATTGCATCATGTACCAGTGCAATTAGCTGTACACAGTATATGATCTGTCATCCATCTGTCCATTAGTGCATGTTTGTTGTTGCTACTCCTCCAGAATTACTGGGAGGATTGCAGTAAAACTTTACAAACATTCATCCCAAGGTCTAGTTGGTCCTAAAATGAAAATGGTGTAGTTCAGACATCCAGTATGGCCACCACTGTGGCCAGCTCTTAAATCTTGTTCCTGCTATTTCTCCTGAATGAATGGCCATACCAACATGTGGTTTTCACTACAAGACTTTTTAGGATGTCTAGTTGGTCATAAATGAAAATTGTGCTGCCTCAATGGCCATCTAGAAAAATCTTCTGATAGATGCTTCCCCAGACTGTATGATGATATTGACATGGAGTTTGTGCTAAATGACTTCTTGTGATGTCTAGTTTGTTTTAAATGAAAATGGTACTCTCCAGACATATAGCTACCAGTTTAATTTTGAAATCCTTGTTTTCTCGTTTTCAAGTCTCCTGAATAAATGGTCATATCATAATTAGGTTATCACTGAAAGACTTTTTATGTTGTCTAGTTAGTTGTAAATGAAAACAAATGGTGGAGATACAACTACCAGGGAAGCCATTTTAAAAATCTTGTGATAGATAGTTCTTCTTGATGGCTGGTCATATCATTAGTATGCTTTTGCCAGAAAGACTTTATATTATGTCTAGTTAACCCATCACATCTTGTAAGTGACTTTGGATGCCTCTGCTATGCATGGAAGCAAGTTTGGATGCCTCTACACCATTCTCTTGGAAGCACATTTGGACACCTACTGTAAACATCAGCTGTTTTGAGCTTGTTTTCACAGTGCCACATTCCTAGAAAACCTCTGATTTGATACTACATTCATTGATGTAAATGACCATTATGTCAGATCATGTCGCTGTTTGTGCTCTAGTCATAATCTGCTATTTAAAGTAACTGGGTTGGATTCTCCACACTCCAAAATGGAGGTCGAAAACTTTGTTTAGTACTTGGAGTTTTTAATTAGAATCATGACTATGAGGACTTCAATAACTTAGGCAAAGGCTGTGATGTTGATGTAGGCAAAGGCTGTGATGTTGATGTAGGCAAAGGCTGTGGTGTTGATATAGGCAAAGGCTGTGATGTTGATGTAGGCAAAGGCTGTGATGTTGATGTAGGCAAAGGCTGTGATGTTGATGTAGACAAAGGCTGTGATATTGATATAGGCAAAGGCTGTGGTGTTGATATAGGCAAAGGCTGTGGTGTTGATATAGGCAAGGGCTTTGATGTTGATATAGGCAACAATGAGTTTTTATCAGATTCAGATGATTAGTGATATAAACATTGACACATAACTTGTAAATTTCGAGTATGAGAAATGGCAGCTATGTTTGGTCACATGGCTTCACTGGCTTGATGGTGAATGAGTTCTCTCAAGATTTTAAAGCACATAAAAATTTCTTCTGTGAAAATATTTATTCAGCTATAATGATCAGATTTTACTCTTAAATCTTATGATACATAATAGATGTGTACTAAAAATGTTAAATGGTTAAAATTGATGTTGAAAGTAACATATACTACACTGGTATAAGAATATGTGTATGGAGTCAAATAGGTAACAGGTATTCTCTTTATAGAGTACCACACTGTGTGACTTTCGGATGCATATATCAACAGCCTACAAAGTCATATACTGTATGAGGTAAAGGGATAATTCTAAATGGAAATGGTGCTAATGTGATATCAAGTATAGTCTGCTTTGGCAGCCATCTTGAAAACCTTGTTATCATTACTTCTTCAAAACATAAAGTTATATCAGCATGAGGTTTGTGCCAGTAATAGATCTTTTCAGGCTGCTGTTGGGTGTTTGTTGTACAAGGATAAATATAAGATAAATTGATTTGATTATAAGATCTCTTAATTTGTACACAGCATGTCACTACTGGAAAGTGCTTGTCAGATAAACCAATGACAGGTTTAGCATTATTCAGGTTATTATCTTTTTAGCCACTTTTTTCTATTTTATCTGAAACATTTTGCATTAGATTTCATCTGCAAGAGAATTTTCATAATCGTTTTTGAAAAATAATATTTCAGAATTTCTTGTTCTATTACATCTATGGAAAAAATTGTAGTTGCTATGAATACTACACAAGTAATGTTATAAACCCTCCAGAGCAAAGAAACTTTATATTTTATTATAACTTAAACTATTTCTTAATTGCATTTTTATTTTAGCTAAGCATTATGATTGTCGTTATGCATTTATTTAGGTTGAGGAGGGAGAGCTGATTGCCCCAATCATAATCAAACCAATAGAGGACATCCAGATAAAGGAAGGTGAAAGCATCACCCTTCTGTGCAAAGCAGAAGGCAAACCTGTGCCCATGTTTGCATGGTATCATGATGGCCGGCCCATCAGATCAGATGATATCTATAAGATACGATCTGGAGAGGAAGGGGAGACAATCTTGGAGATAACGGAAGTATTTCCTGAGGACAGCGGAGTCTACACTGTCAAAGCCATCAATGAGGCTGGATCAACTGAAAGTGTTGCAACTCTCAAGGTTACAGGTGGGTATCCTTAAATAAGCAGTACAATAAGGGATACACCTCTCAATACCACAGGTGGGTATCCCTAGATAAAACAAACAATAAGAGATGCAAAAGTAAGACAAATCTGTAGAATAATAAAAAATGTACTGAAGTTCTTTTTTATAATAGGTTAAAGTTATAAAATGTTATTTGATCAGCTATGATTACTGTTCAAATAAATTTTGTCTTTACTGTACATAATTTTGAATTGCTTTAATTTTGGCCTTATTTAACATTAAAGCTGTATATTTAGTTGAATAGTGCTATGGTAAGAAATTCACAGCTCTGTTCAACAATCACCATTTCAGATAATTACATTTATTGATGTTTGTCCTTGAAACTTGTTTGGCTTTTTGAAATAAATTGAAAATCAACTCAAGCTTGCTATGGAATTTTGGACATTTCCAACAGACATTCAGTTAAGTTTGAACACTAGCTTTCTAGAGCAATGAAAAGAAAACCTTCAAATATATTTCATACAGACAATTCAGTGAAGAGCATTGTGTACAGATAAGTCAATAAGGTCTGGATGATGCATACAGACAAGTCAAAGTTCATGAAATGCATTGCATACAAACAAGTCAATGACCCATGTAGACAATGCATACAAGCAAGTTAAAATTCCATGAAATGCATTGCATACAAACAAGTCAATGACCCATGATAGACAATGCATACAGGCAAGTCAAAATCCGTGACAAGCATTGTATACATACAAATCAATAACATTGCATGCATACTTGTCAGTAACTTGCAAAACATTTAACAACACCATATTTATTTCTTTGTCTTTATAGAAGAGATAAAAGTGAGTGAGTTAGAGGTGGAAGAAGAAAGTTTCACAGTTGAAGCTCCAGAAGAGGAGGCAGCAACCATCACCTTTGAGACCCCAGAGGTGCCCTCTGGTGTGGAAGTGGACTTTGCCCTCACTACTCAGGAGGAGACAACTGCAGAGGCAGAGTTCCAGGTAGGGGATTTCTGTTAATGTATACAATTAGTACCTAACTTGCACGGTTAAGACTCAGTTGTACAGGCTTTAATTGCACTGTTAGCACCACACATTTTCCAAAGCTTGCATATCCATTCATTTTGATATTGTAAATTACTTACAACGTCTCAAATTAGTATCTAAAAGTAACGTAATCAAGTACTGTACATAAAACGAAAATATTAAGAGACTTTATTGATTGGTTTTGCCATTTTATGACTTTTTCTGTTTAGATAAGGAATATTCATTAAATAACATTTCTGTCAAATTTCTGCCATGTATGTCAGGCCTGCATTTGATCCAAGGACAAGGAATTTTACTTTAAAAATTATGTTTAACAGTTTTTGAATTGAGAAATTGTTTTCCATATTGTTTACTATTGAAATGTTCATGTTTAGGTCTTTGCTTTTGTTTACCAGTTCTCTGAAGAAGAGAAAATGGATACATGTATGAGCATGTGAAATAAAGAATGAAACTGTCTGGACATCTTAATTTCAGCTGATTAACCATGCAGCCTTCATAACTTACAGTAGAGAATAAACTTATCTTTAAAAATATATATGATGTAATTATGTTATTAACGGTTACTAGAAAATTTACACTTTGTAATCAGATTAACAAAAGGTATACAAATTATTGGATTATAGTACACAGTATCTACCATATATACTCACTTATAAGTCAAGTTCAAATGCAGACTGCACAACAGACTCAGATTTGCAATCACATAATGTGCCAGCAGATCTGGGTCTATACAGTTTGTTAGGAGTAGTCAGTAGAATAAACATCATAGACCCTGATCTGCCTTAACATAATACACTGGCAGATCAGGGTCTATATTGTTTGCAGTTGGACTCAACTTATACATGAGTATGAATGGTATCTGTCTAATAACATAGCTTTATATTAATAACTGAGTGCATCTATGCTTGATAGACAGAAAAAATACCAGGATGTCACACCTTAATATAGATATGTAGTTTAAACATTACACTTCAAAACACTAAATGTCATTTGAAGAAGAAAAAGAAAACTAATTTTAAATGTTAGATTTGCATGTCAGTATTGTATTGTACTGTAATACCTTATGCCATATATATTCATTAGCACGCATAAACTTGCATAGATCAACCTGCTGACCTTGGTGAATGTTGAAATGAGGAATTGTGGGATTTTGTAAAAGGAAACTACTGTATGAATGCTGATCTCTCTTTTGTCATAAACTTAAAGCAGAGCATAGATATTCTTGATTGCATTTTGTTCATAATATTACATTATTAAACAAAAAATGGTTTAATGAGCATATTATGTCTTTTAATTTGCCCTTGTATTAAGTTCTAATGTTCCTGGAAATTAAGGGAATTTAACTAATATTTGTATTTCAGACTCCATTACAATTAGATATCTTCAAACCTACATAATTCAAACGATTTCCTTTTTTTATTCTGTCAAACATGTTTACATTAATGGCATCTCAAATTTCTTCAGAACTGCTATATATTTTTGAATGTGAACTATTCAAAATCGATTTTTTATATCTGCAAAATTCTGCTCGAGACATTACAATTTATTCTATACAATTTCAACAAATTTTCAGATAAACTATCTGTACATACGTTAGAGACAGATTGAATGTATATGCTTGAACTTGACATGGGCATTTTGTATGGCATGGGGCTGATTTTCTGCATGTGTGGATCGCATATTTGGTGTTTGGGTTGCACAGTGGTGGGAATCACAGGCGTCTTGGTTGAGAATTTTGTATCCTTCAGCTAGGGAACAGAGGAAACAGAAAATAACTTGCTTCAGCAGAATTAGAAACATTGACAGTATTTTCGGTGTGGAATATTTCAAATTGGATTTTATATTGTGTCATGTATCAAGGAAAGGGAAGGGGGTCAAAATACAATTTGGAAAGAATATATAATTTACTCCATGTAGGACTAGCAAATTACTTGGAAATCATAGTTTAGAAGTCAACACTTTTGAAAATTATACAAACCTGTTTGAATATGAACAATTTCCAGTTTGAAATTTGATATTAAATATTAAAATTGATATTAAATACAGATATGAAATTTTCAAGTAACCCATTTCATTGGTTTTGGCTCTGATTATGCTAGATCATCAAGTATCCTATTTCACTGGTATCTATGTATATATATATATATATATATATATATATATATATATATATATATATATATATATATATATATATATATATATATATATATATAAGGAGTCATGAAAATGTGCATTCCACAACAGTAATGCATCTCAGACGATACCAGTTATATAGTACAGTACAAGTTGTCTGGCATTATGTGTTGTTGATTTAAACTCATCTGTGCAACTTCACATCAGTTTGGCATGATTGCATGAAATGCTCTGTTCTCTCCACACAGCACCTGCATGACCCAGACAGTAATGAGGACATGCATGTATATACTTGGAAATTAAAACCACAAGGTAGCTCTTATCATGGCTATTCAATTTACAAGGAAGAAATTTCTGTTGAACAGACCTATCCTACTGCCCTCACTGAAGAACTCCAAGAGGAGACAACTGAACAAGACATTGTACCGCAGATACAGCATGTTAGTATTGAGGACTTTAACCCCAAGCCAGACTTAATATCTGACTTAATATCAATAGCTGAGACCACTATAGAGTCCAGCATGACTGAGGTAGAGCATACCCAGCCAACCTTGTTGGTTGACATTTTCATTGAAGAGAAGGAAAGTGAACAAAAAGAGGAAAGCAACATGACATTCACTGGTGATAAAAAAGACAAGGCTTTACATTTGGAAAAACCTGGAGATGAATTGGAGGTGGTTGAGACAGAAGAATTTGAAGTATTAAAGCCTTATCATGAGGCAAAGAAATTGTCTGAAATGGAGGAAAGTTTTGAAATTGTACAATCTCATTCACAAGTTCCAGAATTGAAAACTAGAGAGGAAGACATTAGAAGGTATGATGAATACCAGGATATTGATGAAGAAGAGAGGAAGCTTATTGAGGAGTATGAATTTGTGATTGCACAACAGGAGGCTAGAGAAGAGGCTGGTTTAGATGGAGATGAGATCTCGGATAAATATTTTGATGCTGCAATGTCAGTCAGGACTGAGGATGAGGTAGAGGAACTCCCAGAATCTGAAGAGGCCTCTGTAGCAGACAGAAAAGATGACATGGAGGATACTTTTGAAAAAGCTGGACAGAAAGAAAGTTCCAGTGATAGTTCAAGCTCAGAAGAAGAGGAGGAAAGTGAAAAATCAGATCACCACAAATCTGAGTCATCAAAGGAAATGCCCAGCAAGGTACCATTGAAAGAAAAAGATGACTCAGGGACACTGGAGAAAGTGTCTTCTTCAGAGGAATCAAAAGAATCAACTGTCAAGAAAGAAACCCAGTTTGAAAAATTGCCATATGTACAGAAGGAAGCAGAAGAAAAGCACGATGATCTAGATATTGAGCAAGACTATTTTTCCAAACCTGAGACAGAATTCAGGGAACCTTCTCATTTCCAAATGAAAATCTTAGATGATGATTCTTCCTATGATGAATCTCTGATGGGAGCAATTCCAACAAAAGTATTTTGGGAAGTATACCAAGATGAGATTGGAAAACCAATTGTTCCTCGATTAGATCTAAGCAGCTTCCAAACTGAGGAAGCTACATCTCCAGAAACTGGTTCAGTAGATGTTGTAACTGAGGTTATGTTTGAAAAGGTTGATTATCCTCAATTTGCCACACAGCAGGAGGTTAAAAGTAAACCTGACTTAATCCAAGATGTTAAAAAAGTAAAGTCTCCTACTATCACAAAGCCAACATTGGAGCTGGAGAAATTTGAAAGGGATGAAGAGTTTCCACTGGTTGAGACTTATGATGCAGATGATTTAGGTGACATTTCAAAATTTGACAGGCAGTATGATTTTGAATTTCAAAAACCAAAGAAGTGGGTTCCTCATGCTGATGTGGAGAGGCATGATGAGAATGAAGCAAATGAGGTGCCAACCTCCACCTTAGACCGATCTTATGAAATTTTTGAAGAGTATGAAATAATGGTACCAGAGAAACCAGAAGGACAGTTACTGAAGGTCAGGGAGTATACCTCATCTGAGGAAGAGGATGTACCACTGGAAGAGGCATCTGAAGAACCTTCATATGATGCTGAATACCAGGAGGAGGATGAGGAGGTTGATCAGGAGGAAGTTGTAGAGGAAACTCAGGAGGTCATGCATGTTACTCTAAGAGATGAGTTTCTTGAACAGATTCCTGAGGAGGTTGAACCTCTTGATACCTCCTCTGAGGCATCAAAAGGCACCTCTGATGCAGAGGCAAGCCTCAGTCCCAAGGAAAAGTCTCTCCATGGAAAAGAGGCTAAGGACTCATTGATTGAGGGAGCACAAACACCAGATACAAAGAAGGTAAATGGTTGCACAGGAAAGAAGAGACAGTGATGGTGAACAAAGAAATCTGAGCTGTTCATTTTATTGCATGAAAAGTATATTAACCTTTGCTAATCAAACTTAAAAACTGTGTTTGTTGATTTTTTGACAATTTTGTTTTGCCCTTCAGGTCATAATGTGAAGTGAACTTCTTGTAAAACCCAGCATATGTTATGCATGGATAAAAATTTTTTGATATTTTCAACTAATTCTTATGAACTACAGGATCAGTTTCAACCAAATGTGGCAGCAAGTATTTTGACACAAAGGCCTGTCAGGTTTATGCAGATGATTCCAGTTTGCCATCAGTTATGGCACTATTACTAAGAAAAGAAAGACCTTGGAACAAATTTATCTTAGAAACCACTGTGTAGAGTTTAATCAAATGCATCAGAAGCATCTTGATATGAAGAACTTTCAGGCTTATACAAATGATGCTGAACCACAATCAAATATAACTGCCATTACTAACTATGGTATAAACTTAAAATAACTTCTTCACAGATTAACAGAAATTGACCATATTTAACAGATAAAGCATCCTGGCATGGGGCTTTCAGTTTTATACAAATCACATCAATCTTCTACCCTTAAATATATCAATCTTCTACCCTTGAATAAAGCTAACATTACTTAGAAAAAATTTTCAGTAACTTCTTTTCTACAACCACTCTGCAGACCTTGACCAGTTACTACATAATGTCGACAGAAATGACTGCCACTGCTAAAGAATAGACAAACTCTGAAACCACTTGTCAAACAACACTCAAAAGAATATAACCAAATTTGACAGAAAGCATCCTGGGATAAGTTTCATTCAGACTTACAGAATTTGACAGAAAGCATCCTGGGATAAATTTCATTCAGATTTATACAATTTGACAGAAAGCATCCTGGGATAAATTTCATTCAGATTTATACAATTTGACAGAAAGCATCCTGGGATAAATTTCATTCATATTTAAACAAACAAATCTGATCATCCATCAGCTATGACTGCTTTTCCAAGCATAACAACATTTTAACTTTTGTTTCAAAACTGCTGAGCAGAGTTTGACTGAAAGCATCTTAGCTCAGAGGCCATTCAGACATACTGAAATGATGTTGATCAATCATTAAATATGGCTTCTGTTGCTAAAAACAGAAAAATAAATAACTCTTAAAAAGCAGTTAGTAGAATATGACCAACTTTGACCAAAAACATCATGGTACAAAATCCACCAAATATATATGAAGGTACAAAAATTGATTGGAAAAAAAACTTGTAAAATTAATTTTTATAACATAGAGAATAAACAGCTTTATAAGAAATCTCTTACGAAGCATCTATCTAACCAAGACTTCTTGGCTATCTGCCCTTGTATTTGGCTGTTAGGCAGATGTCAGGCAAATGAGCAGTGACAGGCCTACTTCATCCATTTTTGGTCATTTGAAATACCTTGTTTTGTCACTTTGTCTCAGTTTTTTTTTGTAACTTCAAAAATCTTGGTTAGTTACTGTTTTGGTATTTACTTTGTTTGCATGTGTTATTGTTTACTTAAATATGCTTTGCATAATGTGTTACAACTCTGAACTTGTTTGTCCATTTTCTGACCATGATTAATCTTTATATTCTGTGTGAAATCATTAATTCTTTTCAAGTAAAATTTACAACAGAACTGCTCTTTTAAAACAGTTTCTTGAATACACGTTGTAGCCTTTCTGTTTTATGTTCTGTAATTGTAGGGGTAAGTCCATGACTTTGGGCCAATCAAAGTTATCTTTTTCTTTTGTTTGAATATAAAATTATAAATCAGGAAAACATTATGTGGTGACTAATCACTTCAAGCAAATATTGGTTTATAATATGTTACAACAGACTTTTTTCATAATGTTGAATATCTAATCCAATATTTCTTGCTGATTGGAAATATATAGCATAAACATTGTATTTCTCATGCTGTACAATTGGTTATAAGCTCAGGTTTCTTTGCATAAGAGTGAAAGTGAAACTTTTCATGAAATTTAAGCCTGTGTGTTTTGTGTGTTTTCACAACACAAAGCCTGTGTGTTGTGTATTTTCATGACACAAAGCCTGTGTGTTTTGTGTGTTTTCACAATATTTGTGCTTTTGAGTTGTTTTTTTGTTTGTTCTTGATTTTGTTATATTTGTTATGATTGTTTTTGTCAATTTTAACATATTTATTGTGATTCAGGTCAAAGCATTTATTCATGAGTACTAACCAGATTGCAACAACAACAAAATTTAAAACCATGTGATGTTCCTTTAATTTTGAGATGAATCAGTATTGGAGAAATCAGAAGAATATCTTGCCAAACTGGTATGCCCTAGCAGTTAGCTTTTCCATTGACAAGGTTACTCACTACTGAAGGCTTTGCTAGCAGATCAAGTCCAAGCTTTTAGTAGAATCAACAAGGATATTTTAGCAGCAGGCCTTAATTTTAAGTTCTTTTTATCGGCTGCAGTCTAGGCCTTTGTTTTAAGCTCTTAATATAGGCAGTCTAGGCCTTATTATAGGCAGTCTAGGCCTACCCCTTTGATGAAGCTGAGGCTATACAGCATTCTCTTGGATGAGCATATGAGTTGCATGGGCCATGATCCAAATCCCTCACTTATATTATTTTCCGAATTTGTCCATTCCTCTTCTCACAAAATTGACCTATGTATCAAAATTGACCTATGTATCAAATTTGACATGTGTATCAAAACAATTTGCTTATTCATACTCCTTTGCACTACATATAATATTAATATTTTACAGTTGAACTTGGAAGCTGGATGTATTTACATTTTTTTTAGCTCATCTGGCTGCAAGGTGGTATGAGTTTATGGTATGGCACTGTATTCATCATCCATCCGTCTGTCTTTCAACAAATTGCTTTATTATATGCCCACAGGATAAAAACATTTCTTCACTGCCTTAGTGGATAGCCTGGATTTGGGTTTTAAAAAGTCTACAATTCATTGTCAAAGTCATTGATAAAAGGAAAATAATTTCCACATAATTATATTAGTTCTGCATTATGAGACTAGATAGTTTGCACCAGAGATAAGGTAGAAGCCTGTCAATTTCATAGTTAAAAGGTCAAAGGTTGGAGTCTGTGTTAAGAAAGAACAAAAATGGTTTGTACTCAATAATAGTAGTTATGTGTCACATACCAGAACCAAACATTATTGATACATCCATTTTGGATAAGGAATACTGATTTTGGGGGTCAAATTTCTGAGGCTGAGGTCATTTAACTGAAAGAAGAAAAATGGCTTCTGAGGCATACACCTTTACTAAAGTATGTGGTTATTTGAACTTTGGGTAAGAAAGAAGCCTGGTGTTTTTTGGGGTCAAAAGGTGACAATCAAGAAGTACAATAGGTTTTGCACATCAACTTAGTTTTATATTATAGATCTGCACTAAACTTTGAGGATGGTTTGCACTTGAACTAAGGAAGAAGCTTACTTTGGGGTCAAAGTTCAAGGTCATTGACTGAAAGAAGAAAAATGTTTTTTGCATAATAACTTTAGTTGTAAACCACATATCTTGGCCAATATTTGTGGAGGGCTGCACTAAGATATAAAGAGGATTCTAAATATCAAAGATAAAGGTCATTCTGGCTCAAGTGAAATGATTTTTGCAAAAATAATGTTCATTCTAGACTAAGTTCCATTACCAAATTTGTGGATGGCTTGGAGCTCTGGTACTGGAGTGAATAAACCTGTAGGGGCTTAAAGGTTAGTAGTCATGATCATGGTAAATATGAAAAAGAATAATGTTTTCTGAACAGTAACTTTAATTCAAGATGGCACACTTTGACCATGCATACAGGTCAATGAGATCCAGTGCTCAATAATCTGCCTTCTAGGTTCTGCACAAATGGCTACTATACATGGCAGTAAAAAGCACTTCTTGTATTACACTCTGGAGTCCATATTTCTGATTTTATTGTAATTAAACTGTCAGAAGAGCTAGATAATGAGTTGGATCCAGACATATTATTAAAGTGATCGGCTGAGCTGTCAAATAGTTACTGTTTCTAGGCTTTTATCGTCAAGCTTTTCATTGACTATGATTGTGAGTGAGAACCAGTCGTATTACTGATGTGATCTTGCATCGTATCATCTGAGCTTGTCAACTGCTGACAACTATATTTATGATCCAGTTTAGATCAGGCTCAACCATATATTTTCAAGATATTGGATGACTTTGTTAGCGAGATGTAAGCATATTTATGAGGTAATTTTGATTGGTTGAGATAGCTACCACCCATTAGAATGAATTTTGATCGGATTTTGCTCCAATTTGGTAAATAATTTTATGTCATTGTTGTCTTAGACAGTTTCTATAACTTGAGATCATGAGATGATCTTGCATCTGATTGGCTGAGCCTGTATGCAAATGTAGATCTACAGGGTATGTTTCTTACCCAAATCTGATGAAACTTGGTAAATAGGTTGATTATGAACAAGAGATGATACATTTTAATTGTGACCTTACCTTCGAAGAAAAGATTTTTCAGACCATAATAAAATATGTAAAATCCACATAATATAAAGTTTTGGAGATAGTTTCCAAGGGTTGTGTTTTTACATCACCATAGCAACCTCTTTTAACTTGTGTAATCCAAGTTGGTCATATCAAGCTCAGGTGGGCCACTTTGTTATTACAATGATGATAATTTTGTTTCCAAATTTTTTTAAAATTGAGACAATGAAATGTCTTTTTTGATGTTAACAGTTTAAGGTTTTAATGAACTCACTTGTACTGGAGCATTTTCACCCATAATTTTGGTCCCAGATATATTGGACACAGGGAGTTGTGGTGGGGTGGGATGTAAGTATTTATGACTTTTAAATGCTTGAGACAATTTTGTCAGCTTAGAACTCCCCCACTCCCCCACTTTAAGGTCCTTCATTATAACACCATTCCTGTTATAAGAGGTGAGTATGGTCATAGATTCCATCTCATTAAGCGGTAGTTAAAATACTTCATTTTCATTATAAGGCAATATCTCTATAACATGGTATACTTGGTAGCTGTCTTGTGTTAAAATAAGGCAATATCTGTGTAACATGGTATACTTGGTAGCTGTCTTGTGTTAAAATAAGGCAATATCTCTATAACATGGTATACTTGGTAGCTGTCTTGGGTTAAAATAAGGCAATATCTGTATAACATGGTATACTTGGTAGCTGTCTTGTGTTAAAATAAGGCAATATCTGTATAACATGGTATACTTGGTAGCTGTCTTGTGTTAAAATAAGGCAATATCTGTATAACATGGTATACTTGGTAGCTGTCTTGTGTTAAAATAAGGCAATATCTGTATAACATGGTATACTTGGTAGCTGTCTTGTGTTAAAATAAGGCAATATCTGTATAACATGGTATACTTGGTAGCTGTCTTGTGTTAAAATAAGGCAATATCTGTATAACATGGTATACTTGGTAGCTGTCTTGTGTTAAAATAAGGCAATATCTGTATAACATGGTATACTTGGTAGCTGTCTTGGGTTAAAATAAGGCAATATCTGTATAACATGGTATACTTGGTAGCTGTCTTGTGTTAAAATAAGGCAATATCTGTATAACATGGTATACTTGGTAGCTGTCTTGGGTTAAAATAAGGCAATATCTCTATAACATGGTATACTTGGTAGCTGTCTTGTGTTAAAATAAGGGAATAAAATTTATATATATACATGAAATCCATTTTAATAATATAAAAATACATTTATTCTTCTACAAAGTTTGTCCTTGAGGAGGAAAAGTCATTGACAGAAGATATCTCCACGGAGGCCACCATCCCAGTTTTCATCCAGGAACTCTCTGATCAGGAAGTTACAGAAGGAGACACATTAACCTTGTTTGTAAAAGTCACTGGCAGACCATTCCCAGAAATCAAATGGTGAGTACAATTTTTCAGTCTGTTAACGTAAGTTAATTTGTTTGACATTTTATGCCTTTCATACTTCCTGCTGTTGTACCCTTATAATGTGCAATATTGGTCTGATGTTGTACCCTGATAATGTGCAGTATGACTCAGATGTTGTACCTTGATAATGTGCAGTTTTGCTCTGTTGTACCCTGATGATGTGCAATATGGCTCAGATGTTGTACCTTGATAATGTGCAATATTGCTCTAATGTGCCCTTGTAGATGTTTTGAAGAAGCAGCTAACAGAGGCAACCATTTTGTTAAATTAGAAATCTCATGATGAAGTTGCAGTGGAGAAGGGTCTTGCACTTTTTAAAACATTGAAAATTTTAACTTTGCATTAAAGGATTTACTGTTTTGCCATTATCTTTGTTTCCTGGGGCCACTTATGGCAGCTACTAACATTTACTTGGCATTTTTAGCAAGTGACATTTAACCCTACAGAAATTTTCAAGACTTGTGAACAGTTAATGGCCAGCATTTACCGTTGAAGCTGTACTTGCTCAGTAGCACTTGTCACAGTTTGTTGTTGTTGTTGTGGGTTTAATGACATTTTTTCAGAACATACTCAGCTGTACATTGTGACCCATATAGCCGGTGGAGGAAGAACCTGGGAAAATCCCAGTAAGAACCACTGACCCAATGGGAAGCTACTGGCAAACTATCTTACATACCTAAGCCTGAGACTCAAACCCATGCTGACAGAGGTGAGACGGCAGTCATCACTAAAGGCAAGCACTTTAGACCACTGGGCCACCTGAGGCCCTGTCACAGTTTGTGACATGAACAGTTGCAGAATTGACAGTATATGTCACAAATTAATCCATTTACTGGCAGCAAGTTTTCTGTCACTGGTTAATGCATAAATAAATCCATTTACTGGCAGCAAGTTCTCAGTCACTGGTAAATGTCACAAATAAATCCATTTACTGACAGCAAGCTTTCAGTCAGTGGTAAATGTCACAAATAAATCCATTTACTGGCAGCAAGCTTTCAGTCACTGATAAACGTGACATATTTACTGGCAGCAAGTTTTCAGTCACTGGTAAATGTCACAAATAAATCCATTTACTGGCAGCAAGTTTTCAGTCACTGATAAACGTGACATATTATTTACTGGCAGCAAGTTTTCAGTCACTGGTAAATGTCACAAATAAATCCATTTACTGGCAGGCAAGCTTTCAGTCACTGATAAACGTGACATATTATTTACTGGCAGCAAGTTTTCAGTTACTGGTAAATGTCATAAATAAATCCATTTACTGGCAGCAAGTATGCATTCAAATCTGTGAGATATTTAGCAGCTGTTATATTTATAATTTTCCCTACCTCAACATTATTGATCTGCACATGAAATGTATTGACAAAAATAAAAATCAATTTATTTTCATATGAGTAGAGAAATTGTTTGGACACAGTACACAATTGCCATACAGCAAAGCTATGCTATAATGAAATATGTTGCTTTACAACAAAGCTATGCTAAAATGAAGTATGTTGCATTACAGCAAAGCTATGCTATAATGAAATATGTTGCTTTACAACAAAGCTATGCTAAAATGAAGTATGTTGCCTTACAACAAAGCTATGCTATAATGAAGTATGTTGCCTTACAGCATTGCTGTGTTATAATGATGTATGTTGCCTTACAGCAATGCTATGTTATAATGAAGTATGTTGCATTACAACAAAGCTATGCTATAATGAAGTATGTTGCCTTACAGCAATGCTGTGTTATAATGATGTATGTTTCCTTACAGCAACGCAATGCTATAATGAAGTATGTTGCCTTAGAGCAACACTATGCTATAATGAAGTATGTTGCCTTACAGCAAAGCTATGCTATAATGAAGTATGTTGCCTTACAACAATGCTGTGTTATAATGATGTATGTTGCCTTACAGCAGCACTATGCTGTAATGATGTATATTGCCTTACAGCAATGCTATGTGATAATGATGTATATTGCCTTACAGCAACGCTGTGTTATAATGATGTATATTGCCTTACAGCAACGCTATGCTATAATGAAGTATGTTGCCTTACAGCAAGGCTATGCTATAATAAAGTATGTTGCCTTACAGCAAAGCTATGCTATAATGGAGTATGTCGCCTTACAGCAATGCTGTGTTATAATGATGTATGTTGCCCTACAGCAACGCTATGCTATAATGATGTATATTGCCTTACAGCAATGCTATGTTATAATGATGTATATTGCCTTACAGCAACGCTATGCTATAATGATGTATGTTGCCTTACAGCAATGCTATGCTATAATGACGTATGTTGCCTTACAGCAATGCTATGCTATAATGAAGTATGTTATGCATATTATCTACTGTTATAAAATAAACTGGGATGGATTAAAGTGAGGGATTGCTGTATTTATTTCAAAATACTGTGCAACATAACATCATTTCAGTTACATTGGATTTTAAACCATCATCATCTTTCCTTTTCATTTCCTTTTGCTCTGAACTAAACACCTTGTTTTCCCCCATTTCCAGGTTCCGTGATGGTGTGGAAATTCCAAACGATGACCGCTTTGTGATTGACTTGCGTGGCAAGTTTGCTTCTCTCATCATCAAGGACATTAATGTTGACGATGATGCAGAATACACAGTCACTGCCACCAATATTGCAGGCAAAGCTACAAGCCGAGCAGAACTTTTTGTCAATCCTTCAGGTAAGTCCATTTCATGCACAAATGTATTGCATTTCAGTAGTTATCATGTACCTTACTTGCTGGTTGGGAGTATTATATCAGGTATGTTCTAATTCCTTATTAGGACATTGCATTAAAAAAATTAACATTATCAAGTCATTTTTTCCACAAATTTTAATTGTTTGGTCAGAAGAACTAACCCTGTATGCAATTTGTCACTTATTCCATCATTTTTCTCTCCTTCAGAATGGGTACATTTTTATGCATTTGGTTAAACATCATATCAATACATCCATCTAATTGTTACAGGAAGCCTCATAAACATTCACTGAAATTCTGTTTTCTGGTCATTTCTTACAGACCGAAATTGAATGTCCATGTTGTTTGATGATGCAGCATGTTAATTTATATTTTCCATTTGATTTACATGTCAATCTCAGACTGAAGAGTTTCATGTACCATATATACTTGCTCATAAGTTTAGTCTGACTGCAAATTACACAGACCCATATCTGTGATCATATAATGTGATGGGAGATCTAGGTCAGTGCTGATTGTTAGGAGTAATCTGTACAATAAACAACATAGACCTGAACTGCCAGCACATGATGTAAAGGCAGATCAGGATCTCTGTTGCTTGCAGTTTGACTTGAATTATAAGTGAGTATAGATGGTATTTTTGTGTACTATATTTCTTCTGCAACACCATCTTAATATCATCATTATCACCATCATCAACATCAACATCAATGTCATCTTTCCCATTAATACATTCTCTATTGAAGGACAGAGTTTACCAAGTATAAAGTCATTAAAAGTTTGCTCTATACTAACTTTATTTGAGTGTACACTCAGTTTCTGTGTATTCAGAATTTGCATGGTTCTACCTAGCCCCATCGTACTTGAATACTTCAGGGCACAAATTTTATTTTATTAGTTCTTGTTCTTTTTTTACAATTTCATTTTAATGTTAGTTAAAAAATTATGCATGTTTTTGTTCAGAACTGTTAATTCCAAGGTTTGCAAAGAAATTACATTGATTAAATTTTAGTAAATAGTTAAATTAATGTCATCTGCAAGTTTCTATGTATTGTGGTTGATCATTGTGTGAAATGCATGTGCATGGTTTGTGGATGTCCCTGCTTGCTCTTGTAGGGGAGGCTCCGACATTTCTGTCTCGTCTGGAGGACACTGAGGTGGAACTGGGATCTTCCATAGTGATGATGTCACATGTCAGAGGTCAGCCCCGCCCACAAATTGTCTGGATGAAGGATGGAGAAGAGTTGGCAGGCCACAGATTTAAGTATGTCATTTTCCTCTTTTCCCCCTTGATTTTAGCTCATTTATGGAAGAAAAGAAACTTGAATTGTGTTCTTTCAAGATTGTTACCAGGTGCCCCTGAAAATTTAGGTTACATTGATCTAATATGGACACAAAGATATTGTCAGCTTTAGCTAAGGCACACTTACATACAAAGATGCAAGCCATGCAACTATGACATTGTATAAAAAAATGGCTTACACTGAAAATTTGACCTTGATAGACAGTTGTATATAAACAAATTATTGTATGTCATGTGACCTTCATCATTTGTTGGGGGCATGAATAATAGAGAGGGATTTGACCACGATTTTTGTGCAAATCTATTTACTCGAGTAGAATTTTTTGGGGGTGGGGGAGAGTTAAAATGATGCTCATTACTTTTAGATGTTGAGAGATAGTTATGTAAAATCTCAGGCATTGGAAGATGAAATAAATAATAAATGATATTCTTAGGTTTCCCTCCTCCACTTTACGGGTCCAGCCATGTGTCTGTACATCCCTTGAAATGTTCCATGTCCCATAAATTTATAGGAGGGAATATAGAAAATTTGAATTAGATAAAATTTGTCAAATTTTATATTCAGATGTTTGTTATTTGCCTTTTTCCCAAAAATATTTAATAAATGATTAGATACAGATTTTCTTTCCTTGTACCTTTTGTGCATATAACTTTTTATGAAGTGATAAATAAAAAAGCTTATGAAGAAATTTCAGTTTATGTGAGAAAAATATGCTTCATGAAAACTTTTGGAAGTCCTTGACAATTGCTTGAAAAGCATCTACCTGGATCCTGATGACTTTATTAGATTTTAACTGGGGCTGTATGAACTAGGGTATATGACCTATGTGAACCATGGTATATGACCTGATTATATTTTCACTGGGGCTGTATGAACTAGGGTATATGACCTATGTGAACCATGGTATATGACCTGATTATATTTTCACTGGGGCTGTATGAACTAGGGTATATGACCTATGTGAACCCATGGTATATGACCTGATTATATTTTCACCTGGGCTGTATGAACTAGGATATATGACTTATATGAACCATGGTATATAACCTGATTGTATTTTCACTGGGGCTGTATGAACTATGGTATATGACCTATATGAACCATGGTATATAACCTGATCAGAATTTCATTGGGGCTGTATGAACTATGGTATATGACCTATATGAACATGGTAGATAACCTGATTATCATTAGATTTTGGGAGTATTGCAGCCATTATTAAATTTTTTATGTACTTAAATATGCCTTTGTGAAGAAGGCTAAATCTCAAAGGTTTCAAAATAAGTAAATATAGTAGTGTTCTTTCATTTCATAGGTAGATGTCTTGGTTATATTTGTCCAGTTTTCATGCATTTTTTTATTTTTACTTTTTGGCCTACAATGGAGCATTGTTTTCCAAAGACAAAACTAGTTTCCATTTTCACAGTATCAAAGATTCTAATAGGATAATGATACCAGAATTGAAGCACATCACCATATTTATAGGGGCAACATCAGAACATTTTTTTTTTGGGAGTTGGTCTTTGGGGCTAGAGAAATTTTATAAAGCATGTGGGGTGGCCCCCAATTCTTCTTTTTAACTTTTCTGGTCCAGAAGAGCTGATGTGATGGTCTTTAATCCGTCATCTGTTGTCTGTTATTCTTTATCACTACTCTTCCAAAACTAACTGGAGGATTGCCATGAAACTTTAAACATACATACGATCTAGTTGGTCCTGAATGAAAATGGTGCTGCTTGGACATTGCCACCTTGGCAGCCATCTTGGACACCATGGCAGCCATCTTGAAAATCTTACTATAGCTACTCCTCCTGAATGGCTGTTGAGTCATACATGAAAGTCATACCATTCTATGTCCAATATGGCCACCACATTGTCGCTCTTGAAATTTTCTTTATAACTAATCCTACATGGATGTCAGATCAACATAGACTTTTCACTAAAGGACTTCATATGATTTATTTTTGGCTCTAAATGAAAATGGTGCCAATCTGACATTTAAAATGGCCACTTAGGCAGGCATCTTGAAAATTTTGTTATTGCTACTCCTCCTGAATGGATTGTCATAACAACATGGGATTTTCATTAAAAGACTCTTATGATGTCTAGTTGGTCCTAAAGGAAACGGTACCAATTTATACTTATGTATCTGTCTGTAAATACATCGATGCAGTCACACTCGACTGTTAAGCAATAGGTAATGCCTGGTCAGAGATAAAGTAAAGATGGTAGTGATAGGACAGTCAGAAGATAGGAGAGGCAGAAATAAGTAAAAGAGTGTCAGTGTATGTTTTCGTCCCTTCATACTCAGACCAATCCAGCTGCCGTAGGGGTGATGAGATAATGAACGTCAGCCAGCATAGCCCTGAGAATCACTAGGTCTTATTTTTAGCTGACTAGTTCTTGGAAAGCTCCTGTTTATGAGATACCAGGTCAGGAGCTTCTGCAATTATTGATGGTAATTTGTTCCAAGTCCCTTTTATATGTGGGAAGAAGCTGAACTTGAAACAATAAGCTGATGCTGACCTTAAATGTAACTTGTTCCTGTGGTTTTCCCTAGGGTCAGGTATTTGTCCCCTGCTATGTCCACCAGAGTGATTACTACCTTGTACAACATGATCAGCTGTGCCTTGGTTCACCTGGGTTCAAGTGATTCCCACTGGAGATGATTCAACATTGCACTTACACTGCTATTATTACAATATCTTTTTGTGGTGAATATATTATCTCTTTTCTGAACCATCTCTATCTTATTTAGTAGGCCTTTGTTATGTATGTTTCACACAGCTGAGCAGTGCTCAAGTCCTGGTCAAACCAGAGTGAAATATGCTGCAGTTTGTACTTCCTCATTGTTGATTTGGTGTTTGCAGCGCAGGAAACCAAGGTTACTGTTCCCAATCTGATCTCTGATTTAAAATATTATTCCAGTGCGTCCGATCATATCCGATTTGGCAATCACAGCATCCATGTTGAACATCTTGTTGTTCCTTAATGAAAATGGAACCGATGTGCCACAGCATCTGTCTTATAATTCTCTTTATCACTACTTCTTTTAAATGGAAAGTTATAATGACATGCTATTTTCACCAGGAGACATCTTATGATGTCTTGTTAGTCCTAAATGAAAATGGTGCCAGTATGATATCTGTCTTATGGCTGGCACAGTGCCCAGCTTGAAAATCTTAAAACTACTTCTCCTGAATGAGTGTTCAATCAGCATGGGATTTTCATTACAAAATAAACCTTTAATGTTTTATTGATCCTAAATTAAAATGGTGTTGATCTGACATCTGATACCTGGCCATCTTAAAAAACTTGTTTTCATTGCTCCGTGTAAATAGAAATTTGTTTTGACATAGGATTTTCATCAGAAGAGTTCTTATAGTGTCCCGGTGGTACTTAATAAAATGAATAAACCGCAATATAGCCACCATGTTGGGATCTTTGCTAGCCAAGGTTCTGATATAATAACCTTATCTACACCTTGGCAGATCGAACAGATATATTGGTGCTTTGTCCTATTGACACCTGTTATATTTCATGAGTTGCCTCCCTTATTATGCAATGCCAATTAACCAGCAGCATGGTGTATTGTACATTGGCCAAAAGTGTTGGAGGCAACTGACTGAAACTGGTTACTTTTTAAGTTTAACATCAAAAGTATGAGCATGTACCTGAGGGAATCCATTACAGGTGTATTTGGTGAAAGAAGGTATTTGTGCAAACATGGACCGGCAGTGAAAAATTGCTTATTTAAAAGTCCATTCAAGTTGTGTGCTCCTGTTGTCTTGATCTTGTAGTAACAGTGTTCAAATTTGAATTATGTAATTTTGATCGGATGCAGTTGCTTGCTGCTGCATCCAGTGAAATTCACAGATTTGAAGCACAGAAATATCTGCTCAGTATGCCATGTAGGCTGTCTTGAAAATATTATCTCTACTTCTCACAAAATGGATGATATATCTACATGGGGTTTTTACCAATAGACTTCTTACGATACCTAGCTGGTCCTAAATGAAAATGTGCCTGTCATGCATACAATATGGCTGCTATGATGATTGTCATAAGAATGCTGTTGTTATTCTCCCTAAATGGATGACCACTATAACATGGGGTTTTCACGACAAGACTTCTAATGGTATCTAAGGTACTTTGTCCTCAATGAAAATAGTTCCAATCTGACATCCAATATGTCCATCACAACAGCTAATTTTAAAATCTTTACATCGCTGAAGAATATCTGAGATGGTTTCAAAATTTGACAGTTAAAAAGAAGACATTGTGTTATCTTGAATTCCTTGAATTCTTTTGCCCAGTAGAGCATCAGTCTCATCAAGGGAATCTTGTTTATAATTTGGTCGGGCTACTAAGGCTGCCTTGGTTATCCTAGTTTCAGTGTCCTTGATTGATGTAAATTATGTGTAGGTCACCTTGTTTATAATTTGGTCAGGTTACTAAGGCTACCTTGGTTATCCCAGTTCCAATATCCTTGATTGATGTAAATTATGTGTAGGTCATCTTGTTTATAATTTGGTCAGGCTACTAAGGCTGCCTTGGTTATCCCAGTTCTAATGTCCTTGATTGATGTAAATTATGTGTAGGTCATCTTGTTTATAATTTGGTCAGGCTACTAAGGCTGCCTTGGTTATCCCAGTTCTAATGTCCTTGATTGATGTAAATTATGTGTAGGTCATCTTCATCATATTTCAGGTACTGTATATACTCGCTTATAAGTTGAGGCAAATTGCAAACGACAAATATTTTCTATAACATAATGTGCTTGCAGATCAGGGTCTGTGTTGTTTGTTCTACTGACTACTCCTGCAGTTTGCAGTTGATTTTGACTTATAAGAGAATATATACGGTATATATCTAGAAGAAAAAAAAAGAATGTAAATTATATCTTATAAGATATATACTCATACCAATGTAACTGGTAATTGTATGCTATACCATATATACTTATAAGTCAGATCCATCTGTAAACTGCACAGACCCATATCTGCCATCATATAAAGTACCAGTAGATCTGGGTTTTTGCAGTGTGTTAGAAATAATCAGCAGAACAAGCAACACAGACCTTGATCATCAAGTTCATTATGCACTGGCAGATCTGGGTTAATTTTTTGGGTTACAGTTGACAACTGAAATGTGACTCTGTGTGTGTGTGTGTGTGTGTGTGTATGTGTGTGTCCGTTTAATTTAGTTATCTTGCCAGTTATGAGAAATTGTATAGTTACAAAAGGTTTAGATTTACATTGCATTGACTTTTAATGTTTAATAAAATAAAATAAATCTTTTGCAGGTGTGAATATGAAGACGATATAGCTTGTCTGACCATTGAACACAGTATTCCTGAAGATGAAGGGGAATACACTATCAAAGCTATGAATGACAGAGGTGTTGCCACTAGCAATGCTGAAGTCCTGATTCATATTGAGGCTCCTGTCTTTAGACAGCCTCTTTCTGATGTCATTGTCAACGAAACTGAGACTGCCATATTTAAATGCAGGGTGACAGGAATTCCAAAGCCTAAAATTTCCTGGCTTATTAATGACGATACAGTTGTGTCGGAGAGTCCAAAATATTGCATGAATTTTGAAGACAGCATGGCTACATTAGAAATTAGAGATATTTCAGTAGACGATACTGAGATATTTGTTACATGCAAAGCAGAGAATATTGCAGGAGAATCTAGAAGTACAGCTGAACTGACAGTTGAAGGTATTTACGTCTGACAGTCATACCAGCTACATGTAATGAACCATGTTGTACCCTAAATTGTACCTTCCATAGCCATGAAAGAAATGTGAACCAAAATAAGGGTAGAAAATAGCCCGTAATACTTAACTTCCTATCTTTTATAAAAAAGGAGGGGTGTACTAAAATCTATCAAGGTGTTGAAATTCAGTATAATATGATGTAACTTTCCACTTAGAGTACACAGAAGACAAATTTATATATGTATGCAAATTTGTATCCAGCAGTACTTGACATGTTTATCTTCAGCAAAAGTTTATGTTGATAATGAAGTACAGGAAATTCATATTTTGCATACCTGTGTAAGGTAGGATACATATATAACTGTATGTCTGCACAGTAATTGATACATTGTTGCCTATGTGCTTAACTACTAGCAATCTGCAAATGCTTCACTTTTGATTGAAAGTTACAGAAATTTGATCATAATTCATGTTGCACAATCTCCCCCCCCCCAACAATTTCTTTCACTTTCTACTATAAAAGTTATGTACATGCAAAAAATATTTTTTATAAAAACTCTGTAAATACTGTTTTTGTAACATTTGTGTACAAGTCTACATTTTTTCTGTTCTTGAGACAAGGTAGGTTGCATTTATGTGACTGAGGATGAAAATGTAAATTTGATTGCGGTGGAATTTCATAAAAATGACATAACATTCTATTCTTATGCTTTTTAATCACGATACATTAATGTTTTTTTTTATTTTTCATCAAATTTATCTTTAGTGATTATCAAGTAATAATCATCATTATCAGCCATTTTTCATAGGGCTTCACATTTCTTTCATACCAAATTAATGGACCTGCCAGATGCATTTATCTCTGTTAACCTTGTAACCTTGACCTTTCCATTAATTGCTTGTTCATGTTGCTTTGTTTATACTAACCTAATGTCAGCATGGCGTAGGATAAATCTATATATCAGTGTATTTCTACAGAGAGTCAAAATAGCTGTGGGTACATGATAAAAATCCATTTATCATTGCATTTCTGCTTAAAAAAACAAAAGAGTTTGGGACAAATGATAACATATCTGTCTATTTATTAGTGCGTTTCTACAGAAAGACAAAATAGCTTTGGGCACATGATAACATAAATCTATTTATCATTGCATTTCTACTAAAAAACAAAATATCTTGGGACAAATGATAACATATCAGTCTATTTATTAGTGCATTTCTACAGAAAGACAAAATAGCTTTGGGCACATGATAACATAAATCTATTTATCAGTGCATTTCTACTAAAAACAAAATAGCTTGGGACAAATGATAACATATTAGTCTATTTATTAGTGCATTTCTACAGAAAGGCCAAATAGCTTTGGGTACATGATAACATAAATCTCTTTATCAGTGCATTTCTACTAATAAACAAAACAGCTTTAACATCAACTCAAGATGACGTTTGGTAGCTACTTCCATAAATTAAACAAGAACTTGTGTCCCAGAAGGGATTTTTTTGTTTGTTTTTTACCTGATTGTTTTTATATATTCTGTACATGTCATACATATATGAGAAAATGTTTCAGGTATTTGTAGATTCGTGATTATTTAAACTTGTTTTGCTTTTTTCTAGTTATCAGTTTAAATGCTATTTCTCTGCTGCAACTGGTTAAATTTTTACAATGTATGCTGTAGACGATTTTCAGTACTATCTTAGTAGAAACAAAGCGAGCCTTACAAATGTATATATAAAGATGAAGAAACAAACTCAGCATTACAAATGTATATATAAACTTACAAATGTATATATAAAACTGTAGAAACAAAAAGCAGCCTATATAAATATACATATAATGATGTCAAAAGAAAGCAACCCTACAAATATACATATAAAGTTGTAGAAAAATAGGGAGACTTATAATGTTTTGTTGTTATTGCCAGCATTACGATTCTATTTCTGTATTCAACCAGAACTTTGGTACCATGATAGTACTATGTATAGGCTAATATTTCAGTCTACCATACAACAGCAAATAGTGATACCATCACGGAACCCTTTATGTTGCCATGAGTATGGTTGGGTAACATTTTTTCATTTTAGGTCAATGTAGGTTACTGTTTGGGGTAATATTAAATATGCATGCAATATAGTTTATTATTATATGCTCATTTTTTTCTCTGTACATTGTCAGAATCATGCAGTATTTTGCGATATTAAACTCGCGTGAATAAAGGATTACCTTCTATTGTAAACAAACAATGGATGCAGATGCCAGCACTTTTGATTTATTTTATTTGTCTGTGGATGAAGTAAACCAACTTAATGAACTAAAGCAGATGTTTCATGGACTGCCACATAACAGCTGCTTTGGCACATTTCGTGTTAACTTTTTTGATACAGTGTTTTGGATTTAGGCTAGCTATAGATGCCAGACAGGTTTCTTACAAATAGCATGCAAGTGACAAGGAATAAACTGTCTTCTTTAACTGTTAATAAGAATGGCAAAAAATATACTTACAGTTTTACATCCTAAATTTCCTGAAAATTACCTTCTTAGTTCTGCAAATCCGAATTACATGAGTCATATCATGGGTTCTCAAGCTTGATTACACATTTTGCAATTGTACTGTAATTTTGACTATATTCCAAGTGCAATTAAATCCTCCTTACTGCACTCAAAATGAAATAAACATTATATTCCATTGTGTCTTTTTGATAATTGCAATTGAAAGCCTTCATATTTTTTCCACATTATGATTTCAAGCATTCAATGGCAGAACAGAAACACTCTTGCAGATGTCAACACGCTGCTCCATCGCTGCTGAAATCTGATGTACTTCATGTAGAATTGGCACATAAATCCAGTCCATAATCACAAAATTTCGTAGAAACGACAAAAATACCAAAATCTATTCCAGATCAAATGGAAAAGTTGTTGCAATGCACATTCATTCACAATATAACTCCGAATTTCAATTTTAAGTAGACCATGACGCCATTTTCTTCAGAAAGTTATGTCTAACGTGCAACTAAGTTCAAATTTATCAGGCCAGAGTTATGTGTGCATTAATACTGTTGTTGTTGTGTAATGATGAATCTGCGATTGTGTATTTAGTTCGGCTTACAGCATACAGTCAGTTACTTTGTTTCTTGTAGTGTATTTTCGTTTACATAGTTAAGCTTTAGGTAGAATAAGAAAATGAGCATATAATAAAAAGGTTACTGCATTTGTATGGGAAAATATGAACTCCTTTTGTTGGATGGATATACTTCACTCCCAAGTTTGTGCAGTATTTCCATCTGAAAAACTCATTCATATTTTACCATACAAATTCAGTAACCTATTATTCCTCTGCTTGCTTCCCATCTGTCTTTTCTCTTTTTTAACCCAGACATTGATGACTCACTCTTTCTGAACAAAAGGAAAAAGATGTTTGTAAAGGATAACAATTTCTAACAGATCATGAAAAGTATATGAATATGAAGCAAAAATCATCCAATAAATAGAATTTTTTTTTGTAATATAAGAATATTGAAATCAAAACATTAATTGTGCTTATTTGTTAAAATGAATAATTTTTACAAGCACTTCATAAAAATGATATGTGCTTAGCAAAATGATTTATATCCTTTGTGGGCTAGATCACTGTGTTGTAAATGGACTAAATATTCATTTGATAGGGTTAATTGTATGCCATGCTACAATTGTAGGAAGCTGATAATGTTACTCTCATCTGTTTTATATATGCACATACATCCATCGCTTTAACCTATTTTTATTTTACACTTTAATAACTTGAGAGAAGTTGCTTATAATCAGATTCTGAGACATTATTGACCATGGATTATGCATTAGTGACTTCCATGAAATTTTGTATTAAGGCCAGTTTCTACTGCATTATTGGCAACAGAAGCATACAGTGTACTTGCTGGATGCATCTTGATGAGTATAATGCCACCTTGCCAATATTAGGTCACTGAATAATGTTTCATTGAGGCCAGTTTCTGAGGCATTATTGGCAACGGAAGCATGCAGTGTAGTTGCTGGATGCATATTCACGAGTATAATGCCACCTTGCCAATATTAAGTCACTGAATAATGTTTCATTGAGGCCATTTTCTGAGGCATTATGAATTACAGTCTTGCAACTTGGTATGCAGATGCATTTATTTGTGTATATCTTATCAAAATAGGTAACTTTGTCCTACATTCAAGATTTTACTGGATTTGGTCGTTTTTATTTTTGGTCAGAATTGATCACAGAAGCATGCAGCTGGGATGTGTCTTCAGTACAGTGTGATCTTATTTGAAATGCATCCTTTGCACAGAAATTTGGTAACAAGTTCGCAGTACATGCAGCTAACTATCATCAGCTCTTAGTAACTTCTGGCATACGAATTACCAAACCAACTTTGACATGTTTTACGTTCCATGACTTGATTTATGAAATTTTACAAGAATATTTCTATTTGTTCTCTCTTGTTCTTTTGGTTCTCTTTTTGTCATTATGGTCACACCTTTATTGAGGTGGGGATGTACAGTCATCCTGGTGTCTATCTGTCCATTCATCCATCCATCCGGAACAGAATTTCGTTAGCACAGAAAGTCTTTAATGGATTGCAGTGAATATTATGGTCATCATCTGAATATGTGCATACAGCCAAAATCACTGCAATTATTGTTAAATCTTAACGCATTGTATAACACTATCTCACTAGAACAGTTAGTCCCAAAGATTAGACAGTGTTATAATCATCATCTGAAGATGCACTTACTGACAAATGACTGTTGTGAGTTTTGTTTGAGTTATTCCCCTTTCGTGACTTTTAACCGGATGTAAATTATAACAGAATCTTGTGAAGTAGAAGTTAGGCATTCAGTTTTGAATGGATCATTATGAAACATTGTAATGTTATGGTCATAATTTTCAAGACGTGCATTTTGAAAACTTACTATCCTTCCAGTTTTTTTTAAGAGCTATTGGCATTGGTCCTTATTGACTAACAGCTGGATGCATTGTAGGACAGAATTTTGTGAATGCAACTTCTCTTTCAGACTGGATAGTTTTGTAATTACTCTTAAAAATTGAACTGAATTGGTCTGCAATTACTCTAACAGATTTAACTGGATTGGTCTGCAACTACTCTAACAGATTTAACTGGATTGGTTTGCAACTACCATAACAGATTTAACTGAATTGGTTTGCAAATACCATAACAGATTTAACTGAATTGGTCTGCAAATACCATAACAGATTTAACTGGATTGTTTTGAAACTATTACATATTTGACTGGATTGGTATGAAACTATTACATATTTTGACTGGATTGGTATGAAGCTATTACAAATTTGACTGGATTGGTATAAAACTGTTACAGATTTGACTGGATTGGTCTGAACATTGGTTCATATTATATTCGTCATCCCGTAGACCAATTATTGTACTCACTTTTATCGGACAAGTTATATCCTTTCTCATTTCCACCATGGACTCATCATCATCAGTGCAGTGCATGAGCGAGGGATATTTATACATGAGGGAGATATACATGAGCAAATTACACTCAGTTCCACTGGTTTTGAAATAATATTGTTGGTTTTAAACTTTTATACATTCTGTTTGCTTTGACATAGATGGCACAAGAACTGTGTAATTGCTTATCAATTTTTTTACTAGGTTCATTATTTGCAATGAAAATCATACCCAGTAATTTTGAAACGTTTTTGTATAGTTTTGTTTTGTTCATCTGCAATATTTGGGGAGTTTTTTGTTTAAAACAGCTGAATTTGCTCAATCTTTTATACATTTTAGATTATAATCCACGTGTCAAATAAATAATATTACATATATTCTTTGAAAGGTATGGAAAAATTGTGTAAAAGCCAATTAAAAAATATATGTTGCAAATTCCAGCTGCATGTATTGCCAGTCCCACTTGTTTTAGCTTTTGTGTCAGAGTTGCACAAGAAAGCATGTACACAGCTCATCTCAGAGCTTTTGACTGAAGTTCCATTTTGGAATTTCTTTTTATTTGTATCTCATTAGGATCCTTAGGTATGCTAACATTTCATTTTAAAGTCATTTCACATAGTCATATAAATAAATTTGATGTTTTATAGAGCTTAGTGGTACTCAGTGTTTATAGTGGCTACATTACAGTGTCATATCTGACACACCATTGAATTTCTACATCCTCTAGGGAAAATGTAGTGTTTATTGTTTAGTTTTCGTTGCTATTTCATAATATTCATGCCATTGTTCATTATCTTGATTATGAATTCAGTTTACAGGGTCTATTCTAGAATTGACTAATTAGTGGGTACATTGAGTATTTAGTGGGTACATTGACTATTTAGTGGATACATTGAGTATTTAGTGGGTACATTGACTATTTAGTGGGTACATTGAGTATTTAGTGGGTACATTGAGTATTTAGTGGGTACATTGATTTTTTAGTGGGTAAATACCCTTCTCAGTTTGAGTTGTTTTACTGCACAGCAGCACAACTAGGTTATTTAATACTGAGGCATTTGGAGTAAATCATATTGCCAAATTAGTGCATGCCATGACCTGGGCTGATAGAAGGATTCAAACCTAGACCCTTTTGTTTACTAGTCTGACAGGCTAATCACTGACTAGCCTCTCTTAGTCACCTTTTACAACATTCCCGACCCTGTAAGGGAAATTTCAGTTTTGAAGAAGGGAGGGGTCTAGGTATAGACTGTTCATTAAGGGAGGATCCAAGATACCTTTTTAGTAATTAAAGATGTTTTCTGCTATTCCACATCCTAGGATAGACCCTGAGTTATTTTTTTTTTATTTGTGTTTTTTTTATAGTCATTCTAAGTTATTTGTATAGTCAGTTGCATCATTTATATATAGCTAATCTGCATTGCTTCGGACATTTTTGTCATAATACTACAGTTTTGAAATTCATGTTATTTTGAATAGTAAACTAAATGCATTTATCTATATACCCTCTCATTTCTCATTTGTACTTCATTTTCATCTTTGTACATCGTTTTCATCTTTTGTACATAATTTTCTTTTTTTATACTTCATTTTCATTATTGAACACCATGTGATTTCATTTTAACTTGCCATTGGAGTAAAAGATGCATCTGTTTAGATCTTTTTCACTCCATCACTTTTAAATTTCTGTCACTTCTCTATGAATTACTTTCATACAAAACTGACTTCCTTTAAGTACCATTCCTACACCAGTTTAATCATTCCAAATCATGCATGCTATATTGCAGATAGTGCAGTTATCTTTCAAGTTTGTTTACATTTTGAAAGTGTTCGTATCATTTTCCACAATGAAGATCTGATGATGGTACCTGATTAATATTATGACCACAATATTTTATCATATTGCTTTTTTCAAATTGTCCTCGTCGTTTTCTTGGAGAAGTGTGTTTGCAAACTAATGAATACTATGCTTATGTTGTTTGCATGTTGACAGAAATTTATGTCAAAATGTTGTGGCAATGATATGTATCATCAGTTTGTAGATTGTGTCTTTCATTAACAATATTTGCCTTGCATTTTTGTAGTATATAAATGTAAATAAAGGCATGAAACCAGTCTGCAAGTATTTGGTATGTTGTTATTGCTCCCATCATGCATAATTTTTCTTCCATGTTGACATGGTTCAGAATATCCATATTTTTTAAATAAAAATTACTTTGAGCGAGTTAGCATATATTTCTTGGCCACATCAAGTACAAAATGTTTTTCATTTGATAGCGGTAATTTATAGTTTATTTCTTGCCAATTTCTTAGCTTCTAGATAATTTTAAACAACTTCAGTGGTCAGTGATAGTTCACAGTGACCTATTTGTTCACAAACATTATTTTAGGTTTATTTAGGTTAATATATTATATATGGCTATTTTACAGATTGTACTTGATATGTATACAACTCCAACCAGGATTTTTCCATTCATTTGACAACTCCAAAGAGGTGTAGGTCACAGTGACCTAATATTCCTGATCAACATCATGTTGTCTATTAAAAGGCAAATTCTTTGGTATGCAGGCATGTTTATCATCCATTAGATAAATGTTGTATGTAATATAAATCCTTGTACCACAATGATACATGTCATATAGATTCTTTTATTTTGTGCAAGGTTTTTATTCTCTCTGTCATCTTTGAGTAACATATAAATAGGAAGTTATTGCTCAAATGAGGCCACTTTTTCAGCATTTAACTTCATACATTTAACTTTGGTTCAACATCAGGAAGTTTTGTGTGCTATTTCTCTGCCATTGTTGAGAATATTATCCTGGGAACTTAGAATATATGAAGTATTTGTTGTAGCCTTTTGAAATGATCTGTTAGGGATGTGTAGTTTTGAACCATGTCAGTATACATTCATCATAGCAGTATTATTTCATTCTCAATCTCCTCTCTTTAAATTTTCTAACAAGATGGTTTAATGCTGAATTTGCAGATAAAGTTTTTCTCAAAATAAGCAGTCAACTTGCCCAATATACAGTCACATGTTGATGTAGGTCAAGGATGGAGGTGGGCGAGCAATTTTGAAAAGAGGGGTGGGTTGCTGTATTTAAATTGGGCCAGCTTTCTTTGTTTTTTCACTGACTACCCCTTGAACTCTCTCTGGATTTCTTGCAGAAAATTATTACACAGAGAACAACAATGAATTTATCATTTTTAATCAAAATAAAAACTTTAATTGCTCTGACCTTTTTCGAGTTATCAAGACCTTTTATACAGAATAGACTAACAACTGATATAATCTAGAAACCAATCTGTTAAGTTGAATAACTTAATACAAGTCAAACATATGAATGAATAGAAATGATGAATAGTTTTCCTGGTCACAAAAAGCATGGACGAAGTCTGATTAGATCTTTATCAGACCAATGAATACAAATCTTTTATTTCCAATTTGTAGTTATCTTTCTTCATTCAGATCATTACTTGATATCAGATATTAAATGTCTGGCTCACAAGACTTTGATATAAATAAAGATATATTTGATCAATAAAATAAATTTGGTACCAGTTAGTAATAAAGTGAGGGTCTAAAGAAGCACTCTTCACCAATGTAGTGTTAGTCATGTTTTATGCAATAAATAATGTCTTAAAAGTATTTAATGGAGCTTAAAAGTTTCATAAATTCAATTAACTTCAATAAAGATATTAATTTTGAGATACAGAACTGAAAAAATATGGTTCAGTGTACATTGGTATGCATCTCATTTAATTTTTTAACCACCTGAATATTTTACTGTAAAAAATTTTTTTTTAAAAATGTTTAAAAATCTAGCAAGGAAATTAATTTTGTGAAAATATGTTGATTTTGAACAGACAGCGCATAACTAGTTAATGTGGTGTGGTTATTGAATTTTTACTCCATTTATATAAAATAAAAAAATATCTAATCAAACTACATGAATCAGTCATCGCTATTACAAATGTACCAATCAAATGTTTCCTCTTCTCCATTTTATATACCTGGACAAACGAGGAAGTCATTATTGTGTATACATTGCATATTCATGCATGGTAATTAAGGTCTAAAAATTTTAAAAACTGCACATTACCTGGATTTACCTTTTTTCCACAGTATTAGCAAATCAAAGGCTATGCTGCATTCCATAATAAAATATATCCATGGATAGATTAGTGTTCCACAAGCATTCAGGGGGTGGTTGTATAAACAGATATGTATGGCACCTTTGATGATTCAGCATAACCGATGCTGTCCCGCTACTAAATGAGGCTCCAGAGGAGTTTTACTAAGTTTTTAATGAAATTTAAACTTAATACCTGTTACATTCATAGCTTCATTTCTTTAATCATTCCTTCATTTACTACTGGACTGAGAAATGCAGTTGTACTCCAGTTTCAGCAGTGTTTCAAAGTTTAAACATTTCTAGGAATTCTCAAAATAAATTCCTTCATAGAAAAGTTCAGTTCATTAACAATAAGAAATATATTGAACTTTTTTAGTGTCACTCTATTGCTCTGAAGGTATGCTTTGAATCCTCTTTATTTTTGCACATCTTTATTGAGTCAGGGATATTACATTATGGCACTGTTTAACCATCTGAATGTTTACATCTTCTTGCCTCTCCTTTAACTTGGAGAGATTTTCATGAGTCATTGCTCAGTTAAATATCATGAGTAGATGATGTGTCGCATACATTAGCCGCCTTAAATTGAAAATCACCTCCAACTATTTATCATGATGTGTCGCATACATTAGACACCTTAAACTGAAGATCACTTCCAACTATTTATCATGATGTGTCGCATACATTAGCCACCTTAAATTGAAAATCACCTCCAACTATTTATCATGATGTGTCACATACATTAGATGCCTTAAACTGAAGATCACTTCCAACTATTTATCATGATGTGTCGCATACATTAGACACCTTAAACTGAAGATCACTTCCAACTATTTATCATGATGTGACACATACATAAGCCACCTTAAACTGAAGATCACTTCCAACTATTTATCATGATGTGTCACATACATTAGACACCTTAAACTGAAGATCACTTCCAACTATTTATCATGATGTGACACATACATTAGCCACCTTAAACTGAAGATCACTTCCAACTATTTATCATGATGTGTCACATACATTAGACACCTTAAACTGAAGATCACTTCCAACTATTTATCATGATGTGTCACATACATTAGACACCTTAAACTGAAGATCACTTCCAACTATTTATCATGATGTGTCGCATACATTAGACACCTTAAACTGAAGATCACTTCCAACTATTTATCATGATGTGTCACATACATTAGACACCTTAAACTGAAGATCACTTCCAACTATTTATCATGATGTGACACATACATTAGACACCTTAAACTGAAGATCATTTCCAACTATTTATCATGATGTGTCACATACATTAGCCACCTTAAACTGAAGATCATTTCCAACTATTTATCATGTTGTGTCACATACATTAGCCACCTTAAACTGAAGATCACTTCCAACTATTTATCATGATGTGTCACATACATTAGCCACCTTAAAGTGAAGATCATCTCCAACTATTTATCATGACTAGATAAAATGATGTGTCACATAGAAGATCTGCCTCAAGGTCTAGAACAAATTAAGGTAGAATGTAATCCTGAGATGTGTGTGTGTGTGTGTGTGTGTGTGTGTGCATGAAGCAACTGTATAAAGTATAACCTTTCAAACAACTGAAGATACTTCAATGAAGTTTTAACCAGTTATATATCAGGATTTAAGATAACTACACACACAAGCCTCATGGTCAAGTTCATGGCAACGGAAAATATATATCAGTGTCCATTATTAAAATGCTTAGATTTTAAACCAGTAAATATATTTTAATGAAACTTTAACCTTTTATATATCCTAACAGTGTCATATATTCACTGGCTGCCTCAAGGTCATGGTCACAACAAGGAACTATAGTTACTGTTAAAGTTCATGAAACAGGCACATGTGTTGAGTTGTATATTTTAAAAGACTATTAAATTTCATAATACACACAGTAATATTGTTTCTGTGAATTATTTCAGGCATAGACCCATTCAAATTAGGACTCGACTGAGCCATAATGTACATGTAGTTCCAAATTCTTTTAGTAGATTAATTTTTCTTCCAATATTTATTTAAGGTCCAATTGCCAATACAAAAGCAATTATGTTAAGAAGATAAGAAAGTATATGGTTTTAGAATAATAAGATTTCTTCATATTCTGTGTGAGGATCAGCTATGGAACTTGCTGGTAGATTTTCCATATTAGGCTTGTTAGTCATTAAGCAATAAATGTGAATTGCTAGGCGTGGTATGTAAGATACACTAATCTCTAGTTTCTATATTCTGGTACATAATTTAAGTGTTTAAGCAATTTTCACCTGTAAACAATGTATGTATACACCTAATTGTAAATTTTCACCTGCAAACAACTTATGTGCTCAACTGGTGTAAATGTTCACCTTCAGATAACTTGTGTATGCAGTTGCAATCAGTTGTTCAATAGGGATACAAACCATTGTACCTTTAAATGACTCCTTGTTTTCAAATTACTAAAACAATCAGAGAAATTTAAATCTCTGCTAAATTATCTTCTTTCATTGTATATTTTCATTAAAAAAATAGTACAACCACACCCCGATTATTTTTACTTGAATGCATTTGAGTTTGGTATTTGTGGTAACGTGTATAATATGGGCATATCCTTGTTGAAGTTTTATGATACATGATGTCATTGAGATTATAATTAATTGACCTGTATAATTAATTGAATTTCACAACAGAGATGTTATTCAACTCTTCCATGATAGTAAAGCCCAGCCACATCGTTTGAAGAAAAGAAAACAAAAGATGGTGGGGCCCAATACGAGAGTATATATAAAATATTTTCCTGCTTTGAGTTAACTGTGTCTTAGAATTATAATGATGTAAATGAGCAAGGTTATAACAATGATTTAAAAAAAATACTATTATTATTATTATTATTATTATTATCATCATTATTATCATATAATAAGTCTTAAGATGCAAAAGAAAATATCAAAATATATAATATTAGAATTAAAATATTTAGATGTAAGATTAAGCATTATATAATTGTTTTGAAGATTTATGACTTCATTTTTTATGTAATGTCAAATAACAAAACATTCAAAACATAATTTTCCTGTTTGTCATAACATTTGACATCTGAAGATATTTAAGTTTAAAATGTGATCTTCACACGAACTGAATTCCCAGTCAGTATTACAAAACAAATGTATTACAGATACAGGAAAGTAAATGTTTATAAACTTTCCTGTAATAGGTTCTTCAGACTAGTTTCACATCTTTCCTCAAAGTTCATTTCATGTTCAGTTATAATTTATGCTAGAGAAAATACTTGATGAGAAATTACCTTTTGTCATAAATGGAAAGCAAACACCTTGTTTAAGGTTGAGCAAGCTAAAGGTAAATATTCCCTGTTGCAGCACTCAGAAAACTTTTAAATTGCCGTATCTACCTATGTAATACATGTATGTAATATTTACACATATTCATCCTATAAGTGGTAGAGCAACTTTTAAAATTCTGTAAAATGTGTGGTTCAGTTTATTATTTGAATTCATTTGGTTGGACAACTTCTCAAAGATTTTAAAATGTGTCGATCAGTTTGCCATTGGAGTTCATGTGGTATTGCTACTTCTGAAATTTTTTAAACAGAGTTTGTTAGTTTGTCGTTAACATTTGTGTGGTGGGACCACTTTTGAAAGATTTAAAACTGGGGGTCAGTTTGTCATCAGTGAATATATATATATATATATATATATATATATATATATATATATATATATATATATATATATATATATATATATAATGACCATATCTACTAATATATACAATTGTCATAAATTGCATGCCATCTGTTACTATTGACTATTTTGTAAACAGTATATGATTTCATTTTGATCATCATTTGCTGAGTTTTAGTTTTCATCAATAAAAATCTGCACATCTAAAGCATGTACATTTACCTTGTTCCTGGAGACCAGTTTTCTTTAGGTCATAAGCTGATTTTGATATATTGTTTGAAGTCTAAAGCATGTACATTTACCTTGTTCCTGGAGACCAGTTTTCTTTAGGTCATAAGCTGATTTTGATATATTGTTTGAAGTCCAAAGCATGTACATTTACCTTGTTCCTGGAGACCAGTTTTCTTTAGGTCATAAGCTGATTTTGATATATTGTTTGAAGTCTAAAGCATGTACATTTACCTTGTTCCTGGAGACCAGTTTTCTTTAGGTCATAAGCTGATTTTGATATATTGTTTGAAGTCTAAAGCATGTACATTTACCTTGTTCCTGGAGACCAGTTTTCTTTAGGTCATAACATGATTTTGATACAGTGATATCTTACTGGAGTATGTTTTTGCATGTCGATGATTTTCAGAGATATTCGTTCTTTACTTTTATCAAATGTATAACACAAACATTTTTTACTGATGGCCATAAGAATGTTATTCTTGGTTTTACATTATTCGATTTTTTAAACTATCATCTTATTTTTCTGATGATAATTTCTGTCTTTCCAGATAGTTGTACTTCTATCTACAGTTTTGTTCAGTATTCTCCAATTCTTACTACTGTTTTATTCTATGTCCTATAATAGTTATACTTCTAACTACAATTTTTTCTCTATATCATGGTAATTATTCTTCTAACTCCTGTTTTATTTTGTATTCTCTAATAGTTATACTTCTGATTACTGTTTCATCCTGTATTCTCTAATAGTTACTTCTATCTGTTGTTTCATTGTGTATTTTCTAAATGTTTTACCTCTTTCTACTGTTTCATTGTGTATTCTCAGATAAATAATACTTGTAGCTGCTGTTTCATTCATTATCATCATATAATACTTAAAGAGAAAAATACATTTGTTAGCTATGTTCAGGCTTTATCAACTCCATGAGACTGAAAATAGCAATGTACAAGTGAATTAGGAAGTAATTCCAATACACATACTGCATGTACAAGTGAATTAGGAAGTAATTCCAATACACATACTGCATGTACAAGTGAATTAGGAAGTAATTTCAATACACATACTGCATGTACAAGTGAATTAGGAAGTAATTCCAATACACATGCTGAATGTACAAGTGAATTAGGAAGTAATTTCAATACACATACTGCATGTACAAGTGAATTAGGAAGTAATTTCAATACACATACTGCATGTACAAGTGAATTAGGAAGTAATTCCAATACACATACTGCACAAAACTAACTACAACCCAATACACATATTGAATTAGGAAGTAATTCCAATACACATACTACACAAAACTAACTACAACCCAATACACTTATTGCATGTACAAGTGAATTAGGAAGTAATTTCACTACACATACTGCATGAAACTAACTACAACCCAATACACATATTGCATGTACAAGCGAATTAGGAAGTAATTCAAAAACACATACTGCATGAAACTTACTACAACCCAATACACATATTGCATGTACAAGCGAATTAGTTAATAATATAATCCAATAAACATAATGCATTAAACATGATACAATTCAATTACACATAACGCATGAAAGAAAATACAATCCAATTCAAATACTACAAGAAAGTAAGCACCATCCCAAATATATATATATATATATATATATATATATATATATATATATATATATATATATATATATATATATATATATATATATATATACACACACACACATGCATACATACATACATGCATACATACTGCAAGAAACTAAATATTATTCAGTATACGTACTGCATGTACAGCAAGTGAATTAGTTAAGAAGTACAATGCAATGTACATATGGCATGAAACATTTGTTTATTTTATAGCTCCAGCCAAAGTTTTGGAGAAACCTGAAGACCTTATATTCAAAAAGGGTGAGGATATAACATTATCATTTTTGATTGAGGGATCACCAGCTCCAAAGGTTAGCTGGGTGAAGAATGATGTGACTTTGACTTTGGATGATCACCATGTGCAGACAACAGCAGATACATCTGTGACCTTGACCATACCCCATGCTGATGAAACTGATGCTGCTACCTACACTCTTGTGGTAGAGAACAAATTTGGGTCTGACAAGGCAACAGTTGTTGTTAAACTTAAAGGTATAGTTTTGGAAACTATTAATTTGTAGTTGCCAATAATGAAAATAAAAGCAACAGCAGCAGAAATAATGAAAACAACAATAACAGCAACAATAGTAATAAAAACACTACTATGACTAGCTACAAAACAAGCTGATTAAAAGTGAACTGTTAGCTATGTTCAGGCTTTAATGAAGTACAATGTACTAAGTAGATCTGACAGGCAGTGACACAGATTAATTCTCTGCCACCTTTGGAATTCCTGGCCTACATTTTAGGTAACCTATCAGAACAAGTGTTGCATTTCATGTTAGGGTAGAGATGTTGTTAGAAATTATATGTTTTGAATGAATTTTTTCACTTTCATGAATGTTAAAGCTGTAATTTGATTGGGGAATTAAAAGGTCAACAGATCAGTGCCTACCAGATTTCATTAATGATAGATCTCGATTATAATCAAATTGAATTACTGTAATGCTTGGAATCAGTTAGACTTTAAAGTCCCACTTCTAACGTTATTTGTTGCATTCAAAATATTTAATATCTCTGAGTTGTGTGATAATATTCCTCAAGACACCTTAGAAAAATCTTTCTTATTTTCAGGTGTTCCTCAAAATTAGTTGGCATAAGTGTTACCATGTACATAATTACTGACACAAAATAATAAAAAAATGTATCTGTGTGCAAGAAATGAAATACTTTAAATAATATATAACCCTGAACAATATAATGTAAAAAGTAACAATAGCACAGTATTAGGTTTCAAAGGTTGACTTTTGGATAATTATTTTGAAAGCAGTGAGATTCACACTTGAGCTGGCATAAGGTAGTCCTTAGGTGTGGTAGTTATAACTGTGTATGTGTGTATAGCATGCAACCAGCTACAAACAATACAGACAATGATTCGCTGTTATGTGTGCTGGCAGATTAGGGTCTGTGTTGCTGGCTTACAATTGTAAGACAAATGGACAAATGTAGATCCTGATTTGCTGTTATATTATGTGTTCTGGCAGATTGGGGTGTACTTCATTGGTTTAAATTTGTAAGACAAATGTCGATCCTGATTTGCTGTTATTATATGTGGTGGCAGATTGGGGTGTACTTCACTGGCTTAAATTTGTAAGATAAATGTAGATCCTGATTTGCTGTGATATGGCAGATTGGGGTCTATGTAGTTGATAGCTGGCATATATTATGTACACAAGCATTTTCCTAGATTTATCAGTATAGATGGTATGGCCTAGTGACAGTCTATAGTGGCATAGTTAGTACATATCAGTAACAGTGGCTATGACCTGCAAGAGAATTTATTTGTTAGTGAACAATTCAAGATCAGTCTTGCCTAACATAAACAATATATGGGTCCACATCTGTATTTTTGTACATGAATGTGTACTGTTGTGGGCATGTATTGTTACACTACATATGGTGTCATGAAAATTAAGAAAAAATGTTATTTCTAGAAAGACAATGAAAACTGGAAATTAGCTGCAGATTTTAATTATTAATTTGCAGTTATGATCAGCTCATGTTCCTTATATTGGACATCAGGGATTATCAAATAGCACAAATTCGATGAGTTCACTCTGTTGAAAATCAGAAATGGGTTAGACAAAAAATAGTGATTTTTGTGCGGATTGGAGCGGAGTAAAAGAGAAAGCTGAGAAACGTGTATAGATTTAATAGTTCTGCCAATGTTGGAGAATTCTTTTGTGTCAATTCATGCAGCAATCAAGAAAAAAGATGCTTGAGGATATAATAAACCAGACATATGTCAGTATCTACTGTAGCATGAAAATTGTGAATATTGCCTTGAAATTTGTAAATAAAGCTGGTAAGTCTTGGATATTGCCTTGGAATTTGTAAATAAAGCTGGTAAGTTTTGGATATTGCCTTGGAATTTGTAAATAAAGCTGGTAGGTTTGGGATATTGCCTTGGAAGTTGTATTAAGGCTGGTAAGTTTTGGATGTTGCCTTGGAATTTATAAATAAGGCTGGTAAGTTTTGGATGTTGCCTTGGAATTTATAAATAAGGCTGGTAAGTTTTGGATGTTGCCTTGGAATTTGTAAATAAAGCTGGTAAGTTTTGGATATTGCCTTGGAATTTGTAAATAAAGCTGGTAGGTTTGGGATATTGCCTTGGAAGTTGTATTAAGGCTGGTAAGTTTTGGATGTTGCCTTGGAATTTATAAATAAGGCTGGTAAGTTTTGGATGTTGCCTTGGAATTTATAAATAAGGCTGGTAGGTTTGGGATATTGCCTTGGAAGTTGTATTAAGGCTGGTAAGTTTTTGGATGTTGCCTTGGAATTTATAAATAAGGCTGGTAAGTTTTGGATATTACATTGGAATTTTTAAATAAGGATGGTATGTTTTGGATATCACATTGGAATTTATAAATAAGGCTGGTAAGTTTTGGATATTACATTGGAATTTTTAAATAAGGCTGGTAAGTTTTGGATATTACATTGGAATTTATAAATAAGGCTGGTAAGTTTTGGATATTACATTGGAATTTTTAAATAAGGCTAGTAAATTTTGGATATTACATTGGAATTTTTAAATAAGGCTTTTAATTGTTTTGATAATAGAGAATTAGTAATTTTATCACCTCATATGAGTAAGGTGGCCTTGCATAATCAAGACTGAGTGCTAAAGTAACAGTATGTACCATTTCATAGACAACACGAGTTTTTGTCTTGAAAGACCACCCATTGTGCAAAAACCATGCTCATTCAAGACATATGGTCTGTCATGATGGGTCTTTACACCATTTAACCAGTAAATTTGTGCATTTGGAAGATGTTATCTCAAGACAGGTGGTCTCTTGTGGCAGTAGTCTTTTAAGACAGGTTTTACTGTATTGTATCTTGGTACATGCTTGCATTCATACCCAAACCTAAGATTAAAGAAACGTGTTTGAATTACTGATTTTGCAAGAACTTGTTATCATGTTTTATATGCTAGCAGGGGTATAAATAAGGAATCGGTTGGGGGAGTTGTCATAAATAAGGAATGGATGATTGGGTGGGGGGTATAAATAAGGAATGGATGATTGGGGAGGGGTGTTATAAAAAAGGAATGTATGGTTTGGATGGGTTTTATTGTTGAGTGGGATTTTTTTTTATTAAATAAGGAGTGGGTGGTTTGGGTGGTAGTTTTTGTTATAAATAAGGAATGGTTGGTTTGGGTGGTTTTTTTGTTATAAAATAGGAATTGGTGATTTGGGTAGTAGTTCTTATTATAAATAAGGAATAGGTGATTTGGGTGGTAGTTTTTGTTATAAATAAGGAATGGGTGATTTGGGTGGGATTTTTTTGTTATAAATAAGGAATGGGTGGTTTGGGTCAGGGGGGTTTGTTATAAATAAGGTGTTAATAATTATCTGGGTAGTAGTTTTCTTATAAATAAGGAATGTGTTTTGGTTGTTTTTTTATTATAAATAAGGAAATGGTTTGGTGGAGGGGTTCATTGTAAATAAGGAATTTGTGGGTGGTTTTGTTTTAAATAAGGAATGTTTGTTTTGGGTTGCAAATTTTGTTATAAATGAGGAATTAGTTATCTGGGGGTGTAGTTTAGTTTTAAATAAAGATTAGATGGTTTGGGTGGTGTTTTAAATTTGTAAGTCTGCAGCACTCAAGAAAAAAATCATAAAATTTTGTGCAACACAAATTATATTAATTCTTCATTGTAAAACTAGAAACATAACATTATCATAAATCTATGGCCATGTCAGCCCTGCTCAAATTTAAGAATGAATTATAGTAGAGAATATGAACTAACCAAGGGTATTATAGCTATTTCTTGTTATGTAAGCTAATAGTTTAGTAATAATGTAAAACCTTGTTATGTAAGCTAATAGTTTAGTAATAATAATGTAAAACCTTGTTATGTAAGCTAATAGTTTAGTAGTAATGTAAAACCTTGGTTGATGTATCCGAGTGTTCTCTTTTAGAATTTGAAGAAGTCATCAAAGAGAAGGACACTGCTGGTCTTGAAACCAAAGGAAAAGCTCCAGAATTTATCCTGAAGATACAGACCAAAGAGGCAAGATTCCTCGCTTTTTTCACACTTTAACCATTATTTCTATATTAAAAGTACTTTATTTTCAACTACTTGTTCCACATATTGCTGATAGCACCAATTTTACAGCAGTGTAGCTTTTGCCAGATTATATTTTGCAAAATTTGTTTTTGTGTTTGTCTTTAATTTCATACAAATTATTCTTTTGACTCCATTTTTCTTGTACATTATCGGAGCATTCTGTTTTCAGTTGGAGGTTGGAGACACTCTTGACTTTAACTGTGAGGTTGTTGGAGAACCCAAACCTGAGATCAGGTGGATATACAATGGTCATGAATTAGAGAGTGCAGTCCGTTACGTCATCTTTGAGAAGGATGGATTGCATCACCTGGAGATTAAAGACATCTCACCAAAGGATGCTGGGGAGTACATCGTAGAAGCAAAAAATAAATTTGGATTGGCCACATGCTCTGCTGATCTGACAGTCAAAAGTGAGTTATGGCTGAGTTTGTAATCATTTCCTGCAGTTCATAATATTTTAGTACAATAATATTGATGAATTTACATTAAATCCTCATACAGTCGTACCATTGGCTTATTGTCAGTACGCATGTAGTATAATATTTTCATCCTGGCACAAAATTAGTTTTCGAAATTTGATCTTACTATGTATGAATGCATAAAAATTTTTGTCTAGAATATTTTGTCATTTAAAAAATGTATTCCTAAAAGAAAACTGTTTTTGTATTTCAACAACATGATTTGGATCTGTTCATTAACCTTGTGAAATTTCTTTCTCAAAATGAAAGATATTGCCAGTAACAAATGATAATATTGGAAATAATTCATCTGTAACATTTAGTTTATTATAATACTGAATTTGGAATTTATCGATATCGGACACAAAACTGTGTACACAAGGAACATAGGGATACAAATTTTACAGTGATACATGTATATGCACATAAGGATACAAATTTTACAGTGATACATGTATATGCACATAGGGATACAAATTTTACAGTGATACATGTATATGCACATAAGGATACAAATTTTACAGTGATACATGTATATGCACAAAGGGATACAAATTTTACAGTGATACATGTATATGCATAAAGTAAATTTTCTTAGTTCTTTTTGCTCAGTATTACCATTGTATGCATTGCCACAAAATATCATCCTATTATTCACCCAATTACAGCTAAACCAGCAGAAAAGGTGAAGAAACTTGAGGCACCCAAATTCACCATCGAGATACAAACTATTGAGGCCAAAGTTAGTAGTACTGCTAAATTCTACTGCAAAGCCAAAGGTATTCCAACCCCTGAAATCCACTGGTATAAAGAAGACAAAGAAATTACAAAAACTGATAATCGATTTACGATAGAGTATGATAAAGATGGAGAATCCTCACTTATTATTGTGGATGTTGTTCCAGAGCATGATGGGAAATACACTGCTGAAGCAAGGAATGAGGCTGGAGTTGCTACATGCCGTGCTGAACTCTTTGTTGAAGGTGAATTATCTTGTCTTCATGACAAATATCCACTTCTACAGAGAAAGCTTTTCTATATGCCCTGTATAAGAAGTTTGTTTGTGTCAGGGGAGGTGTACACTGGAGTCCACCCATATATCCAACTTTTGTTTACTTTATATATTTTAAATCCTTCATGAGATTCATCATTAAACTTAGTGTGTATTTGTATTATGATAAGAGTTTTTGGTTCCATAGCAGATTTGGCTGTCTTACATTAGTACTTTTCGAGTTTTAGTACAGATTGTGCCTTTATATCTGCTTCACTCTTTCTGGTCAATATGTCATGAACTGTTTGAGATATATGCATTTCTATCATGGTCGTAATTTTAGAGTAGGAATGGGGGTGGAGGATGGTAATTTGAGAGTAGGAATGGGGGGTGGAGGAAGGTAATTTTAGAGTAGGAATGGGGTGGAGGAAGGTAATTTTAGAGTAGGAATGGGGGTGGATGATGGTAATTTCAGAGTAGGAATGGAGGTGTAGGATGGTAATTTTAGAGTAGGAATGGGGTGGAGGATGGTAATTTTAGAGTAGTAATGGAGTGGAGGAGGGTATTTTGCTTACTGATCAATCTGGTTTTTATTATTAAGTTCTTTTTTTGCTGTTTGTATGGTGGATTTTTTAATGCAATATGGAGAGACCATTTTTACACATTTTGTCATAGATTTTTTATGATCAATCTAGAATACATTTAGCATAAAGATAAACATTTGCACTTTTACAGCAACAGGAGTGCCAACATCAAGATTTTGCTTTCAGAGTTTTGCTTTTGCTTTTAAAGAAAACAAAACCAAAATCGTATAGTTAATAGAACAGTTACTTATTCAAGTTCAAAACTTTGAACATCTTGGAAAATGTTTGTGACTTTTCTTTAAGTTGATTTTTATATCTTCAAGATTTTATTGTTTTGCTTTTCCCTTTACTTCATGCAAGCGCCTTTGGACGCCTCTACTCCATTCGCATGGAAGTGCCTTTTTACTCCTCTACTCCATTCACATGGAAGCGCCTTTTGACGCCTGCTGTAAACATCCGCCATTTTAAGCGAGTTTTCATAGCGCAACTTTCGGGTGAAAACCCCTATTAGATGCTACATTAATTTCTGCGAATGACCACTACGTCAGATCACATGGTCACTGTTTATGCTCTGGTCGAAATCTGCTATTTAAAGTAACTGGGTTGTATTCTCCACTCTCCAAAATGGAGGTTTTGGATTTCATTCAGTACTTATGAAGTTTTCACAATTAGAATCACAACTGTGAAAGATTCGATAACTTGGGTATAGGCTCTGATATTGATGTAGGCAGCAATTAGTTTTTATAAATTATCAAATTCAGATGACTTAGTGATGTAAACGCAGACAAAATCTTGTAAATTTTGAGTATGAGAAATGGCAGGTACGGTTGGTCACATGGCTTCACTGACTTGACGGTGAATGAGTTCTCTCAAGATTTTAAAGCACATAAAAAATTCTTCTGTGAAAAATAATTACACAGCTACAACGATCGGACTTTACTCTTAAATTTTTCCATACACAATAGATGTGTACCAAAAATGTAAAATGGTTAAAATTGCTGTTAAACATAACATATGCTACATTGCTTAACAGTTAACAGGCAGACCTATGTGTATGGAGTCGAATATGTAACAGGTGTTCTATTTATAGTGCACTGCACTGGGTAACTTTGCTCTATGAGGTAAAGGGTTAAGACTTTATAAATTATATTACCATTGTTTTTCGTGTGATTACTAATGTTGTAACTTAACACTATCATGCCTCATACAAATGTAACGCTATCATAATGTCTGTCTGTCTGTCTGTCTGCTAATTTTTCCTTTTCTTCACGATAACTTTAGTTTGACAGCATATACTATTACTAAACTTTGTTGAAAGCATACAAAGGTCAAAGTCTATTGGATTTGGGAATCATGGTTTCTGCTCACAGACTTCATTTCTCCTCCATGTGCCTTCACCAGCATTTAATTTAGCGGATAACTCTCTCATTGGGTAGGGAAGGTGCACATTGATTTTAGATCAAGCAGTCAAAAATTAAGATCACTGCAGTGGACAGAAGACAAAAAATATTTTTTGCATGATAAATTTAGTTTTACACTACCTACTTTGACCAAAGGTTGTGGAGGATGTGAACTTAAGGTTTGGAAATTGCCTATTGAGCTGGAATCAAAGTTCAAGATCATTGTGGATCAGAGAAAAATGGGTTTTGCAGAATAACATTTATTTTAAAGTAAGTTTCATGACCAAATTTATGGATGACTTGCAATTAAGGTAATAAAGACACCTGTAAATTCTGTGGTCTACAGCTCACAGGTCATGTTCATGGTAAGTCTGATAAGAAAAAAATAGTTTATATACAGTAATTTGGTTAAAGAACACATGCCTTGACCTAATGTCCAGGTGATTGGGACCCATTGTCCAGTAATCTCCAAAGTCAACCGTGCCATTCTAGTTCCTCATATATATATGACTATTACATTTTAGCTGGACAAATGATGTACTATACTCTAGAAAGAAGTAGTTAAATCTTTAAGACAGTGAGAAGTTAGATTTATAAGATAATTTTGTGTTGTTCACAATTATGCATATGTAAAGTTCAATTTGATTTTATTTAATGTAACTCCATACAGAAAAAGAAGAGAAATATGCACCTCAGTTCATCAAGACCCCTGAAGAAATCATTGTGAGGGAACACGACAGAGCTCAGTTCCTCGTAAAAGTCATTGGCAGTCCCAGTGCTACAGGTATAAACAATAGAGAGAGAGTTTTTACAAAGTCAGTACAAAATTATGTTGTTTAAGTGCATGTCGTTAGTTTCAAATGAAAATTAAAACTTTAATGCGTCAGAAATATCCAATTCTTCATAAAATAAATTGCTATAAGGTGTCAAAATTGCATGACCCATTGAGCATGTAATTTTTTTTTCGTGCAGTGAGTCATTTTAATTGCCAAAATTATACATGTATGATAATTGACTAATTTAAAATTTAATGATAATAAAGATTCAGTATAATTATATTTTTAATTTTGAATCTTTGCAGTGATATGGAAAAAGGATGGCAAGCCTCTTGATGACATAGATTTGTATCACATTGAACATTTTGAAGATACATATTGTTTTGAGATTAAAGACACGGGACCAGAGGATGCAGGCATCTATACTTGTATTGCTGAAAATGAAGTTGGACAGGTCACATGTGACATTCCACTGGAAGTCAGAGGTAATGCAAAAATTTGATTTAAGTAAGAGTAATAACTAGCTCTATAAATTCTTACTTTAAATAAAATTAGACGACAAGATGATGAATATGGATTTTTTATTTGGTATTTTGGGATATGGTTTGAGTAAGCTCATATTAAACTGAAAAAAATCCTTTTATAAGGTACATCTTTCTTGTAAATTTAAGTTTTTTTTACTGTATTTGGTTCTACTATGTCAACAAAAATGATATACACCTATTTATGTACCAGAAAGCAGAAATTCATTAAAGTATAATTTTTATTGATTTTTCTTAATTCTAATAATTGAATGTAAACCATACTTACAGACAATTTGACAAACTTGTAGTGTTAATTATAAACATTTTACTTGTATTTTAGCCTTTAGAAACACTATCAGTAGGATTCTATACAGCCATGGTAAGTTGTCGGCATGGGTTGCATTCCATAATTTTGGGTGTCAGGAACTTTTTGGTGATGATTTCTTTTTACGAGACTGTTAGTTATATATATCTGCCATATTTTATGCATAATATAAAGGTCAAGATGTGTATGCATACTTTAAGAAACACATATTATTCTGTGGTGCACTGGGAGCTCCTTTATAACAAATGACTGGGAACTCCTTTCTAACAAACCACTGGGAACTCCTAACAAACCACTGGGAACTTCTTTATAACAAAACACTGGGAACTTATAATAAACCACAGGAAACTCATTTATAATAAAGCACTGGGAACATACTTATAATAAACCATTTGGAACTCCTTTATAACAAATGAGTGGGAACTCCTTTATAACAAATGACTGGGAACTTCCTTATAACAAACTACTTGGAACTATCTAAGAAACCACTGGGAACTCATAATAAACCACTGAGAAGTCATTTATAATAAAGTACTGTGAATGTACTTATAATGAACTATTGTGAACTCCCTTATAACAAATGACTGGACCTCCTTTATAACAAATGACTGGGAACTTCCTTATAACAAACCACTTGGAACTTTCTGACAAACCACTGGGAACTCCTTACTAACCAACCACCAAGAATTTCTTTCTAACACACACATCTTTAGTGCAGTGGAACTCCCTTATAACAAACCACTGGGAACTCCCTACTGACAAACCACTGGTAACCCATGAAATACAATTATATGCAATAATAAATAAATGGAATAAAAGCAGTTATTAAATAAAAATAGGGAGTCCAATTAGCATGAGAAATTCATTAGACCAAGTGGATGTTTCACTGTATTTTGGAGTCCGATTAGCATGAGAAATTCATTAGACCAAGTGGATGTTTCACTGTATTTTGGAGTCCGATTAGCATGAGAAATTCATTAGACCAAGTGGATGTTTTGCTGTATTTTGGTCCTTATCCTGATAGTTATTTTGACTGGAAAACCATTTTGTAATTTGCTTTTGATGCAGCCATAAATAATAAATGTACTAAAAATACGACAGATAAAATTGGTGGTGGCCTGTCTATACATTATGGTTTTGATATTGATTTATATGTTGATTGTACTAAGCATACATGCTTACAGTCATTTATTTTGTTCATTATTAATAATGTAAATGTTCTTAGTCTCGTCTTTTACATTGACTTAAGGTTCTGTACTGTTCTGAGTCTATTCTGTTACCTTGACATTAAGGTTCTGTACTGTTCTGAGTCTATTTTGTTACCTTGACATTAAGGTTCTGTACTGTTCTGAGACTATTCTGTTACCTTGACATTAAGGTTCTGTACTGTTCTGAGTCTGTTCTGTTACCATGACATTAAGGTTCTGTACTGTTCTGAGTCTATTCTGTTACCTTGACATTAAGGTTCTGTACTGTTCTGAGTGTATTCTCTTACCTTGACATTAAAGTTCTGTACTGTTCTGAGTCTATTCTGTTACCTTGACATTAAGGTTCTGTACTGTTCTGAGTCTATTCTGTTATGTTTGACCTTAAGGTTCTGTACTATTCTGAGTCTGTTCTGTTACGTTGACCATAAGGTTCTGTACAGTTCTGAGTCCACTCTGTAACCTTGACCTTAATATTCTGTACTGTTCTGGGTCTACTCTGTTAACTTTAAACTTTGATTTTGTAATGTACCTTAGACCTAAGATTTTCTTTATCGTTCAGAGTCCAGTCTGTTATGTTAAGATTATGATTCTGTAATGTTCTAAGTCCACTTTGTCGCCTTAACCTCAAGATTCTTTAATGTATTTAGAACACTCTGTTACAATAAACTTACCATATCTACTCAAGTCCAGTCCAACTGCAGACTGAGCAAACCCAGATCTGCATAATGCAGCAGCAAATCTTGGTCTATGCATTTTATTAGAAGTAATCAGTAGAACAAACAACATCAACCCTGATATACTGGAACATTGTGTGATGGTAGATTAGGATCTATGCTATTTGCAGTTGGATTTGACTGTCAAGTGAGTATATTGGAGATTTCTATAGTGTTGTCAAGAGAACCTCATCTGACAACAGATCCAATATACATTTGTCACTGTTTAATTTTATGTGAGACCATGGAATTTATGTTTATGGTTTTGGAAAATTCATGACTTTATTATCTTGACCTGTCTCCACCATTACAGTTTATCTGTTTAGAATGGAGCAAGCTAGATTGACTAGACTGGTCCCACTGAGTGGCAAGAAGTTTTGCTAAAATATTAAAATCCTTTTTTCTTCTGTTTTTCTGCAAATTTGATTTGTACACGTCATCCATATTTGTTTTACTTCCTCAGATATAAGCATTTCTGGTACTTGAAATAATCAACAGAACAATTTTTTAATTAAATTGCATCAGTTTACAAAAATTTTGAGGAAGATAAGACCATTAATTAATCAGTATTATAATTCATCAGGATTTTAATTAATTTATTAACTTAACAGTCTATGCTACATCCTATTCACTTTATGTATTTTTATTATGTTTTACTTCTTTTCACTAAAATCATAAATGTAAACACTGCAAGAATAAGTATTCTATTTTACTAAAATCATAAAGGTAAACACTGTTTTAACCCTTTACCTCATGCAAGCGTCTTTGGACGCCTCTACTCCATTCACATGGAAGCACCTTTTGACGCCTCTACTCCATTCGCATGGAAGCGCCTTTGACGCCTGCTGTAAACATCAGCCATTTTAAGCCGGTTTTCATAACGCCACCTTCAGGGAAAACCTTCTATTAGATACTACATTCATTTCTGTGAATGACAATTACGTCAGATCACGTGGTCACTGTTTATGCTCTGGTTGATATCTGCTATTTAAAGTAACTGGGTCATAATCTCTACTCTCCAAAATGGAGGTCGCAGATTTCATTCAGTACTTATGAAGTTTACACGATTAGAATCACAACTGTGAAAGATTCAATAACTTAGGTAAAGGTTCTGATATTGATGTAGGCAGTAATTAGTTTTTAAAAATTATCAAATTCAGATGACTTAGTGATGTAGACGCAGACGAAAAACTTGTAAATTTTGAATTATAAATGACAGCTACAGTTGGTCACGCGGCCTCACTGACATGATGGTGAACGAGTTCTCTCAAGATTTTAAAGCACATAAAAAATTCTTCAGTGAAAAATAATTACACACCTATAACAATCGAACTTTACTCTTAAATTTTTCCACACATAATAGATGTGTACCAAAAATGTAAAATGGTTAAAATTGCTGTTAAACGTAACATACACTACATTGTTTAACAGTTCACAGGCAGGCCTATGCATATGCTGTCGACTAGGTAACAGGTGTTCTATTTATAGCGTGCTGCACTTTGTAACTATGCTGTATGAGGTAAAGGGTTAATAAGTTTCTTTTAAAATGATGAAGATAAACACTGCAGTAATATGTATTCTAAAATCATGAAGGTAAATACTGTAGATTTTTTTCTTCTATTTTATTCAGAATATATGAATTAAAACATGTTTCAACTTAGAGTTGCACAATTGTGAGGTGTGGAGATATGAAGCCAGTCTCGTACGCTGTAGATATCACAAGTGTGGAGGTATGAAACCAGTCAGGTACACTGAAAGTATCACAGGTGTGGAGATATAAAACCAGTCTCGTACACTGAAAGTTTCACAAGTGTGGAGGTGGGAAGCATATTTAGCAAATGCACAAAAGTGTTTTCATGGTATCAGCTTCATTTTTTTAAACCTGTTTTGACTGTCAATTGATTTGAATTGTTTTGCTGTATTTTAGACATCAAGAGGGATAGAATGTCAGAGTCCCCACTGGTTCTTCGTACTCAGGAGCTGACCCAGCCACCCATATTCAAGGACACATTTGAAGAGATTGTGGTAAAGATTTATTACAGATATAAAATATTATGTCTCCATCATTCTCATTCAGGCAGGTGTTGTATCTCAGTCAGTATGTGTACCCCAAAAGGAATCGATGAAAAATGCAAAAACAATGTGACTGCTCTGCTGACCTAGTAGTTAGAGCATCTGCCTTGGATGCAGGATGTCATGGGTTCGAACCCTGGCCATGTCGTACCAAAGACTTATAAAATGGTACTTGCAGCTGCCTTGCTTGGCACTCAGCATTAAGAGGTTAGTGTTAGGACTGGTTGGCCAGGTGTCAGGATAATGTGACTGGGTTGGACATCATGCTACATGTCTGCAGCACAATGCCCCAGTGCTAGACATCACTATAAACTGCCACACTGCAGACATCATAGTGATATGACTGAACATTTTTTAAAACTAAGTTAAAAATCCAAAACATGCACACATGCGCACATGCAAAAACAATGCAGCATATGTACACGTTTTGTGTCTTTGATTAATTTATCACATATAATGGAGTAGATACAGTGCTCCCTCCTTATAATGCTGTTCATGGGAACCATAGAGTGTACCACATTATAGTGAGACCTTGAAATGAAGGACATCATATGTATAATTTTACTACCACTTAATGAATTGGGACATCAAAGACGATACCTGCCTTCTAACATAAACTCCTTTGTAAAGAAGTAGGGATGGGATGGGAATGGAAATCAAAAAATCAATTATTGGTACCTTATATACTTGCCTTTACATGATGGCCCATTGCAAACTGCACAGACCCAGATCAGCTGTTCCATAATGTACTGGTACATCAAGGTCTTTGCAGTTTTTTAGGAGTTTTAAGTAGAACAAACAAGATAGACCCAGATCTGTCAATGCATTATGTGATGGCAGATCTGGATCTTTGTTGTTTGCAGTTGGACTCAACTTATAAACAAGTAAAATGCTAGCTTATGATTGATAATATTCCAGTGATTGCTTTTCTCAACAGTATTTTCATATTCTTTATTCTCACTACTCAGACAGGAAGGAATTGACTTTATAATAAAATATATATACCCAGAATTCATAGATTTTTAACTGACATCTTGGAAAAAAGAAGATATTGAAGTAATGTCTCAGGATGACAGCCGGTATCATCAAAGTTGCCATGACAGTGAAAGTTACATGACTTGTTGGCCAGTATTAAAACAAACTTTCTGTTGCTGAGATTGGCACTACCACATATATTTATCAATTAAAAATAGTTTGTTAGTATGCACTGAAAGAACAAAGCTACTATTGAATTTTATTTCTTTTTAAACAGATAAGAAAACTTTCTACATTGATCCAAACTCCAAAATTGTTCATTCCTGGTGGTATATTATAGAGAACAACATTCCATAAGAAATATGTGAAGGACAAAGGGCTGACGTACTTTACAGTGACTGTTGAATTACACACATACTAAAGATGAAACAGATTGTTTTATGGCATAGAAACTTGGCGTTAGGTTGTTTGTTTGTTTTTTTTTGTTTTTTTTTCATTGGCACTTTTCAGCACACCATTGGCTATGTCATGCCAAGGAAATGGGAATTTAATGCCTTTCTCAAAGACATGCCAAGGCAGCCAAACTGGGCTGGTCTGGATGGGTATCAAACCTGCAAGATTTGGATTATGAGTCCAATGTTCTACCAAGTGAGCTACTGTAGCTTTTGTAAAACCCTTCTTTTCATCCATTTAGAACATGTTTGAGTATATATTTTGAGACAAACATTGACAACCTGTAATATATTGTATGCATGGTAGAAACCAAGTTAAATTTTTTCACACAATCAATTTATAGACCTCAGAACTGATCCTCCATATTTCCAGTTGAACAAAAGGTCCTATGGTGATGGAGTACTTTATATTGCTATTATTTAGGAGGATGTAAATGCAGTTTGATTTTGACACCCAACTTTTACTTGGTACAAAGAATGACAATAGTTTTAATTAGTAAAACTAATGGAATCCACTGACTAACTTCATTTGAAAGCTTGATTCTTACGGTAATAGTTGGAACAATGTGTTACACTTTGTAATATAAATGACTTCATTTGAAAGCTTATTTCTTATGGTAATAATTGGAACAATGTTTTACATTGTGTAATATGAATAACTTCATTTGAAAGCTTGTTTCTTATGGTAATAGTTGGAACAATGTGTTACATTGTGTAATATGAATAACTTCATTTGAAAGCTTGTTTCTTATGGTAATAGTTGGAACGATGTGTTACATTGTGCAATATGATTGAATAAGTTCTTTTTTATTCTGCTTACATTGTTACTTAATGACAAAGAAGTTTTAGGGTAGTTTTTTTCTCCAAATGCAAGTGTAGTTTGTAGCATTGTAAAATAATTATCAAATATGGAATGAAATTAAAAATAACTTTATATCGGCTACTTAATTAAAGTCGAGTACAACTGCAAACAGTATTATAGACTCCTATCTGCCACTGCATTATGCACAGGCAGTTCAGAATCTATATTGTTTGTTCTATTGATTACTCCTAACAAATTGCATGGATCCAGATTTGTCTGCTGGTACATTAAGTAATGGCAGATCTGGGTGCAAGCAGTCTGCAGTTGTACTGAACTTATAAGTATGTTTATATGGTAGGAAATTGTTTTGATTTGCATTTTTAAACCTTTTTTATTGATATTAATGAGTGATATCACACAAAGTATATTATTCTTTCCCTCCACAGGCCATTATGGAAGAGAAACCACTTCAGCTTACCTGTACTGTCACTGGGTTGCCACGTCCTGAGATCACATGGTTAAGGTAAGACATAGATGATGTCCTTGTGTCTAATGAGATTTACTATCAACATATCTTAGACTGGTATTGGATTGTTTTTTAAAAATATATTCAGACTAGCAATAGCAATTTATCATAGACTGGTATTGAATAGTTTTTTGAGAACATTCGTGCTGTAAGAGCGAAGTTTTATAATATTGCATATGAGATTTTGCAAAATAATACATTCAAGAGAAAGGGTCTCATTATAGTGAAATGCCAATAGCTGACACATCGATATGCTTTATTCTTCAGCCTCCTTCACTCTCACAGAAATTTTTTCCTTTTGAGGAATTTCTGCTATAAGATTAAATGTATTTTCAAGTCTTAGTTTCCAGAATATAATGTAACTGTCATAGTTATGAATGTAGATGATATATTGATGTGCTTAATCAAAACAATATGGAAGAGGAAAAAATAGGAGAAATAAGTAATGACAAGCCTTTCCTAGAAGTATACACACAGATGTTGTTAAGATTCTATACTTGACCAAATTAAAAGTCTGGGAACATGTGTCTTACAAATATTATAAAACGATGATTGTGGTTATCATTGGAGAAAACAATCCTTAAATAACTTGCCAGAAATTTTTAAGAGTGTATGGGGTGGGTTTAAATCAAGCATAGGTGTATCTTCCGAGAATTAATGTATCCTGGGGAACATCATCTGCTTCTATCTTTTCTATTGCAAATAGCTGTAATATGCAAGTGCCATATGTACTTACTTATAAGTCAGTTCAAACTGCAAAAATCAGACCCTGATCTGCCACCACATAATGCACTGGGATGTCCACATAGAACTGATTTCAGAGAACAATCAGAATGGCAGTAAACTTTGACATCAGTTATACTGGAAAGGGATTATTTGAATGATATTTTCAATCCTGACTTCAAAATGTTGACATCAGTCATACTGGAAAGCAGTGTATCCCCCAGGGGTGTAAAATTGAGGGTGCAAAAAACCCCTAGGTGTCAAAACTGGGGGTCAAATAAAAAATGTGGGGGTCAAAAATGTACTGACAAATTTTCATAAGACTCGTACTTTTTCAGCTTGAAATGGGATATTGCAACTTGCACAACATTCTCTCTCTCTTTCTCTAAACATACAAATACACCAACATGCACAGTTAACAAACAAATGCATTGTCCATTCAAAGAATAATTTTATTAGTTCATATTTCTTTTAAAGTCATACTTTTAAGAGTCTCCTGAACAATATTATAGTCCAACACATTACATATAAGCCAATACAAAAAGCCAAATAAATCTTTTTAACCAAATGGGAGTTAATTTACTGCCTTTCATCAAATGTGTACTATCATAGGTTTCATTGTACTTCGTCATAGAACACATTTATCCAAATATCAAGGAGGATACTGATTCATCTTCTTTCTATTAAGTTAGGGGAAGCTTCTCCGTCATAACATTGCCTATGCTAGTCTGGTTCATTGTTTTATATGTTCCCTGCGTTGCACTTTGCTATACGAATAGAGGAGCGCAAGGCAGGGAGCAAACAAAGCGGGGAACCAGTCAATGCCTGTACGCGAAGTATATACGATGCCATCCATCGTCCAATGCATTGAGTATTAAACAAATCATGATCATATTATGAAAATCCTTTGCGTCAAAAAAACGCATGGTAACAAAATGTGTGCGTCAATTTTCTCCAGCATGCGTCCCTGACGCACAAATGTGCATAAAGGGAAACACTGCTGGAAAGGGATTATTTGAATGATATTCTCAATCCTGACCTCAAATGCTTAGTCAAGCAAATACTTAAAATAAAAATTACTGTGCATGGAGAACATCCATTTGTTCAAGCCATTCTGTAGTTAAACACATGGCAAGATGGTAATGTAAGTTAGTGTGCTGTGCATGGTGAACATCCATTTTAAAAGCCATACTGTAGTTGAACACATATGGCAAAATGTTCATGTAAGTTAGTGTACTGTGCTTGTAGAACATCCACTTTAAAAGCTTTGCTCTAGTTGAAAACATATGGCAAGGTGCTCATGTAAGTTAGTGTGCTGTGCATGGAGAACATCCATTTGTTCAAGTCACTGTGAATAATTAAACATATATGACAAGATATTCATGTATGTCAGTGATATGCGCATCAAGAACATCCCATTTCAGTTCATACTGTATGATAAATTCATGACACTCGTATATGTCAATGTGCTATGCATGGAGAACATCAATTTGTTCAAGTCATTCAGTATAATTACAAACAAATATCAAGATGTTCATGTATGGGGATGTTTTGTTTCTTTTCTCAGGAATGGCAAGGAGTTGGTGGAAACTCCCAATGTAAAGATAACCCATGAAGAAGAAACTGCCACACTTTCCATCAAGAAGATGTCTATGGACTTGGAGGGTGAATATAAATGTGTTGCCCAAAACTCTGCTGGCACAGCTGAGATATCAAGTAACATCACAGTAGAAGGTAGGCATTTAGTTTAGGAAAAGTTATTCTTGCGTCTTAATTATGAGATACATTGATAAATCTACACTTTTGCAAAGAAGGAACTCAGTGTCTCAATTTCAGAGTAGAGCTTAAGAACAAAAACTACCATGTTTGTTCATGTCTACTGTCCTCTAATTCACACTAAAAATTTTCCTTGTCAGTTTTATCTTTTCTTTCACATTGCAATGTCTTGGGCTTTTGTAGGAAAAACAGAAAGACCAGAATTTACAAGACCATTGTCAGACCGTGAGTGCCGTGAAGGTCGTCCTGTCAGATTTGACTGTGCCGTTAAGGGCCTGCCACAGCCTGAGATCACATGGTAAGTGTGTATGCACAGTCTTGATTTTTTTAAAACTCCATGAACAGAGGTTTCTGCATGAGAAGTAAATCTGGAAAAGTTCAAATTATTACATGCCAGAGAAAGCAACTGTCCAATTCAAGAGTTGTTTTTTTACCTTCAAACTATGAAACTAGTAATATTATTTTCCGGCAGTATACTTATCAGTCAGTGATTATAAGCAAGTTGATAAACATATTCCAATCATGTAATTTCAGGCATCATATGTCATAATGTTGCATCACAGAACTCAAAATTACATTCATTTATAGGCTAAAATTTCTATGATTTTTTTTTCAGATTTGTACTTCATCAAATAATCGCAAGAAAAAAGTATTTTACTTACATTCTTCTGCCAAAGTATATTTTCCATATTTTGTTGCAGGTTCATCAATGATCAGCCTATTGGGGCTGGCTTGCGTTTCCATACGGAGCAGCGCAAGGGTTATGGCGACATGACGCATAGCTTGAGTATTGACAGCACTGAGCTAGAGAATGCTGGGAAGATCAAGGCTCTTGCTAAAAACAAAGCAGGAGAAGCAGAGACCATTGCCATCCTCACTGTTGAAGGTTTTTTGAATAATCTTTTTTCTCACTTTCTTTTGCCTCAGTTGCAACAAATGTCATGAAAGATCAGACAAAGCATTCATATTGGCTGTCCTTCTATCCAACAACAACTGTTTTGGTTAAAGGTTTTCTTTTTTTGAGGTCGGTATCTCCTTTGTGCATCATTATGACTACAACTTTACCTGGGAAAAAGAAACATCCGTAATGATAATTTGACCATATCATCCCTAGGGACAAGAACCATCCATAATGATAATTTGACCATATCATCCCTAGGGACAAGAAACATCCTTAATGATAATTTGACCATATCATCCCTAGGGACAAGAAACATCCGTAATGATAATTTGACCATATCATCCCTAGGGACAAGAAACATCCTTAATGATAATTTGACCATATCATCCCTAGGGACAAGAAACATGCTTAATGATAATTTGACCATATCATCCCTAGGGACAAGAAACATCCGTAATGATAATTTGACCATATCAACCCTAGGGACAAGAAACATCCATAATGATAATTTGACCATATCATCCCTAGGGACAAGAAACATCCTTAATGATAATTTGACCATATCATCCCTAGGGACAAGAAACATCCGTAATGATAATTTGACCATATCATCCCTAGGGACAAGAAACATCCTTAATGATAATTTGACCATATCATCCCTAGGGACAAGAAACATCCGTAATGATAATTTGACCATATCATCCCTAGGGACAAGAAACATCCTTAATGATAATTTGACCGTATCATCCCTAGGGACAAGAAACATCTGTAATGATAATTTGACCATATCAACCCTAGGGACAAGAAACATCCATAATGATAATTTGACCATATCATCCCTAGGGACAAGAAACATCCGTAATGATAATTTGACCATATCATCCCTAGGGACAAGAAATATCCCTAAGGATAATTTAACCACATCCTTAAGGATGGGCACCTAAACTGATGAAATATCAAGTTAATGAGGATGGACATTAAAGTTAATACATGCCAATGGGTAAAGTGTTGTATCTCGTATTTGCATGAAAAAATTGTCAGGAGTCATTGCATAGGATTTTAAAGTAGGATGTGAAATATATCTAAAAATGTACATGTCAAAAGTTCCAAGGTTAAGGACACATGGTAAATGAATTACTCTTTGGAACTGACTTGTTTCAGTGAATTGAATTTCATCAGACTTTGCAGAGAAGTTCATCAAAGGACAAACACATATTGTAGATGTCACATCAAAAATTCAAAGCTCAGAGTAATGGAGCAAAATATTTTTAGATTTCCTTTGTTGAAATTTTCAGCAACTGGTTATATCTTTTGTTTCCAAGGGTGACATTTTATTAATATTACTATCAGATTTTACATCAAACTTAACTAGAGTGGATAGGACATGCATAGGAATAGAAGTCTAATTGAAAGGTCAAAGTCACAGTGTGAATGGCTGATGTGCTGCCAAGGTTTATAGAGTGATCTTTATTGCAGTCAAAACAATAAATTTACAGATTTAATATTTATTAATTGTAGTTGCTTTGAGAATTAATTCAGGATATTAGATTGGTTTCTTCAATGATTCAGTGTCTCGTTATATTTCTCATACCATGAGATACTTATAGCTGTTATGAACTAATTATTGGATTAAATAAAACAAAACAATTCCGTACATGCATATATTCTGCCAGAGTTATTTCCCTTTAAATTTTGCACCACTTCTCTAGTTTATCTCATTGAATGGTTTATTATTCTATTCATGCACTGCTCTTCTGCCTTGGCTATTTTGTTAACTGTTGTACAGTTGCTGATTGTATATTTTATAATTACAGAGAAGAAAGAATCTCCCAAGTTCATCCGTAAGATGGAGAATGTCGAAACTGTGGAAAAAGAGACAGTTATCTTTGAAGTTGAAGTCACAGGCAAACCTAAACCCCATGTCACATGGTAAGCATGGTTTGATACCTAAACCTAGACCCATGTTACATGGTAAACTTTGTTCCACAAAGAAACCTGACCCATGTTATGTGGTAAACTTTGTTACACAAAGAAACTCAGACCCATGTTGCATGGTAAACTATGTTACACAAGTAAACCCTTGTTACATGGTAAACTTTGATACACAAATCCAATCTACATGATCCATGATAAACTTAATTCTTCAGTATAGGTCGATAAGGTTTTTAAATAATAAATATTTTGTTAACAGATAATACTTATACCAGTAATGCAGAATTATGGGTAAATACTAAATCTGCATTTCATTTGCACTTCATTTGCATTTCATTTGCACTTCATTTGCACTCCATATGCATTTCATTTGCACTCCATTTGCCCTCTTTTTGCATTCCATTCACATTTGCATTTAAACCATCATTTCATTTTTTTTATTTATGGTCTTAAAATGACATTTTGATTTTGCATTTATCACTTCCATTCATTTCCTGTCATTTTTGTTCATTTGAATAAAATGGAATGGCATGTACCAAAGTAGTGTTTTCCATTTTTAAGAGTGAAAGAGGGAGATCTGTTGCATATCTTGTATTTTTAAACCTGTTTTAATAAAAAGAATAAAATGCAAACAGGTGTCATTGAATTTATGATAATAAAAAAATATAATTGTAACTGCAATAAATGTGAAAGATGCAGCCATATAGTGTCATTCTGCAAAAGTTTTTCCGTATTTCATTTCATTGCAATAAAAATTTAACTGATATAACCAGCATTAATGACATCAAGACATCAGTTGTAATTGTTGTCAGCCTTGACAAGAAGGGTGTCACAACTCACAACTTGTAATTGTTGTCAGCCTTGACAAGAAGGGTGTCACAACTCACAACTTGTAATTGTTGTCAGCCTTGACAAGAAGGGTGTCACAACTCACAACTTGTAATTGTTGTCAGCCTTGACAAGAAGGGTGTCACAACTCACAACTTGTAATTGTTGTCAGCCTTGACAAGAAGGGTGTCACAACTCACAACTTGTAAGGAGTGAAAAAATGGCCATCCATGTAAAGAATCATGCAAAATGGTTTTGACAGGATTTTTATTGGCAGCATGAAATGCGTGGTAAATGATTTTCAAATCCATTCATGAAATGCATTTACATTTTTTTGTTTTCATTTGTTCTTTATCATTCTGCATTCAGTGTTTTATATTTGTATTATCCTCTTGCAGCTCCTGATCTATACCTGTCTAATAAATTTTCCTTGTTGTTATTTCTGTACATAGATGTTTTGTAGTTAAAACTTCTCTTTCTATGCTAGGTTGAAAACTACAACAGAGCTTAGGGAGACTGAGGACATCCGGTTTGAGGTTGAGGACAAGGTTCATAGGATGATTATCAAGAATGTCCGACCTGGTGATGCTGGAGCCTACAGCTGCAGTGCCCATAACCCTGCTGGTCAAACTTCTTGTAGTGCCAGGCTGAAGGTTGCACGTAAGTAATACTCGCATTGAGATCCCTTGCAATCCACACTGATGCTTAAATTTATGAGATTTTTTTTACTCATTCCTTCATTATTAATACAAATGTGGCTTAAAACAAATGACAAGAAACTGTGACCCTTATTTATGATGTTATTTGAAGATATAAGAATCTACCGTGTTGAAGATATGCCTGCTTTAACACTCTAGATAAGATACAAGCAAAAATAATGCTATAATGGAGTGATATTGTATGCAAACCAATTTATTAATGGAGTTAAATTCTATGCAAACCATGTTATAATGGAATCTGTCATGTGAAATCACATTCTTATTGGGTGCTGAAAGCCAAGAATTTTAAACTTGTTATAAAAAGCTGACAAACAAGTTTAAACTAAATTGACTGAAATTAAAGAATCCTTGATAATACCCATGTTATACTGAAGTACCACTAGTACTTTGTGATTAATATATTTTTGTCAAGCCTTCATTAGTAGTTTTGGTTGATTGATACTATTTTAATGAATTCCTTTTTGTAAAGCCTTCATTAGTAGTTTTGGTTTTTTAATATTTTTTTTTAATGAATTCATTGTTGTGAAGCTTTTATTAGTGGTTTTGGTTTATTGTTGGTTTGTAATGAATTTTTGTCAAGCCTTAATTAGTGGTTTTGGTTCATTGTTACTTTTGTCATGAATTTGCTTTTGTCAAGTCTTTATTAGTGGCGTTGGTTCATTGTTACTTTATAATGAATTCATTTTTGTCAAGCCTTAATTAGTGAGTTTGATTCATGTTACTTTATAATGAATTTGCTTTTGTCAGGCCTTCGTTAGTGGTTTTGGTTCATTGTTACTTTATAATGAATTCATTATTGTCAAGGCTTCATTAGTACTTTCAGTTTCTTTGTTCTTTGTAATGAATTTATTTTTTTCAGGCCTTCATTAGTGGTTTTGGTTCAGTTTGTTAAAATGAATTTGCTATTGCCATGCCTTCATTAGTGGTTTTGGTTCAGCTTGTTATAATGAATTCGCTATTGCCATGCCTTCATTAGTGGTTTTGGTTCAGCTTGTTTTATTGAATTTGCTATTGCTAAGCCTTCATTAGTGGTTTTGGTTCAGCTTTTTATAATGAATTTGCTATTGCCAAGCCTTCATTAGTGGTTTTGGTTCAGCTTGTTATAATGAATTCGCTATTGCCATGCCTTCATTAGTGGTTTTGGTTCAGCTTTTTATAATGAATTTGCTATTGCCAAGCCTTCATTAGTGGTTTTGGTTCAGCTTGTTATAATGAATTCGCTATTGCCAAGTCTTCATTAGTGGTTTTGGTTCAGCTTGTTATAATGAATTCGCTACTGCCAAGCCTTCATTAGTGGTTTTGGTTCAGCTTGTTATAAAGAATTCGCTATTGCCATGCCTTCATTAGTGGTTTTGGTTCAGTTTGTTATAATGAATTCGCTATTGCCATGCCTTCATTAGTGGTTTTGGTTCAGCTTGTTCTAATGAATTCCCTATTGCCATGCCTTCATTAGTGGTTTTGGTTCAGCTTGTTATAATGAATTCGCTATTGCCAAGCCTTCATTAGTGGTTTTGGTTCAGCTTGTTAAAGTGAATTCGCTATTGCCAAACCAAACCATGCATACAAATTAACTTACTTCATTGCTTGGTCTTTGCCAGAATATGTCAGCTGAGTCTTATCTTCCCTTTGAGACTCTTTCTAATTTATATGTATCTGCATCCTTTCTGGAATATAATACTCACAATCATTGATACCTTATCTTTCAACAAATCGTCAAGCAGTCATTGCCTTGAATTTTTAGAATTTTCAAGACAGAGAATAAACATTTAGTCAGCCTTGATGGATTTAATCTCTCCCAAGTTTCTATTGATATCTGCTTGAATTTTTCAGCTCTGGTCATTTTAATCAATGTAAATTAAAACCACAATGTTTTAGTCATATGGGAATATAGTGTCCATTGAGTTTGGAGCAAAACTTCAAGAATTTACTGATTAAGTTTTAGTAATCCAAGGCCAGGTGTTTATGAGACTACACCTATTTCTCTTACAGCTGCCAGAAGGCCCAGTATTCTTAGACGTCCATCAGACATTGTTGCTCCTGAAGATGGATTTGCCAGATTTGAAGCCAAGATAGAGGGCTTCCCATTGCCACAAGTGAAGTGGTATGCATTTTCTTGTTTCGTTAACATAATAGACATTTCCCAAAGTATTAAATTTTAATGTTGGAGAGGCACAAAATGAGGCTCTGTTTAACACTTGGCAGCATCACTGTGTTTTGAGCCTAACTCCCAAGTGACATTGATTGAGATATGTTCTTTTAGTCATAGATGCAATGAAAATATGCCCTTACAAGCAGGGTGTCTTCCAGACAAAATGGTAAAAAGATGCCCTTACAAGCTGACAAAATGGTAAAAATATGTCCTTACAAGCAGGATGTCTTCCGGACAAAATGGTAAAATGTCACTACCTTTGTACAGAATACGGTGGCCATGCACTCATGAAAAATGCCTTACATAAGGTGGCCTACCAACAGAATGGTAAAAATGCAATACCTTTGTGCTTGATCTGGTGTCCTAGGTCACCTTGAAAGAGGTTTTACAAGAGGAGGTGACCTGATATAATGGTACAGTCACAATGGTACCTTATGTAGGATTTAATGGACTACCTCTCTTGAAAGAGGTCTTACAAGAAGAGGTGACCTGATATAATGGTACAGTCACTATGGTACCTTGTGTAGGATTTAATGGACTACCTCTCTTGAAAGAGGTCTTACAAGAGGGGTGTCATTGAGACAGAATGGTAAATATGCATTACCTTTGCATAGGAAATGGAGGTTTCTTGAAAGATGCCATTAAATGGAGGGGATCACTGTATTAAGAAATGGTCCACTTCTATTTTTCTGTTCCCATGATACCAAAGATAATTAAATTTCACTTGCTTACTAAGGGAATATTGATTTAAACTTGTATAATCATTTTGATTTCTTTTCATTTTAATTGAGTTCTATTATTTGGAAAGATGCTGGGCATAATTACATTTAAGAGTGGACATATCTATTATAAATTCACTGTTTTGTTGGCTACATTTTATTTGCACACCTGGTCATAAAAGTATTATGGCATTAAGGGATTGTACTTTTTCTATAGACATCTGTTTGCCATAAAATAAATATGGTTGCTGTAATAAAAACTCAGAAATCCTTGAATGACTTTTTAACTAAGTAACTGCTTAACAGAATTTGACCAAGCTGGACAGAAAGTGACCGTGCTTGAAAGCCATTCAGATTTGTACATAGATGCCATTATGCTGTCAAATAGTGCTGTCTTTGCTAAGAATAGACAAACCTGTTCAAGATTTATTTTCAAAAAATTCACTCAACAGAACTGACCAACTTTGACACAGACCATCCCAGAAATAGGGTCTTTCAATAATGTTTGAACAAATGACAATGATGTGTGGTCAGATATGGATGAGGATACAAAAACTTGAAAAACCTTGAAACAATTGTTTTCATAACATAAATAATCAATAGCATTCAAACATGTAACAGAAATCATCTTTATGATCCAGATTTCTTGGCTAAGTGCTTTTCCATTTGTTTATATAGCAAATGTCAATCAGGTCAACATTTTCACTCCCACTTGGGCTTCCTGTTGTGTTTTTGGTTGCTCTGACTGGTGAAAGTAAACCACCAATAAACAGTCTTTGAAGTGAAGAGGGAAATTTATGTCTTTGTAAATTTTTCACCCAAGCTAACTTACTATACACTGTATGATTTGTCTTGGGTGGGTTTTATCCTAGAAATTTAAAAGTTAGTCTGTGTGCTTGCAAAGCAAAACAAGATAAACAGGTTATTTTCACATGTAAATAATAACTTCCCGCTCTCTTTCATGATCTGTAGGTTCATCAATGACAAGGAAATTGAGCTTGGTGACACAGTCACTGTGGATGTTGACAAAGAGAACAAGACGTACACCCTTTGCATCAAAAACCCCACATCTGACATGACTGGCACTGTCAAGGCTGTTGCCATTAACAACGGAGGTGAAGAGATCTGCACTGCAAACCTTGAAGTCAGAGGTCGAATGCCAAAGTTCATCCAGGCTCCCATCAAGTGCACAGTTCTTGAAGGTAGATCAAGTATATCCTGAACAGTTTTCCATTCTTTATGGCCATTAGCCACTTGTTTTCTTCATAGAGAACAAAAGTTATCATAATAGTATCTAATTCCATGCAGAAAATAAATATTTTTACAGCATTCTAATAAAAGGCAAAAATAACCACACTTACAGTAACATACCAAATTAAAAATAATAAAGCACACCTACCAAGCAGTTGGCATTATTTACTGTTTTGTATTTCTACTGAAATAAGTATGTATATATTAGCATTTAAGTGGCACATCAACACAATAATAGCTATTTGTTGCCAATTAAAAGTGAAGTTCTTAATATGTAAATAGGTCAAAAATAGAAAGTGTGAACAGAAACTGACAACCTAGAGATTGACAGATCACTTGTGATGTCTTTCAAATTATGTATACTGGAAACAATGGTCCCTTCATGTATACTGGAAACACTGGTCCCTTCATGTATGTTGGAAACACTGGTCCCACCCATGTACATGCTTTCAGATACTCAAAAATTTGCTTTGTATTACTTGTATATTTTAAACAGCTGTATAGCTTACTAAATGTCCATTGTTTTCCTGGATTAAAATGACTAGCCTAAGCTGTATAGCTTACTAAATGTCCATAGTTTTCCTGGATTAAGATGACTAGCCTAAGCTGTATAGCTTACTAAATGTCCATAGTTTTCCTGGATTAAGATGACTAGCCTAAGCTGTATAGCTTACTAAATGTCCATTGTTTTCCTGGATTAAGATGACTAGCCTAAGCTGTATAGCTTACTAAATGTCCATAGTTTTCCTGGATTAAGATGACTAGCCTAAGCTGTATAGCTTACTAAATGTCCATAGTTTTCCTGGATTAAGATGACTAGCCTAAAGATTAAATGTTTGTGGACAACATAAAAGAGTATCATTGGATATTTAAGGAATATTTGATGTCATGTACCATTACAACTATCAATTTGTTTAACTTGTGACCACAGCTCACAGTGCATACAGATTACTATGGACCTTTTCATGCTGTTTTAAAGTTCTGAGCCTTTTCATGCTGTTTTAATGTTCTAGGTCTTTTCATGCTGTTTTAATGTTCTGGGCTTGTTTATGCTGTTTTAATGTTCTGGGTCTTTTCATGCTGTTTTAATGTTCTGGGCCTTTTCATGCTGTTTTAATGTTCTGGGTCTTTTCATCCTGTTTTAATATTCTGGGCCTTTTCATCCTGTTTTAATGTTCTGGGTCTTTTCTTGCTGTTTTAAAGTTCTGAGCCTTTTCATCCTGTTTTAATGTTCTGGGCCTTTTCATCCTGTTTTAATGTTCTGGGTCTTTTCATACTGTTTTAAAGTTCTGAGCCTTTTCATCCTGTTTTAATGTTCTGAGCCTTTTCATCCTGTTTTAATGTTCTGGGCCTTTTCATCCTGTTTTAATGTTCTGGGTCTTTTCATACTGTTTTAATGTTCTGGGCCTTTTCATCCTGTTTTAATGTTCTGGGCCTTTTCATCCTGTTTTAATGTTCTGGGCCTTTTCATCCTGTTTTAATGTTCTGGGTCTTTTCATCCTGTTTTAATGTTCTGGGTCTTTTCATGCTGTTTTAATGTTCTGGGTCTTTTCATGCTGTTTTAAAGTTCTGGGTCTTTTCATCCTGTTTTAATGTTCTGGGTCTTTTCATGCTGTTTTAAAGTTCTGAGCCTTTTCATCCTGTTTTAATGTTCTGAGCCTTTTCATCCTGTTTTAATGTTCTGGGTCTTTTCATACTGTTTTAATGTTCTGAGCCTTTTCATCCTGTTTTAAAGTTCTGAGCCTTTTCATCCTGTTTTAATGTTCTGAGCCTTTTCATCCTGTTTTAATGTTCTGGGTCTTTTCATACTGTTTTAATGTTCTGGGCCTTTTCATCCTGTTTTAATGTTCTGAGCCTTTTCATCCTGTTTTAATGTTCTGGGTCTTTTCATGCTGTTTTAATGTTCTGGGTCTTTTCTTGCTGTTTTAATGTTCTGGGTCTTTTCATGCTGTTTTAATGTTCTGGGTCTTTTCATGCTGTTTTAATGTTCTGGGTCTTTTCATGCTGTTTTAAAGTTCTGAGCCTTTTCATGCTGTTTTCATGTTTTGGGTCTTTTCATGCTGTTTTAAGTTCTGAGCCTTTTCATGCTGTTTTAATGTTCTGGGCTTGTTATGCTGTTGTAAAGTTTTGGACCTTGTTTGTTGTTTTATTTAAACTACTCATAATATCCCTATGTAACATGAATGAGCAACGTCTGATTTATCTTTTACATTTGAAACAATATGTTGGAACTGTGCACCATAATCTTTGTCCCAAAAATATTATATAAATTACACGCTAATACAATTTAGAAAACAGTTATTTGTAAGTTAATAAACTAAAACATATTTTGACATACAAGAAGTTATTTCTTAAACTTTAAATATGTTCACCAACATAGAAGAAAAATGAATGTTCTAAGTGCCATTATTGTAAAACTGAATGGATTAAAGAAGAATTCCTCTCATGTGTAAAAAATGAAGCCTTATAAAGTGTCGATTCCAAATATCATTCACATTTATGAATTATTTAACTCAAATATTGAAATCTGTTGAATATGAAAATGCTGAATATACTAGATCTTGATTAAATTTATTTTTAGTTTTCTTTTCCAGTTATTAAGATACACATGTATGTTACACATGATGATCATATTTTTATTAAATAAAGATAACAAACAGGCAACTGAAAGTTGTAACTCTTTCAAAGGTGACACTGCCATCTTTCGATGCAAGATTGATGGCCAACCTGAACCAACAGTGCAGTGGTCAAAAGGTAAATGGGCCAAACTTAAGGACAGCGATAAGACCAAGATTTACAAAGACATGACCACAGGAGAACATGTTCTTGAAATTAAGGACATTAAAAATAAAGATGCTGGAACTTACACCACCACTGCGACTAATGAGCATGGAAAGGTGGAGGAAGCTGCCACTCTCATTGTCACAACAAATCCCCAGGAAGCCGAAGACTGGAAGGCCATGCTCATGCATAGGTATGTATATGTACCAATACACATACTCATTTATAGGTATGTATATGTACCAATACACATACTCATTCATAGGTATGTATATGTACCAATACACATACTCATTCATAGGTATGTATATGTACCAGTACACATACTCATTCCTAGGTATGTATATGTACCAATACACATACTCATTCATAGGTATGTACATATACCAATACACATACTCATTCCTAGGTATGTACATGTACCCATACACATACTCATTCATAGGTATGTATATGTACCAATACACATACTCATTTATATGTATGTATATGTACCAGTACACATACTCATTCCTAGGTATGTATATGTACCAATACACATACTCATTCATAGGTATGTATATGTACCAATACACATACTCATTCCTAGGTATGTATATGTACCAATACACATACTCATTCCTAGGTATGTATATGTACCAATACACATACTCATTCCTAGGTATGTATATGTACCAATACACATAATCATTCCTAGGTATGTATATGTACCAATACACATACTCATTCCTAGGTATGTACATATACCAATACACATACTCATTCCTAGGTATGTACATGTACCAATACACATACTCATTCCTAGGTATGTACATGTACCAATAGACATACTCATTCCTAGGTATGTACATGTACCAATACACATACTCATTCCTAGGTATGTACATGTACCAATACACATACTCATGCCTAGGTATGTACATGTACCAATACACATACTCATGCCTAGGTATGTACATGTACCAATACACATACTCATGCATAGGTATGGACATGTACCAATACACATACTCATTCCTAGGTATGTACATGTACCAATACACATACTCATTTATAGGTATGTATCTGTACCAGTACACATACTCATTCATAGATATGTACGTGTACCAATACACATACTCATTCATAGGTATGTATATGTACCAATACACATACTCATTCCTAGGTATGTATATGTACCCATACACATACTCATTCCTAGGTATGTACATGTACCCATACACATACTCATTCCTAGGTATGTACATGTACCAATACACATACTCATTCCTAGGTATGTATATGTACCAATACACATACTCTTTTATAGGTATGTATGTGTACCAGTACACATACTCATTCATAGGTATGTATATGTACCAATACACATACTGATTCATATACATGTTCACATGTATACTCATATAACATTTCCCTCACAACCATAAATGCCTGCCTACATTTATATTTGACGCTGGGTGAATTGTGATGTTATGCCCTGTGATCTAGACACTTGATGTTAGGTGAATTGTGATGTTATGCCCTGTGATCTAGACACTTGATGTTAGGTGAATTACATTGTTTTGCCCTGTGATCTAGACACTTGATGCTAGGTGAATTGTGATGTTTTGCCCTGTGATCTAGACACTTGATGTTAGGTGAATTGTGATGTTATGCCCTGTGATCTAGACACTTGATGTTAGGTGAATTGTGATGTTATGCCCTGTGATCTAGACACTTGATGTTAGGTGAATTGTGATGTTTTGCCCTGTGATCTAGACACTTGATGCTGGGTGAATTACATTGTTTTGCCCTGTGATCTAGACACTTGATGTTAGGTGAATTGTGATGTTATGCCCTGTGATCTAGACACTTGATGTTAGGTGAATTGTGATGTTATGCCCTGTGATCTAGATACTTGATGCTGGATGAATTACAATGTTTTGCCCTGTGATCCAGACTCTTCATTCTGGGTAGATTGTTATGTTAGGCCCTTTGATCCAAACATTTGATGCCAGATGAATTGTGAAGTTATGCCCTGTGATCTAGGCACTTTACAGCTAGATTTAGTTAATAAAAGGATAATCTAGACTCTCATTATTTGCAAATAGGAGCATCTCATTGTACTTACTCATTTCATATTTTTTGCACAAATACATTGAAATATAATTTGGTAATATGTGTTAATTACATAGATTTATCTTGAAATATAATTTGGTAACATTTGTTAATTACATAGATTTATCTTGAAATATAATTTGGTAATATGTGTTAATTACATAGATTTATCGAACATATTTGATAATATATCTGACAGTAAACTGTATTAAGCTGGCTTATGTATTAAAATGATTATTTGCTACAAACAGGGAATATGATCGTAAAGATGAAGATGTCAGTGCAGACTGGTTACCTAAATTACGCCATGTTGAAGAAGAGGCCAAACCAACAGAGGAGGAAAAACAACCAGAACTGTTCCAAGAAGAGGAGGAGCCAATTGCTTTCCAGATCTTGGAGAAACGACGGAAGTCTTCGGTAAATATTACGAAGCACAAGATAAAACTAGAGCTGATATTTATTTCAAATTTCAGAATTGTATTAGAGTGGTGGGTTCCTTGTTGTGTAGCTAAGCAGACTCAAATTTATGTATTAGCAATGATTTGCTGACATTACTGACATCGATCCTCTGCAAAAACCTGGATGTACTGTCACGTAATGCACCAGCATATCAGTGTCTAGGCTATTTTCTTCAAATTTCATCATATACCCTGATATGCTAATACATTATGTAGATGCAGATCTGGGTCAATAACTTGGCATACATTTTCTACAAGCAAATACCATGTAAAACAACATATGACCCAAATCAGAACATGAAGACTGCTATAACAGGTAAAATAAATTTCGATCCTAGTAATAGATCAGTCTTTTTGTATTTATTCTGCATATTATTTGAAAAAATTATGTCCTACATTCTGAAACACTACTTTATTTTATACCTGCCCAAAATGTGTAAAATTCATTCAGTACCTTTACACTTTCATTAAATTTTATATTAGGTCATTTCGGGTTCAGTGCTTAATCAAATAAATGTTGTGTTTAGATTAAAGCCTTATGTTGTGACTCTGCAATGCTACTAGGAAGTCATTTATTTTTGTGAGTGTCAGTTTGTCAAACAAATGATGTGTTTAGACCAAAGCCATATGTTGTGCGCATAGCTGCTAGGAAGTCATTTACTTTTGTGAGTGTCAGTTTTCATGACTTTGTGAAAAGTAACGTTTTCATATGTGCTCATCTTTGTACTTTTGGGAAGTGGTCTTGTTGCTTCCACAGAATGATTGGTCTTCATAGGGTCTTTAAAGTCTTGGGTTGTAGCAGCCATGAAATGTCAAAAATCAGCTGGCAATGGTACTTGATGTAGGTCTGTGGTATTCATTGTACTTACTGATTTCAGTTGAATAGCATAACAAATTGGTCATCTCCTGGCACAGTATTCAACAGCAGATATAGGTCTACACTCTCCACACTTGTAGGCATCTGCTGGCACAGTATTCAACAATAGATATAGGTCTACACTGCCCACACTTGTATGCATCTGCTGGCACAGTATTCAACAGTAGACATAGGTCTACACTGCCCACACTTGTATGCATCTGCTGGCACAGTATTCAACAGTAGACATAGGTCTACACTGTTCACACTTGTAGGCATCTGCTGGCATAGTATTCAACAATAGATATAGGTCTACACTGCCCACACTTGTAGGCATCTGCTGGCACAGTATTCAACAATAGATATAGGTCTACACTGCCCACACTTGTATGCATCTGCTGGCATAGTATTCAACAGTAGACATAGGTCTACACTGCCCACACTTGGATGCATCTGCTGGCATAGTATTCAACAGTAGACATAGATCTACACTGTTCACACTTGTAGGCATCTGCTGGCACAGTATTCAACAATAGATATAGGTCTACACTGCCCACACTTGTAGGCATCTGCTGGCACAGTATTCAACAGTAGACATAGGTCTACACTGTTCACACTTGTATGCATCTGCTGGCACAGTATTCAACAATAGATATAGGTCTACACTGCCCACACTTGTATGCATCTGCTGGCACAGTATTCAACAGTAGACATAGGTCTACACTGTTCACACTTGTAGACATCTGCTGGCACAGTATTCAACAATAGATATAGGTCTACACTGCCCACACTTGTATGCATCTGCTGGCATAGTATTCAACAATAGATATAGGTCTACACTGTTCACACTTGTAGGCATCTGCTGGCATAGTATTCAACAATAGATATAGGTCTACACTGCCCACACTTGTATGCATCTGCTGGCATAGTATTCAACAGTAGATATAGGTCTACACTGCCCACACTTGGATGCATCTGCTGGCATAGTATTCAACAGTAGACATAGGTCTACACTGTTCACACTTGGATGCATCTGCTGGCATAGTATTCAACAGTAGGCATAGGTCTACACTGTTCACACTTGTAGGCATCTGCTGGCATAGTATTCAACAATAGATATAGGTCTACACTGCCCACACTTGTATGCATCTGCTGGCACAGTATTCAACAGTAGATATAGTTTTACACTTTTCACACTTTATGCTGTACATGAAATATGTAAGCTACAATTTAAATCTTAATTTTTCAGCTCTTGGAGAAACCTGCACTGCCAAAGATAGAAATTCCTGAGCGTGAGTTGCCAGAGTTGGAGGCAATGCCACCAAAACCTGCCGCTCCCAAGGCAGAAAAACCTTTGACTGAGGAACAACAACTCCAGTATATCCGGCCACCCAAGGAGGTAGAAAAGGATGAGGTGGATGCTCTGGAGCTAACCATTCCTAAGGTCACAGTAAGTCATGTTTTAGGTCATTGAGAAGGTGAATATCACTTGCAATATTCGATCAGGATAGGTCATTGACATACATTTTAAAATTTACTTGCTTTTATTTGTATAAAATAAAAATTATACTGAGGGACATCATTTATTGTTGATGTACTTACAGTTATTTAAACAATATGACTGCAGTATTGTTGTTTTTCTAAACTAGGTTTCGTATTACAAATTGCTTATGGTTTTTGTATTTTGGTTGGTGTAATTGCTCATAAATCTTACTTTCATAACCATTAAATAACCAATCACATGACTGTGTCTGCTTACTCAGTGCTGTTGGCCATTTAATAAAAGTGACAAAATAACCATCAGATTATGCTAGCATGACTTAATAAAGATGACAAAATAACCATCAGATTATGCTAGCATGACTTAATAAAGATGACAAAATAACCATCAGATTATGCTAGCATGACTTAATAAAAATGACAAAATAACCATCAGATTATGCTAGCATGACTTAATAAAGATGACAAAATAACCATCAGATTATGCTAGCATGACTTAATAAAAATGACAAAATAACCATCAGATTATGCTAGCATGACTCAATAAAGATGACAAAATAATCATCAGATTATGCTAGCATGACCAGCACCACAGAAAGTCAAAAACATTGCAGTCAAGAAAGCCACTTAAATAAGGATCTACAAATGAAATAATACAAATTTTGGGATGATACTGTTCACCATCATTTAAATATATTCTTCAAATTTTGTCAAGGAATAAACTTATTGCTCAAATTGAATCAAATATAATAATTATTTCCAGTGGGAATGGATTACACCTCTCAAGGACCTCACAGTCAAGGAAATGGAGTCAGCCTATTTTGTATGTGAGCTGTCCATTCCCAATGTCAATGTTACATGGACAGTCAAAGGTCAGAAAGTGGAGGCCAGTCCAAAGTATGCCATTGAGAGAGAGATTAAGAAGCACTCACTAACAATTACCAAGTGCCGTCCCAGTGATCAGGGTCTGGTCACCTGCACCTACTCTGACTTGACTACAGAAGCCACACTCATAGTGACAGGTATTGTTGTTTATCACATAATTTTTTTATTGACATATTATCATGTAAAAGAAATGTAAATTGCACTTTGACATAACAGTGGCAGTGTTAAAATTATTAATACCAATTAGTAATGAAGAGGTTTTTTTAGGTTTATGATAACTAGAGTCTCAAACTTGGTGCTTATTATGTGTAGAACACTGCATACAGCTTTTTCATCTTACCAGTCCTTCTTGACTTCAAAGGAATTTTTATTACTTCATAAATATACGTCAAGGTAGACACACATTTGAGAATATGCATGTACATTTTATTGTTGGTTTTTTTTTTACTGACTCTAAATTTGACATTGTTATCAAAATTCATGTCCATGTGGTATGGCTTAGAAACTAGTTTTCTTCATTTCAAAGTTTGACATTGTTATCAAAATCCATGTCCATGTGGTATGGCTTAGAAACCAGTTTTCTTCCTTTCAAAGTTTGACATTGTTATCAAAATCCATGTCCATGTGGTATGGCTTAGAAACCAATTTTCTTCCTTTCTAAGTTTGACATTGTTATCAAAATCCATGTCCATGTGGTATGGCTTAGAAACCACTTTTCTTCCTTTCTAAGTTTGACATTGTTATCAAAATCCATGTCCATGTGGTATGGCTTAGAAACCAATTTTCTTCCTTTCTAAGTTTGACATTGTTATCAAAATCCATGTCCATGTGGTATGGCTTAGAAACCAATTTTCTTCCTTTCAAAGTTTGACATTGTTATCAAAATCCATGTCCATGTGGTATGGCTTAGAAACCAATTTTCTTCCTTTCTAAGTTTGACATTGTTATCAAAATTCATGTCCATGTGGTATGGCTTAGAAACCAGTTTTCTTCCTTTCAAAGTTTGACATTGTTATCAAAATCCATGTCCATGTGGTATGGCTTAGAAACCAGTTTTCTTCCTTTCTAAGGTTGACATTGTTATCAAAATCCATGTCCATGTGGTATGGCTTAGAAACCAATTTTCTTCCTTTCTAAGTTTGACATTGTTATCAAAATCCATGTCCATGTGGTATGGCTTAGAAACCAATTTTCTTCCTTTCTAAGGTTGACATTGTTATCAAAATTCATGTCCATGTGGTATGGCTTAGAAACCAATTTTCTTCCTTTCTAAGTTTGACATTGTTATCAAAATTCATGTCCATGTGGTATGGCTTAGAAACCACTTTTCTTCCTTTCTAAGTTTGACATTGTTATCAAAATTCATGTCCATGTGGTATGGCTTAGAAACCACTTTTCTTCCTTTCTAAGTTTGACATTGTTATCAAAATTCATGTCCATGTGGTATGGCTTAGAAACCACTTTTCTTCCTTTCTAAGTTTGACATTGTTATCAAAATCCATGTCCATGTGGTATGGCTTAGAAACCACTTTTCTTCCTTTCTAAGTTTGGCACTGTTATCAAAATTCATGTCCATGTGGTATGGCTTAGAAACCACTTTCCTTCCTTTCTAAGTTTAGAAAGCTCCATGACCATAGCTAAAGGGGAATTTGGGAGGCATATAAATTTGCTTTGTAACATTGTAAACTTCTATAACATTTGCTGAAGGAGGAATGGGAAACCATGCAAATATTTCTTCATTTCTTTGTTTGCAAACTTTCATAACATTTCTAGGTTTATAAACGTCTGTGACAATTGCTATAGGGGAATTGGGGGAGAGGCTATAGAAAGTTTTCTTCCAAAGTTTGTAAACTTCCATGACAATTGCTAAATTGGCATGGATGTGCCATACAAAATTTTCTTCGCTTCTAACTTTGTAAACTTCTATGACAATTGCTAAAGGGTGATTGGGAGTTATTGGATTAGAATTCACTTTCACAATTCTATTGTGGTACATGGAATATTTAGTTCTTGGTGTACACCCCTTTTCTGTAATCTCTATTACAGAAGTACCCAAAGAATTCACCATGAAACTCGAGGATGCCACTGTCTCTGAGAATATGGAGGCCACATTTACTTGTCAAGTGAATGATGATGAAGCTGATGTTGTCTGGCTTGTCAACAACAAGGAAGTTACAGATTCACAGAAGTACCGTAGGAGGTCAGAGGGCATGACCCATACACTGACCATCACTGATTTGACCCCCGAGGACAGTGGTGATGTATCAGCAAAGTTTGCAGGGCAGACAACTTCTGCCAAACTCACTGTTGAAGGTTTGCGTACTGTATGAATAGTTAAATTTGGTTTTGAATTTTCTGTCAGCCTTTCATTTCAAGGGCATTCTCATCATCTTTTAAAGTAGAAAGCTAATTTTGAAAAGTTCATGGATTTGTTAATATAACAATGCAACTTGAATTGTTAAAATATATTTGGCAGAAGAGATGGCTTCACTTCAAAAGATACTTTTGCTTGCTGCTTGCACATAGAAAGAATATAATTCTAATATAAACATTTTGATCTCATGTGTTAAGGAACAGTCTTTAAGGAATATGTTTTATCATGTCTTTTCTTTCATTTATTTTAGCCCTGCTTGCTAGTTTTGTTTATTCATTGCTGTAGTAAAGTAGATCACAGTAGTTTTGTGTGAATATTTATTGATATTTTATGATAAAGTGAGTGTAGAAATAACTATTTAATATGCTTTATTGCAGAAGTTTCTGCTAAATTTGTTGTTCCTCTCACCGATGTGACAGCTTTGGAGAAATCTACTGCAGAATTTGTTTGCGAGCTTTCCATGCCCTTAGACAAAGTACGCTGGTTTCTTGACAATGTTGAGCTTCGTGAGGGTCAAAAGATAGAGTTCATAAGAGAGGGCAAGAAACATAAGCTTCTGATGAAACAAGTGTCCTTCACAGATGAAGGTCAAATTACGGTTGCCTTTGGTGACCAGAAATCATCCGCCAGCTTGTTTGTACAGGGTAACTACAACTATTTTTGTTTTTTCACACCCACTTTAATGTTGGTAGTAGCTGAACTAAACAAAACAATCTTTTACCTGTGGCATCACAGCATTAAAATTAAAATGCAAGGTGTATACAATATTTATCTAATTAAATTGAAAGCTTTGTTGTGTTTTAATTCAGTATTGCCTCTGTTATATTATGATACAGACTTGTATTGCCTCTGTTATATTATGATACAGACTTGTATTGCCTCTGTTATATTATGATACAGACTTGTATTGCCTCTTTTTTATTATGATACAGACTTGTATTGCCTCTGTTATATTATGATACAGACTTGTATTGCCTCTGTAATATTATGATATAGACTTGTATTATCAGTACACAACAATAAAATAATGAAATGATGTCAACTGTTGGAAGTAAATCCAAGGCCATATTTGATCTTGATACATGATGTATTGAAGACAATTCAGTTTTGATACATGTTGTATTGATGACAATTCAATCCTGATACATGTTGTATTGAAGACAATTCAGTCTTGTTACATGTTGGGATACAACTTGTCTGGTGATACATATTGGGATACAACTTGTCTGGTGATACACGTTGGGATACAGCTTGTTTGGTAATACTCAGTTCCATTCAAGAAGCACATATAAGATGAAGATGATCTGTGTGTTTAAGGGTCAATGATAAAAGGTTGTGTGGAGTCATATCTCAGATGAGGAGGTGTACTTGCTGCCTGGAGGGACTTTTGAATTTCACATTTAGAAGCATGTACATGCAACTGTGCCACATCTTTGTAACTTCCACGGGTAACATACTTCACTAATTTGTTCCTATGAAACAGCAGATTGCCTCACCCAGGTGAATGTGATAATCTTTTCTCAATTTGTGTCCACTGTATGACAGCAAATCCTAGTTCTTAATCTGTGTCCCTGTATGACTGCAAATCCTAGTTTAGTGAAAGTATCTTATAAAAACATCTTGGCATCATTTAGAATTTCTGCAGATGATCTTGCTGTAGATTTGTATATTCAGTTTCAGTTTTTTATTTTTATTTATTTGTTTTGAATGTTTTGGACCTTGCAAATGAAATTAAGCAAAAAACATTTCAGACAAATTAGATTCAGTAGATCACCTGTTTTGATGCCATTATAGCAACTTGCAATTTCTTCTAAGTTTTAATTTTTTTATAGTTTTGTTTTGTGGCAGGGGTATATGTGTTTTATAAATACAGATCCAGTTCTAATTAAGATGGCAGGGGTATATGTGTTTTATAAATACAGATAAAGTTCTAATTAAGATGGCAGGGGTATATGTGTTTTATAAATACAGATAAAGTTCTAATTAAGATGGCAGGGGTATATGTGTTTTATAAATTCAGATAAAGTTCTAATTAAGATGGCAGGGGTATATGTGTTTTATAAATACAGATCCAGTTCTAATTAAGATGGCAGGGGTATATGTGTTTTATAAATACAGATCCAGTTCTAATTAAGATGGCAGGAGTATATGTGTTTTATAAATACAGATCCAGTTCTAATTAAGATGGCAGGGGTATATGTGTTTTATAAATACAGACCCAGTTCTAATTAAGATGGCAGGGGTATATGTGTTTTATAAATACAGATCCAGTTCTAATTAAGATGGCCGGAGTATATGTGTTTTATAAATACAGATAAAGTTCAAATTAAGATCAGCTGGCCCAGTATGTGATGTCAGATCTTAGTCTGCACCTTTTACATTTGTATGGTTGTTGTTCATATAGGGTATGAACTATTGGAATCCAATTTATTCAGCTATTGGAGTTCAATTTATTCAGTTATTGGAGTCCAATTCATTCAGCTATTGGAGCCCAGTTCATTCAGCTATTGGGGTCCTCATTCAGGTATTGGAGGCCAGTTCATTCAGCTATTGTTTTTCGAGTCTTATACATAAGCAAATGTGGTATGAACCTTTGAAATCAAATTAATTCAACAGTAGTATGGTGGGTGCACATGAACAAATACAATTGTAAATATTGGAATTTCATTCAACTCTAGTATGCACCAGATGAACTTATACTGGTCGTTTTTGTTTTTTCAGATCATAATCAGACTGTATTTGGTATTTGTAAGAGATCATATGCATAATTAGAATAAATCTACTCTGTGAAATGAGTATGTTGTGTGAATTTTTTCATGAATTCTGACCTAAAACTGGTGTCAAGGTCAGGGAGTAAATTCTGATTGCAGGGTTTGTAACAGTAGGTGGCACTATCAAGAAAACAAATTGATTGTATCACTAATGTTAATATTGTACTGAAGTTCCATTATTAAATAATTTTTGCCAACTGTAGACTTTTATTTATATACTGTGATAATTCACTTACAGAGCAGCCACCTGACTTTATAAAGCCTCTCAGTGACATGATTGTCAAGGAAGGTGAAACTGTTGAGTTCACATGTGAAGTTAACAAAGAGGGAATGACTGTTAAATGGTATCTCGACAACCGTGAAATCACTGAGGATGAAAAGTATGAGATTCTCACTGATGGCAAGAAACACAAGCTTGTGATCAAAGATGCAGCTCTTCCTGATGGAGGGGAGATTATTGCTCGAGTTGAAGATAAGAAGCTGACTGCTACACTGACAGTAGAAGGTGAGTATAAACAAAAGTATGGATTAGAACCAGTCTCCAAGTTTACCAACAGATTTTAAAGTATAAGACAAGTGTAGGTTTTATGAAATTTGATTGGTCAGAATTAAGTTAGATAATCAGATCCAATCATATTGCTGGATTTTAGTTTCAGGTTTATGTTGAACTCTGAATTTGATGTCAAAATCCATCTTTGTTTATAAAGAACAATAAAGTTTCATGACAAATTCGTCCCTGTAGAGACACATGTCCAGTTATGCTGAAGTAAATTCATCTTATGCATGTAGATTTTCCCCATAAATCTATTGGAAGTGTTCAACATTTGCATATTTATTTTGGACATTATGGTAGAAAGAAAATATTCTTTCCTTGCTAATTTTAGAAACCCCTGTTGAAATCTTGGCTGCACTAACAGAACAACATGTTGAAGAACACAAAGCCAGCTATTTTGTGTGTGAAGTCAATAAAGATGATGTCAGTGTCACATGGTACAAGGACAATCAGAAAATTGCACCCAGTGACAAGCACATTCTCAGGGATGAGGGCAACAAACACACGCTTATTATCATGGACACCAGCAAGTCTGATATTGCTGAATATTCTGTTGTTGTTGGAGATAAGAAAAGCTCAGCCAAATTGCATCTGGATGGTAAGTGCTCTTCTATATTTTCAAAATGTTTCAAAGAAATTGCATAAATCTAAGACAGTAGTATCATGGTTACTTTTTAGTTCATTATGGTAATACTTGCTAAATATACTTGTATAGAAGGAACTTAAAAGCATGTAGAATTCTCAAGATTATAGAATGAAAGAAATGTAAATATAAGATGTAAATGAAAACCAGTCAAATTAATCTTTCAGTTATGATAGCATCATTTTATTTCACATTTGATCAGTTATATATTTTTACTATTTTTCGATCTTAATGCTTGGTTACTTGTTCCAGTATTATAGAACAGCCTATATAACAGCCTATACATGGAAGCCTTGAAGAATTTACAACCTTTATTTTTGTCCAAGTACTAATGGCAAATAATTTTAGGTAGCCCTTGCACATAACTGTATTGTTTATTTTTTGGGGGGGGGCCCCAGGTGGTCTAGTGGTCTAAAGCACTCACCATTACAGATCACTGCCATCTCACCTCTGTCTGCCTGGGTTCAAGTCTCAGGTTCAACCAATGTGGGTATGTGAGAAAGCTTGCCAGTAGCTTCTCGTGGGTTGGTGGTTCTTGGTTCTTTCCTGGGTTTTTCCAAGGTTCTTCTGCCACCATTTATAATGGCTGCCATGTATAGCCTATCTTGTGCTGAAAAATGGTGTTAAACCCTACAACAACAACAACAACAACATATTTTTTGTGCCATTGTAATTGAGAACTCATCACTTAATAATAAATTTGATTTAATATATATTTTTGAGAATATATATTAAATATACATGCAATGCTATTTAAACATTTTGAAAATCCAGGTGACATTTTCAGGGACTTTTCTTTGTGGCACTGCAACACACATTTCACCATGTGAAATTTGTAGGGACTTGCCTTTGTGGCACTGCAACACACATTTCACCAGATGAAATTTTCAGGGACTTACCTTGGTTGCACTGCAGCACATGTATCATCAGGTGACATTTATAGGGATTTTTCTTGGTGGCACTAAGCAACATGTGTCACCAAGAGACATTTAATGGGACTTATATTTTTTTGGCACTAAAACACAGGTGTCAGCTTGATTTAACTTGAACACGCTTGCTTTAATTTTGTAAGTAGTAGAAAACTTGTTGTAACTTAGATGATTAAATACTATAAAACAAGTTGTTTAGATTTTATATTTGTTCTACATTGGCATGTCTAGCAGCTTTTTTTTCAAGTCTACACTGTTCAATCAAACTGATATGCAGGAATTAATGAACAAGTTTTCTTCTACAAATTTTACATGAATATTTAGAATATTTCCCATGTACATGCATGTTTGGTTATATATGTTTGTATTTGTGTCTGTTTGTGTAATTCCCAAAACCAATACTATGATTACTAATTTGTATGCATCAGTCATCTGCAACTTATGAACCAAACTAGTGACATCCTATAATATTTCTCCATTAAATACATTACCTGATCACATTACATTAGGTTAATTTTCTCTGCTTCCTCCATATCAAGCCTTTCTGGAAAGATGGAGGAATGTCTTTCACAAAGGGAAACAAATCTTACAGGTTAACTCCCCTTTCTACCTTCCAGGTGACTATCATTTTATCTAGTTTACACCAGTTTCACTTTCGCTGTCATGATAAAAAGATGGCATCTGTAAAATCCTTTTTTTGATTTAATCTTTTCCTTAAAGTTCAAATTATTCATCTTTTATTTTCATTGACATAGAAAGTTAACATCTTTTATATCATGTTTTATATGGTGCATATTACATTTGTGCGAATTCTGCAGATTTATTAACATTCTTGTTATTATCATACAGTTCATTATTATCACATGTGATTTTAACTGGCAGCATTCAATTTCATTGGAGAAATTTTCAGGTGCAGTAGTTATCATCTATTAAACTTCTAAGTCATTTTGATAATGTTGTTTACATATTTTTATATTTGTTGCATGCACTTGCTTCTTCCTCTTCCTCATTATAGAAATGACAACCAAGTGCAAAGAATTTAAATGATTTAAGGTAGTAGAGGATGGACATGAGAAATGGTTACTCATACAGTTGTTCATTGGTACATGTTATGTGTGTACACTTTGGTACAAAATACTTTGTCCAACATTTTGGAAAAGCAGCTAATGGGCTGCAACAACAAACATGCTCCAATACATTGTATCAAGACTTTTAATATACACCTTACATGATGATTAGTCTCATGGGGATGTCAAGATGCCCTGTCCACCCATGATGCAGATGCAAACTGGCATTATATATAAAGCTGTCCATCGGAACCACATTGGTCACTCCATTCCATGGTGTAATCACTTTGATGGCATATCCAATGGCCAAAATTATGATGTGTGCTGGTTATCCTTCAACATCATTTCCTGTCAGTGAAGGTGATAAAATGGAAATACCAGAACATGCAGATCAGACAAATGTTCATCACTCAGAATCAAAACAAGTTTGGAGTTTTAGTCATGGAGAGGATTAAACAGCTGAAGACATAAAAGGCGAATTTGTGTGCTGTCAGTGACTGGTGTTACATCAGTGAAGTCACACCAGTTTCAGCATCCATTCCCCAATGGTAAGCATCTTTCTACTCTGCTTGGAAGTCGACATGTAAGCCCCTATCACATTCAAGTGATATTGTTTCATGATATCTGACACATTCAGACTTCCTGGAGGAGATGATTTTGATGACACCAAGGTAAACTCTGTCTTTTGGTCCAATTCTAACATATCCAGACAATGTTCATTTATGTTATTCCCAACTGGAATCTTGGCCAAACATGTCAGTATTTGAGCCACCCCACCCACCCACCCCCACCCCCACAATGCTCTGAAATAGCTATCGTACATGACATGCAATTTATCACAATGCTAATGTTGACATGCAAAGTGAGTGAGCTGCATACAGTATGCATAGATCTGAACTACATGCAGTTTTATTCTGACAGTTCAGTCATTCTAATGATATGTTCTGGTTGCTTGCTAAGAACAGCTTGCTGTCACTAGTCAAATGACAATGACTATTCAGTTCCCCTCCTTGATCAATTAGTTGAGAGAAGCAAAACTGTAGGACCCTGTATATACGCTCAGATGTTATCAGCGATGCATGGACAAAGACTATTCCTACCATAGAAGGCAAGAATGCAAGACATAACCAACAAAGATTGGCCACTTGGGTAAAGGGAATTATTAGATCTGTGTACTCTCACATAGATCAGGTATACAAATGAAGTAAAAACTGGCTTAAACGAGGTATAACTGTAGTCTTGTAGTTGGTAGAAGGGGAATTAACCTGTAAGAGTGACTTCCCTTTGTCTGTTTAATGTATAGACAGGAAGACGTTTCTCCATCTCTGTGGGAATGCTGGATTCAGAGTTAGCAGAGAAAGTTATCCTAATGTAATGTGATCAGATAAGTATTATTGGAGAAACATAATTTCCCCAAAAATCTGCTTTCGCCATTACATTTGGGAACAAATTTCAGAAATCCTTTATTCCCAGTTAAATTTTAAATTCCAAGTTTTCATTTTTGAAGTAACTGATGCTTTTCATCTTCACAAGGTCATTCTCTGGAACAGTGAAAGAAAGAATGATTTGTTTTTATTTTCACTATGCAGTCTAGCACATTTTTTTAATTGTGCATAAAAAGCTATCACATCAGATATCCACAGTAAGCTATCACATCAGATATGCACAGTAAGTTATCACATCAGATATCCACAGTAAGCTATCACATCAGATATCCACAGTAAGCTATCACATCAGATATCCACAGTAAGCTATCACATCAGATATCCACAGTAAGCTATTGCATTAGATATCCACAGTAAGCTATCACATCAGATATCCACAGTAAGTTTGGGTAGATCTTGCACATGACTATTGCATTACAGCTGTATTCAAGTTCACACAAGGTTATTTCTATCGTGTAGTGAAATAAAGAATGATACATGTCCCTCTTCATAGTGCAGTCAAGCACATTTTGTTGTGCATAGATAGCTACTATGTTAAATATCTATGACATGGGGAAGAAGGGTAGGGGTAGATATTTGCCCTAGTGCAAGGCGCAAGCATATTTGCACATAGATAATATGTGCCTTTGTTCAAGGTGCAAGCATAGTTTGTGAATCGATAGCTACCACATTAAATATCCACATGGGAATGGAGGTGGGATGAGGAGTTTGAGGTTGATGTGCTTCTGTTCAAGGTACAAGCATATTTTATGCATTTAGACTTAACACAGTAAACATCTCTTACTGGGATGGGGAAGAGGGCATAGGGGTAGATAATATGTTCCCCAGTTCAAGGTCCAAGCTCATTTTATTGTGCATAAAGAGCTACCATATTGAATACTGATGGAGGGGAGTAGGGGTGTTTGGTAGGGATAGATTTGTGCCCCTTTACAGTGTTTGTAAAGGCTTTGTTTGAAAAGTCCAGATACATGTATGTGGAATTATCATTATAGATTTTAAAGATTTTGGATACAGCTGTATATTTTAAAAAGCATGATTTGCATGATGAAAAGAGAGAGGAACAAATGTATACAGTAAAATCTATCTTTAAGCATCTGGATTCAAAGGACCATTAGGTTTTATTGTTATAATATGGACTCAATCATCTTGATTCATATGACCATTAGGTCTTATTGTTATAGGATGGACTCATTCATCTGGATTCAATGGACCAATAGGTCTTACTGTTATAGGATGGACTCATTCATCTTGATTCATAGTACCATTAGGTCTTATTGTTATAGGATGGACTCATTCATCTGAATTAATAGGACCATTAGGTCTTATTGTTAATGTATGGACTCACTCATCTTGATTCATAGGAACATAAGGTCTTACTGTTATAATATGGATTCATTCATCTGAATTCATAGGACCATTAGGTCTTACTGTTATAATATGGACTCGTTCATCTGAATTCATAGGACCATTAGGTCTTACTGTTATGGGATGGACTCATTCATCTGAATTCATAGGACCATTAGGTCTTACTGTTATGGGATGGACTCATTCATCTGAATTCATAGGACCATTAGGTCTTACTGTTATGGGATGGACTCATTCATCTGAATTCATAGGACCATTAGGTCTTATTGTTATAGTATGGACTCATTCATCTTGATTCATATGACCATTAGGTCTTACTTTTATAGGATGGACTCATTCATAAGGATTCATAGGATAATTAGGTCTTACTGTTATAGTATGGACTTGATCATCTTGATTCGTAGGACCATTAGGTCTTACTGTTGTAATAAGGACTCGTTCATCTTGATTCATATGACCATTAGGTCTCACTGTTATAGGATGGACTCATTCATCTTGATTCATAGCACCATTAGGTCTTATTGTTATAGGATGGACTCATTCATCTGAATTCATAGGACCATTAGGTCTTATTGTTATAGTATGGACTCATTCATCTGAATTCATAGGACCATTAAGTCTTATTGTTATAGGATGGACTCATTCATCTGAATTCATATGACCATTTGGTCTTACTGTTTATAGGATGGACTCATTCATCTTGATTCATAGCACCATTAGGTCTTATTGTTATAGGATGGACTCATTCATCTGAATTCATAGGACCATTAGGTCTTACTGTTATGGGATGGACTCATTCATCTGAATTCGTAGGACCATTAGGTCTTATTGTTATAGTATGGACTCATTCATCTTGATTGATATGACCATTAGGTCTTACTGTTACAGGATGGACTCAGTCATCTTGATTCATAGTACCATTAGATCTCACTGTTATAATATGGACTCGTTCATCTGGATTCATACGACCATTAGGTCTAACTTAATAAGTTCAATATGTATCTCTTACAGTATGAATTAACACATAATCAGGCTAATAATGATACTGTACATATATAAGTTAATTTAAAGAAATTTCTTCTAAACAATGCCACTTTTATGTTTTGAGACTTGATGTGAAGAAATTTACTTATGCATATGTTTTTTTTCATTTGAAAATATAGAACTTTAAAAAGTTGATAAAAAGATGACAATTTATTTTAAATAAATTTTAGTTGTTTATCTTGGCAGATTTCATTTCAAGATTTTAGTGTAAAAGAGTCACAAAAGAAATCGAAGAAATTTCTTGACTTACTATTTGGATTCACATATGCATGACCCCATATAACTTAACAGGATTTCTTTTGCTTGCTTCTATTTACAGAAACTTCACAAATCCAGATTGTTAAACCTCTGAAACCAGTTGAAGCCTGCAAACTTCAGTCAGCAACATTTGTTTGCAGGCTCTCACATGAAAATGCACGAGTCACATGGTTAAGAGACAATCGACCAATCACTTCATGTAAAAAATATGCCATGCATGTTGATGGCAGAGTACACAAACTTACTGTTACAGATCTTAATTTTGAGGATGATGGGAAATATTCATTAAAAATTGGTGACAGGGTTACTACTGCAAAATTGCATGTGACAGGTCTGTAATGTTTCAATGTTAACCCTGCATGCAGCAAAGTGGGGTAGGTTTTGATGCCTTATCACCCTGCACCTCCTTCCAGCAACAACATTAATATTTTTATGCTATGACAGATAATTTACACCATGACATTAATTATTCTAGTCACATAAAGACATCTCATTTGTTTAAAAGATGCCAATATAAACACAAATTACATAATATTTATTCAGTGCCATCCTTTTATCAAATGTTTTTTGCACCTAAACAGCTTTTATGTCGTTTATAAATTTATTTTTTCATTATTTTCTATTTTATTTTATTTAAGCCCTTTTTTTGTCAGAGTTTTTTTAAATATCTTTAATGAATAGTTTTTATAGGTTTTATAGTGCTTGTACTTAATTAATATTAGTATCTGCTTCTTTATGTTGCCCTTACATGTGATAATAAGTAAATACTCACTTTAGTTTGAATTCTTTGTTAACTGTCAATATACTTATATCTTGTACCCTTATTAGATTTTTACAAATAAATATACATATATAATAGTTACCTAGCAAACACAATCATGTTGTTTTAACAGGACATACTGCAGTCATCATTTAAAAAAGAAAACCAGTTTGCTTTACAGTTAAGAAAAGCAATTTTTTTTAACATAGGAGTATTACATCAAATATAACAAAGCTGCCATGCAATCAACTCACTATATACAACTTATTTAACATGTAACACTAGTAGCACAGATTGAAGTGTATTTGTTATTGGCATAGAATTTATGTATATAATTACATTTGATGTAAACACTTGAATATATATTAGCATACAAGTAAACAGGATTTGTTTTATGTTTATAAACAAGGGTCAGACAAAGGGGTATAATTTCATAAACCATGACTAATGTTTATATATTCACACAGAACATTGTTCCTCACATGTTCACCTCGAAGTTTTCACTCTACACCGCACCGTCCCACTTTTTCACGTAGTTGTACATTCTGAATCAAACATGTATTCCCAATACTCTGTTTATCTGATATGCACATGTAGGAGATTTTATCCAAAAATCATATGACTCAAAATCCCTTCCCAAAAAACTTTGCATTCCAGAAATCCCCATTAACCTGTCATTGAATCTTAAACATCACAGTCTTGACTCAGAATCTATGGCCACATTTACTTGCATCGTGTCCAAAACAAACATCGATGTAACATGGTACAAAGATAATACAGAGATAGCCCCTAGTAGTAAGTATGAGCTTCACCAAGATGGCTGCATGCACACGCTTACCATTCATGACCTTTGCATGTCCGATTATGGAGATTATGTTGTCATCATTGGGAGACGTCGCAGCATGGATATTCCAGGCATTGAAGGTTCGTATTGCTTAATATTATTGTATTTTTCAAAAAATGTAATGCCCCAATGTTTAGAAGTAGGTGATATATACCTTTTCTTTGTCTTGTCCATCAGTGTATTGTCCCTGTTTCGACTTGAAGCCAAATGTTGAGATTAAACTTGCAGTGTGGATGCATCTTTGCTGATTGTGTTGCTTACCAAAACTAGGTCACTTTGACCTTTCTTAGGCTTTAATTCTTATGCTTTTCAACTTTTTGCCACCTAAGTTAGAAAGTTGCCACTAAAGTTGGAATTTGGGTGCATCCTGAGATGAATGTTACACTTTGAAACTGAGTCGCTGTGACCTACTTTCCATTGTTTATTCAGTGCTATTTAAGAATGCTAATCATAGTCACAGTACTAAGCTTCTGCTTACTGACAACGTTATGAGTACAAGGCTTTCCTTTTTTCTAAAAACAATAATGGGTTCAACTCAAAAGTACAACAAAATACCTTGGAATTAGAGTAAAAGATGGAGCAGTAACAGTATTGGAGCATTTGGTTTTATAACTTTCCTCAAATGACTCAGCTAAAGTCAGACAAAATTATTGTAAAGACTGACATGCTTTCTTAGCACATGGACCTGCATATGGACCTGCATCTTTCAAGAGTGAAGTAATCAGTAAGCAACAAAAAGTGTATGAAATCCATGCTGGTTTACTGAAAAAGGTCCCAGTAATGTAAGGCCCTGTTGCAAGGTCCTACATGTAATACAATATATGTTGTACTTATCAAAACTGATCATATTTCGTTTCCTTTTGAATGTGTGGATGCATTATGTTTAGGATATTGTTTACATTACATATTAATTTGTGCATCTTGAAAATCCAGACAATCATTCTGGGTATTTTGTTTCTTTTTTTCTTCTTATGATAACTGAATTTATGCACTGAATGGTATGGTTGATGCATGTTTCAGGGGTGTCTTGTTGTGTGAATCCATTTGTAAATTGTGTTTTGTGTAAACTTCAGAATGACCTTTAATCTCGTACATTATTTAGCATTAAACTTTATTATTTCACAGATCTATATGGCATGCTATTAAATGCATGATGTAGAAGGCATAACAAAATTCTTCATTTAGTCTCATTTTCAATATTTAAATTGAACAGAGCTAATTTAGTTAATCTGGTATTCTTTATGATCTTCAGAAGCACCAGCTCAGTTTACAATTCCACTGCATGAGGCAACCTGCCATGAGGGACAAGATGTGACTTTCACCTGCGAGGTCACTGAAGAAAATCTACCTGCCAAGTGGTTGAAGGATGGCATTGAGATCGGACCTTCTGACAAATACATCATTTCTCAGGACAAGACACAATATACAATGACAATAAAAAATGCTCAGCTAGAGGATCGTGCTGAATACACCATTGTTGTGAAAGACAAACACAGCGTAGCACCACTATTCGTAGAAGGTACTAGCAAAATCTTCAGATTCTCGATACAGCGAGTCCTCTGTGTTTTGATAATGCTGAGCATTTGGAAATTGCTTTTTCAGTTGGCATTGGTACTCCACATGTAATTGTTTCTTGTTTAGAATAACTGCCATTTATTTTGGCACAAGATTTTCTTGTTGTTTGATATGATGTAAACCAATCAGTCAAATTGTTACGGTGATAAATGCTCAATTTGTGGATAAGAATATTATGATGAACAAGGTCGAAAGCTTTTCTAAGATCAACTTGTATGGATGCAAGAAATTTTCCTTAATCTTAGGCATTCATTCCTACCATACTAGACTGCTCCAGTGGCCTAGTGGTTAAAGTGTCTGTTCAGATGCAGGAGGTCACGGGTTTGAACCCCTGCCGAGTCATATTAAGACTTTTAAAAAATGGTACTAACAGTTGCCTTGCTTGGTGCTCAGCATTAAGAGATTAATGTTAGGACTATTCACCCTTGTGTCAGGATAATGTGACTGGGTGGGACATTATGCTACATGTCTGCGGTATGATGCCCCAGTACTAGACATCACTATAAACTGCCACACTGCAGGACAAGACTGAAATTTTTGTAAAGCTACATTTAAAATCCAAATCACACACACACGCACACACACTCACCTTCAGTACCAAAGGTGTTGGGGTTGGAATATGGATTATTCATTCCATACGAAAGGGGTTGAAATAGATTAAAGTAGCATATAATTGAAGTATAAGAATGGGTGTATCATTTTAGAATACCATATCATATCATTGAAGTATAAGAATGGGTGTATCATTTTAGAATACCATAGCATATCATTGAAGTATAAGAATGGGTGTATCATTTTAGAATACCATAGCATATCATTGAAGTATAAGAATGGGTGTATCATTTTAGAATACCATAGCATATAATTGAAGTATAAGAATGGGTGTATCATTTTAGAATACCATAGCATATAATTGAAGTATAAGAATGGGTGTATCACTTTAGAATACTATAGCAGATAATTGAAATGTAATAATAGTTGTATCATTTTAAAACACAGTGGCATATAATTGAAAGGTATAAATAGTTCTATCATTTTAAAATACAATAGCATATAATTGAAATGTAAGAATTGTTGTATCATTTTAAAATACAATAGCATATAATTGAAATGTAAGAATTGTTGTATCATTTTAAAATACAATAGCATTTAATTGAAATGTAAGAATTGTTGTATCATTTTAAAATACAATAGCATATAATTGAAGTGTAATCTTAAAATGGTTTCACAAAATACTGATGAAAAAATATCAGATTGACTCAGTAGTCATAAAAAGCCGGACTATTTGTTAATTACTTTCAGTGAGTCATACTCAGTGATGATCTTATTTAAAGCAATTTTGAGGTCAAAGAGACTAATTTTATTTTAAACTAAAAAGATGGTATAAATGAAAACATTTTGCAGTATATTCCTGACTATATCTGAAACATGTCTTTTCTGTTTTGCTTGCAGAATCTCCAACTGAGTTCATAGTGCCACTGCAGAATAGAAATGAATGCGTTGAGGGAGATACGATTACACTGGTCTGTGAAGTCAATAAGCCAGGAGTTCTTGCCATGTGGCTTAAAGATGGAGAACAAATCACCAAATCTCCACACTATGATATCAGTGTGGATGGAATTCGCCACATGCTGACAATCAGACAGGCCAGTTTGGATGATGAAGCAGAGTATACTGTCATGGTGGGAAGTGCCGAGTCAACAACCATGCTTTATGTGGAAGGTAAGACTAGTACTGCAGTTTTATGTAACTTTCATTTCTTTAAATATCACAATTTAACAATGGTATGATTGGAATGATCTTTGTGTATCAGATAGTTGCTTTGTTCTAATGATTAATACATATTGTATGACATCTATGAATTGCAGCAAAAAAAAAACATGCTAGTAATTTTTATTCCAGTCAGGTGTTCCTGGGTAGCCCAGTGTCCTAAGGCAATTGTTTTTACAGATCACTGACATTTCACCTCTGTCCACTTGGGCTTGGCCAATGCAGGTCTGTGAAATTGTTGGCCAGTAACTTCCTGTGGGTTGGTGGTTCTTCCTGTGTTTTTGACCAAGTTCTTCTTCCACCAAAATATACTGGCCACCACATATAGCCCATCATGTGCAGAAAAATGCTGTTGAACCTGTAGCAACAACATTCCAAACATAATGTTGTTTTTTTACTGTATTCTTATTGTGATTGTTATTAAAGCAAAACTTTATTGAATTGTCTTCATTGATTGATTTTCTTTCTTTCCCAGAATCTGCTGCAGAATTTTCCCACCGTCTTGGAGATACAACTGGCACTGAGGGTGAAGACATTGAGATGTATGTTGAATTAAGTCGCCCTGATGTTCCAGTAAGCTGGCTCAAAAACAAGGTGCCACTGACACCCAGTGAGAGAATCAAGATTTTGTGTGACCGTTACAGACATGTCCTTCAGATTCTGGAAGCTATTCCTGAGGATGAAGGCGAATATACCATCCAGCTGCCTAACAAGTCTGAATCTTCAGCCAGGCTCACTATCAAAGGTGATTATATTCCCTTAGTTAAATTGTCTCCCCTTTTCGAAATCAAAATCTTTGTGTTAATTTTCAAAATATTTTGGCAACAAGTACAAATATCTAGCTGTCTGACACACCTTCACCAAGGTTTAATATATTGTACATGATTATCTCTTAATTGATGAGTTAGCTCCCTTTTTGGAGGTCATTCTCAAAAGTATTACACAATGCCAGCAGGCCTAATGCTTTAGGGAAGAGATTTCAGACTGTTACATCAGTAGGCAGCGGTAAACAATGAGAGAATGTGTTTTTTTAAAACACAAAGTGAGTGAGATAAATGGGCTTGAATATGAGGTAAAATTTTCATTATAAAATGTTTACAGTTGGGAAGATTTAAACTCACATGAGAACCAGAATATAATTTCATGACAGAATATACATAAGATTTAGGATTAGAATTTCGTATAAATGATATCAGTTCTTGTGCTTATAATATGGGAATTTTTTGAACCTGTAGTGATGAATTAAAACAACTGTATAGCTGTTACACATAATTCGGAAGTTCAGACAAACAGCATTTTCTGTATTGACAAATTTGGATCAGATATGTATATTTGAAACCAAAAAGTTAGAACTTTATTTTTTTCCATATTTATTTTAGAGCTTCCACAGGAATTCACAAAGCCTTTAAAAGACATCACAGCCAAGGAAAAAGAGGATGTCACTCTTACTTGTGAATTCTCTAAGCCCAATATTCGTGGCAAATGGTTGAAGGATGGTGAGGAAATAAAACCAAGCGACAAGGTGAAAATAAGCACAGATGGATACATACAGCAGTTGGTCCTTCATGATATCACCCTGAAGGATGCTGGAATCTACAAATGTATCTGTGGTGATGTTGAAACAGGAGCCACACTTGTTATTGAAGGTAAAGAAGACTTAACAAAAATCATGCAAAATTAACAAAGGACTCATGTTTTGAAATATTTTTTGTATCAAAGAGTACATGCAATATTGTATATTTGTTTATACAGTCTGTACAAAGTCATTAATGTTTATTTCTATACACAGTATGTAGAAAGTCAATAATGTATATCTGTATATACAATATGTAGAAAGTCACTAGTATATATTTGTATAAACAGTATATAGAAAGTAACTAGTGTATATTTGTAATTACAGTATATAGAAAGTAACTAGTGATATTTGTATATAGAGTATATAGAAAGTACTAGTGTATATTTGTAATTACAGTATATAGAAAGTAACTAGTGATATTTGTATATACAGTATATAGAAAGTAACTAGTGATATTTGCATACACAGTATATAGAAAGTAACTAGTGATATTTGTATATACAGTATATAGAAAGTAACGTGTATATTTGTATATACAGTATATAGAAAGTAACTAGTGATATTTGTATATACAGTATATATAAAGTAATTAGTGATATTTGTATATACAGTATATAGAAAGTAACTAGTGATATTTGCATACACAGTATATAGAAAGTAATTATTGATATTTGTATATACAGTATATAGAAAGTAACTAGTGTATATTTGTATATACAGTATATAGAAAGTCACTAGCGATATTTGTATATACAGTATATGGAAAGTAACTAGTGTATATTTGTATATACAGTATGTAGAAAGTAACTAGTGTATATTTGTATATACAGTATATAGAAAGTCACTAGTGTATATAGAAAGTAACTAGTATATATTTGTATATACAGTATATATAAAGTGATTAGTGATATTTGTATATACAGTATATAGAAAGTAACTAGTGATATTTGTATATACAATGTATAGAAAGTAACTAGTGATATTTGCATACACAATATATAGAAAGTAATTAGTGATATTTGTATATACAGCACATAGAAAGTAACTAGTGTATATTTGTATATACATTATATAGAAAGTTACTAGTGATATTTGTATATACAGTATATAGAAAGTAACTAGTGTATATTTGTATATACAATATATAGAAAGTAACTAGTGTATATTTGTATATACTGTATATATGAAGTAATTAGTGATATTTATATATACAGTACATAGAAAGTAACAAGTGATATTTGTATATACAGTATATAGAAAGTAACTAGTGTATATTTGTATACACAGTATATAGAAAGTAACTAGTGTACACAGTATGTAGAATGTCACTAGTGTATATTTTGTATACACAGTATGTAGGAAGTCACTAGTGTATATTTGTATATATAATACATGTATGAAGAAAGTTACTAGTATATATTTGTATATACAATATCAATATATAGAAAAAGTCACTAGTGTATATTTGTATATACAGTATATAGAAAGTCACTAATATATATTTGTATATACATTATGTAAAATGTCACTACTGTATATTTTGTATACACAGTATGTAGGAAGTCACCAGTGTGTATTTTGTATACACATTATGTAGGAAGTCACCAGTGTGTATTTTGTATACACATTATGTAGAATGTCACTAGTGTATATTTTGTATACACAGTATGTAGGAAGTCACCAGTGTGTATTTTGTATACACATTATGTAGAATGTCACTAGTGTATATTTTGTATACACAGTATATAGGAAGTCACTAGTGTATATTTGTAAATACATTGTGTAGAAAGTCACTAGTATATGTTTTTATATACAGTATGTAGAAAGTCACTAATATATATTTGTATATACAATATGTAGAAAGTCACTAATTTATATAACTTCTTAACTCATAAAACCCTGGCATCTCATTTACACATCAGGAGACAGTAGCCTACTTCCAAGCTTTGTAGTGTCAAGTTAATTTAAGATACACTAAAGTGGGTTGAATTAGAGAAAGGTAGACTGCTCTACAATGATACCAAATAATCTGAACTTTCTAGCTGCACTACAAAAAAGCCAAGGGGAAAACCTAATTTTTTGGACCACATTTTTTTTTTCCACCAAAACTTTGCACGTTGTTTGGAATCTGATTTTTGTTTGGATTTTAGATTTTTGGCCTCAGATCTAAGGCAAAACAGTCTGAACTGCATACAGACAGGTGAACCTTTGCAAACAGTAGGATAAGATGGGTGTTTGGAATAAAAAGTGGTCTGGATATGAAAATGATTGATCCATTAAATAAAAATAAAAATAAAAAAAAACTCCAACTTTTACCCTTATGCTCATGCATGAGCGAAATAGCCAACGAAAAACAACATTTCTAACACAACTAGGCATTAAGTTAACTGGAAATCTCTTGGAAGTCAATGTATTAGGATTTATTCAGAAATGGCTCCCAAAATGTGTTTCCTACGTGCATTTAAGATGAAAATGACAAAAACCTCCTGGGGTTAATGAGTTCATGCAGAATATGATGACAGTTTGGAGTTTATTTACATGCTGTAAATTCAGTTATTTTAATGAAAATCTATTTTTTGTTTTTACCAACACAACAATTTTTGTGGTACCTTATATACTCTTTGGAAAGTCCAACTACCAACTGCACAGACCTAGATCTACCATTACTTAATGTACCAATGAATCAGGATCTGTGCAGTTTGTTAGGAGTAAGCACTAGAACAATCAATACAGTCCCTGATCCACTAGTGCATTATGTGGCATCAGATCAGGGTCTTTGTTGATTGCAGTTGGACTCAGTTTAAAGCAGTTATATACATATTTACATTTCTAGATTCAGGAAGTGGTACTCTTGTTTCCAGGAAGGATCATTCTGTGTTGGGGCTTTTATATTAATGGTTTGTATCACACATAAAAGCAATGAAAATTGCTACCTATAAAAACTAGTCAACTCACAATAGTGAAAAGATATGCATTGTGATTATTATTTTTTTAATTCTAGAAATGCCAGCTGATTTTAGGAAACCTCTAAAGGACCTTATTGCCAAAGAAAAGGACACAGTGATCTTAACCTGTGAGTTGAACAAACCTGATGTCAAGGTTAGATGGCTCAAGAATGGCCAGGAGGTCAAACCAAGTGACCTCATCTCCATAGTTACAGATGGCTACATTCAGCAACTTGTGATGGCAGATGTAACTTTGAAGGACACTGGCAAATACACATGTGTATGTGGTGATGTGAAAACTGAAGCCACACTTACTGTAACAGGTATAACAAAATTTCAAATTATTTTCTCTTTATTGCCTGTCTCTTTGTCTCATTATTCAAGTGGCATCTCTCAATTGCTCTCCATTTTGGTTTTATTAGAATTTGAAAGCCTGTCATTTCTTAACATCTTTTGGTTCTTGCCCAGTTGCTCTTTGTATGTGTCCACTTTCTGCACCTATCTGTTCTATTTTCATTTTTGTTTGTCTTTCCATATAATTCCATGTAATTATTTTTCCTAGTACTAATCTCTCTCTCTCTCTCTCTCTCTCTCTCACTGCTCAATAACTTTCCTTTACTTAAGTCAATGCAGTAGTTGATTTAGCCACTTAACTGCTGGCCCTCGGGCATAAAGCTTTGAGGAGGAATAGGTAATACTGACAGATGCAGACCCATGGGGCCAGTAAAAATATTGAGGGATCCAGCTGATTTCCTTATGAGTTGGCCCTGCTGGTAAATGGAAAAATCTGAGTTACAATGGCAGTTGAAAATGTGGCAACTTTTTAATTCTGACAGATACATTCTGTCTTATGGGAAACACCATTGTCCCAGTCATAATACTTTTTTAATATCAAAATGAAAAAAATATTGATGTGAAAAGTATTTAATCTAACTGAATTGGAGCATATTTAGTTATCTTAAAACATTATTCTCCTGTAGAATTACCACTTGAGTTCAGTAAACCCCTCAAGGACCTCACTGCCAAAGAGAAAGACACTGTGACATTGACCTGTGAGTTGAACAAACCTGATGTCAAGGTTAGATGGGTCAAGGATGGCATGGAAGTCAAACCAGATGACCACATTTCTATAGTAACAGATGGCTACATTCAGCAACTTTTGATGACAGATGTTACTCTGAATGACAGTGCCAAATATATGTGTATCTGTGGTGATGTAAAAACAGAGGCTACACTCACTGTTGAAGGTATTTTTCCTTTTTATGTGTCTGTCTGTCTTTTTAAATGTATTTTTCTTTGTCTCTCAGTCAATATCATTTTGCTCTTAACTGTGCAATTCTTTCTCATGTATCACCGTTTAGCTATCTCATCTTTATCACTATTGTACTGTTTGTTTGTCATATTCCTCACACAGATGCTAACAATTTTGGAATATCTGAATTATCAACACAAGTCTTATATTGTATCAATAGAATATATTATAATGACTTCATAAACAGACTTAGAAATACTAATTTATTCATATTTTTACTTGGGAAGACAGAGACTGAAATTCTACAGACTTGGGAAAGATGCGATAATTTTGTTCATTTTTTTTCTCTTCACATTACAGAATTACCAGCTGTATTCAGCAAACCTCTAAAGGACCTTACTGCCAAAGAAGCTGACACAGTGACCCTGACATGTGAATTAAACAAACCTGATGTCAAAGTCAAGTGGCTTAAGGATGGCAAGGAAGTTACACCCACTGACCTCATCTCCATAGTAACTGATGGCTACATTCAGCAACTTGTGATAGCAGATGTAACTTTGAAGGACACTGGCAAATATGCGTGTGTATGTGGTGATGTAAAAACTGAAGCCACACTTACTGTAACAGGTAATGTTTGTTGTCTTTATGTGTAACATTGTTTCTCTTTCTCTCTCTCTCCAAGATGCCAATTATTTAAGTATATGACATACTGTTTTGTTTAAGAACAATCTTTTAAGATATTCTTGGCTATTGTTTTCTCTATATTCTATATTTTATAGCATAAAAATCCAATACATTTTATACTTGGTCATTGAGGGATTATTGAATTATCTTGTATCTGAATAGTGGTGTATAGTGGTGTGATGGCCAAGGACAGTGGCATTTTCATCAGCATCAGCATTATCTAGATCCAGTCTTGCAGTTTTTAAAGTTGTATATCTTCTACCTCAGTCACATAATTTAAGTGAAATGTTGGTACAGTATTACTGTAAGCCTGTAAGTTTGTACTTCGATATACCAGGATCTCAGTTGTTAGCAATGTCATCAGAACACTATACATAGGTGAGATAGAATTTTGTTTGGAACACTTGTGTAGGTCCTGAACAAATCATAGTTACTGGTTACAGTGACTTCATAGTGCTGTCATCATTTTAATAACAATCATCCATTTTCAGAGCTTCCACCTAAATTCACCAAGCCTCTTGAAGACTTGACTGCCACAGAAAAGGACACAGTAACTTTGACCTGTGAACTGAGCAAACCAAACCTTCCTGTCAGGTGGCTCAAGGATGGCAAGGAGATCAGGAAAAGCAAAAATGTTTCAATTACTACAGACAGTTATGTGCAGCAGCTTATCTTAGCCGACGTAACGCTCAAAGACACTGGGAAATACACATGCATGTGTGGAGATGTCAGTACTGAAGCTACTCTCACTGTGCAAGGCAAGTTTATACACTATTTCACTGTGCAAGGCAAGTTTGTACACTCACTGTGCAAGCCAAGTTTGTACACTAATTCACTGTGCAAGGCAAGTTTATACACTATTTCACAGTGCAAGGCAAGTTTATACACTATTTCACAGTGCAAGGCAAGTTTGTACACTATTTCACTGTGCAAGGCAAGTTTATACACTATTTCACAGTGCAAGGCAAGTTTGTACACTATTTCACTGTGCAAGGCAAGTTTATACACTATTTCACAGTGCAAGGCAAGTTTGTACACTGTTTCACTGTATAAGGCACATTTATACAATATTTCACTGTGCAAGGCAAGTTTGTAAACTATTTCACTGTACAAGGCACATTTATACACTATTTCACTGTGCAAGACAAGTTTATGAACTATTTCACTGTGCAAGGCACATTTATACACTATTTCACTGTGCAAGACAAGTTTGTAAACTGTTTCACTGTACAAGGCACATTTGTACAATATTTCACTGTGCAAGGCAAGTTTGTAAACTATTTCACTGTACAAGGCACATGTATGCAGTATTTCACTGTGCAAGACAAGTTTATACACTATTTCACTGTGCAAGGCAAGTTTGTACACTATTTCACTGTACAAGGCACATTTATACAATATTTCACTGCAAGGCAAGTTTGTAAACTATTTCACTGTACAAGGCACATTTATACAATATTTCACTGTGCAAGGCAAGTTTGTAAACTATTTCACTGTACAAGGCACATTTATACACTATTTCACTGTGCAAGACAAGTTTATACACTATTTCACGTACAAGGCACATTTATACACTATTTCACTGTGCAAGACGAGTTTATACACTATTTCATGGTGCAAGGCACATTTATACAATATTTCACTGTGCAAGGCAAGTTTGTACACTATTTCACTGTACAAGGCACATTTATACAATATTCACTGTGCAAGGCAAGTTTATACACTGTTTCACTGTGCAAGGCAAGTTTGTACACTATTTCATTGTGCAAGGCAAGTTTGTACACTATTTCGCTATGCAAGGCAAGTTTTATACACTATTTCACTGTGCAAGGCATGTTTTTTACTATTTCACTGTGCAAAGCAAGTTTATACACTATATTTTACTGTGCAAGGCAATTTTATACACATTTCACTGTACAAGGCAAGTTTATATACTATTTAATGCAAGGCACATTTGTACACTCACTGTGCAAGGCAAGTTTGTATACTCTTTCGCTGTGCAAGGCAAGTTTATACACTATTTCACTGTACAAGGCAAGTTTATACACTATTTTACCACGTGTTATTTTCTTGCATTTAGCAGAAAGTAATGTTACAGTATATACATAACATTTCAGATGGCAGAATGGTGTTGGTATCAACAATACTGTTAGCAGTGTCAGAAATAAAATGTCAAAAAGTCGCTGAGATTTTATTGACACTATATAATGTTTCAGAATCCGTAGCTATATTTTTTGAAAAAGAAATTAAGATATTTATTACATGATATATATATATATATATATATATATATATATATATATATATATATAATGTTTCATAAATCCATTTAATATTTTTTATATTAGATCACATAATAAATGATGTCATGATTTCATTAGAGACTGTACATAATGTTGGCTGCCATTAGAGACTTACATTACATTGGCCACCAGTAGACACTGTACATGATGACACAAAGGTTGTTTACAATGGTTAATATACAAATACATTTAAAACACATAACTATGGCCTGATATTCCTGATGCTGGAACTAAATAAGAATTGATGCTTTTAATTTTCCTCTATTTTGCAAAGTGTGTCATGTACCACAATTAGGGGTCATATCAGGGTCAAGGTCATGGTCTAATATATTTATGCATCATCTTTGAATGTGTGTTGATTGCCACATTGGTTTCTTGTCATCAGGGTTAAGATCAGATCAATATTTAGAATTATTTCCTGACTTTTTTCCATTCAGCTTTATAACTTTAGGTCAATTTGAGATTAAACATGATGGAACTTAGTATACTTATTCATCATTATTAGGTTCATTATGTACCATATTTGGGATTATATCTTCAAGGTCAGTGTCATGGGTCAATATTGTTAGTTATCTTTAAAATACGTTGGTTATTGGAACACAGCCTCATCTAGATGCAGTCTTTGCTACTGTGGGTTGTTCAGTGGGGGAGTTGATGGTATTGCAAGTCTCATTAGTGTTTATCATTGCACTCATCATAACTAGATTATATCATTGTTCAGTGGGGGAGTTGATGGTGATACAAGTGTCATTAGAGTTTATCGTTGCCCTCATCAGAACTAGATTATACCATTGTTCAGTATGGGAGTTGATGGTGATGCAAGTGTCATTAGAGTTTATCATTGCACTCATCAGAACTAGATTATACCATTGTTCAATGGGGGGAGTTTATGGTAATGCAAGCGTCATTAGAGTTTATCATTGCCCTCATCAGAACTAGATTATACCATTGTTCAGTATGGGAGTTGATGGTGATGCAAGTGTCATTAGAGTTTATCATTGCCCTCATCAGAACTAGATTATACCATTGTTCAGTATGGGAGTTGATGGTGATGCAATTGTCATTAGAGTTTATCATTGCACTCATCAGAACTAGATTATACCATTGTTCGTACTTCCTGCAGATCTTGTTGAATTGTTTTTGCCACCGAAAAGTATCTTTCTTCATATACCTTGCTGTGAGGTGATGTGAAACATGCAGTGGCTACATTAGTCTCTAAAGATGGTAGTAAGATTTTGGGATTGATTCCTGCACTGTCCCAGTGATGGGTGGAATTACTATGCCTATGGTTGATGTAACCCCAGAATGATGAAATGTTGATATGCTATATGCAGTATGTGCAAAGAATAAAATGTTCCCTTTTCAAATCAAACTCTTATCAACTAGGAGTTCTAAACCTTAGTTTTGCTGGACTGTGATCACTTTGCTGATGGCTCATCCTTCCCTGAATCACAGCTGCATTTATACATTTTCCATTCAAAAATCAATTACAGTTCCATACTCTTTTGAAGTAATCACGCTTAAATATGGAATAAAATCCAACTTTAAGGAAACAATGATCACAAGATAGACAATATTGTTTAATAGATGTGGCTTTACTATTTACAGTGAGGGCATTGAAGTGTAATTATGGTTGATGGATTGAGTTAGAGACCTGAAACTTGCTTACCTTATGTTTTTCCACTTATTAACTAAAGCTATGTCAAAAGGGGGTCATAGACAGATTTCATTAGTGCATGTCTTTGGTGACCTCACCAGAAGATGGGGGCACAATAATTCACAGAATTTTCTTATTCATTTTTTATGACTTGATATGAGATATTGTGGGATTCTCATGATACGAGATGTGCATTACTGTGAGATTCTCATTCCATTCCATGCTTACATGCTATTAATTATGTTGAACAGAAGCCCCAGTTAAGATCACAAAACCTTTGACTGATACCAGCATTAAGGAGAAGAAGAAACTTACCCTAGAATGTGAAGTTAGTATAGCAGACCAGAAACCACGCTGGTTCCACAGTGATGTTGAGATTTTTGCCAACCAACATGTTGAGCTTATTTCTCGTGGAAAGACACATAAACTCATTATTTCAACAATGGAGGTGACAGATGGAGGCATTTACACTGTACAGGTTGGAGAAGATAAGAGTACAGCCACTGTTACAGTTCAAGGTGAGTTACCTGCCCTTGAGAGTTTATTCTTGTAATTGTGTTTACTTTGTTACTATAGCACAGTTTAACACAATAACTCTTATATACAACTTTGGAGCTGAAATGATATGTAAATATCTGTAAACTTTGAAAATCATTTTAAATGGGTTAAGGTGAAAGGTGAGGGTCACAAAGGTCAGTTTTGTGACTGTCATAAATATAGTCTTTTGTGAGTGATAAGTAAGAGTACAATCATAATTTAAACTCATGGATAGCATTAACCAGATAACACCATGATTGTAAAAGTAACATTACTGTACACCCATAATGAATTCAAAAAGTCAGTTTTCCATGCAAGATGATGCACAATGTCTCAGATTATTTCTGTATACCAAAATTCTGCACTGACAACAAATTAGACTCAGCCAAGCATTATCCTTCTTCTGTAACAGAGCTTCCAGCAGAATTCATCAAGAATCTTGGTGCTGTTGAAGTGACAGAGAAAAATCCCATTACTCTCGAATGTGAGGTTAACAAACCTGACAGGACTGCGACATGGTACAAGGACAACAAGCCACTTCCTGATAGTTATGAAACCACTGTAGATAAGATGCGCCACATTCTACACATCAAGGAAGCTACACTCAGTGATGCTGGCAAATATAAGATTGTAATCGGTGAAAGAGAAAGCATTGGCAAAGTCACTGTCAGAGGTGAGTAAGGTTTCATTATTAAATGTAATTATTCTGAATGTAGTTATAATTCATCAAGGTTCTGTGTGTTTCAATTTTTGGGGAATCAGATTTACTGATGGATGTCCAAATTAATGGATCTTAGGGACAGTTTTACAGATAAAAAAAAATTTGCAAATCTGTATCCATTTTTAAAAGCTGTGTGATTAATATGCATCATAATGTGAATTTTAAGACATTTAATTGAGATTGCTAGAGGTCACAAAGGGTCATGGCAGTTTACCACTGATTTGAATAGTAAAGCTTGACTAATCAGTACTTGATTAGATTGGTGGGTTGCATGAATTGTATTGAAATAGATCACTGACATAGTATATATGATGAACATACATATCTATGATTAACCTAATTATGGTTTCTGATTGTCACTACTATCTGCCCAGATCTTTATACATATCTGTAATAAACCTTTGTATGGTTTCTGATTTTCATATTTGTCCAGATTTATGTAATAAAGAACCCAACTTTGGGTTCTAATTTTGAAAACTTAGTAAGAGGTATAATTTTGTGTTCAACCAGTTTCATTGCTGGGGGGCTAATTATATTAGTACAGTGGATAATGCAACCAGATCTACTATTCCAGTGGACTTTGGGGTCAAACCTACTAGTCCAGTGGACTATGTGGCCTGACAGACTAGTCCAGTGGACTATGGGGTCAAACATACTAGTCCAGTGGATTATGTGGCCAATTATAGTAGTCAGATGGATTATGGGGTCAGACCTACTAGTCAAGTGGACTGTGGGGCCAGATATACTAGTCCAGTGGACTATGGGGCCAGATCCACTAGTCCAGTGGACTATGGGGCCAGATCCACTAGTCCAGTGGATTATCAGACTAAATCTACTAGTATAGTGAACCAGTGCCTAAAATATCAACTTTACAACACAAAGCTTAAGTGCAAGAGCCAAACACCAACATCAGAAATAATATTTAAAGTTAAGCAACATCATTGGCATTTAAAGTATATCCACATCATTGGCATTTAAAATATATTAGCATCATTGGCATTTGAAGTATATTGGCACCATTGGCATTTAAAGTTTATCTGCATCATTGGCATTTAAGGTTTATCTGCATCATTGGCATTTAAGGTTTATCTGCATCATTGGCATTTAAAGTATATCAACATCATTGGCATTTAAAGTATATCCACATCATTGGCATTTAAAGTATATCAACATCATTAACAGTTAGCATATTAGCAGAATTGCTGGGGTTAAAACAACTCCTTTATTCTGCTTAAAGTTATAGAATTTCAAATTGGACTTTTAGTTTACACTCAAGTCCAGGTCCATTAAGATATTGTAGTTGAAAGGTAGACCATAGTGTCATGCTGGACAGAACAGTAATGAAAGTTACGCTGTGACAACTACACTATGGCCTTGAGAACACTACAGTACATCATGGCCTTGAGGACACCACACTAGATCATGGCCTTGAGAATGCTACAGTACATTGTGGCTCTGAGAATACTAAACAACATTATGGCCATGAGAGCACTACACTACACTGTGGCCTTGAGAACACTACATGCATAATGGCCTTGAGAGCACTGCACTACATTGTGGCCTTGAGAGCACTACATTGCAACCACTTCAGTGGCCACCTCGGATGCGGCAGTTTGTGGGTTAGATCCCCAGCCAAGTCCTACCAAAGACTTACAAAAATGGTACTAATAGCTGCCTCGCTAGGCACTTAGCATTAAGAGGTTAGTGTTAGGACTGGTTGGCCAGGTGTCAAGATAATGTGACTGGGTGGGACATCATGCTACATGTCTGCGGCAAGATGCCTCAGTACTAGACATCACTATAAACTGCCACAATGCAGACATTGTAGTGATATGACTGAAAAATTGTTAAAGCTACATTAAAAATCCAAATCACACACACAAATGCACTACATTGCATCATGGTCTTGAGAGCACAACATTGTATTCATGGTCTTGAGAGCATTACACTGCATTGTGGTATTGAGAACACGACAGTACATTATGGCCTTGAGAGCACTACATTGCATCATGGTCTTGAGAGCATTACACTGCATTGTGGTATTGAGAACACTACAGTACATTATGGCCTTGAGAGCACTACACTACAATGTGGCCTTGAGAGCATTACACTGCATTGTGGTATTGAGAACACTAAAGTACATTATGGCCTTGAGAGTACTACATTGCATCATGGTCTTGAGAGCATAACATTGCATTCATGGTCTTGAGAGCATTACACTGCATTGTGGTATTGAGAACACTACAGTACATTATGCCCTTGAGATCACTACACTACATTGTGGCCTTGAGAGCATTACACTGCACTGTGGTATTGAGAACACTCAGTACATTATGGCCTTGAGAGTACTACATTGCATTCATGGTCTTGAGAGCACAACATTGGTGTATAGCCTATCTTGTGCTGAAAAATGGCGTTAAACCCTAGAACAACAAGAACAAGCACAACATTGCACTCGTGGTCTTGAGAACACTACAGTACATTTTGGCCTTGAGATCACTACACTACATTGTGGCCTTGAGAACACTACATTGCATCATGGTCTTGAGAGTATTACACAACATCATGGCTATGAGGATGCTAAAATAATTTTTTAAGTGCTGTATCTACATTTGTCAAACTTACATGCAAAAACATTGGGCTTCTGTCTTTTTATCATACAAAAACAGGTGTGTTTATTCAACTTATTTATCAAATTTCTATATTTTCTGGCATTACAATTATGTTCCCTTATTCTGCTTAGAACTTCCACCTGAGTTCACTAAACCACTTGAGGACATCACAGCCATAGAAAAGGACACAGTAACATTGACCTGTGAACTAAGCAAGCCAAATACCAAGGTCAGGTGGCTGAGAGATGGCAAGGAGTTGAGAAAGAGCTACAACCTCCTAATGACAACAGATAACTATAGTCAGCAACTGGTGCTAACAGATGTGACCTTAAAGGACACTGCCAAATACACCTGTGTATGTGGAGATGTCAGCACAGAAGCCACACTCACAGTTAAAGGTAAGTTTAACATTTTTTAATCAAATTTTGTAAAAAAGATAACATTTTTCCAGAGCCATTGGGTGGAATTTCATTCTTATTTCCATGGCAAACAACAACAAAGGACACATGGTTTTTCCATGGATTGGACAGCAGTTCAAGTCATGCTGTTGGTAAAGGTCTCATAATACTTGTCAGAACATGTTTTTTTTTCTTCAGGTTCGCAACTGTTTATACATCTGGGTACTTCAGCTTGACATGAATGGTTCATAAACTAATTTAATTGGCACAATGGGCCATGGAACGAGTATTTTGTCATAGTTTTAACCTTGCATTCATCAATGAAGTTGTGCAAATGCTTCTTTGAAATATTTGCAAAATAGAAAACCCAAAATGGCTGACTCCCAGCATTTTGTTTGTCTGTAGATGACAATTTCTTTTGGAAAAAACTGCATGATAATAGTGATAATGACAATGATTTTAAAAACTTGAAGTATATCAGATTAATGGAGTAGGAAAAGTGTTACTGGAAATACCAATGGGTGATTATGATCCTGAAAATGATGATACAAGTCCAGTGTACATGCTGGATGGACAAAAAGAGACAGCATGCTCGTCAACCGCCATGGTACTTCATAGTATTCCAAATGTAGAAAAGAGATAATACCATGCCGTATCAGAATATTAGCAATTTTAAAGCAGAGTGCAAATTTAGTTTCTTTTCTCAAACATTTAGCCCTGAGGGATCTTGTGCTACAAGCTACATAGCCCTTTAAGGGTTAAGAGATGCTGAATAAATAAATAAGAATCTAAAAAGAAATTAGAAAGTAAGGTTATTTACTTGATAATAATACCTGTGTCTGAACAAGCAAATTATGGCATCAATGGATTTAAAACCCTAATACAGCATTATGGAAGAGATAACAAGCTGACATGGTAGTCAGCAAAGCACTCATTCAAAAAAGTGAATTGTTGGCAAAGCTTATGTTAGTGTAAAACCTTATTTTGGAGCAGAAATTTCCAAGAGACAATACCTGTGACCTTTGTAAAATTGTTTATAACCTCCATAAAGATCAAGCTAGCTACACATATGCCCTTTCTTGAGTAGACTGTAAAAGGGGTTCATAGCACAGAACTATTCATACACGGATAAGGAACACATTGAACTCAGAAACAGTCAGCAGATTAATGCTTACACAACTAGAGGTGGAATCTGAGTAGGATTTTGATTTCATTAAACAGACTGGAGCAGGAATAATAAGAAACAGATATTTAAGTGTCAGGCAAATATTGAATTGTGGCCTGTTCCTCCTCCCACCCCTTTTTTCTACTTCCTCCCTAACTTGGTGACAAGAGTAGAGCTCACAACATAAAATCCTCACAGCATTGCTGGTTATAGTATTAATGGCTTGAAAAAGTATCTATTATATCATTTGTATTTATTCTTCCAACTCATTTTCAATGTCCACATAACAAATACACATTTTGTTCTAATCCAGAAGCCCCAGTTAAGATCACCAAACCCTTGACTGATACCAAAGTAACAGAGAAGAACAAGTTTACCCTGGAATGTGAAGTCAGTAAACCAGACCAGAAACCACAATGGTTCCTTGACAATGAAGAAATTTTTGCTAGTGATCGTATTGAATTGATATCACGTGGTAAGAGTCATAAGCTGTTGATTGCTTCAGCCAGACTTCACGATGAAGGAGAATACACAGTACAGGTTGGAGATGCCAAGAGTATGGCTAATGTGACTGTGGAAGGTGAATAGAGTTCTTCTAACTTTGTATTTTCATTCTGGCTGAATCCCATTATCTTCAGAATGATAAGACTGGGTCTTTAAGTTTTGTGTCAAGATCTTGTGTGCAAGTTTTTGAGAGTCATATTTTGCAAAGGAAAACTTACAGTCCATATAGACAAGCCAGTTTGTTATGAAGAACGTGTGTGAGCATTTGTGTACATGCATGCATGTGCTTGCCCATGCATGCATATATATGTGTCAAGCGGTGGCCATTATGTGTAACATTCGTTTGGATGTTCCTTGTGTACTCAGTCATCCTCTCCTAGTGGAAAATTATAATCAGAAAAACGTTCATAGTGTTTTCTTTCTTTAATCCCATTCATAAAAAGCTGATTATGGTGTTTTGTCTTTTCTAAGAAATTTCCATGAATTAGCCAATAAAAATATTCCTCTAGTTTTCAAAATTTTTCTGTATTGAAAATCTGAAAGTCATTATATATGTTTGAGCTTCAACAATTTGACAGAGCGTTAATATAAAACCTTCACAGTTCATACAAATTTTATTATATTGTTGGGAGTCTAATCTTGGTAGCAAAATAATGCTGCTGTAATTCTTTACTTTCAGAGCTTCCAATTGATTTTGTCAAGCCTCTACACAACCTTGATGTGAATGAAGGAAGCCCAGTAATTTTGGAATGTGAAGTCAGTAAACCTAACAAGCAAGCAACTTGGTACAAGAACAATGAACCCATAGCAGTCAGTGATGGATATGATATTAGAATGGATAAAACACAACACTCTGTACACCTTGAAAAGGCTCAGCCTGAAGATGATGCCACCTACAAGATTGTAATTGAAGGCAAAGAAAGTTCTGCTAAACTAACCATCAGAGGTTTGTAAAATGTTGCTATAGATGGTTGTGAAAAATATAATTATCTCTGTAGGTTTAAAGATACATAGGGACAGCCTCATATGTGTATATGTTGATGGTTTAACAATGACAAAAATATAATTGATGCTAAAATTGTCCACATTTTAGGGAGAAAGTCTTTGATTGTTTTGTTGATTAGTTCATTTTACTGACTTTATGAATAAGTTGGAGTGATTATAAAGTTATGCATGTGTTTGTTATTTAGAATGTACTTACAGACATACAAATATATATTGTTTACTTACAGACATACAAATATATATTGTTTACTTACAGACATACAAATATATATTGTTTACTTACAGACATACAAATATGTATTGCTTACTTACAGACATACAAATATATATTGTTTACTTACAGACATACAAATATGTATTGCTTACTTACAGACATACAAATATATATTGTTTACTTACAGACATACAGATATATATTGTTTACTTACAGACATACAAATATATATTGTTTACTTACAGACATACAAATATATATTGTTTACTTACAGACATACGAATATATATTGTTTACTTACAGACATACAAATATATATTGTTTACTTACAGACATACAGATATATATTGCTTACTTACAGACATACAAATATGTATTGCTTACTTACAGACATACAAATATATATTGTTTACTTACAGACATACAGATATATATTGTTTACTTACAGACATACAAATATATATTATTTACTTACAGACATACAAATATATATTGTTTACTTACAGACATACAAATATATATTGTTTACTTACAGACATACAAATATATATTGCTTACTTACATACATACGAATATATATTGTTTACTGATGCTTCGTAAGAAATATATGTTTAATTATCAGCTTCTTAACCATTTTTCAAAAGAATTTAATAACAACTGAATTTGGCAAGTAAAGAAAATATACATTATTTCAGTGCTCAGACTAAAAGAATGTTTACTCTAATTTCAATTTTTTAAAATTCTTTCCTTAACTTTTTGTGAACAAATTACTGTTTTCAATTACAGAAGAGTCACTGAAGATTATCAAGCCTCTGAAAGATGTGCAGGTTGCTCAGGGCAACAGCATAACTCTGGAATGTGAGGTGTCTAAACCAAACCTTCAGTCAACCTGGACCAAAGACAGCCACCCTCTTGTTGCAGATGAGAGAGTCAAACTTTCAGTATTGGAGACTGTACATAAGCTGGAAATTATCAGTGCCATCCTTGATGATCAGGGCAAATATGTGGTTAAGATTGACAATGTCTCCTCCAAGGCTACTCTTCAAGTTGAAGGTAAGCATAATCATTATTGTTTATTTTCTTCTAATCTTCAAATTCAAATGTAAAATAAAGAAAATCTTAATTATATGAATACAGTCTTTTTGAAAGAGATAAACTGAAAGGTGATTTTTTTCATTGAAATTACTGTATGCTAACAGTAGGTTTTAAATTGTTAGGAAAAGCTTGGTAAATTGGTGATGATTTAGTTGTGAAGAAAGACTAATATTGGACATTTGAAACTGTTTTTCTGCAGAAACAATGTTTATACTGCATTATAGTGATGCTTTTTGAGAGAAAGGTTTGTTCAAGTAATTCTGAGGTGTACCATGCAGATTCATTTTTACATGCAAACTTTCTCCACCCTGAACAATCAGTTACATAAATTTTATCATTCTTATAAAATGCAGAACAAATTTTTACAGAGCAACCTGTTGAATTCCTTCAACCACTGAAGGATGTTGATGTAGCAGTAATTCCTGGCAATGCCACACTTGAATGCGAGCTCTCAAGACCTGATGTCCCAGTCCAGTGGTACTTTGGTGACAAACTTATCACTCCTAGCAAAAAGTACAAAGTCATTTCTGATGGCCCAGTGCACAGACTTGAGATTTCAGATGTAGATGGGGAAGATGAGGGACCATACTCCGTTGTGGCCATGGACAAGAAATCTGTGGCCCAAGTCTTTGTGGAAGGTAGGGTTGGTCTTATCCTGCATTGTAAATTACACACCTATTTCATCAGCTATAAAAAAAAAGTTTTGGAATAAAATGACACTACAGGCAGATAAATTAGACATGAATGTGTTTATTATCTCTTCATTCATCGTGTGTCATCCATCATCCTATCAGAAATGTTCTTTAAAAATTCATCTTGAAAATCACTTGAGCAATATCACATGATGTTGCAGGAGTATTCTGGCATCAAATGCTACAATGGGGCATTATGGCATCAATTCCTTTCTGATCAGTTCTAATCCATCATCCAATGTGGCGACCCTTCCTAACAAAAAAAAAAACCTTGAAATGACTTCTGATGAAAAACCACTCAACAGACTTTGATTCAATAATCCTGGCATAAAGTCTTTCAAATCTGTTTAAACAATATCCAGCTGGCATTAACCAAAAAAATTAGCAAAACATTTTAATGACTTTTCCCAAAATCTGTTTGACAAAATTTGGCCAAATTTCACAGAAATTATCATAACTTTTAGGTCTTTCATACTTTTATAAATGATGCCTTGCCGAAATCAAATACATGTATTAAATATCTTAAATATGCATAATTTCTACTCAAATGTCATTCATCATAATTTGACAACACTTCATGTGAAATTATGCTTGCTAGAAGGGCTTTTCTCAAACGGACACAGATGATGCTAAGCCTCCTTTAAATATGGCCAGCATTGCTAAAAATAGAAAACCCACTGAGTGACTTCTTTTCAAAAGGTGGGCAAATGGTATATTTGGGTTGAAAGCATTTGTGATCTGAATGGCTTTCACTTTTACACAAATAATGTGTATCTGACATCAACAATAGCCACCATTACTAAAAGTGGAAATACCTCTAATCAGCTTCTCTTTGCCATTTAATTAGAAAGTCATTAAATATGGGCTTATCATCAGAAGAGTTCTTATGGTAACTAGCAGGTCCTTACTGAGATGACAAACCTTCAGCATGGTGGCTGTCTTGAAATAATATTATCTCTGCTTCTCCTAAATGGATGTCTTTATCACCATAGGGTTTTAACCCATGGGCTACTTAATATATCTAGTTCTAAATAAAAATGGTACCATTCATACATCCAATATGGCCACCTTGATAACTGTCTTTGAAAATTGTGTGCTTATTACTCCCCCTGAATGAATAATCATTATGGCCTGATGTTTTATCAAAATAATTCTAATTATGTCTGCTTTATCCTAAATGAAAATTATGCCAAGCTGACATCCAATATGTTCACACAGCAACACTCAAAAATTAAAAGGAAGAAATTGTCTTGTATGTGTTTCCTGGAAATTCTTTTTTCCCAGCAGAGTGCCAGTCCCTTCAAGGGATTCCTGTTGTATTTGTGTACATGTCTATACATTTGCTTATATATTCCTTACCTATTAACACTTTGACATCAGTAATATTGAAACTTTGGTAATAGGGCTGAAAATTTACTAATATTTATAAGGACTTCTTTCATTCATGCTAATGATTTACTTTCAGTACCACCTGAATTATTTGTGGATGAGTCATTTGAGGAGACAGTGATCCTGAAGAAGGGTAAAGCCACAGCTTTTGAGATACCATTTAAGGGCAATCCACAGCCAAGTGTCAGCTGGACATTTAACGGTGGCTCTCTGCCAGATATGAAGAGGATGGAGGTGGAAACAATCCGTAACATGACTACTGTGCGACTTTCTAAAGTTGTACGTTCTGATACTGGTGACTACACACTGACTTTAGAAAACACAGTTGGAAAAGCAACTCTTACCGTCAAGTTAATTGTACTAGGTAAGGTGAATTTTTTACACTCCTTTGTTGTAGGTAAATCTCTTGTGCAGAATTTAATTTTTGTGTGAATATAATTTCTTGTTTTTTTCTTTACCTATGTGAAATTTTCATGCAGGGAAGTTCCTATGACTTTAGCTTAATCTTGCATGATGAAAATATATGCCTAAATAAGCAGTGAAATAAACTTAAAAATGCTACATTTTGAAAACTTTAAATAAACTTACAAACGCTTAATTTTGGAAACACTAAATAAACTCAGGAATGCTAAAGTTTGGAAGATTAAATGTGAATAATTACAAGGTGGTGAATTTAGAAATTTGGTAGCACATATTTTGTTCTTGAATGAAGTATTTTGGAAATTAAGGTTGTTGTTTGCTTGAATGATTTCAGTAGCATTGTTTGTTTGCATCCAGTGTTATGCACCATTGTTCTGGTTCATATATCATTCAGTTGGCAAAGCAGAAATATTGTGTAGATATCATTGAGTGAATTTTGTTCATGTAGAATTACCTACAAGGTTGCCTTTCAAGAGTGTTTCCTTGTCTTACATGTTGTTAATTTGTATATTTTAGATGTACCATCACCACCTCAAAATCTTGTTGTCAAGGAAATGACCTCTGACACTGTAACTCTTGCTTGGGAACCACCCAAGGACAATGGTGGTAGTGAAATCAAACAGTATATCATTGAAAAGAGAGATGCCAGTCGAAAGGTTTATTCCAAGGTCAGCACTACTGCAGATCTGACCTTCATAGTACCAAAACTGCTTGAAGGAAACCAGTATGTGTTCCGAGTCTTTGCAGAAAATGAAGTTGGACAAAGTGAGCCAGTGGAACTGGCAACACCAGCCATTCCCAGGAGCCAATTCTGTGAGTTGTGTCCCCATTTTTATTAATAATGCTTTGAAAATTATTACTGATATAAGAAAAGCAGTTTACACCTTTAATTCCATCACAATCATTAGTATTGTATCTTTGTTTAAGAATTGATTTACATGGTCCTTTACTATATATGTGATGAAGTTGATGGTGACAACCTTATTAACAGTTTGTCATGAAAATTTCATAAAACTGCATAGTTAGTACATTATCAAAACAGTCTGTAACTGAAGACATTGTTACAACATTGCATTGTCAGTACATTATCAAAACAGTCTAACTGAAGACATTGTTACAACATTGCACAGTTAGTACATTATCAAAACAGTCTGAAACTGAAGACATTGTTACAACATTGCATAGTTAGTACATTATCAAAACAGTCTAACTGAAGACATTGTTACAACGTTGCATAGTTAGTACATTATCAAAACAGTTTGTAACTGAAGACATTGTTACAACATTGCATAGTTAGTTCATTATCAAAACAATCTGTATCTGAAGACATTGTTACAACATTGCATAGTTACCATAGTACATTATCAAAACAGTCTGTAACTGAAGTCATTGTTACAACATTGCATAGTTAATACATTATCAAAACACTTTTAGCATTGTTACTTTTTATCACATAGTCAGTACACTTTACATATGATTTGTGCAGTTTCATATTTTTGATATGACATGCTAAGATATCACATGTAATTCTGATTGGTCCCAATAAGCCCATTAAATTTGTGTGCAGTATTCTCTTTACTGAATGGCTGCAATCATGGGAATTTTTTCTTACCCCACCATCTAGAATGTTTTGTTATTACTATCAACATTCTGGCAGCTATTTTTCCAATGGATTAACCAAAGGGAATTGTCAGTCTGAATATATCAAATTTATCCCACAGGGGCTTATTATGCCATGTATAGCCTGTCATGTGCTGAAAAATGCCATTAAACCCTGAATAAGAAGGAGATCAACAGGAAATAAAACTAAGGAAATAGTCAATTGATAGAGGGCACGGGGAGACATGGGGCAATATACCTGTAACAAAGATTCACTCTATATACAAGAGTGATTTAAGTGTTAAATAAGCTCACCTCTGTTCACAGAAGAGTTTGGAAATTAATATCTCCCAACTAACAGTAATTTTTCTTACCATAGAATTTTTACATGGCAGAATATATGATGCAATTCCAGGTAAATAAAACTTGTAAACTGGATACTGTAGTCTATTATTACAGATCAAATAATGCAAATATCCAGTCACAAATACAGTGAAATAAATCTGGAATTTCTGCATTTAATAATCATCATTTCACAATATCCCAACAATTAGAGATGCTTAGTGGTGAAACTGACACTTTTTATCTATGAACATTGATTGTTTTCCCTAACATGAGTCAAACTGTGATATCACATGAAATTTCTATTTTACATTCTGTGTTGTAAAATGAGTTTGACTGTGTCATATGTTCTGTTGTTTAGGAAGGAGAGTTTCCTTTGATTTATAATTTGTAAAAAGAAACAAAATCAACTTTTAAATGTTGATTGTTATAGAACTGCCTCTGGGACTATTTTTTATGTGCAACAATTGAAACATGCAGTATTGAGTCAGAATGATCAAGATTATTTTTTCTTCTTTTTCTATAAACTTTTTGCATTAAAAAATACTATGTGATCAAAAGAATTTCAGATGGGTAATGACTTAATATTAAATTTATGAAACTCATTGAATAATGTCCAGCTTTTGCTTGCCAAGGCTCACAAGAGCTGGACTTTTATTCAGCTTGTTGAATAAATTTATTTTAAATCATTACCCACTGAGATCCTCTATACATTTTTACTCTATATGTACTTCATATCATTATTGCAATGAAACTATTATTATTATTGTGACTAATTATTATTTTTATTATTATCAATTTTGCATTATTATTATAGCTGTACCAGATGCCCCAGCAGCACCAACTGTGAGTGACATCACAAAGTCGTCTGCTATGGTTACTTGGAAACCACCAGCCAAAGATGGTGGAAGTTCTATTACAGACTACATCTTGGAGCGCAAGTCTGATACCAGCAGTAGATGGGTCCGTGCTACAAAGGATGCAATAGAGAGCACCTCCTATCAGGTTACAGATCTCATAGATGATACAAAATACCAATTCCGAGTCATTGCCAACAATAAGGTTGGATCCAGTGAGCCAAGTGCACCCTCAGAACCTATCATAACCAAGGAACCATGGGGTGGGTCATATTGTCTTTGTGTCAACTGTGTTTACAGATAGGTTGCTATAGATACAGTACAACATTTCTAGGTAAAGAGATGTCCTCAGTACCACTGTCAGCATTAAGATTTTCTGTTTGTTTCATGTATTATTCAGGGATAATGCATTTGAAAGAAGTTGCTATGCATAGCATAATGTTGCATAATATTCTATTCAGGGATAATACATTTGACAGAAGTTAATATGCATGGCATAATGTTGCATAATATTCTATTCAGGGATAATACATTTGACAGAAGTTGCTATGCATAGCATAATGTTCCATTGTACTCTTGTTGAATATATACAATACAGATATTTACCAGATAATATAATAATACTACTATTGACAAATACAAAGACTCCATTAAAATTTTAAATTGTACTTGGTAATAATCAGTGAGACTGATTTACAGTGTCTATACTGATACTATACTATAAAATCAATGTCATCAACCATTTTCTAAACTATTTTCATGATTGAAAAGTTCAGTGAATTTTCTTTAATTTTTGGGGTATCAATTTCACTAGCGTTGCTGTATTTTAAATTTGTTTATTGTTGAATGGCTGTATTTTAAATTTGAGAATGGGGAATGGCTTTAATTTTTTGGGTTGTGGAGTGGTTTTAAATTTGTAGATTTGGGAATGTCTTCTAAAACTTGCCAACCTCTCGGACAGAGTTGAAGTTTTTTTTTTTTATCCTGAAAAAGCGTGTTTGGAGGGCCCAAAGGAAGGTGTGAGGGAGTGTCGGTGCACATGACCCAACAAAAGTGATGTTATACAGTTGAGAAAGTCATCTACTCATATAAGCCAATAGAAAATTTATGGAAATTCAGATTGAAGAAAAAAAACATTTCTTGTAACATTTAATACACTTTTAAACAGAAAATAATAGGTATATTTAGGGACTGAACATTTAATTTGGGGGTGGGGTGCTAAGAATTTTTTAAACAAGGAATTAATTATTTCTTTATTTCATGATAATAGAAACATTTTCCAAGTAATATAAAAGATATTCTGTGTGGAGGTATTGTTTTGGGGTTGTTTTGCAATAATATTTTTTCAAGTTATTTTGGGGCCTGAAATGTAAAAAAAATCCATGAAAATTGTATGTTCATATCAAAAATACATCAAAATTGTATGTACCTTAGAAAAAGAAGTGATAATTTTGTACCTTACAAAAACCATGAAAATAATTTTTAAAAAAATGAAAATTGCATGTACCCAGTCCCCCCCCCCAAAAAAAAGCCTATGACATGTGTATGTACCCAACAAACAGCCATGAAAATAGTATGTATTTAACAAAAACGATCAAAAAATGTACAAACAAGAAAATTGTGTATACCTAGCAATAAAAACTTTTAAAAAAACAAACTATAAACATTGTATCTACCACAAAAAAAAAGACATGAAAATTGTATGGACGTAACAAAAATAGGGACTCTGCAATATATATTCTCAAAATTGACACACAGGCATGCATGTATAATGGCAACCTACCAATCAACAATTTATCATTGGCATTCAAATATTGACACACAGACATCCATGTGTAATGACAACCAGCTAATTAAGAATCTATCATTGAAATTATTGATACACAGACATGTATGTACAATGACAGCCAACCAATCAACAATCTGTCATTGACATTAAATTGTTGATACACAGACATTTTTGTAAAGTGACAGCCATGCAATCAACAATCCATCATTGACATTAAAATGGTTTAGAATATCAAAGGCAAGGAACATTAGAAAGTTTAATTCTGATAGAAAATGTATAATGGACAAACATGCATTAACTTTTGAGGTTAATCATTGAGGTGTTTGGGTTTTAAATTGGCATGGCTGGGCACTACTGTACAAGAAGATTATTGGAGAGATAAAGCATATGTTGCCTTACTTTGATGTCGGTAATTATGAAGAAGAAAAAAAATGAAATATTTCAGCTTTAATCTGGCATAATATCACTGTTAACCCACATTGTAGACAAACCAGGAGCTCCTGGCACACCAGAGATCATGGGGACCGACAAATCTTCTGTTGCCTTGAAATGGACACCACCTACAATTGATGGTGGTACACCCATCACCAACTACATTATTGAGTACCGCAGACCTGGTGCATTCCAGTGGAAAAAGGCTAGTGAGGGTCACACTGTGCCAGAAACAACATACAGTGTGACAGGACTTAAACAAGGTGATGAGTATGAGTTCAGAGTCAGTGCTGAAAATAAAGCAGGAGTTGGACCAGCCTCTGCTCCGACACAGCCTGTTAAAGTCATTGCACCACTTGGTAAGAGAAGATAGTGTAAATTGTCATTCATTATGTGTCTTTAAATCTTCAGCAATACTTGAAAAGTCACCATAAAGTGTACCACAAAGTCAGCCACAACAATATATCATCATATATTAATTTACTAGAAAAGACAGTCAATAGGGAGGTTGAACTAAGGTTGTTAATTGTTACATTAACATATTTTAAGCAGAGAAAAGTAAATTACTTTATTAGTTGGGTTGGTAATTAGGTATCTAATGAATCAAATAATTATTCAGTTCATTAGCTGTTTGAAATTTTTAAAAAAATCACAACAAAAGCTGATGACATTGTGTTTGGAAGGAATGTGCGATACTTCAACAAAGGTTTACCAAATCAGTTTTAGAATTGCTGATGAGTAATAATGATATATGAAAATATATTTCAAGTTTAACATTTTACAGTCTTGCTAATTCAACTTCCATTTGCTCACTATTTCTGTTTATACAGCACAGTGCTGAAAATAGTTGATTGCAGGTGATTTGGGTGTGCAATCATCTAACAATACAGTTAATTTTAAATTGTATAAAGGTATTAAATTGCATTGGATTAAAAAGACTAAATCATATCAAACTTTGTTACAGCAATATTTCAGCAACATTTTATTTCATTAATTTTATGTGTTGCAGTTGGTGTGCCACCTATGATCCTGGAACCACTTACAGATACCACAGTTGTGGCTCCTAGAGATGCTCTTCTTGAGTGTGACTTAGAACTTGGAGAACCAGAGGCTGAAATCAAATGGTAGGTAGAAGTCAAAGGTCAGCATCAAATGGTAATTAAAAGTCAAAGGTCATGGTCAAAAGGGTAGGTAAAAATCATAGGTTAGGGTCAAAATGTCAAGATATGATTTAATTGTTTATCACAAAAAACATTACTGTTTGCATTTGTATGTTTGTGTCTTAAAGACAGAAGACTTAAACTCAGACAGACAGACAGAAATATGGAGATAGACAGACAGATCTTAGCAAACTTTTATATTTCATATATATAACAGAGTAATTTAAAGACAAAACTGGACTATAAAAGAGGTTTAACTAGGCTGTCATTTTCTTCCTACCCTGGTAGTGAACAGGTCTCTAAGTTGGCACATTGTTGGTTAAACGTATTCCTGGTTGTTTGATAGCCAAGCCTGACCTCACACTTGTAACCAGCCGGTTTTAAAACTCTGTCTTTAGAGTGACATGGACATGTAATTTATTAGCATAACCGGTTTACTTTGTATGGACTTTTTAAAATTATTGTTGGCTTTTTCTCTCACCAACATATTTTAACATTTAAGTACCTGAAACAACAATTTCTTAGAATTGTTTTAAAATAGAAAATTAAGATCAATAGAAATATCCATATTTTGAGTGTACTAGATACTGTAAAAAACTTTAAATTTGCAGGGTTCCAATTTCTATAGTTTTCATGGGTAGACAGCAGTCACCTCCCACCCCCACCCCCCCATCATATGCAATGGAAATGCATTACCTGCGTTCTTCTTTGTTTTAATCCCATGGCTATTTTCAGTGTTGGGAAGGTGAAATATACATTAGGATAAGTACATGAATGATGTGGAATGCTGAAATTTAATTATTGCAATTAATTTCACATGAACTTGAAGACTCACGTCAGATAATGACTCTACCTGATGTACAATAATAATGCAGATTTACTGTCCGTCTTTTCCCTTATTTATTTCCCAAAGCATATATTATTCCCATTTATAAATACATTTTTGCACATAACAACTAACTTTATCAGCAGATTAGTCCTGCTTTCTCAAAGTCCATTTCAGTCAGGTCTCAAAAAGTGCTTCTTGGTCCTGTGTGCAGATAATCCACTTTGTGTGAATTGCCTTAAGGGAAGAGTTTACAGGTCAAAGATCAACTGAGGCCTGATCATTGAGATCATTTCCACTGTCCTCCAGTTCATTTAACTGATCAGTCAGCTGTGTTGAACACTGCCTACTCATGAAGTCATGATTTGAGGTCCTCTTTGTACAAGTTGTTAAAAGTTAAATCAAGGGGTGCAACTTATCCATACATGTGTCTGGCACACACATTGGTATAAACTCATTTTCCTTCTGACTTTCTCTACCATGCATTTTAAAAACACGAAAGATTGCAGCCATCTTTTTGTATTATACTGAATGAGGGAAGTAAATCATGTACAAAGTTCACATAGAGTATGAGAATTTGGTCAGCAAACTGAATCATGGAACCATCATTGCTCCAGTATATTTCTGTAAATGTCACATCCTAGTCACATGGGAATTTGAAACCCATGAAGTAAAGTGTTTTCCAATAGTGCTTCTTTCAGGTATGGAAATTTAGCAGATTACTATTTGAAACTACTGGTGAAAATTATATTTTGGGCATGTATTGGTTTAAAATACTGTAGTAAATTGTTTTAGTATTCTGCATGTCTTTAATTATAGTACGGATTTTTTTCTCTATGTTTCCAAAATAAACTCGCATCAGATATGGTGATCATTTTACCATCCTAATTTTTAATCAGGTTTAAAGGCATTAAATGCAGTAATATTTTTACCACACACTTGTTTTACTCAGGTTTAATGGGATCAAAGAAAATAATCTTTTTACCACACTTTTTTTTTACTGAGGTTAATCTTTTTACCACACTTTTTTTACTCAGGTTTAAAGGCATCAAATGCATTAATCTTTTTACCACACTTTTTTTACTCAGGTTTAAAGGCATAAAATACATTAATCTTTTTACCACACTTTTTTTACTCAGGTTTAAAGGCACAAAAGAGATTAAGAAGAGTCCCAAGTATGAGATGAGCTATGAGGACAACGTGGCTGCCCTTGTCATTCACAAAACTGAACCAGCAGACACAGGAATTTACCGATGTAAAGCAGAGAACCCTCTAAGTCAAGTACAGTCAGAGGGATCACTCACCATACACAGTAAGCAGCAACTTATGTGTATTTCTTAGTTGGAGAGTGAGTTGTAGATTGGCAGGATTTATTCTGTTTTAGCAGTTGCTATAAGGTCTTCATATCTGTTCAACCTGTAAGACATTAGCCCATTACCAATATCTGTTCAACATGTAAGCCAGTAAGACATTAACCCAAGTATTCATATCTGTACAGCATATAAGCCTGTAAGACGTTAGCCCATTACCCATATCTGTATAATATACAAGCATGTAAGACACTGATCCATTACCCATATCTATACAACATGTAACCCTGTAAGACATAAACCCATGTCTACATATATGTACAGCATGTAAGCCTGTAAACGTCAGCCCATTACCCATATCTGTATAGCATATAATACATTAGCCCATTACCCATATCTGAACAACATGTAAGCCTGTAAGACATTAACCCAAGTCATCATATCTGTACAAAATATAAGCCTGTATGACATTAATCCATTACCCATATCTGTACATGTAGGCCTGTAAGACTTTAGCCCATTACCCATATTTGTACATGTAGGCCTGTAAGACTTTAGCCCATTACCCATATCTGTACATGTAGGCCTGTAAGACTTTAGCCCATTACCCATATCTGTACATGTAGGCCTGTAAGACTTTAGCCCATTACCCATATCTGTACAACATGTAACCTGTAAGACTTTAGACTATTACCCATATCTGCACAAAATGTAACCCTGTAAAACTTTAGCCCATTAACAACTTTTAAAAAATGTCAATTGTATTTCTGGAAAGTTTAGTTACCCACAAGTTTCCGTTGCTATACCATAACCCAAATTCTTTCACAAAGAACACAGCAAATCAAAATCATCTCTGCTTTGTACAGAGACCATAAAAGACAACTACTGTATGGTATCAATAATTGTCCAACAAATATGACTTGTTAATCATGCAGGTTAGCTAAATCTACATTTTGCATTTCATTTTATTAATAGAGTATAAAAACCCACCCCAAAGTTTGGAGTTCGACTACAAATGTCAATTTACAGAAGCCATGAGCTTTTACAAGACATTGACATGTGCCAGTTGAAATATAGATTAAAGTGAGTCTAATATACAGGAAAGTTGTAAAGGTAGCATGTCATAGAATTTGAATCATTAATAGTAACATATTACTATGTTGTCTTTACATAGAATTTGAATCATTACATAGTAACTTATTACTGTGTTGTCTTTACATAGAATTTGAATCATTACATAGTAACTTATTACTATGTTGTCTGTACCCTCATTTTTTAGAGATGGTGCAGTTGAACTTGGGTACCAGTATCTTCTGGGAATTTGGGGTGGGGTGGGGTGGAGTTTGTTAACCTCCCCTGTTATGTACATCAAGTTATTTCATGCTATTTGAACCATGAGAAGCTCTAATTTTATGAGCCATTTGTAGACTTAAGAATACCTAAATCTTGACCTTAACAAAGGATATGAACTGAGCTAATCCAAATATTGTAAAATAATTTCAGCTCATCCTAAACTGGAGTATGACAACAAACTGAAGAGTGCCCAGATGGTCAAAGCAGGTTCTACACTCATTCTGCCTGTCAATATCAGTGGCATTCCATCGCCAGAGATCATATGGTTCCTGGATGAGGAACCACTGGAAAAGTCACCACGTGTTTCCATAGAGACAACCGATGACACCACAACCTTGAAGGTCAAGAATGTCATGTTAGATGACTCAGGTCTCTATTCAGTTGAGGCTGAAAATGTGGTGGGAAAAGCAATGGCTGACTTTGAAGTCACAGTCAGAGGTAAAATCTATACCATGTTTACTGGGTTATAAGTCAAGTCTAACAGCAAATTGCATGGACCCATATCTATTTGCATAGTGTGCTGGCAGATCAGGTTCTGTTATTTGCAGTTTGACACAACTTGAAGGAGAGTATTATATGACACTAATATCAAAGTTATCTAATTGGAAACGTGGATTCATTTTTACATTAATTGCTTATAAAGTAGTCCGTTTAGTCAAGTGAAAATATTTCTATAATATTTTTGACAGTTGGTTAACTGCAAATTATAAATGAGCTATAAATATTTGTTACCATGATCACATGGCATATTTATAATAGTTCCATAGACAGCATCAGATTACTAAGTGTAAATAATGATAATGCTAAACTAAGTACAGCATCATTTGTGAATAAAATAGTCTTGATATGATAAATAAAGTACCACATGATAAACTAAGCACAGAATGATAAAGTAAGTACAGCATCATTTGTGAATAAATTAATCCTGATATGATAAACTAAGTATAGAATGATAAACTAAGGGAAGATAATGAGTGTTTCGATGTGGAAGTGAACCCTCCCATCTGCTGGTGTGTCCCAGTCCCCCACTGTGTCTGACCATGGTCGTTACTATCGTAACTCATCAGAGGAAATAATATGGGTTGATTCGTTTGTTCAGCGGATCCTATAGTCTATATGAGAGTACATCATTACTCTTGTCCAGCTCTTCTACTTGTACAGTTGTCAGGAGAAATGAGACTTCAAACAAAATGAGAATACTGGGAGAACCAGTTATAGAATGCTCAGACGTGAAGCATTTGCTACTACCATCCCAATCAATTCTGCTTTATAAAGAAGCTAGAAAATTTATTTCCAAATATGTGAAATTAAAAAGGTGTCTGACTAGCCCCAAGAGTGTGGTCTTAAAAGGAAAATTGCTCGAGGATTAGAAATTAATCTACACCCGAGATTCACTAATTCTCCCGATTTCATCAATGCATAGAACACCATCCTCTGAGAAGCCTCAAAACTAAGAGGGCACTACCAAACACATGTCATCTATTTACTCACCTGCATGAAATATATGTAGGTGAAACTAAAAGGGAATTCAAGTGAGAATAAAAGAACACTTGAGGGATATCCATAATCATAAAGATTGTGTTAAATATCAGATAACAGAAATTATTAAAACTGATCCAGAGCTCTCCAGTTGGTTTTATAGGAACAATAGAGAACTTCATTGGATATACCAATTACATACTCTACAGCTGGTAGGGGGGATTAACATCTTGGTCTTAATGGGAGTTCTGAAATTTTTTAACAAAACAATAAACTAAGTACAGCATCATTGGTGAGTCAAATAATCGTGATAATTAGCATTTTGGATAATGGACATCTTGAATGATTAAGACCAAATTCCTTAAGTTCTACACTCCAGCAATATTTGTGAGATACAGGAATCACTTTTCTGAAGGCATGATAGATGTTGTTGTCATGGTAGTAGATATTAACATTAAGTCCCTGGATTTATCTCAGTTTCTGGACACATTTTTGTGTGCAGCTTAATGGGTGTATTGATAATTGATAGTACTACTCACTATGGGAGAGATAGGAACAGTGACCTACTTTTCATGCCACAGCCATTATGTTACATTTTTTCATTTAGTCCAGTTTATCTGACACTCTTGTTTGTAGTCCCAAAACTTGATGGTTATATTCATCTTGTTTGTAGTCCTAAAACTTGATGGTTATATTCATCTTGTTTGTAGTCCTAAAACATGATGGTTATATTCATCTTGTTTGTAGTCCTAAAACTTGATGGTTATAATCATCTTGTTTGTAGTCCTAAAACTTGATGGTTATATTCATCTTGTTTGTAGTCCCAAAACTTGATGGTTATAATCATCTTGTTTGTAGTCCTAAAACTTGATGGTTATATTCATCTTGTTTGTAGTCCTAAAACTTGATGGTTATAATCATCTTGTTTGTAGTCCTAAAACTTGATGGTTATAATCATCTTGTTTGTAGTCCTAAAACTTGATGGTTATATTCATCTTGTTTGTAGTCCTAAAACTTGATGGTTATATTCATCTTGTTTGTAGTCCTAAAACTTGATGGTTATATTCATCTTGTTTGTAGTCCTAAAACTTGATGGTTATAATCATCTTAGAGGATGCTGTAGGTCATGGTGATGTACTTTTGTACCAACTAGGGCACAAAACATTGTCAAGCAATAGCAACGTTTCATCAAAGTTGTTAACTGGGGCAATTCTTCATCAAAGCCATCATCTAAGGCAACTAACATATTTGTAAGCAATATCAACTCTTCATCAAAGCTGTCAACTGGGGCAACTCTTCATCAAAGCAATCAACTAGGGCAACTACATATTGACAAGCAATATCAACTCTTCATCAAAGCTGTCAGCTGGGGCAACTCTTCATCAAAGCCATCAACTAGGGCAACTACATATTGACAAGCAATATCAACTCTTCATCAAAGCTGTCAACTGGGGTAACTCTTCATCAAAGCCATCAACTAGGGCAACTACATATTGACAAGTAATATCAACTCTTCATCAAAGCTGTCAACTGGGGTAACTCTTCATCAAAGCAATCAACTAGGGCAACTAACATATTGACATGCTATAGCAACTCTTCATCAAAGCTGTCAATTAGGGTTGACTAAATGGAATATCATACCTTAAATTTTCTTTTAGTTTTAATATTTTAGGCCAAAAAAATAATGATTTTTTTATCATTGAAATAAATTTCAGAATTATACATTTTGATGCAGATTGTACATAATGACTTTGATATTATTTCAGACAAGCCATCTAAACCTAATAGTTTGAGTGTCATTGAAGTCATGAAGGACTCTGTTGTGTTGTCCTGGCAACCACCAACAAGCACAGGTGGCTCTAACCTCACTGCTTACATCATTGAGAAACGTGATGCCAAGAGGAACACCTGGACTCCAGTGGACAAGGTGTCAGGAATGACCCTAACTTATGCTGTTCAAAAACTTTTAGAAGGAAATGAATATTACTTCCGTGTCTCTGCTGAAAATGACCAAGGTCAGAGTGAGCCTGCTGAACTTGATCAGGGAACTGTAGCCAAGAGTCCATTTGGTATGTGTTTAAAATTTTCTTAGTCTAGATGCTAAGATCTACAAAACAATTCTTCATCAAGTCCAATTTCTAAAAACACCAATCAGCTTAAATTCTGAAAAGGCAGTCAGCTTAAATTCTGTAAATGGCAGTCAGTTTGAATTCAGAAAATACCAATGAGATTAAATTCTGAAAGTGGCAGCCAGCTTAAAGTCTGAAAATGACAGTTTAAATTTTGAAAATACCTGTCAGATTATAGCCTATTGTCTTATTTTGCAATTTTCTTTTAGATAGTTGTCTTTATTTCATATACTACATGAAATAAACGAAATACATTTATTTTTTATTTACAATGCAATAAATTCTAAGATAAGCAAAATCACTTGCAAGATGTTTTATTTTTCAGGTTTATCATTTATTTGACCTCTTAGACAGATTGTCATGGTTCATCATTTTCTTATTATTTAGACAGTTTGTCATGGTTCATCATTTTCTTATTATTTAGACAGATTGTCATGGTTCATCATTTTCTTATTATTTAGAAAGATTGTCATGGTTCATCATTTTCTTTTTATTTAGATAGATTGTCATGGTTCATCATTTTCTTAATTTTTAGATAGATTGTAAGAGTTCATCATTTTTTTGACTTTCAGATAGATTATCAGGATTCATTATTTTATTAATGTTTTGACAGATTGTCAGGGTTCATTATTTTTTTAACATTTTGACAGATTGTCTGGGTTCATCATTTCCTTGACTTTTTAGATAGTCTGGATTCATCATTTTCTCAACTTTTAGACAGATTGTCAGGGTTCATTATTTTCTTCACATTTTGACAGATTGTAAGGGTTCATCATTTACTTTTAAACAGATTTTCAGAGTTCAACATTTTCTTGACTTTTAGGTAAATTGTCAGGGTTCATCATTTACATGGCTCTTAGAGTGGTGACATTTCACGACAATGCACATAATTTGATTGGTTCAAGTTGTTAATGTCCCAATGTACAAAGAGACCAAAATTCTTATTCCCTTTCCTTTAGATGTTCCGGATGCTCCCACCAATCTGCATGCAACAGAAGTCACAAAGTCATCCATTACCTTGACATGGCAGCCACCTTCTAAAGACTGTGGCTGTCCCATCACAGGCTATATCATTGAGATCTGTCAAAATCGCAGCTCTCGCTGGTCTAAAGTCAATACAAAACCAGAACCAGAGACCACATACACCGTTGTTGACCTTGTGGAGGGTAATGAGTATCAGTTCCGGGTCTCAGCAGTCAATGCAGTTGGAGTTAGCAAGCCATCTGAGCCTACCAGTCCCATAGTAGCCAAAGAGCCATTTGGTAAGGAAAAACTTTGTGATATATAAGCAAGTGTTTACCATAGTCTGGTTATATGACAATTATTTAAATGCATGTGTGCAAAGGACCATTGATTGATTCAGTGCACATGATCTGCATCATATCAAATAGACTAAAGTGCATATCTGATGCACAGAATTTAGACATTTTCTTCATGAAAAGAACACATAATTAGAGTACAATAAGTTTATAAGAAAACTCACGTGATTCCCTGAAATTAATCCATTCCACATTATATCCCAGTTATATTATTCCTAATATACATCATTTTGCATCAGTGAAAATTAATTTTCATACTAATGATAAATATGATGTAGCTATCTCAGCAATCGGAGGACTAACCATCTAAAATTTCCTCTTAGATGGAAACTGTTTATTCTACTTGTACAAAGAGGCAAATGCTGGTAGACTGTAAGCTTTTCATTAATTCGCTTATACATTTGTTATACATAACTCTTCACTTGCTTGCCAAAAATATTGTATGAGTTTAATAGTTGCCTCCTATGATTCTTTCAATGAGTAAAATCCATGCATTAAAATTTGTTTTGGATTTAATATGTAAATTCTTCCAGAATTTAAATGTGAAATGAAGTGGAATGGTTTTGTATTCTTTGGAAACAGTGTTATTATAATTGTTTTATTTCAGATAAACCTAGTCAACCTGGTAGACCTAATGTAATTGACACAAGCAGGGACTCAGCTACAATCAAATGGCTACCACCTGAAAATGATGGAGGCAACCCAGTTTTCAACTATTTCATTGAGTACAAACAGCCACGCTCCACCCAGTGGCTTCCTGCCAGTAAGAACATCATAGTCCCTGAAACTAGTTTTATTGTAAAGGACCTCACAGAGGGGATGGAATACGAGTTTAGAGTCTCTGCTGAAAACAAAGCTGGTTTTAGTAAACCATCACAGCCATCTCAACGAGCTGTGATCAAGGAACCAGTTGGTACGTAGTGTAAATTAAATTTCATATTTTTTCTTCTTGTTATTCAAATGATGTTACAGAAGCAATGCTACAGATTGAATATACTGTAAATCTACCATGATGTTTTCACCTCTGTCTCAGTCTGGCCAATGTGAGAATGTAAGAAAGTTTGCCAGTAGCTTCCTGTGGGTCATTAGTTCTTCTTGGGGTTTTCCTGGGTTCTTCCTGCACCAGATATACTGGCTGCCATGTATAACCTATCATGTGCTTAAAAATGGTGTTAAGTCCACAGCAACAACAACACCAGCCATGATCAATTTTACAAATTTCAGAAGCTATATTTGCCATAGATTTCAAATACTGTAGGCCAGCCATGATTAGCCCTTTAGTCAGTTTCACAGAGTTACTCAGACTTCATTACTGCAGTTGAATATTTCTATAAAAAAACCTAATATGACATGTTTATTCTAGTATTATTATACATTTATTGTGTTTTCTTTTTTATGGTTCCACCTTATCTATTGAAGGGCCATTTTGTGTTAACCTTGTACATTCATCTGCTCACATTTTCACTATTCTCCAACAGATTAAAGAGAGTTATGGCCCCTGTTTGGAATTTTAACCTTCAGTTGCTTTTTGGGGGAAAGTGAAATCATGTATTACTGACACATATCTAGTTTTCATGTCAAGTTTAGACAGTTGTCATTAATTGCACTTAATCAGTTTAAACAAATATCAAATATGGAATATTATTTTTATTTTCCTCATTTGTATCTTTACAGTTGGTGAAGCACCATCTGTGCTAGAGGGACTGCCTGATATATCAGTAATACTTGGAGAGACAGCTGTCCTGGAATGTAAAATCAGTGGACAGCCAGAACCTTCACTCACATGGTATGTAGAAGTTATGTCTAATACAATTTTTTTTAAATGTCCATTTTGTTTCTTGCCAGGTTTAGTTGATAGCAAGAGGGTTTGTCTTTGCAGTTGTTGATTAGTTAGGAATTTGTATTAAAAGTTTTGAGTTAATATTATTTTAAAGAATTGTGGCCTAGTTTTGGGTTAATATTGTTTTAAAGGATTACACTACAGCCTAGTTTTGTGTTAATGTTTTTTAAAGGAATACACTGTAGCCTAGTTTTGGGTTAATATTGTTTTAAAGGAATACACTGCAGCCTAGTTTTGGGTTAATATTGTTTTAAAGGAATACACTGCAGCCTAGTTTTGGGTTAATATTGTTTTTTAAAGGAATACACTATAGCCTAGTTTGGGGTTAATATTGTTTTAAAGGAATACACTGTAGCCTAGTTTTGGGTTAATATTGTTTTTTTAAAGGAATACACTGTAGCCTAGTTTTGGGTTAATATTGTTTTTTAAAGGAATACACTGTAGCCTAGTTTTGGGTTAATATTGTTTTAAAGGAATACACTGTAGCCTAGTTTTGGGTTAATATTGTTTTTCAAAAGAATACACTGTAGCCTAGTTTTGGGTTAATATTATTTTAACCCATTACCTCATACAACCATCTTTGAACGCCTCTACAAAAGTCGCATCAAAGTGACTTTTGACGCTTCTACAAAAGTCCCATAGAAGCGCCTTTTGACGTCTGCTGTAAACATCAGCCATTTTAAGCCGGTTTTCGTAGCGCCACCTTTGGGGAAAACCCCTTATTAGATACTACATTCATTTCTGTGAATGACAATTACGTCAGATCACGTGGTCACTGTTTATGTACTGGTCGATATCTGCTATTTAAAGTAACTGGGTCGTAATCTCCACTCTCCAAAATGGCGGTCGCGGATTTCATTCAGTACTTACGAAGTTTTCATGATTAGAATCACAACTATGAAAGATTCAATAACCTAGGTAAAGGCTCTGATATTGATATAGGCTGCAATTAGTTTTTATAAATTATCAAATTTAGATGACTTAGTGATGTAGACACAGATGAAAAACTTGTAAATTTCGAGTATGAGAAATGGCAGCTCTACGGTTGGTCACACGGCCTCACTGACATGATGGTGAACGAATTCTCTCCAGATTTTAAAGCACATAACAAATTCTTCCATGATAAATAATTACACAGCTATAACAATCGGACTTTACTCTTAATTTGTTCCTCATGTAATAGATGTGTACCAAAAATGTAAAATGGTTAAAATTGCTGCTAAACGTAACATACACTACATTGCTTAATAGTTCACAGGCAAGCTATGCGTATGCGGTCGACTAGGTAACCTGTGTTCTATGTATAGCGAGCTGCACTTTGTCACTATGCTGTATGAGGTAAAGGGTTAAAGGAATACACTGTAGCCTAGGTTTGGGTTAATATTGTTTTTTAAAGGAATACACTGTAGCCTAGTTTTGGGTTAATATTGTTTTAAAGGAATACACTGTAGCCTAGTTTTGGGTTAATATTGTTTTTTAAAGGAATACACTGTAGCCTAGTTTTGGGTTAATATTGTTTTAAAGGAATACACAGTAGCCTAGTTTTGGGTTAATATTGTTTTTTAAAGGAATACACTGTTGCCTAGTTTTGGGTTAATGTTGTTTTTTAAAGGAATACACTGTAGCCTAGTTTTGGGTTAATATTGTTTTAAAGGAATACACTGTAGCCTAGTTTTGGGTTAATATTGTTTTTTAAAGGAATACACTGTAGCCTAGTTTTGGGTTAATATTGTTTTAAAGGAATACACTGTAGCCTAGTTTTGGGTTAATATTGTTTTTTAAAGGAATACACTGTAGCCTAGTTTTGGGTTAATATTGTTTTAAAGGAATACACAGTAGCCTAGTTTTGGGTTAATATTGTTTTTTAAAGGAATACACTGTTGCCTAGTTTTGGGTTAATATTGTTTTTTAAAGGAATACACTTTAGCCTAGTTTTGGGTTAATATTGTTTTAAAGGAATACACTGTAGCCTAGTTTTGGGTTAATATTGTTTTAAAGGAATACACTGTAGCCTAGTTTTGGGTTAATATTGTTTTAAAGGAATACATTGTAGTCCAGTTCAACAGACAACAGGATAAAATACTGCTAATTATTAAATGGTCAGGAGAATCACTTTGCAAACATGTATTTAATTTGTTATATGCATTATGAGAAGAAAATAATTTCACACCTTTCTGTACTATGTTAGAAAAGTTGTTTCCATGTTTAACGAATGCACACACTGCAGAAACTATAATAGTTGATGTAAGAATGAACTATGATATTATTATAAATGAAATATCAAGACACCACATTTTGACATCATATGAAATGTCAAGGCATCCCATGGTGACATCATCTGAAATATCAAGGCACCCTGTTGTGACATCATATGAAATGTCAAAACAGCCCATTGTGACATTATATGCAATGCCAAGGCACCCTGTTGTGACATAATATGAATGCCAAGACACCCATTGTGACATAATATGAATGCCAAGACACCCCATTGTGACATTGTATGCAATGTCAAGGCACCCTATTTTGACATCAAATGAATTCCAAGGCACCCTGTTGTGACATCATATGAAATGTCAAAACAGCCCATTGTGACATTATATACAATGTCAAGGCACCATATTTTGACATCATATGAATGCCAAGGCACCATATTGTGACATATATGAATGCCATGACACCCCATTGTAATATTGTATGCAATGTCAAGGCACCATATTTTAACATCAAATGAATTATCATTGGGACATCATATGAAATATCAAAGCATGTCATTGCCAGCAGCCACATTGTTACTGACAGATTAGTCATAACTATGACAGTAATCATTTTACCCAAGTGGATTTTTTCAGTAATTCATAGAGTGTAATTATGAAAAATAATGGTGAGAAGTTCCCCAGTAAATTGAAATCATGTGTATGATATATAGTATTCTGCTGATCCCTTGTTATTGTAATATGTGATTCCTCCAAGACACCAAGACCTTCTCACCTGTGGCTTTCTCTCAGGCACAGTGATCTGTCCCTTTTCGTTCAGGGGAGGGAAAGTAGCCCAAGTTAACTCAAACTAATTGGCCATGGCATGAGATTTTATAAATGGATTAGGAAACTTCCAAATGTAAAAGGAATAAATACTGTGAATTCAGATTCATTTTTTTTATCATTGTTAAAAATTGCGTTGAATGGTATTTTTTTTCAATGATTTCAAATTTCAAGTTCTGTTGTTTCCATTGAAAGGATCATTGTTCATTGGGTCATCTTCGTTAAAAATGAATCATCAGTCTCATGGTTTTTAGAAACCCGAAAATCAGTGAAAATGAGTACCTCATGAAAAGTAGTAATTGCACATTATAGAAAAACTACATTCTTCTTTAAAATTTTGTATTTTCTTAAGAAATAAATAATCCAATTTGAAGTTTATAATTATTTTTCAACATTTTTTAACATGACATAATTTTAACAAGTTTTTTCCATGCTTTTTTACAGGACAAAGGACCAGAATACAGTCTCAGAAAGCAAGAAATATGAGATGATCTATGCTGACCTTGTGGCCTCACTGACCATTCGAGAGGTCACAGAGAAGGATGCTGGCAGCTACACTTGTGAGGCATCCAATGACCTTGGGTCAGTGTCTAGCTCAGGACAGCTAGAGATTCAAGGTGAGAGAAATTATATGCAGTTACACTCAAATACATCTATCCACCCAGGTCAGTGATCACCTCAGGACAGATCAAATCTCTCTTTGTCCTGATCATTCAATTTCCTTCTTTCACATGCAACCACATATTGGACTGTTTGTATCAACCACATATTGGACTGTTTGTATTAAGCAAAGCAGTATAATTGCTTATCATGTCATAATAAAGATTTGTGTTACAATAAAGGAATCAATGAAAAAATAGTGTTCTTCTGCTCCTTCTTTGTTGTGAATTTCACTTTCTTTTGATTTTGAACATTCATTTCTAACAGACTTAGTTGTGAATTTCACTTTCTTTTGATTTTGAACATTCCGACTTTGGCTTGCTGTGTCAGATTTTTGCATTTATTATTTTTTATCAGAGGAATATATAAGAATTGGTTGTTATTCACATTCTCAATATTTTTTTTATTTCTGTCTTCATCAGCCACACCGAAACTTGAGTATGACAACAAGTTCCGAGATCTGGTCACTGTTCCAGTTGGAGCCACACTGAAAATCCCAGTAAAAGTAATGGGAATTCCAAAACCTTCAATCACCTGGTCCAAAGATAGCAAGCCACTCAGATCACATGGTCGGCTGTCACTGGATATCTCTGACAAGTCAACAACTCTCACGCTAAAGAAAATCACACGAGAAGATGATGGACTTTACAACCTGTTGGCAGAGAATGAAGTTGGTGAAGACTCAGCCAAATTCGACATTCAGGTCATAGGTATGTTTCCAATCCTGTTAATGAACTAGAACTTCAGTACTTTGTCATTACCATCTTGTCAATGCTAGTTTATAACAAAACATTGATAACACTTGAGTACTTTGTCATTACTGACTTTTCAATGCTACCTTATAACAAGACATGGATAACACTTGAATATTTTATCATTACTGTCTTGTCAATGCTAGCTTATAACAAGGAATGGATAACACTTGAATATTTTATCATTACTGTCTTGTCAATCAATGCTGGCAGATAACAAGACATGGATAACACTTTAGTACTTTGTCATTACTGTCTTGTCAATGCTAGCAGATAACAAGACATGGATAACACTTTAGTACTTTGTCATTACTGTCTTGTCAATGCTAGCAGATAACAAGACATGGATAACACTTTAGTCTTTGTCATTACTGTCTTGTCAATGCTAGCAGATAACAAGACATGGATAACACTTTAGTACTTTGTCATTACTGTCTTGTCAATGCTAGCAGATAACAAGACATGGATAACACTTTAGTACTTTGTCATTACTGTCTTGTCAATGCTAGCAGATAACAAGACATGGATAACACTTTTCCAGTGTTGGAAATACTGGTGCCAACAGTCTGTATGTTTTGTGTTTCAGTTTTTGTAAATCTGTATCTGACTTATCATTGTGTTGTTAGCAGATGTTCTGAAGAATTGTTGATACATGTTTGGAATAAGAAATGGGAATATAAGACAAATTTGGAATATAAAATGGAAATTTGAGAATAGAATGAAATGTTTGGAAAATAAACTGAGAATCTCAGACAAGGAAAAGACATGTTTGGAATATAAAATTGGTATCTGAGGCAAGGAAATGACATGTTTGGAAATAAAATGGGTATCTGAGGCAAGGACATGACATTGTCGCACACAAATTAGATTACAAAAAGTATTCTTAAGCTTTAGAAAATAATGTACATAAGATACAAGAAATACAAGAATAAACATTTGAATTATAAAATATTGAACTTTAGTATGCATATCAAAATTAAAAAAACAAGTATATTTGTTGTTACTGTATAATTGAAAAAAGTAAATATGTCAGCATGAAGATACCATTTTATATGACTTGCAGACATACCAGGTAAACCAGAAGGACCAATAAAAGTCTACGATGTAAAGCGTAATAGTGCTATCTTGAGCTGGAAGCCTCCTACTGATGATGGTGGTACTGATATAAAATCATATATTCTTGAGAAACGTGAATCTGGCTGCAGTATGTGGGTCAAAGTGACCAGTGTGGATGGTTCTGCAACCCAATACAAAGTGTCTGACCTCTTGGAAGGAAAGGAATATTTCTTCCGTGTATCAGCAGAAAATGAAGTAGGAATCTCAGAACCACTTGAGATGGATGCTCCACTCATTCCAAAAAGTCTGTATGGTATGTGTTGTTGTCTTACTGTTCGGACTCTTCCACGTGCCAGATTTGCTTGTTTAATATGGATCTTGCCATTATGGTTGTTGATATTACACATGCCTTACTTAGTTGCAAAATTTCAAATCTGTTCTTCACATATGTATTATGATATTCAGATTTTTAATTTCAGCCATTTCAAACATAGTTATATTACAAACTTCATTACAGATTTTTGACATCTTTGCAGAATTAAATGGTTATTCACCCAATATTTTACTTTTAATTCCTTATACACTGGACATGTTTATCAGTCATTTTATAAAATGAGATGACAAATGAGTTGAACATGAAAAATTATACTTTATGCCTCCCAGTTTTGAAATTTACATAGTCTGACTTATATCAGTTGTTTTCATGAAGAATTTATTTTTTGTATGGTGAGATCATGTATGAGCATTATTAGTTCCATTTTTGTTTTCAATTTTGTTTAATTTTTTTGTAAGATATGCTTGTCTTTACTAACAACACTACTAAAGCAATAGTTTGACCAAAAATTCAATATGGTTCTTTTATTTGCATGATAAGAGTTCACATAAACTTACTTTGTATGCTTTAAAAGTATTGAAATGGGAAACACTTCAGAATGAATCATTCAAGCATGAAGAAGACCACCAGTCTCAGACAGAACGAAAGTTCCAATTTGTGACAAGGATAATGCTTTCTATCAAGAAATCAAGAGGTTTTACTTTATCTCTGGGGAGAAAATAATTTTAGATTCAGTAGGATGCCTGATTCAAAAGTTCCAAGTTGTTTGCATGGACAAGCATGTCAGAATTAATACAAAATGTTAAGCTTGGTTTGCATTTGTTGATACTTTTGCCAGATATTTTGTAATAACTTTGAGCACGATTTCACTGTTTAATTATTCCATCTACTAACTCATTCCATTTGCTGTTTTAGCAAAATAAATTTATGAGCAAGCTATTTTGAAGGTAATGTAAACCAAATTTTTTTTGTTGTATTTTCTGTCTAGTTTTATTTCTTTCCTACCAAAAAAACCCGCCTTCACCAGTATTATGTCCTTAGCCTGCTTAAATACTAGAAACAGGGCTAGGTCAAGGGTCATTTGGTGTCTTTGGCTTGCTTAAATACTAGAAACAGAGCTAGGTCAAGGGTCATTTGGTGTCTTTGGCTTGCTTAAATACTAGAAACAGAGCATGGTCAAGGTCCATTTGATGTCATGCGGTTAGGACAAAGTATTCATCAGGATTTTGTACATTTTAATATCAGTTAACCAAAACTTCCTTTTAGTTGGCAGCATTTTATGATATTAAAATGTCAAGATTCTGTGGTCCAAATTTTCTTATATTTCATACTCTTAGCTACAACAGATAAAGATGAATAATGATTTTTGTCATGACCGATGTAGTGTATTATTTTTTTAAAAATAATAATGCCAGTAATATTGTAAGTATATTGGAGAATAAAGAAAGGGCACTCCCACCTTCTTTTATTCATTTCATTCATTTTGAAATAAGCATCAATATTTTGACATTTTGGATTAAGTGTTAACTATTTTGACATTTCCCACACAAATGTTGTTCAGTATTTTTCTTCAACAATTATAAATTACGGAAATAGGTCATACCTTTTTTTCAGTATATCTAATACTAAACAGAATAATGATCTAAATTTTGTAATGTATTTAATAAAGAATAGGTTTATACAAATTTTATTATCATGCCTTCATTTATCTTGCAATTAGGTTCTGATTAAGATGAATCAAATATTTCATATGGGTTGATATATGATGATAAAACATAATAATGATTTAATGATCATATCAATTATTGTTACATTTTCAAAGTTTATTTATTGAAAAAGTTCTCATTTAAGTTTTCAGTATGAAATTAACAGATCATTTTATATATCATAGTTAGATTTTGTCCAGTAACATATGTATATAGAAAGTATTTTCATTGTTATTCATATACCCTGATACCATATACACTTTTATTCATATACACTGATTCCATATACACTATTATATGCCCTGATACCATATACACTAGTATTCATATACACAGATACCATATATACTGTTATTCATATACACTGATACCATATACATGTTATTCATATACACTGATACCATATACACTATTATTCATATACACTGATACCATATACCTTTTATTCATATAAATGTATACTGATACCATATACCTGTTATTCATATACACTGATACCATATACATGTTATTCATATACACTGATACCATTTACCTGTACAACAATCATGCAAAGTATTCATTTTAAAGAGAATTTTGTTGTGTATACATACATATTAGAATTATGTATATTGTTATGCAGTAAAACCGTGATAATATACAAAATCTTTACAGAATGGTAATACTGTAGTTGTAGATGAGAGCTGCAGAATTGTATAATTATAATACGTAATTGAAAAAATTTATTCCTGTTATCTCATGACCATTATTTCCTATTGCAGACTGCAAAGGAATGCTGTATTTGTGTATAGTAGCAGTTATTTTCAAATCAAATAAAATTATTAACAAAAGCATGTTTTGTTTTAAGTTGGAATATTTGAAAATATTTACATTGCATTATATAGTTTCTGTCAGTATATTAGTATCTCTTTATCTTTCATTTTTTTCTCTCTCTTATATACTAACATCAAAGAAAGCTCAATTATCTGCTGCCTGTTCAAGCTGGATGGCATGCGAATGAAGTTGACAATACTCTCTCTCTCTCTCATGCACACACACACACACTGAAACACACACATAGGCATATTAATTTATATATATATATATATATATATATATATATATATATATATATATATATATATATATATATATTATAACTCATCCTTTCCCCTGTCCAGGTTGGATGGCATGAGATTGAAGATTAACTGTAATGCCAAGTTGTCAATATTCTCTCTCTTTCTCTCCCTCTCTCTCCCTTGCTCTGTCTCACACACACACATCAAAGAAAGCAGGAGTAGCTACCCCTTCCCCATCCAAGCTAGATTGCATGAGATTGAAGATTGATAACAATGCAGTGTTATCATTATTTGTTCTCTTTCACTCACTCTCTTTCCCCATCTCTGTCTCTGTCTCTCTCTCTCTGTCTCTCTCTCTCTCACACACACACACACACACACAGACACATATATACCACTAACATTAAACATAGCATGAATACCTTCCCTTATTCAACCTGGAGGCATGAGAATGAAGATTGAATGGCATGTGAAGTAGACAACACTGCATGGAACTGATGCAGCCTCCTAATGTGCAAGATCATATGTGCATATGGTAAGAAATACATCACTGTTAAACTTTATTTTATATCAGTAGAAACTGGTGCTGTAAATTTATTAAATAAGAGACACCTTTTTTGTTGAGCTTACCTTTTATTTAGAAAGAAAAGACTTACATTAAAGGAAAGTATATAACTTAAAAGATGTGGTATTATTCTATATGTGGGAGGACATAGAGATGGACTGACAGACATGCACACAGATGCCAACATGGTTATTCTATTATGCAGAGGTGGTCTTGACAACAAGGAGGTGTCAATAATGATATAATGTTTCAATACCTATAGAGAAATCCAATGTCAAAAAATGACAGCAACTTGAAATAACAAAATGTACACATTGCTCAATACAAAATGACATAGCATTTGCTTTACATAAATGCAAAAAAATGTACAATGAAATGAAACCTCCATGCAGTTCCTAGAATGCCAAGAAGCAGCTTGATACTGTATTGACCAATGCATGGTGTACAGACACTGCAGGTCCAGATCCTATGTAGACCAGTAACGTGCCAGCTCTTCGCTTTTAATCATACTTACATTAGGCTAATGTGGGAAGTTGGTTGGAATGTAAGGATCACTGATTTGTTTTTTAGAAACAATTAGGCATCAGTTTGAATCAAGCGGAGAGATTTTCTTTAGTTTTCATTGAACAAAAGACATTATCAAATTATTAAATTATTAAATTTTATAAAGCCAAATTTGTCAACTGCCTTGGTGCTTGTGCATGAGTTGTACTTACTAATTGAAGAGTATTTTAACTGGAAATTTTGTTAATGTATTTTACTTTTCCAGGAAGATATAAAAGTTTCTTGGATCAGCCATGTGGGTATGGCTTGAGTTATAAAATGCAGTATAGAATGCAATTTTAATGAGAGGCCTTATGTAATTTACTTTTCATGGAGATTTCATGCTCTATAAAAAATCAAATGGAATTTTTATTTATAGAAAATTATAGGTTTTTGAAAGGGATTGATATTTTGTTTTCATTGGTCACAGTTTCACTTACAACAGATCTTATAATAACCATTGTTACTGTCACCAGGTTATCATACAAAAGGCCAAAATGGCTGATATTGGGGACTGAGGACCAGTAACATTCTTTGTCTTAAAATATGTATAATTCCTCAAATGAACATCATCCTGGACTGCACTGCAGTGAGTAATATACATTTGAATCTTATTGGATAAAACTATTAACACATAATTTGACTTTTCTCACTGAGATTCAGATTTGAAATTATGAAAAAATATGGACAATTAGATATCTTTGGTCTTTTCCCCATGTAGGATAAAAAAATATGGACAATTAGATATCTTTGGTCTTTTCCCCATGTAGGATAAAAAAAATATGGACAATTAGATATCTTTGGTCTTTTCCCCATGTAGGATAAAAAAATATGGACAATTAGATATCTTTGGTCTTTTCCCCATGTAGGATAAAAAAAATATGGACAATTAGATATCTTTGGTCTTTTCCCCATGTGGAATAAAAAAAATATGGACAATTAGATATCTTTGATCTTTTCCCCATGTGGGATAAAAAAAATATGGACAATTAGATATCTTTGGTCTTTTCCCCATGTAGGATAAAACAATATGGACAATTAGATATCTTTGGTCTTTTCCCCATGTGGAATAAAAAAAATATGGACAATTAGATATCTTTGATCTTTTCCCCATGTAGGATCAAAAATATGGACAATTAGATATCTTTGGTCTTTTCCCCATGTGGAATTAAAAAAATATGGACAATTAGATATTTTTGGTCTTTTCCCCATGTGGGATAAAAAAAAATATGGACAATTAGAAATCTTTGATCTTTTCCCCATGTAGGATCAAAATATATGGACAATTAGATATCTTTGGTCTTTTCCCCATGTAGGATCAAAAAATATGGACAATTAGATATCTTTGGTCTTTTTTCCAGGTAGGATCAAAAGCTGCTTTCTCAGATGTTACACCTAGATAATCTGTTGCTTATTAAGCAAGAAATGCCTAACACATTGGGAATTTCCTGGACTGCAGTAGGGCAAAAAGATTAGAGTTGTACAAGTTTTTCTCTGATCATTTCAGGTGGCCAATTAAAAAAAATCTGTGTTTAGGCTCATGTTCCAAGATTTTGTATATAGACATAATTTATCATCCTTCCTCACAAATCTTATATATAATATAGATTTTGAAAATGTTTTCCTGTTGTTTCAATATAAAAGAAACCATATGATGGATCAAAATGGTTCATGTTATTGTTATTTAACAGAAAAACCATCAAGCCCTGCTGGCCCACTTACAGTATCCGGTCTAACAGAGGAGAGTGTGACACTCACCTGGAAGCCTCCTGAATCAGATGGTGGAACTCCTGTAACAGCATATGTCCTTGAAAAATGTGACACAAGAAAGATGACCTGGTCAAAGGTCGCTGACCTTGATGAAAAGACTTTGACCTACACTGTGCCGAAACTTTTTGAGGGTCAATCCTACTTGTTCCGTGTTTCAGCAGTGAATGCTGAGGGTCAGAGTAAACCTTTAGAAACAGCGGAGGAAATCAAACCAAAGAAACCAGCAGGTTTGTTGAACACTATTTTGTTAAAGCAGCTTTAAAATAAGATAAATCTAATGCATAGTCAAAACACATGCATAATTTATCCAAATATCAAAAAAAAACAAAAGAATAAAAATTGTTTGAGTTTTAAGATAGACTATTCAAGGTTGTTGCAATAGAAAAAATAATCTTAGAAGAAAATACAGTGCTGGAGTATTATTTTGCTGATTCATCCATTCGTGCACAAGGCCTTACTTCTGTACATATCAAATCTCTTTTAGCACGATAGCACATAAGATATTAAACCAACAGCCGTGAAATTTGGTTAACATTAATATGCTTATTAGTAGATGACCTGGTTAGATTTTCAAACCATTACAGCAATTTCTGTATACTTGACACAATTTTATAAGCCTGTCTTGATGTGAGTACTGTTTGTTATGGTGTCATCAGTTACTACATTTATCCATGTTACTGTTTGTTTGTCTGGTCCAAAACATTTGTAATGGTTGATGAGATCTTTTTGAAGCTTTGCAAAATTAATAATGGCTGATCAGTGTTTTACACACCATAACTAGGGTCCCTTCATCAGATCCATGATTTGTATCCTTGACCAGATTATAGCTTTATAACCACATAACCGCTGATACTTTGCCCATGTATATATCTTGGATAGACATAAAGGTTATGTGGCAGGTGCATCATCTGCTGCTTGCATTACTCTAGTTTAACTCCCTAGACAGACGTTTTTGACAAAAACTTTATCATGATTGAATGAAACCCACTAGAGGTGGATGAATAAATTTTGGGAGGCATGTTTGTAATTATAAGTAAATGACCTAAGAAGGTTTTTGACCATTTACACTTCTTAAAAAAATTTTGGGTTTTGGATCTTTTTATGCATTCTCAGCATGATTGACTAAAATCCACTTGTGGTTGACAAATGAAACTCAGTTGGTATATTTGTATTCATATTTAGATTAGATATGCAGTCTGTTACAGCAATATGGCAATATTCATATATATATATATATATATATATATATATATATATATATATATATATATATATATATATATATATATATATATATACATTTTTACTTAAGTATTTTCTGCATTGAACCTGTTTCACAAACACAAATTTAGCCAACCATTTTGTTATTATTATATGGATATATTATTCAAGTTGTCTCCCTTTCAAGAAGTCACCACTTCTTCAGTGACAAGATTTCCTTATCAAAGTGGTGGCCTCAAGTGAGGAGGATAAATTGGTAAAATGCAACATTTTGGTACAAGCTACTGTGATCTCTCATCAGCAGGTGGCTTGTCTTGAGAGGTGTCCATTTTCCCACTTGTCAATAATTGGTCCGATATATATTTCTAATTCAAAGATTTCATATTTCACTTAAAATGAAGATAAAACTATTTAAACATGTTGAGAACATTTGAATTTTAGAACTGAGTGAAAGAAATATTAACTTGATTCATAAAAATTTTTTAATTGGATACTATAGTTTAGATATAATTAGATACTATAGTTTAGATTTTGGATACTATAGTTTAGATAGTTGGATACTATAGTTTAGATATAGTTGGATACTATAGTTTAGATAATTGGATACTATAGTTAAGATAATTGGATACTGTTGTTTAGATAATTGGATACTATAGTTTAGATATAATTGGATACCATAGTTTAGATAATTGGATACTATAGTTTAGATATAATTGGATACTATAGTTTAGATATAGTTGGATACTATAGTTTAGATAATTGGATACTATAGTTAAGATAATTGGATAATATTGTTTAGATAATTGGATACTATAGTTTAGATATAATTGGATACTATAGTTTAGATAATTGGATACTATAGTTTAGATAATTGGATACTATAGTTTAGATTTTGTGATGCTATTCAGGAGTTTCTTAAATTTATTTTGTGCTAAAATTGGATCAGATGTGACTTATAAACACAAGAAAAAATAACAAAAAGCCTGTCCAATAAAATATACTTTGTAGAAAAATAATCAGAATAATTTAATTGTAGGTCCTCCAAGTAAACCAATGGGACCCATAGAATTTACCAAGATCCTGGCTGATTCTGTTACCCTAACATGGTCACCCCCGAAAAAAGATGGAGGAGCACCAATCAAGGGTTACAAAGTTGACATTTCCAAGGACAGCAAGAAATGGCAGGATTTGCAGGTTTTAGATAAAACAGCCACTCAGTATACTGCCATGAACCTGGAAGAAGGAGAGAACTATTACTTCCGTATCTCAGCTGTTAATGAGACTGGTGCTGGGGAGCCAATCGTTTCAGAGATTGTTGTACCAAAGAAACCACTAGGTAAAGAAACACATTGCTAAATTTACATTGATAACTTGCCTTTATAAATTACAGGAGAGATTATGCTTTGATAATGGTGCCAGCATTGGCAGATATAGACAACAGTTTAAAGAGTGTTTTAATTGTAACTCTTATAAAGGTACTATGTATTTACTGTGCTATGTTCATTAGCATATGCCTGACTTTGCTTATACTTTTTTATCTAGAGCTTTGTTAGCTTTGTTGGTAAAGCATTGTACATGTAATCCAAAAGTCATGGGTTTGATACCAACCCAGGTCAGTCCAGGTTGGCTGCCATGGCGTGTCCTGGAGAAAGGCACTTAGCTCCAGTTTCTTCTGCATGATATAGACATTAATGTGTTAAAAGTGTTGTTAAAAGCACAGAATAAAAAAATGGTTTTCATTGATATTTTTTTTTCATTTGCCAATTTTATGAAGAAAAGCTTATGGTTAAAATTTGTGTTGAAGGTTTGCTCTATATATAGATTGGGTTAATATTGGTGGTTGAAAAGTCAGTGCAGCTGATATGAAGGACTTGTGCATTTAATTGTTCATCTTTGTTTTAAAACAAATGTGCCTGATATAGTTTTTTTCCACATACCGTATTTTCCGGCGTATAAGTCGATGCGGAGTATAAGTCGAATTGACCAATTTTGTAAATTTTCCATCCTTCGTCCATATATAAGTCGATTCGGAGTATAAGATGAGACCAGGTCAATAACTTGGCTTTGTATTTTATACTACTGGTAGTAACTTCCGGCTGCATGAATATTGATGGTATCGTTGTATGATATTCCATATTACCGGCAATCGTGAAATTGCATTACCGATGCTAACATGCTTGTGCTTTTACTTCTGAACTGCTATATTTTGTTATCAATTGACACAGCTGAATAAACAGTCTATGCTTGTCTTATTATAATTGAAAGCACATCCATGTTGTAGTTCATTTTATTACCTGTAGTTATGAATGTAACTTATACAAACTTGTCATTTTCTATCGTAAGTTTGAAAGTCACGGACTCCGTTAAATCGATTCGTATATATATATATATATATATATATATATATATATATACTATTTTTTAAGTGTTTGTTCTGTTTGGACGTGGATATAATTAACATTTTATTACTAATCTCTTCAATGCTATACCCCACTGTTATCTTTATCGGCGAGTTCGAATACAAAGTAATGGGTATGATCTCTTGTCCTTATAACAAATTTTGTATGGACAATGACTTCAATAAAATGTTGACAGATTTTCATTTCCCTAAAATAAGCCTCATTTCCCTACTGGCAGCCTCGCTGATTTGACCTATTCTGTCTATTCTTGCCCTCAGCCTGGTTTCAGTTATAGCCAAAGCGCTAAGCATGTTTAATTACCATGTAAATAACACTGCATAGCCATGTGGTTGTTGTGACAATGTACATCGTAATGAAAACAAGAATGAATTGTTGATTTAGAGATGTTTATTGATAATGGAATATAGTAGGCTCGTAATACATGAGGATTATCACAATCGTCAGGTAACTCAAAATACCGTCTTTTTTCTCTTTGCAAAAGCTACAAATAAAAACCACCCTGAATAAAAGAATGATATTGTACACGGACAATTTTTTTCATCTCTCACTCTCTCTCTCTCTCTCTCTCTCGTGCGCACACACACAAGCACGCGCGCGCTCACAATATATCTGATTTTAGTTTAGTTTAAACCATATTTGTTTTAATTATTATATCCATTGCAACAAGAGCCACGTGACTGTGCATGCTATGAAAAGATTGATCAAAATATACCGAACTCATTAAAATGTGCTCGTACTATAGCAATGAAAACAATGCCCATGGCTAAATTCATTATTTACATCTAGAGAAGGGAGTGGGCATCATTTCCTGTTGTACTTAATCCCATTGATATTAAAAACGGGTAGCGTAATTGATGCGGATTAATGATAAAGAACAATGGGGTACCGGCAATATGGTAACTAGTATCGGTAGCTAAAGCCAATATCAAGGTCTAAACAATTGCGGCAACTGGCTTTGATTGTTATTGGAAACCAAAGACCAATTTATCAACAACCGGTATAATCAAAGAGAGACACCAAATCGTCAGCTGGTTAAGAATGAATATAGGTGAAGTGTTGACATTACAATTTGCTTTAAACTGAATTGCGAAACTAAAAATCATGGATCAGTGATGATCTATGAATACTGGTAGTCCATCCATATATCTGATTTTAGTGTAGTTTAAACCTAATTTATTTGAGAAACTTTGTCAAATACAATTAGAAACATATGATTTGGGGGATTCAGTAGAATGCATGATCTACATTATTTTATAAATAATCATAGAACTCTCGAGTTAATATGGATTACATCCCTTTGTAGGATCAGTTGGATCAATTAAAAAGCTATGCCGGTAATTGCTCACGTGTGTCCAACATTATACTGGAAAATCAAATATTAATGGACCAGTTATTTCATATCTTTTTTTTAGGAACAAACAATATGCTTTGAATTAATACAGTACACTATAGAGTATAGACCGTAAGTGTGCTATGCGGCCCGGTGAAGTTTTTACCGGTACGGTAAATTGTTTTCTTTTATTTTATGTTTGAGAAATAAGAAAAAACATGCAGAATGCAAAATAAATAATGACAAAACTTACAAATATAAACGCAGTCATATTAGTTTATGACAATTTATTGACATAGTAATTTAACATGAATTTGTACTTCTATGTGACCTGTTTTCGATTATGCCAATTATAGAGCAATGTCAATAGCATACCGGATACTGTAATCCATATATAGGTCAATGCAATTTCAATGACACGATCCATATATAAGTCGATTCGGAGTATAAGACGAAGACCGATCTTTCAAGTCAAAAAGTATCGACTTATACGCCGGAAAATACGGTAGTTAATGGGTATAATCATTTCTGTGCAATTTGTAGTAACAAATTAGAAGTTAATGTTAGTTTGGTTTGTTATATGTGTAAAACAGGTTAAAGTTTGTATGGTGTGTTATTTGTATAAAACATGAAAGTTTGTATGGTGTATTATGCGTAGAAAACAAGTTAAAGTTTGTAGGGTGTGTTATGTGTAGAAAACAAGTTATATGGTGTGTTCTATGTGTAGAAAACTAGTTAAAGTTTGTAGGGTGTGTTCTATGTGGAAAGTAAGTTTAAGTTTGTATGGTGTGTTATATGTAGAAATCAGATTAAAATTGGTATGGTGTGTTATATGTAGAAAACAGATTAAAGTTTGTATGGTGTGTTCTATGTATAGAAAACAGGTTAAAGTTTGTATGGTGTGTTATGTGTAGAAAACAGATTAAAGTTTGTATGATGTGTTCTATGTATAGAAAACAGGTTAAAGTTTGTATGGTGTGTTATGTGTAGAAAATATGTTAAAGTTTGTATGGTGTGTTATATGTAGAAATAGGTCAATGTTTGTATGTTGTGTTCAATATAGAAAGTAAGTTTAAATTTGTATTGTGTGTTATATGTAGAAAACAGGTTAAAGTTTGTTGTGTTATTTGTAGAAAACGGTTTAAAGTTTGCATTTGAAGTTTGTTATATTTATACAGCAGATGACTTGTATTTTAGGTTTGTTAACAGGTTAAAGTTATATTTTAGGTTTGTTAGCAGGTTAAAGTTATATTTTAGGTTTGTTAAATATTGATTGGGTTAAACATGTCTTGTAGGTTTGGTAGCAGGTTAAAGTTGTATTGTATGGTTGTTAGGTTCAAGTTGTATTGTAGGGTTGTTAGGTTAAAGTTGTACTGTAGGGATGTTAGGTTAAAGTTGTATTGTAGGGTTGTTAGGTTAAAATTTTATTGTAGGGTTGTTAGGTTAAAGTTGTATTGTAGGGTTGTTAGGTTAAAGTTGCATTGTAGGGTTGTTAGGTTAAAGTTGTATTGTAGGGTTGTTAAGTTAAAGTTGTACTGTCGGGATGTTAGGTTAAAGTTGTATTGTAGCGTTGTTAGGTTAAAGTTGTATTGTAGGGTTGTTAGGTTAAAGTTGTATTGTAGTGTTGTTAGGTTAAAGTTGTATTGTAGGGTTGTTAGGTTAAAGTTGTATTGTAGGGTTGTTAGGTTAAAGTTGTATTGTAGGGTTGTTAAGTTAAAGTTGTACTGTAGGGATGTTAGGTTAAAGTTGTATTGTAGGGTTGTTAGGTTAAAGTTGTATTGTAGGGTTGTTAGGTTAAAGTTGTATTGTAGGGTTGTTTGGTTAAAGTTGTATTGTAGGGTTGTTAGGTTAAAGTTGTATTGTAAGGTTGTTTGGTTAAAGTTGTATTGTAGGGTTGTTAGGTTAAAGTTGTATTGTAGGGTTGTTAAGTTAGAGTTGTATTGTTGGGTTGTTAGGTTAAAGTCGTATTGTAGGGTTATTAGGTTAAAGTTGTAGGGTTGTTAGGTTCAGGTTGTATTGTAGGGTTGTTAGGTTAAAGTTGTATTGTAGGGTTGTTAGGTTAAACTTGTATTGTAAGGTTGTTTGGTTAAAGTTGTATTGTAGGGTTGTTAGGTTAAAGTTGTATTGTAGGGTTGTTAGGTTAAAGTTGTATTGTAGGGTTGTTAGGTTAAAATTGTATTGTAGGGTTGTTAGGTTAAAGTTATATTTTAGGTTTTGTTTATGGCTCATTTGAAAGTAGCTATTCATAAAAAATTGTATTTCTTATCAGTGTATGAAATAACATGGGTCTAGCATTTTGGGGTTTTGTTTCTACAATGTTTCCAAGTTTTGTTTCCTTTGTTTTGGTATGAAAAGTCTATGCTTAAGATTTGTTATATGTAGACAGCAGGTTACATTTTTGTTTATGGTTTGTTATGTGCAGACAGCAGGTCTAAAGTTTGTGTTTAAGGTTTGTTCTATGTAGACAACAGGTTAAAGTTTGTGTTTAAGTTTTGTTGTAGACAACAGGTTAAAGTTTGTGTTTAAGGTCTGGTTATAGACATATGATAAAACTGCATTTAAATATCTCTAGTGTGCATTGATAAACAATTCCAGATCTTTCTGCATTAGTCTCTAATACAGGTTTTAATCAGTAATGAAAAGAATAAGGTTAAAGCTTCAGTTTTTTGTTTGCTCTATCAGATTATGTTTTTAAAATCTTTTATGTTATCATAAGGCCAACTTTTAATAAATTTTCACAAGACAAAAACTATTTTTGTATAAAGCACAATAAATGTAGGAGAGATATATAGCTTTATCCTCACTTTCACATATTGAATCTTAGTTTAGTGTGTAGATTCAACTTGAAGAGAACCAAAACTGTATGCAAAAGCAGGTTACAGTGACCAACATTTCATATAGGAATGACATTTATTTTGGACATTGGCTCGGTGTGTCATGCAACTTTGATTGTACAGTTGTGTGGTTTTCTCTGAAGAATCCATTAATACTGAGTACTACATTATCACGTAAAAGAAGATGGCTGTGACCTATATTTCACAATTCAGTGGTCTATAATAACTTTGTCATTTAACTCAATTTCTTAGACAGAATTACTGTAGTGTGATGTAAACTGATAATTAGGCTGTTGTATCATAAGAAGTGCTACATCATTTTTACAAGAAACTTTTCTTGGCAATCTAGTAATACTGCCATGGCAATTTTCTTATGATAAATAATTCTCATTCCTTATATTATATTCAAGTAAGGTCTCTTGTTCAGTTTTCCATGCATCATTTTCTATGGTATGGCCAAATATTCTGTGAAATTTAGCATTTTCATTTGAGATTAACTTTCAGTTTTGAATTTTTTGTAATAATACAATTTGCTCATGATTGCATTTAGGTTAACATTTACCGGATGTGAATAAGCAACAAAATTACTCTTAAAAGTAACTCATTTGATTCTTAATTTGTATTAGCGCATTACTAATTTAGATTTAAGTATCACATATAATTTCATTGTCTGTCAATATTGAAAAAATGTATGAGAAACCATACACAAAAAGAAATTTATTTTTTCACCTGGTGGCGAGATTCAGTAGTCAGTTTTCCACTGATTCGGGTTGAAGATTCACCTGTCTTTAAGTGAGAAATCAGTACCAAAGAATGAGACTGTGAGATGACCCAAAAGTCGTACAAAATTCTTTGCTTAACCAGTGAGATATCAGAGGTATGCAGTCTGCATAATCAAAATAGTGTAAGGTATTTGTTATGAATAATATAAAATTCCACTTTACTCCTTTACAACAGGGGCACCAGTCTGCATAATCAAAATAGTGTAAGGTATTTGTGATGAATAATATCAAATTCCACTTTACTCCTTTACAACTGGGGCACCAGTCTGCATAATCAAAATAGTGTAAGGTATTTGTTATGAATAATATAAAATTCCACTTTACTCCTTTACAACAGGGGCACCAGTCTGCATAATCAAAATAGTGTAAGGTATTTGTTATGAATATTATAAAATTCCACTTTACTCCTTTACAACAGGGGCACCAGTCTGCATAATCAAAATAGTGTAAGGTATTTGTGATGAATAAAATCAAATTCCACTTTACTCCTTTACAACAGGGGCACCAGCTGCACCAGAAGGACCATTGGAAGTTTTTGACATCAACCGTAACTCTGCCAAGCTAAGCTGGAAGCCACCAAGTCATGATGGTGGTAGTCCACTCACAGGATACATCATTGAGAAATTTGACACCAAAAAACATGTCTGGACCCCAGCAGGCAAAGCTCCTTATGATGCTACAGAATTCTTGGTGGAGAAACTTCTTGAAGGAACAGAATACCTCTTCCGGATTATTTCAGAGAACAAAAAGGGAAAGAGTCAGCCTCTTGAGACCAAGACTGCAGTCCTGGCAAAGAGTCCTTATGGTTTGTAGTCATTTTGTTTCTAACCTTCACTAACAGATGGTAGGAAATATATATGATATTCCTGTCAACCCTGCAGTGTCATTTAGAAATAATGTATTTTATTGATATAAATAGTGCAGTGTCATTTAGGAATAATATATTCATGGCAACATTGCAGTTTCATTTAGGTTAATTATGTATTATGTTAATGGGAACATGGAAGTCTCATTTAGGAATAGATATTATATAAGTTCATGGCAGCATTGCAGTGTCATTTAGAAATAGGTATTATATAAGTTCATGGCAGCATTGCAGTGTCATTTAGAAATAGGTATTATATAAGTTCATGGCAGCATTGCAGTGTCATTTAGAAATAGGTATTATATAAGTTCATGGTGGCATTTCTGTGCCATTTAGAAATAGGTAGAGTATAAATTCATGACAACATTGCACTATCATTTAGAAGTAGATACTATGTTCATGGCAGTATTGGAGTGTAATTTAAAAGTTGATATTATGTTCATGGCAGTATTGCAGTATCATTAATAAATACGTGTTATGTAAGTTCAGGGTGATATCTCATTTAGGAAATTTTTTCTGTCATTTAGGAGAAGATATCACCTTGTTCATAGACTTTAGATATACTGTTTGCCGTTTAATATTTTCCATATGACATGTTAACATATCACTTTATGTGATACTGATTGGTCCAAATAAACCATGAAATTTTTGCACAGTATTATCTTTAATGACTGACTGCAACTGTGGGAATTTTCCCTTATCCTGCCTTCTGGAACTTTTTATTTTTACCGTTACTATCAACATTTTGGCAGACATTTGTTGAATTGATTACCTAAAGCAAATTGGTGAAAAAATGGTCACATCTGTCTGAATGTGGTCAATTAAACACACAGGGACTTGTTTGAATGTTGCTAATTATACTCACAGGGACTTGTTTCACCATGTATAGCATATCATGTGCAGAGAAATGGCATTAAATGCCAAAACAAGAACAAAGACCAAGAAATAAAACTAAGGGTATTGGTTAAAGTAAAGGTATTGGTCAGTTGACAGCAGACATGATGGGAAGGGTGGTGATATACATGTAACATGGAATCCACTCTATATACAAGCATGGTTTAGACTTACATAGTAAATTAACTCACCTCTGTTTATTGCAGAATGTTTCCTAACTGACAGAAATTCATCCAACCGTAGCATTTATATGCATTAAAATAGCTCAGATGATTCTTACAATGTGATGCAGTTCCGACTCTAAATAAAAATTTGTCTTCATCTTCTGTTCCAAAATAAATAATATAAATTTCTGGTCACAAATACATTATAGTAAATCTGGAATTTCTGCATCCAGTAATCTTCACTTGAATAAAAATATGTATTATAAAAGTTTAGGGTGACATTGCAGTACCATTTAGGATGTTGAAGTTTTGTATTGAGGTATTTTAAGGTTATGTGCTCAACATCATAGAACTATTCATATGTCAGATATCTTGTTCTACAGAACCCATTTTACTTACTTTAAAATAAACATATGTAAATAGGTTAAAAAAAAAGGAATTTCTACTTAAAAAGTACATTTTTTGAAAACATGAATCACTAAAAAAAATCTTGTCCTTCTTGAGACCTTTTATCTTAGATTCACACTGACATAAAAATCTAATTTACAGTGTTATATTACATATTTATCTGATGAGAAGTCCATGCTTGATAATGATTAAACATTATACAAAAAATAACCAATGACTGGTTGGATATGTCAAATGACCAAACATTTGATATGTTTGGTCCAAAAAGTCAATGACCAAGCATTTGGTTATGATCGATTTGAAAAGTCAACTGACCAAGCTTTTGGTTATGATTGAGTTGAAAAAGTCAAATGACCAAGCTTTTGGTTTTTATTGATTTGAAAATTCAAATTACTTTGGTTATGACTGTTTTGAAAAGTCAATGACCAAGCATTTGATTGCAATTGATTTGAAAACTCAAATGACCAGATATAAATGATTCAAGTTTTATTTTTGTTGATGATTCCCTGCCTGACATTGTAATGGAAGGAATACTGTACAGAACTATGTGGCAAATAGATTGAAAGAAACAAGTCCATGAAAGGAGTTATTTCATAAACAAATATTACCTTATAATAAATCAGTTGCTAGGCACATGGCTATTCATGCATATAAATACTACATCACTTACAAAAGTAAAACATCTTCTAGAGTAAAGAGGACACTTCTTTGATTCATAGCTTTATACTTATTACAAAAATATTTTTTTTATAGATTTCAAATGGCTGCATTGTTTAGAATATTAATGTACCATTACATCATTTAATATTTGACTCGCATAATAAAAATGAGCATCTACTTGAGTTTAAAGTTTTTATGTATTTAAATATTTTTAAAGATACATGTATATAAGAGTTTACCAGGTATTGTGAAGATGATTCTGACAATTTACTTTCTAAATATTCATTTTTAGACAATCCAGTTATCTTCCCTGTTTTCTTTAACTGAAAACAAATTAAACTGATCTCTCATTTCTTTGTAACAGAGGTGCCATCATCTCCAGTTGGACCACTGACTGCCGACAATGTCACCCAGAATTCTGTAGACCTAAAGTGGCAGCCCCCAGAGAAAGATGGTGGCCTCCCAGTTGACAGCTACATTATTGAATATCGTCCTGCTAACAGATCAACCTGGGTAAAGGCTGGAATATCTTTAGATGGCATGACTACCAATTTCACAGTCAAAAATCTCCAGGAAGGTCAAGATTATTACTTCCGAGTCAGTGCCGTAAACCCCCAGGGCCAGAGCAAACCTCTTGAGACAGAACAAGTGGTCAAGCCACAAAAGAAAATTGGTGAGAACATTTTATTTCCAAATTATGATATTTGTTAATGAATTATTTATTAATGAGCCATTTGAGATTAAAATCATGTGAGTAATAAGCTCTCATAAAATGACAATTTATAAAAGAAATAATTACAGGTTATTGATTGTTTTTAAAAATAGTTTTAAATAAAGAAATTTTGTAAATGTTACTTTCATATGTAGATCTTAAATGTGCATCTTCATTTCTTCTGTGACATTTGGAATTTATTTTCTGTGCAATAAACTAGTAATTTTGTTGTTTAAGACTGGAAAACAATATCTGTATTGTAAACCTGGACTCTTTTTCAGTGCCTCCAAGTGCACCAAGACAATTGATGGTTGGTAAGATTGACAAAGACTCTGTCACACTGGAGTGGAAGCCTCCAACTGACAATGGTGGTGCAAAGGTTTCATATGTTGTCTCTCAGAAAGACAGCAAGAGTGACAAATGGGTCAAGGCTGCAACCTTGAAGCCATCAGAGACATCATATGTGGTGCCAAATCTAAAGGATGATAGGGACTACATTTTCTCTGTGCATGCTGCAAATGAGGCAGGACCAGGGCCTACTATTGAAACAGATACAGCAGTCAGGCCAAAACCTCCTGTTGGTATGTAAAAATACAGTATTATTTACTCCATTAGGATATCATAATGAAATTAGTTGCTGTATTTAAACAGGTCAGTTATGCTGCCCACAAAGGCATGTATCAGTTGGTGACTGAGACACAGCTGTCCTTAACTACATGAAAAATCAATACTAAAGGCATGTATAACTTGGTGACTGAGACACAGCTGTCCTTAACTACATGAAAAATCTATAATAAAGACATGTATAAGTTGGTGACTGAGGCACAGCTGTCCTTAACTACATGAAAAATCAATACTAAAGGCATGTATCAGTTGATGACTGAGACACAGCTGTCCTTAACCCTTTACCTTATGCAAGCGTCTTTGGATGCCTCTACTCCATTCGCATGGAAGCACCTTTTGACACCTCTACTCCATTTGCATGGAAGCGCCTTTTGATGCCTGCTGTAAACATCAGCCATTTTGAGCTGGTTTTCGTAGTGCCACCTTTGGGGAAAACCCCCCTATTAGATACTACATTCATTTCTGCAAATGACAATTACGTCAGATCACGTGGTCACTGTTTATGCACTAGTCAATATCTGCTATTTAAAGTAACTGGGTCGTAATCTCCACTCTCCAAAATGGCAGTCGCAGATTTCATTCAGTTCTTACGAAGTTTTCACGATTAGAATCACAACTATGAAAGATTCAATAAATTAGGTAACGGCTCTGATATTGATGTAGGCAGCAATTAGTTTTTATAAATTATCAAATTTAAAAAATTACTTAGTGATGTAGACGCAGACGAAAAACATGTCAATTTCGAGTATGGGAAATGGCAGCTACGGTTGGTCACGCGGCCTCACTGACATGATGGTGAACGAGTTCTCTCAAGATTTTAAAGCACATAAAGAATTCTTCTGTGAAAAATAATTACACAGCTATAACAATCGGACTTTACTCTTAATTTTTTCCACATATAATAGATGTGTACCAAAAATGTAAAATGGTTAAAATTGCTGTTAAACGTAACATACACTACATTGCTTAACAGTTCACAGGCAGGATTTCATTCAGTACTTACGAAGTTTTCACGATTAGAATCGCAACTATGAAAGATTCAATAACTTAGGTAGTGGCTCTGATATTGATGTAGGCGGCATTTAGTTTTTATAAATTATTAAATTCAGATGACTTAGTGATGTAGACGCAGACGAAAAACATGTAAATTTCGAGTATGGGAAATGGCAGCTAAGGTTGGTCACGCGGCCTCACTGACATGACGGTGAACAAGTTCTCTCAAGATTTTAAAGCACATAAAAAATTCTTCCATGAAAAATAATTACACAGCTATAACAATCGGATTTTACTCTTAAATTTTTCCGCATATAATAGATGTGTACCAGAACTGTAAAATGGTTAAAATTGCTGTTAAACGTAACATACACTACATTGCTTAACAGTTCACAGGCAGGCCTCTGCGTATGCGGTCGGCTAGGTAACAGGTATTTTATATATAGTGCGCTGCACTTTGTCACTATGCTTTATCAGGTAAAGGGTTAACTACATGAAAAATCTATAATAAAGGCATGTATCAGTTAATGACTGAGACATAGCTGTCCTTAACTACATGAAAAATCAATACTAAAGACATGTATAAGTTGGTGACTGAGACACGGCTGTCCTTAACTACATGAAAAATCTATAATAAAGGCATGTATCAGTTGGTGACTGAGACACACCTGTCCTTAACTACATGAAAAATCAATACTAAAGGCATATATAAGTTGGTGACTGAGACACAGCTGTCCTCAACTACATGAAAAATCTATAATAAGGGCATGTATCAGTTGATGACTGAGGCACAGCTGTCCTTAACTACGTGAAAAATCTATAATAAGGGCATGTGTCAGTTGATGACTGAGGCACAGCTGTCCTTAACTACGTGAAAAATCTATAATAAAGGCATGTATCAGTTCATGACTGAGACACAACTGTCCTTAACTATGTGAAAAATCAATACTAAAGGCATGTATAACTTGGTGACTGAGACACAGCTGTCCTTAACTACATGAAAAATCAATAATAAAGGCATGTATCAGTTGATGGCTGAGGCACAGCTGTCCTTAACTACATGAAAAATCAATAAAAAGGCATGTATCAGTTGATAAATTGGTTGGAGAATAAAGGGTTTTTATTTTTGTTTTTTTAAAAGATTGACTTTAAAGGAATAGTTTTAAAGATTTTTTTCAGATTGATTTTGCTATGCAAATGCAATATCAGTCATACCAAAAATCATTTTATTCATAAACTTTCTTCCAATAGTTTGTTGCTTGAACATTAGTCAGCTTTAGATGAAAATCTGCCTCAGTCTATAGCTTGTTGGACAAAATTAACCTGATGCAGGGGTTATTTCGTCTCTATAGCTTGCTGGGACAAAATTAACCTACTGCAGGGGTTACTTAGTCTCTATAGCTTGTTGGGACAAAATTAACCTAATGCAGGGGTTACTTAATCTCTGTAGCTTGTTGGGACAAAATTAACCTAATGCAGGGGTTACTTAGGCCCTATAGCTTGTTGGGACAAAATTAATCTAATGCAGGGGTTACTTTGGCTCTATAGCTTGTTGGGACAAAATTAACCTAATGCAGTGGTTACTTAGGCTCTATGGCTTGTTGGGACAAAATTAACGTAATGCAGGGGTTACTTAGGCTCTATGGCTTGTTGGGACAAAATTAACCTAATGCAGTGGTTACTTAGGCTCTATGGCTTGTTGGGACAAAATTAACGTAATGCAGGGGTTACTTAGGCTCTGTAGCTTGTTGGGACAAAATTAACCTACTGCAGGGGTTACTTAGGTCTTTTTAAAGTATATTAATTTTAATTATTTAATCATTCTCTTGTGTCAGGTCCCCCAGAAGCACCTGTAGGGCCTCTTGCAATTAGTGATTTGAACCTTGACTCTGTTACCCTGAGCTGGAAACCACCCAAGTATGATGGAGGTGCCCCACTAACTGGCTATCTCCTGGAGAAACGAGAGGGTCGCAAACCATACTGGACAAAAGTTGATCATCTACCACCAGATGTCAGTACTTACAAGGTCAAGGATTTGACAGAGGGAACCGACTACATCTTCCGATTGGTAGCAGAAAATGAGAAAGGATCAAGCAAGCCACTGGAGTCAGAAAAACCAATTATACCAAAGAGTCCATTTGGTAAATATTGTACATGACTTCCCTTTCTACAGACCATGCCCAAATCCATTAAATAGATTAACTCTGTCCCATTTCACACAAGCATATACATAAATCCTGTGTCCCCCACCATCCACATTGTCCCATTTCACACATATACATAAACCCCATGTCCCCCACCATTCACAGTGTATGTTAGATGCTGGTTCTTTTATGGATGTCAGAAAGTACAATACCTAAGAGAAAATCACAGAAAAAGCCATTTTTGTAAAGCACAGAAGCTCAGAACACTTTTCTGTCCATATATGCATGTCCATTTGTCTATCCCACCATTCACATCCTAGATGAAGGTTAATGTTAAATGTTTGGAATGAGTTCACTTTTAGTGTTCTACTTTTATTTTCTAGCTAAATTAAAGATGAGCTTGGCAAATGGGAATGACTAGTAAAAGTTTTTGTAAAATACCTCTTCTTGAAGGTACATGTACTTCTTATTTGTCTAAGATCACAGTTGCATATTTCTATATATCCAGGGAGTCCCCTGGCCAAACCTCGATGCTTATTGAGTCAGACCTGCCATATATTTTAGTACATGTTTGTATTGTTTTGTTCATCGCAATATAATGATGACTTCCACTCATAGGAAGAAAATATCAACAATGTTTCCATATTTGTGGGTTTATTTATGTCCTTAACACTTCTTGATAGAAATGTTAAGGACATAAAAAGAATTAAAAAATATGGAAATAATGCTATCTTACTCAGTTGTCAAAATATAATCTCACCAAAGCCTAGCAGCATGTCATGTCACATCTGTCCAACACAAATGTTGTTTCTACATGATAAGTTTTGAAAAACTTCATGGATTGAAAATAAATTTGATTTAAGTCCTTTTGGTAAGAAAAATTAGTTTAGGTTAGATTTTCACATTTTCGGACAAAATTGGACAGAGTTGTAACACTGTTTGATTTAAACACTCAAATTTGCATGTTGAACTAAGCTGACTGCACCATATTAGCAGGGGCCATCTTGTCCTAGAAAATTCTATTCATCTACATACATATTGTTTCAGAAAAACCAGACAAGCCTGTTGGTCCAATTGAATATTTAAGGATCACTGAAGATTCAGTTCAGTTGTCATGGAAACCACCCACAAAAGATGGTGGCTCACCCATTACTGGCTATGAGATCGAGTATCGTGATGCTAAACAAAAAGCCTGGTCCAAGGCAGGATCTGTCAATCCTGAGACTTTAACTTTCACCGCTCCCAAGCTTCTGGAGGGTAATGAGTATTTCTTCCGAGTCACTGCAAAGAATGCTGAAGGATCAAGTGTACCCTTGGAATCCATGGAAACTGTAAAGCCACAGAAACCAAAAAGTAGGCATTTAATATTTTTTTTATTGGTTATAATTGTCATGTTTCATTTTACTCCTTAGATTTACAAACATTCTTGACTTCCAGTCTCATTACATTTTATTTTCAGGCTATTAATTAAAAAGTAAGTGTGTGTTGAGGGAAGGACAATTAGAGCATTTTCAAGGAAGTGAATGTTCAGACCATACATTTATACAGAATCATTTGTTAGCATAAGATCTGTTTCTTGGAAATTTCTTTTGAAAACTTTGTTAGAGCTATTTTAATTTCTGGGTTTGGATTCTCATTTCTATTCATGAATAGTTTGTCATTTAGGCCATTTCCAAATCTAGTCTGATAGGAGCAGAGGCCCTTGCCCCGCTCATTTAGGCCATTTCCAAATCTAGTCTGATAGGAGCAGAGTCCCTTGCCCCGCTCATTTAGGCCATTTCCAAATCTAGTCTCATAGGAGCAGAGTCCCTTGCCCTGCTCATTTAGGCCATTTCCAAATCTAGTCTCATAGGAGCAGAGGGCCTTGCCCCACTATGCCTGTTTTCATCACCCACCTTTATACTACTGTAATACATTTATCTTACTGATTTGTTTTATTTCAGCAAATATATTTTCTTTAACATTTCTGTACCAAATATTTTGGTTGTATTAAACATTTCAAGATGCACAGTTAATCAAAAAATGGCATTGACAGATAGGGATATAATATTTGGGTGTGATTGAATCTTGACAGATAGGGATATAATAATTGGTGGATGTCATTGAATCTTGACAGATAGGCATATAATAATTGGGTGTCATTGAATCTTGACAGATAAGGATATAATAATTGGGTGTCATTGAATCTTGACAGATAGGGATATAATAATTGGGTGTCATTGAATCTTGACCGATAGGAGAAAGTTTTTAATTAAAAGCCCATGCAGACCTTGAAATTTCATTTAACTTGACACTCACCTTGCTGTATGGAAATTTAACACAAACTAACAAGCATTTTTTTTATGTCTTTTGATTTGTAAATCTTGCGATCTGATATTGGAAAACGTGATCTGATATGACCTAAGGTGATCTGATGTGATTGGACATGATCTGATTTTATTTAATGTGATTGGACATGATCTGACTTTATTTTGTATGATCAAATATGATTTGATGTGATTGGACCTGATCTGATTTTATTTTGTATGATCAGATATGATTTGATGTGATTGGACATGATCTGATTTTATTTTGTATGATCAAATATGATTTGATGTGATTGGACATGATCTGACTTTATTTTGTATGATCAAATATGATTTGATGTGATTGGACATGATCTGACTTTATTTTGTATAATCAAATATGATTTGATGTGATTGGACATGATCTGATTTTATTTTGTATGATTGAATATGATTTGATGTGATTGGACATGATCTGATTTTATTTTGTATGATCAAATATGATTTGATGTGATTGGACATGATCTGATTTTATTTTGTATGATCAAATATGATTTGATGTGATTGGACATGATCTGATTTAATTTTGTATGATCAAATATGATTTGATGTGATCTGATATGATCTATTATGATTAAATATGATCTAGTGGTCTGTTTCATCACTGCAGTTTGAGTTTTAAGTATTGTGTGTTTAATAATAGTGAATCTACCATTGACACCCTCAACTCTTTGAATGCAAGACAGTTAATCGTCTTTACTTTACCTACTTGTGTTATTTATGTGTTTTGGGAATCAAAAGTCTTTAATTTTGCTACTTTCTTATCATGCATTATGAAGTTACGACATATTCAATCAGTCATTTTTAATTTCCCGACCATTTCTATTTATTAAAGCTGTTCCAAAGGCCCCTACTGATCTGATAGCCAAGGATATTGAGGAGAACAAACTAACCTTGACCTGGAAGCCTCCAAAAGATGATGGAGGCGACAAAATACAGTCCTACAACATCCGTATGAAGGAAGTTGGAACAGATGAATGGAAGGAGATTGGCTCAGCTAGGGCAGTAGATAATGAGTTCAAGGTCAGAAGTCTACTCCCAGGAAAAGGTTACCACTTTGCTGTTATTCCAGTAAATAAAGTTGGACTTGGTGATGCCATAGAAACACAGTCACCAATTTCACCAAGGAAAAAGCCAGGTGAGTATATTACAACACTAATATACATGTCAGAGCTAGAATTTTACTAAAATCATCTGGATTGACCCAGATTCCTTGTATTAATAGCACCTGGTTCAGTCCAGATTTATAAATTTCTGGCATGTTAATGGTTAACAATTCTCCCTCCTTTCTATTAGACTGGTTTTTCTTTACTTGTTTCAAGTGCATTATATACATAAAAGACTACCCAAAATGATATTCCATGGTAACCCAATACCAGTATATTTTAGATTTACTTCTTTATGAGGATTTTGAACAAATATTGGTTATTGAAGAAAAGTTTTGAACTTTGGAGGTTAAATCTTGAATTTAACAAATCCATTTTAGAGCAATTTGAAAATATATTTTTATATAGATATATCTTCTGCTAAGCAAAAATAACTAAAATTTTTATGAGGTAAAAAGAAATACATGAAAATCAATTGTATTTTCTAAAATGAACAGCTGCTGATATGGTGTTTAAAATTTGATGTCAGTTAGAAGTTTTCAGAAGAATTTTCATAACTTTTTCTTTCAGAAAAACCATCACCACCTGTTGGACCAATCACATTCAAAGATATTAACCGCACATCCTTGACTTTGTCATGGAAACCATCTGAAAACGATGGAGGTTCTCCAATTATACACTACATCATTGAATTTAGAGAGTCACGGAAGTCGTCATGGTCACTGGTTACCAAAGTAAAACCTGATATCATATCCTACTGTGTACAGAATCTGAAGGATAGCCAGGAATATTTCTTCCGTGTAATTGCAGAGAATGCAGTTGGAAAATCAGAACCTTTGGTTTCTGATGGAGTTACACCAAAATCTCCATATGGTAAGAAATTGATATAAAAAAGGTGTCAGCACTTTTAAGCATGTAAACTGCCACAGTATAAATACCCACCAGTAAACATGTCAACAACCGTCCTATATATGCCCAGCATTAAACATGTCAACTGCAGTCCTATATATGCCCACCATTAAACATGTCAAATGCAGTCCTATATATGCCCATCATTAAACATGTCAACTGCAGTCCTGTATATGCCCATCATTAAACATGTCAACTGCAGTCCTATATATGCCCACCATTAAACATGTCAACTGCAGTCCTATATATGCCCACCATTAAACATGTCAACTGCAGTCCTATATATGCCCACCATTAAACATATACAACTGAAGTGATATATATGCCTATCATTAAACATGTCAACTGCAGTCCTATATATGCCCACCATTAAACATGTCAACTGCAGTCCTATATATGCCCACCATTAAACATATACAACTGAAGTGATATATATGCCTATCATTAAACATGTAAAACTAGTCATATATATAACTTTTAACTGATAAATCCCCCCAGTTGATATCTCATGAAAAAATGTACATTGACAGTATGTCAGGTTAAAGTTGAGGATAAATATATGATATCTAGATAGTTTCCTATTACTGTGAAATTTAGACAAAGGGTTTGAAGCATGGGTGCCATTTGACATAAAGCAGAATCTTTTCAATCAGACTAATTTTTCAATGTTAACTTGTTACTTTGTTTTAAGAGGATGGTCTTGAAAAAATCTTTTTTGAATAGAAATTGTATGGTCTTCACCTTTGACAAAAACATGTACTGTTAATAATAGAGTTATGAATTTATTCTGTAAATCGCAATGGTTTGGTGTCAATTAATATTAGTGACTCATTAATAAACAGTACATAAACAAGAGAAAAGTTTGGCAAAAATCTGGATGGCAAAAATATATATTTTTCATGATAATGGTTTTGTAAAACCAGAAAATGATTTAGGGATTTTTGAACTATAAATTATAGGAATAATTGTCAACAATGAGGAATATTCAGTCAGTTAAAGTATGACATTGATTGGTAACACAGTACTTTCTCATTATAACACTATTCGTTATAACACTATTCATTATAACATGGTTTATAGTATAATGCATGTATGGTCTTGGATCCTCTTTCATTAAGTGTTAGTAAAAGTATATTTGTACTTCATTATAACATGGTCTCACTATAAGTTGGTATACTCCATGACTACCTTGGACAGTGTTATAATGAGGGAGTACTGTATTATGTAACTCATTATAAGATAGTATACTCTAAGGTGGAATACTACATAACTACCTATTACAGTGTTTTAATGAGGGAGTGTTCTTTTTCGTGTAGAATATCTCCCAATGGTCCATCTTCTTACTAGTTCATATTCGTTCATAAAATGTTGGCTACCGAAATCTGTTCCTGGTTAAATACATGTAGTTGAACATTCTGTCATGGTAGTGTTTATATGATTTATATTATGTTATGTCCTAATATTTTGTGTTTTTACAGTGATGTAAATTGGGGTGACAATGAATCTAGAGTGGGCAGGAAATTTAGTTTGCAGTTCTAATAAGTCATCTTTTTTTTCAGTTCTAATTATTGGTTTAAATTTGCCATCTTTAAAAATTGACAGATAAACCATCTACACCAGTTGGCCCACTAGAGGTCTCTGACCTAACAGAGAAGTCTGCCACATTGTCATGGAAACCACCAGAATTAGATGGAGGTACTCCATTAACAAAGTATATTGTTGAAATGAGAGAATCAACTCGCAGCACATGGAAGCCGATAGGAGAGGTTCAACCAGCATTAACCCAATTTACTACTGATGAACTTAGAGATGGGAATGAGTACTTTTTCCGTGTAGTGGCAGTTAATGCTGAGGGTCCAAGTGAAGCATTGCAGACAAGCAAACCTGCCAAAGCCATTAAAAAGATTGGTAAGTATCATACCATTTTCTTGGTCTGAATTGCATGGTTTTGCAGAGGAACACAGATCAACATTATTAGGTCAAGATATTGTAGTATTAGTTATTAGTCTAATAAGAATAAATGCGTTAATTGACAAAGATCTAAAACGTTATACGATATTACAAATAATGTAATCATCATCTGAGTAGAAATATTTCCAAAATAATCAACTAACCTGTTTCCATTCATTATTAGAACAAACTGTTGTCTGCATTGTATGACTGTGTCTGACTGTGTATTACTTAAGAGATCAAGTCAGGTAATTTTCCATTTTTATTATTCCATCTTTCCCATTCCTACATTCAGAAATTTATGTTTCATTATAAAATTTTAAGAAGTTATTCTACACAACTCCTTATATATATATATATATATATATATATATATATATATATATATATATATATATATATATATTTATTAACAAAATGAGTAACAGAACTATTGTAAGAAATTGTCTATTTTGCAGAACCACCAAGTCCACCAGCTTTTGTAAAGTGTCCCAAAGTTGGCATTGACAATGTGGAACTTGAGTGGGGTAAACCCACAAGTGATGGTGGTGCAAAAATTACTGGATATGAGATCTACAAGGCCACTTCTATACCACCTGACTGGAAACTTGTGACAGAGGTCAGAGGTAATGAGAACCACTACTTCATCAAAAACCTCGTTGAGGGGCAGGAGTATTTCTTTGCTGTCACTGCTAGGAATGATGCTGGTGAAAGCAAACTCTGTGAAATGGACAAACCGATCAAACCACAGAAACCCAAAAGTAAGAATTTAATGTGACTCATTTGATACATTTCATTGTTTTATATTTGTGATCATTAATTACCACTCAGTAAGGGTTTTTTCAAAGAGTGTATCACAGGATACATTTTGTACTGAGTTGTGTGCTCTACTTTCTTAGTAGATTATCATCGTTCTTTCCTGTCATTTTTCATCTCGTATCTTTGGAACCTATTTTATTCCTATTAAAATTTTAATGGTTAGATACTTCAGTACTTCATTTTTATTTGTTCTGATCATAGCTTGAAACAAGCTGGGTGCCATTACCTTATATGACAAAAGAATAATTATTGACAAGTTGACAGTGAATTTCTTGTATTTTATTGGCATCAGAATTCACTCAGTCACTCATTTATGAAAATCTGTAATTCTATCTTTGTAAAAATTAGGTCATTAGAAATGAATTTTTATCCTAAGACAATATTTATGTTAAAAACAATATTGTCTTGTTTTTTGATTTTGCATTGTTTATTGTATTTCTGTTAAATTCTTGGAGTGCCATCATTGTTGTGTGGTGAACATGCTGCACTCACAGTCAGTGGGTTGCATATTCAAATCCTGCCAAGATTAGCCTGGATTGGGTGCTTTGGGGTGTATCTAGGCATAGGCACTTTGGTGTGTATCTAGGCATAGGCACTTTTGGTGTGTGTCTAGGCATAGGCACTTTGGTGTGTATCTAGGCATAGGCATAAGCATTTTGGTGTGTATCTAGACATAGGCACTTTGGTGTGTATCTGGGCATAGGCACTTTGGTGTGTGTCTAGTCATAGGCACTTTGGTGTGTATCTAGGCATAGGTATAAGCATTTTGGTGTGTGTCTAGGCATAGGCACTTTTGGTGTGTATCTAGGAATAGGCATAAGCATTTTGGTGTGTATCTAGGCATAGGCACTTTGGTGTGTATCAAGGCATTGGCACTTTGGTGTGTGTCTAGGCATAGGCACTTTTTGGTGTGTATCTAGGCATAGGCATAAGCATTTTGGTGTGTATCTAGGCATAGGCACTTTGGTGTGTATCTAGGCATAGGCCCTTTTGGTGTGTGTCTAGGCATAGGCACTTTTGGTGTGTATCTAGGCATAGGCACTTTGTTGTGTATATAGGTATAGGCACTTTGGTATGTATCTAGGCATAGGCACTTTTGCGTTGCTTGGGAACTAATTGGTCATTCATTTACTGATGTGCTTTATGTGCTTTAGTCAATCAATCTGTCTTTGAACTGTCATTATAATCTGTATTTTGATTTATCCCCTAGCTGCACCATCTCCACCTGTTGGCCCACTGGAAGCCATAGATATACAGTCTGATGGTCTTACGTTGACCTGGAAACCCAGCATAAATGATGGCGGTTCTCCCATCACATCATATGTTGTTGAACAAAGAGAGAGCCACAGAAAAACATGGAGCATCATCAAAAATACAGAGCCAAGCATCCACAAGCTTGTCCTGGATGGCCTTAAAGAGGGTCAGGAATATTACTTCCGGGTCAGTGCTGAAAATGCCATCGGAAGATCAGAGCCTCTTGAAATGGCAAAAGGTGTGAAACCACAAACACCACTCAGTGAGTATCCATGTGTGTATGAATGAGAGTTGCATAACATAATTAATCAAGCAGGAAAATTAGATTGCTGAACATGTTTTTTTTATAAAAATATGTTTTAACTGTTAATATATTGTGAAAAGAGATGGTGTTATACTGTCATAATTGCATAAACTTACACATTATAGATTGATAATGTTTTTGTTTATATTTTTTAAGTTTTGCTGCAAAAGCATAAGATACATTTTGTGGTCTTCGGTTTCTTTTTTGGCCACTTATAACCATTGGTATTGTTTTTCTTGTTTTTCTTGTTTTTGTTGTGGGATTAATGCTATTTTTTAAGCACAGGATAGACTTTATATGGCAGTCAATATATCTGATCGAGAAAGAACCCAGGAAAACCCCAGAGAACCATAAGCCCAAAAGAAGCTTCTGGCAAGCTTTTTCACATGCTTACACTGGCTGAACTTGGGATTTAAACCCACACAGACAGAGCTGAAATGTCAGTGATCTGTAAAAACGAGTGCCTTAGACCACTCAGCCACCCAGGGCCTTAGACCACTCAGCCACCCAGGGCCTTAGACCACTCAGCCACCTGGGGCCTTAGACCAATCAGCCACCCAGGACCTTTGACCACTCTGTCATGTGGGGCCTTAGACCACTCAGCCACCTGGGGCCTTAGACCACTCAGCCACCCAGGACTTTAGACCACTCAGCCACCCAGGACTTTAGACCTCTCAGCAACCCAGGACCTTATACCACTCACCACCCAAGACCTTAGAACACTCAGTCACCCAGGACCTTAGACCACTCAGTCACCCAGGACCTTAGACCACTCTGCCACATGGGTTAGAGGGGTCTTACCATTGTGAAATATAATCTATTCATATGATGAATATAATTACATATAATTATACCAAGCTGACATGATTAACCTCTAAATATGAATGTATTATGTGTATGTTGGTATAATGGTGGTAATTAGATCATAAAGCTGGTAAACATGGCAGTGTTCATGTCCCAGTCAGAATACAGTACGATTAAGAAGGCTTGATATAATGATGCTTATTGTATTATATCATGCTGGTAAACATGTCAGTGTTTTTGTGCATGTTGGTGTAATGGTGGTCATATTATGCAGCTGGTAAACCTGTGTTTTTGTACATGTCATGTCTTGGTCCTAATTAAAATAAAACATGACTGAGAATCCTGTGTAAACTTCAGAAGTTTTCCACAAATTGTGGAAATTCTAGTTGCAAATGTAAATCTATGACAGAATTGGCATTTTCTATTTCATAAAATGCTGATATAATCAACCATAATTGTTTATTTTGCTTGTTGGTGAACTGAAAAAGTAATTAATTTCAATCATCTTTGCTGAAAATAAAGAAGGAAAACCTTTAAGGGGAGTTAACTCAAACTGTATATGCACTTTTTTCCTGTGTTATTAACAAACTATACCAGTTATCTTATAAAGCTATTATTATTATTAGTGACTATCATACAAACTTGTTTTAAAGTTGTGAAACCGCAAACTGCACAATCCCAGATCTGCCAACAAGTAATGCACTAATAAACCTGGGTCTATACAGATTGTTAGGAGTACTCAGTAGAACAAACTACATAGACCCTTATCTTCTGGTGCATTATGCGACAGCAGATCAGGATCAATGTTTTTTTTTGCAGTTGGACTTGACCTATAAGTGAATATATATGGTAATTTTTTACACATTATTATCAAAGCTGACCATTTAAATTGTTTTGTTGCTGTTTGGTTTGATTGATTTGCTACTGCTGGTATATGGTTTGTAACATCTGCCAGTATATGGTTCATAACAGGGGTTGGCAACCTATTTAACATAGTGTGCCACTTTTTTCCAAATTAATTACAAAATGAATAAGCATGTGCCACCATTGAGAGTGTTGGCCTCCCTTCATGTGCCACACAAAACCTCTTGATGTTCCACCTTGTGGCATGTGTGCCGTAGGTTGCCAACCCCTGGTTTATAACATCTGCCAGTAAAAGGCTTGTAACATCTGCCAGTAGATGGTTTCAAACATCAGCTAGTATATGGTTCATAACTTCTGCTGGTATATAGTTTGTAACATCTATAACTGCTTAGTTTCACTAATTTAAAGAAAATAGCAGGTACATGAATAAAATAATAACACTGTTGTATTTTATTGTGCTATGAAGATAATCGCTGAAATTCAATGATTCATACTATTTGTATGTAGCTGCTCCAAAAGAACCTACTGGACCAATCAAAGTCTCGGATGTTACATCAGCTTCTGTCAAATTTGAGTGGCTACCTCCCAAAGACAATGGTGGTTCACCAGTTACAAAGTACAAGCTTCAATACTGTGAGAATAATGGTGACTGGATTAACCTCGACACTGTGGATGGCCGAGACATGTCCTACACTGCCAGAAAACTTAACCCAGAGAGTCGATACATCTTTAGAATCATTCCCGTCAATAAGGTTGGAGAGGGGAAACCACTTGATTCCAACATAGTCATGACCAAGAAACCTTCAGGTGAATTACTTTGATATGCTTGGTTATAAAAATAATTAAATTTCAATAATTTTTTAAATGTTCTGTAAATTATGCATATCTGCAAACATATAGTTTTGTATTTACTGAAGGCCAGTCATCTGCTGTTGATTCATATTGTTCTGTGGACATAGTTTTTGTTGTTTTGTAACAGTTGACAGTTTTGTTGGAACATAAATTTGTTGCTGGGAAAGGGTCCCATTATTTGTGCAGATCAAATATTGTTATGTGTTTTGTTATTCATGGTTTATAGGAACCATGATTCCATGAAAATGTATAATTTATTGATGACAGTAAATTTGCAATACATGAAAAGGCTACATATATCTTGAAGATAAAAAGTACTTTAAAAATATAGTTTTCGCACTCAAATCACAAAGGCACACAAAGATTCAGTTATTTATGTTTTTATCTTCCTAGATTAAAAAACAGTATTAATGGAATATCTTCCTAGTATAATAAAAGTGTCAAGTCAGTATCTTCCTAGTGAATAAAAGTGTCAAGTCAGTATCTTCCTAGTGTAATAAAAGTGTCAGGGAAAAATTATCCTAGTGTAATAAAATAGTAAGAAGGCACAATTATCTTTGTGTAATAAAATAGTTTCAAGGCAAGATCATCCTAGTGCAATAAAATAATGTCAAGACATTATCTTCCTAGTGTAATAAAAGTGTCAAGGCAAAATCATCCTAGTGTAATAAAATAGTATGAAGGCAAGATCATCCTAGTGCAATAAAATAATGTCAAGATATTATCTTCCTAGTGTAATAAAATCATGACAAGGCAAAATCATCCTAGTGTAATAAAATGGTTTCAAGGCAAGATCATCCTAGTGTAGTGAAATAGTTTCAAGGCAAGATCATCCAAGTGCAGTAAAATCATGTCCAGACAATACTTCCTAGTGTAATAAAATCATATCAAGAAAATATCTTCCTATTTTAATAAAATAGTGTCAAGACAATATCTTCCTAGTGTAATAAAATTGTGTCAAGGCAAAATCATCCTAATCTTCCAAGAAACTAAGAAAATATATGGCAAAGGTTCGTGCTGAAATCAGGTGAATCACATGTTCCTTTATTTTTACCCAAATATTTTTTTCTAGAAGAAAAATGTTGATTTTTGCTCTAAACTTTTAGCAGTATAATAATAATAAAAAAACATTTTTAGTAGTATCAGTTTCTAATGTTACAGGAATGATTGTGTTTACTCTTTGATGTATATCTGCATTGTTAAAAAAGATGACTGCATCAAATCAATGTATTTATTTAAGTTTTTTTATTGATTTCAGGTCCACCATCCAAGCCAGTTGGACCTCTTAATGTCTCAAACATAACTAACAGTTCAGCTACTCTTGACTGGAAACCACCTAAAGAGGATGGAGGACTGCCATTGAAATGCTACATCATTGAGTTCCGTGAGTCCACCAAAACCACATGGAGAAAGGCAGATAAAATCAATCCAGATATCACAAGCTACTGTGTACAAAACCTGGTCATGGCTAAGTCATACTACTTCCGTGTGATGGCAGAGAATGAGTCTGGCATTAGTGAACCTTTAGAAACTGATCAGCCAGTCACAATCAAGAGTCCCTACAGTAAGTTCATATTTTTAGCTCTTCTGGCCACACACAAAAAAGTTAACTTTATTTCTGATCCAGTTTTTATTGTACTGGGAGTATTGGCTGATATCTTGAAGATCCCGGATGAGTTTGATAATGGTTGAGATTCATGAATATTAATGAGGTGATATTGTATCTGCTCAGCTGAAAGTTTTACGTCTTTGGAGGTCATGTTTCCAGACTGATTTTGATTAAACTTGAAATATAAGTTTATATCGTAAAGATCTCATACCAGTTTGATATTGAATGAGTTTGAGAAACATGTATGAAGATCTGATTGGCTGAGGTTACTACCAGTATATGGAATCTGTTTCTGATTGGCTGAGCTTGCCACCACTATATAGACTATTTCTGATTGGCTGAGCTTGCTACTAATATATAGACTATTCTGATTGGCTGAGCTTGCTACCAATATATAGACTATTTCTGATAAGATTCTTTTAAATGTTGGTAAATAGGCTTATATCAACAAGATCTCAGATGAGTTTGATGATGAATGAGATTAATGAATATTAACGAGATTATCATGCATCTGATTGGCAGATTATGACTATTGATACTGTATTTCCAATCAGAATTTGATCAGTCTTGGTAAATAAATTTACACTATCAAGATGTCTTACAAGTTTTTCTCTTGGTAAGAAATGCATGCATTATTGAGGTAATGTTTGATTGACAAAATGCTTGATGAGTTTTACTTTGAATGAGATCTGTACATTAATGAGGTGATCATGTATTTGATTGGCTCTGCTTCTATCACTCTAGAAACTAGACCACTCCAGTGGCCTAGTGGTTACAGCATCCGCCTTGGATGCGGGAGGTCACAGGTTCGATCACCAGCCAAGTCATACCAAATACTTTAAAAATGGTACTAACAGCTGCATCGCTTGGCAAGCAGCATTAAGAGGTTAGTGTTAGGACTGGTCAGCCTGATGTCAGGATAATGTGACTGGGTGGGACATCATGCTACATGTCTGCAGCATGATGCCCCAGTACTAGACATCACTATAAACTGTCACACTGCAGACATGGTAGTGATATGACTGAAATTTTTTTAAAGCTACATTTAAAATCCAAATCACACACACACGCACACACACATTCTGGAAACTAGTTTTTGATAGGACTTGTATTATCATGGTTTTAGACAGGTTCTATCAATAGAGAGACCTAAGCATATTGATCTGGTGATCTTGCATCTGATTTCTCATCTGGTCTCGATAAATCTTGTTAGGTTTAATTATCATCAGGATCTTGGATGAGTTTGATTATGACTGAGATCTATGCATGCCTTTATCTTAGCAATGAATTTGTATCAAATTAGTGAAATAGGCAAAATTGACATATTATAATGGTTGGGAGATGCTTTATATTAGGTTGTATTCTTATAATATTACACAGACATATTACTTGAATTGGTTGTATTCTTATAATATTACACAGGCATAGTTATTGAATTGGTTGTATTCTTATAATACTACACAGGCATATTACTTGAATTGGTTGTATTCTTATAATACTACACAGGCATACTTATTGAATTGGTTGTATTCTTATAATATTACACAGGCATACTTATTGAATTGGTTGTATTCTTATAATATTACACAGGCATACTTATTGAATTGGTTGTATTCTTATAATACTACACAGGCATACTTATTGAATTGGTTGTATTCTTATAATACTACACAGGCATACTTATTGAATTGGTTGTATTCTTATAATATTACACAGGCATACTTATTGAATTGGTTGTATTCTTATAATATTACACAGGCATACTTATTGAATTGGTTGTATTCTTATAATACTACACAGGCATACTTATTGAATTGGTTGTATTCTTATAATATTACACAGGCATATTACTTGAATTGGTTGTATTCTTATAATACTACACAGGCATATTACTTGAATTGGTTGTATTCTTATAATACTACACAGGCATACTTATTGAATTGGTTGTATTCTTATAATATTACACAGGCATACTTATTGAATTGGTTGTATTCTTATAATATTACACAGGCATACTTATTGAATTGGTTGTATTCTTATAATATTACACAGGCATACTTATTGAATTGGTTGTATTCTTATAATATTACACAGGCATATTACTTGAATTGGTTGTATTCTTATAATACTACACAGGCATATTACTTGAATTGGTTGTATTCTTATAATATTACACAGGCATACTTTTTGAATTGGTTGTATTCTTATAATATTACACAGGCATACTTATTGAATTGGTTGTATTCTTATAATATTACACAGGCATATTACTTGAATTGGTTGTATTCTTATAATACTACACAGGCATATTACTTGAATTGGTTGTATTCTTATAATACTACACAGGCATACTTATTGAATTGGTTGTATTCTTATAATATTACACAGGCATACTTATTGAATTGGTTGTATTCTTATAATATTACACAGGCATATTACTTGAATTGGTTGTATTCTTATAATACTACACAGGCATATTACTTGAATTGGTTGTATTCTTATAATACTACACAGGCATACCTATTGAATTGGTTGTATTCTTATAATACTACACAGGCATACTTATTGAATTGGTTGTATTCTTATAATATTACACAGGCATACTTATTGAATTGGTTGTATTCTTATAATACTACACAGGCATACTTATTGAATTGGTTGTATTCTTATAATACTACACAGGCATACTTATTGAATTGGTTGTATTCTTATAATATTACACAGGCATACTTATTGAATTGGTTGTATTCTTATAATATTACACAGGCATACTTATTGAATTGGTTGTATTCTTATAATACTACACAGGCATACTTATTGAATTGGTTGTATTCTTATAATATTACACAGGCATACTTATTGAATTGGTTGTATTCTTATAATATTACACAGGCATATTACTTGAATTGGTTGTATTCTTATAATACTACACAGGCATATTACTTGAATTGGTTGTATTCTTATAATATTACACAGGCATACTTATTGAATTGGTTGTATTCTTATAATATTACACAGGCATACTTATTGAATTGGTTGTATTCTTATAATATTACACAGGCATATTACTTGAATTGGTTGTATTCTTAAAATACTACACAGGCATATTACTTGAATTGGTTGTATTCTTATAATACTACACAGGCATACCTATTGAATTGGTTGTATTCTTATAATACTACACAGGCATACTTATTGAATTGGTTGTATTCTTATAATATTACACAGGCATACTTATTGAATTGGTTGTATTCTTATAATATTACACAGGCATATTACTTGAATTGGTTGTATTCTTATAATACTACACAGGCATATTACTTGAATTGGTTGTATTCTTATAATACTACACAGGCATACCTATTGAATTGGTTGTATTCTTATAATACTACACAGGCATACTTATTGAATTGGTTGTATTCTTATAATATTACACAGGCATACTTATTGAATTGGTTGTATTCTTATAATACTACACAGGCATACTTATTGAATTGGTTGTATTCTTATAATACTACACAGGCATACTTATTGAATTGGTTGTATTCTTATAATATTACACAGGCATACTTATTGAATTGGTTGTATTCTTATAATACTACACAGGCATACTTATTGAATTGGTTGTATTCTTATAATACTACACAGGCATACTTATTGAATTGGTTGTATTCTTATAATATTACACAGGCATACTTATTGAATTGGTTGTATTCTTATAATACTACACAGGCATATTACTTGAATTGGTTGTATTCTTATAATACTACACAGGCATACCTATTGAATTGGTTGTATTCTTATAATATTACACAGGCATACTTATTGAATTGGTTGTATTCTTATAATATTACACAGGCATACTTATTGAATTGGTTGTATTCTTATAATATTACACAGGCATACTTATTGAATTGGTTGTATTCTTATAATACTACACAGGCATACTTATTGAATTGGTTGTATTCTTATAATATTACACAGGCATACTTATTGAATTGGTTGTATTCTTATAATACTACACAGGCATACCTATTGAATTGGTTGTATTCTTATAATATTACACAGGCATACTTATTGAATTGGTTGTATTCTTATAATACTACACAGGCATACTTATTGAATTGGTTGTATTCTTATAATACTACACAGGCATACTTATTGAATTGGTTGTATTCTTATATTATTATATGCTCATTTTTTCCCCCGTTAACTTTACATTGTCAGAATCGTTCAATATTCCCCGATACTGAACGCGCGCGACAATACACATATAGCATTCACGTGGATAAAGGAACTACTTTCTTTTGTAAATAAACAATGGACTCAGATGCCAATAATTTTGATTTGTAAACAAATCATGTACACTCGCGTAAGAGGCTCTTTACGTTGTGGTTGTTTAAATTTGTTTCTGAATGAACTTAAACATGTTTCGTGGACTGCAAAAAAACCCAGCTGTCTGGACATTTTGCGTTGATACAATGTTACGGATTTAGGCTAGCTACCTTATATAAATGACGGATTAGGTCCTTACAAATAACAAGGACTGTTTTCTTTAGCTGGTGATAAGAATGGCAAAATAAAATATACTTACAGTTTTACATCCTGAATTTCCTCAAAATGTTTTTTCTTAATTCTGCAAATCCGAATTACATGAGCCATGTCTTAGGTTTCCAATCTGGATTACACATTTCGAAAGAGTGCTGTAATTTCGATGATAAGTTCAATTGCATCCTCCTTACTGCACTCAAAATAAAATACACATTAAATTCCATAGCGTCTTTTTGAAAATTGCAAATGAAAGACTTCATATTTTTCCCACGTTATGATTTTAAACATTCAGTGACAGAAACAGAAATACATTTGCAGACATAAACAAGCTTCTCCCGCACCACTTCAATCTGATGTATTTCATGTATAATTTGCACAGATGAATCCAGTCCAAAATCACAAACTTTCGTTGAATCAAAACAAAATACCAAAATATGTTCACTCCAGATCAAATGGAAAAGTCATTACAATGCGCATTCATTTACAATATGACTGCAAATTTCAATTTTAACTAGACACGCCATTTTCTTTTGAAAGTTATGTCGACCGCGCGACTAAGTTCAAATTTATCTGGGCGGAGCTATGTGCGCATTAATAATGATGTCATTTTGTAATGTCAAATCTGCACTTGTGTATTTAGTTTGGAATACGGCATTCATTCATTTACGTTGTTTCTTGTAGTGTATTTTGTTTATATAATTAAACCTTAGGTAGAATAAAAAAAATGAGCATATAATAAAAAGGTTACTGCATTTGTATGGGAAAATATGAACTCGTTTTGTCGGAAGGATATACTGCACTCACAAGTTCGTGCAGTATTCATTCCGAAAACTCGTTCATATTTTCCGATACAAATGCAGTAACCTATAAATACTACACAGGCATACCTATTGAATTGGTTGTATTCTTATAATACTACACAGGCATACCTATTGAATTGGTTGTATTCTTATAATATTACACAGGCATACCTATTGAATTGGTTGTATTCTTATAATACTACACAGGCATACTTATTGAATTGGTTGTATTCTTATAATACTACACAGGCATACTTATTGAATTGGTTGTATTCTTATATTATTATATGCTCATTTTTTCCCCCGTTAACTTTACATTGTCAGAATCGTTCAATATTCCCCGATACTGAACGTGCGCGACAATACACATATAGCATTCATGTGGATAAAGGAACTACTTTCTTTTGTAAATAAACAATGGACTCAGACGCCAATAATTTTGATTTGTAAACAAATCATGTACACTCGCGTAAGAGGCTTTTTACGTTGTGGTTGTTTAAATTTGTTTCTGAATGAACTTAAACATGTTTCGTGGACTGCAAAAAAAACCAGCTGTCTGGACATTTTGCGTTGATACAATGTTACGGATTTAGGCTAGCTACCTTATATAAATGACGAAATTAGGTCCTTACAAATAACAAGGACTGTTTTCTTTAGCTGGTGATAAGAATGGCAAAATAAAATATACTTACAGTTTTACATCCTGAATTTCCTCAAAATGTTTTTTCTTAATTCTGCAAATCCAAATTACATGAGCCATGTCATAGGTTTTCAGTCTGGATTACACATTTCGAAAGAGTGCTGTAATTTCGATGATAAGTGCAATTGCATCCTCCTTACTGCACTCAAAATAAAATACACATTAAATTCCATAGCATCTTTTCGAAAATTGCAAATGAAAGACTTCATATTTTTCCCATGTTATGATTATTATACATTCAGTGACAGAAACAGAAATACATTTGCAGACATAAACAAGCTTCTCCCGCACCACTTCAATCCGATGTATTTCATGTATAATTTGCACAGATGAATCCAGTCCAAAATCACAAACTTTCGTCGAATCAAAACAAAATACCAAAATATATTCACTCCAGATCAAATGGAAAAGTCATTGCAATGCGCATTTCATTTACAATATGACTGCAAATTTCAATTTTAACTAGACACGCCATTTTCTTTTGAAAGTTATGTCGACTGCGCGACTAAGTTCAAATTTATCTGGACGGAGCTATGTGCGCATTAATAATGATGTCATTTTGTAATGTCAAATCTGCACTTGTGTATTTAGTTTGGAATACGGCATTCATTCATTTACGTTGTTTCTTGTAGTGTATTTTTTTTATATAATTAAACCTTAGGTAGAATTAAAAAAATGAGCACATAATAAAAAGGTTACTGCATTTGTATGGGAAAATATGAACTCGTTTTGTCGGAAGGATATACTGCACTCACAAGTTCGTGCAGTATTCATTCTGAAAACTCGTTCATATTTTCCGATACAAATGCAGTAACCTATAAATACTACACAGGCATACCTATTGAATTGGTTGTATTCTTATAATACTACACAGGCATACTTATTGAATTGGTTGTATTCTTATAATACTACACAGGCATACCTATTGAATTGGTTGTATTCTTATAATACTACACAGGCATACTTATTGAATTGGTTGTATCCTTATAATACTACACAGGCATACTTATTGAATTGGTTGTATTCTTATAATATTACACAGGCATACTTATTGAATTGGTTGTATTCTTATAATATTACACAGGCATACTTATTGAATTGGTTGTATTCTTATAATATTACACAGGCATACTTATTGAATTGGTTAGACAGCCAGGCGAATGATGTCAGTCCACATATGCCTCTTGCTTTAATAATGTAACTTTTATATTTGCAACTGTACCATCTGCCCCTGTTGGTCCACTGACTCTCAATAATGTAACTGGACCATCTGCCCCTGCTGGCCCACTGACTATCAGTAATGTAACTGTACCATCTGCCCCTGCTGGCCCACTGACTATCAGTAATGTAACTGCTGGCCCACTGACTATCAGTAATGTAACTGTACCATCTGGCCCACTGACTATCAGTAATGTAACTGTACCATCTGCCCCATGTTGGTCCACTGACTATCAATAATGTAACTGTACCATCTGCCCCTGTTGGTCCACTGACTATCAATAATGTAGCTGTACCATCTGCCCCTGTTGGTCCACTGACTATCAGTAATGTAACTCTACCATCTGCCCCTGTTGGTACACTGACTCTCAATAATGTAACTGGCCCATCTGCCCCTGCTGGCCCACTGACTATCAGTAATGTAACTGTACCATCTTCCCCTGTTGGTCCACTGACTATCAGTAATGTAACTGTACCATCTGCCCCTGTTGGTCCACTGACTCTCAGTAATGTAACTGTACCATCTGCCCCTGTTGGTCCACTGACTCTCAATAATGTAACTGGACCATCTGCCCCTGTTGGTCCACTGACTACCAGTAATGTAACTGTACCATCTGCCCCTGTTGGTCCACTGACTGTCAGTAATGTAACTGTACCATCTGCCCCTGTTGGTCCACTGACTCTCAATAATGTAACTGGACCATCTGCCCCTGCTGGCCCACTGACTATCAGTAATGTAACTGTACCATCTGCCCCTGTTGGTCCACTGACTATCAGTAATGTAACTGTACCATCTGCCCCTGTTGGTCCACTGACTATCAGTAATGTAACTGTACCATCTGCCCCTGTTGGTCCACTGACTCTCAATAATGTAACTGGACCATCTGCCCCTGCTGGCCCACTGACTATCAGTAATGTAACTGGACCATCTGCCCCTGTTGGTCCGCTGACTATCAGTAATGTAACTGTACCATCTGGCCCGCTGACTAACAGTAATGTAACTGTACCATCTGCCCCTGTTGGTCCACTGACTATCAGTAATGTAACTGTACCATCTGCCCTTGGTGGTCCACTGACTCTCAGTAATGTAACTGTACCATCTGCCCCTGTTGGTCCACTGACTCTCAATAATGTAACTAGACCATCTGCCCCTGCTGGCCCACTGACTATCAGTAATGTAACTATACCATCTGCACCTGTTGGTCCACTGACTATCAGTAATGTAACTGTACCATCTGCCCCTGTTGGTCCACTGACTCTCAGTAATGTAACTGTACCATCTGCCCCTGTTGGTCCACTGACTCTCAGTAATGTAACTGTACCATCTGCCCCTGTTGGTCCACTGACTATCAGTAATGTAACTTTTATATTTGCAGCTGTACCATCTGCCCCTGTTGGTCCACTGACTATCAGTAATGTAACCGAAAACTCTGCTGTCCTTAAATGGAAACCTCCAGAGAAAGATGGTGGTACTCCGATCACTCAGTACATCATTGAGACTCGGGAAGGTCGCAGAACAACCTGGAACAAGGTGGTAACTGTTCCTGCACTCGACACTGCATTCCAAGTGACAGGACTATCTCCAACAAATGAGTATACTTTCCGTGTTATTGCAGAAAATACAGAGGGACAGAGTCCACCACTGATATCTGATGAGATTGTCAGGCCACAGAAAAAACTTGGTATGTTAAACTCCATTTTTTAGTGTAACAGTTTTACATCTTGGGATCTTAACTATGTTTTTAAATGTTGCTGCCTTTTTAATTGCAGTACCTTTCTTGCTGTTATCTTGTCTACTAGTTGATCATTTCAAGCTCAAATTGATAACATTGTAGTCATGTTTTATTATAAAGAATGGGTAAAATTCAGTGGAAGACAATTCAGAATCTTCTAAGAGTATGAGCACGTCAAACTTTCATCTTTCTTCTTGAATGAATAGAATGGAAAAACGAATACTCATCCATTTTTCTGTGAAACAAGACTACTGGTAACTTATGGAGATAAAGAATTTGTTACAATATCTACATAATGTGTTTATCATGACAGATGTGCCATCTGCTCCTGAAAGTGTCATGGTCACAAAAGTTATCAAGGACAGTGCAATCTTGGAATGGAAACCACCCCTTGATGATGGTGGTACAAAGATACGTAAATATCGAGTCTGGATGAGTATAGAAGGTTCTGATGAATGGATTGAAATCAGTTCTGTGGAGTCACGCAGCACTCGTTTCACTGTGACTGACCTAAAATATGACATTAAGTACCTACTGGCTGTTACTGCAGAGAATGATGTAGGACAGAGTGACAAGAAAGTCATCTCTAAGGCAGTCTTTATTGAGAAACAGTTGGGTAAGTGGATACAGAGTAGTATCATTCTACATTTGCCCAAAAAAATCTCACAATTTATGACACAAATCATGTTTTGAGGCAGGTGAAAATTACCTTCTTATTCATTTACCATATTAACATACATTTAAGTGGATAGATAAAATAAATTTTTCATATAATTGTCATTTGTTAATTTTTGCTCCAAACAGTCTGGTGGTTACCTCATGGAAATAATTTGGTGATCATCTCATGGAAATGATTTGGTGGTTACATCATATAAATAATTTGGCAGTCATCACATGGAAATGATTTGGTGGTTACATCATCAAAATGATTTCATGATTACCTCATGGAAATAATTTGGCAGTCATCTCATGGAAATAATTTGGCAGTCATCTCATGGAAATAATTTAGTGGTTGCATCATATAAATAATTTGGCAGTCATCACATGGAAATAATTTGGTGGTCATCTCATGGAAATAATTTGGTGGTCATCTCATGGAAATAATTTGATGGTCATTTCATGGAAATGATTTGGTGGTTACTTCACAGGATAAGATGTCTCTAGATGGTTGTGTTAAAAATTCAGATATTGTTGTGAATTTACTTTTCACCTTGACTAAGAAAGTATACAAGAGGAAAAATACAAAATGTTCTGCAGTTTTACACAAGATAGATGATATTAACATCAATGAAGCAGTATCATTTATTTTCCATATATATTATTTATAGATAACATTCACCCTGTACTCATTTCTTATCAGTCAGATGAATGAAAGCTTGCATTTTGGTCTTGATCATAAAAGGTAGTATTTTTCAATTCATTCTCTTTGCAAAATATGTAAAAATTAAAACTTTTCAGAGATATGTATCAAGTTTTTGTTCTTAGAGAAATCATAATTATGTATCTTTATAGATGTTCCATCACTGCCTGTTGGACCCATTGTAGTGTCTGACATCACAAAAACTTCTGCCAGATTAACATGGAAACCAAGTGAAAGTGATGGTGGTTCTCCAATCACAGCGTATGTTGTTGAGAAGCGAGAGCAGTATAAACGATCTTATATGCAGGTAATGACGACCACACCAGATACCATGACCTGCATCTTGTTGAACCTTAAGGAAGGTCAAGAGTACTTTGTGCAAGTCCTGGCTGAAAATGCAATAGGACGATCCAAGCCATTAGAAATGGACAAGCCAATAATTCCAAAGAGTGCATTCAGTAAGTATATTTTGGCTAAAACAAGTCATTTGCTAATTGAATGTGTTGTGTGGAAAAGGTTATCATATATGTCAGGGTGTTCAAGGATACAACAACAGTAATACTAGCATCAGTTAAATCAAAACTTAATATTATTTGGTAATAAATTTTATCAAATTAATGTAACATCATACATGGAACTACTAACAGGATATTCACAGTCATGCATGTGACAGAACAGAGAAGCAAGCTTAGGACCAGTTTGGAGATTCACAAAATTTGGTCAGTAGTTATGACATCAAAAAGGGCAGGATTTTCTATGAGAATGGCAAATCTTTCAATGTAGCACATCTTCAACTTTCTTATCACAGTGAACTCAGAAAAAGCTTGGGTCACTGTGTGAGTAGTTTTCATCCATTTAAATGTGAACTTTTGTGTTATTTCCAAGACAGGTAACATTATTATTAATCGATCTGAAAAATGATCTGCTACGATAAATGGGAGATTATGTTCAGTTGTAAAGTTGGCAAACAGTACCTCAGCACATTATCTTGATCTGCATTTGAAACAGATTCAATAATCATGGATTTTGGTGATGGCGTACTTGTTGATGCATTTAATAAAAGTATGCTTTCATGAGATAGGGTTTCTGTATGACATGTCATGTCATTCTTGCCAGATTTTAAAATCATTTTTATGGTTAGGGCAGAATGCATATTCATATCCTTTGAACTTAATCGCAACTATTACTGAAATTCTTATTTCCATCCATCATTTAATTTCATGTGAAATCCAGTTGCTAAGAATTTGGTGTTTTAGCAAAAGGAGATGCCTAGACATCTCAACAAACTTTAAGCATGGAATCCAAATCAACCCTGTATTATGTCACTTGAGCTCTTTATTAATCCAGCCATATTCAGGTAACATCTTTAATCATGTCCGAATTACTTTTGATCACACACAATATAGAATCTAATCCATCTCAACAACTTTAAGCACCAAAGCAGAACATATGCTGCAGAGAGAATGAAAGTAATGTTTTATGCTTATTGAGCTCTTTAGTAATCCAACTATAATCAGCTAATGTCTTGAAGCCAGCCAAAACTGCTGACAGAATCAATGGGATATTAATTGTTTTATGCTGATTGAAATTAGCAGTTGTGTCATACCCTGCTGATGCCAGTTCAGTCACATGATTTTGGACATTATTACCATAAATGCACTATATTGCGAGAAATGTGTGAAAAGATGTCACTGCCATATCAATGAAATGGATGATATACTGTTAGCCATGTCTGTCACTGCCATATCAATGGAAGTGATCATATACTGTTAGCCATGTCTGTCACTGCCATATCAATGAAATGGATCATATACTGTTAGCCATGTCTGTCACTGCCATATCAATGAAATGGATGATATACTGTTAGCCATGTCTGTCACTGCCATATCAATGAAATGGATGATATACTGTTAGCCATGTCTGTCACTGCCATATCAATGGAAGTGATCATATACTGTTAGCCATGTCTGTCACTGCCATATCAGTGGAAGAGATCATATACTGTTAGCCATGTCTGTCACTGCCATATCAATGAAATGGATCATATACTGTTAGCCATGTCCGTCACTGCCATATCAATGAAATGGATCATATACTGTTAGCCATGTCCGTCACTGCCATATCAATGGAAGGGATCATATACTGTTAGCCATGTCTGTCACTGCCATATCAGTGGAAGAGATCATACACTGTTAGCCATGTCCATCACTGCCATATCAGTGGAAGAGATCATATACTGTTAGCCATGTCCGTCACTGCCATATCAATGGAAGAGATCATATCCTGTTAGCCATGTCCGTCATTGCCATATCAGTGGAAGGGATCATATACTGTTAGCCTTGTCTGTCATTGCCATATCAGTGGAAGGGATCATATACTGTTAGCCATGTGTGTCACTGCCATATCAGTGGAAGAGATCATATACTGTTAGCCATGTCTGTCACTGCCATATCAATGAAAGAGATCATATACTGTTAGCCATGTCTGTCACTGCCATATCAATGGAAGAGATCATATACTGTTAGCCATGTCTGTCACTGCCATATCAATGGAAGAGATCATATACTGTTAGCCATGTCTGTCACTGCCATATCAATGAAAGGGATCATGTACTGTTAGCCATATCTGTCACTGCCATATCAGTGGAAGAGATCATATACTGTTAGCCATGTCCATCACTGCCATATCAATGAAAGGGATCATATACTGTTAGCCATGTCTGTCACTGCCATATCAATGAAAGGGATCATATACTGTTAGCCATGCCCATCACTGCCATATCAATGAAATGGATCATATACTGTTAGCCATGCCCGTCACTGCCATATCAATGAAAGAGATCATATACTGTTAGCCATGTCTGTCAGTACCATATCAGTGGAAGGGATCATATACTGTTAGCCATGTCTGTCAGTACCATAGCAGTGAAAGGGATCATATACTGTTAGCCATGTCCGTCACTGCCATATCAGTGAAAGGGATCATATACTGTTAGCCATGTCCGTCACTGCCATATCAATGAAATGGATCATATACTGTTAGCCATGTCCGTCACTGCCATATCAATGAAAGGGATCATATACTGTTAGCCATGTCCGTCACTGCCATATCAATGAAAGGGATCATATACTGTTAGCCATGCCCATCACTGCCATATCAATGAAATGGATCATATACTGTTAGCCATGCCCGTCACTGCCATATCAGTGAAAGGGATCATATACTGTTAGCCATGTCCGTCACTGCCATATCAGTGAAATGGATGATATACTGTTAGCCATGTCCATTACTGCCATCTCAGTGGAAGGGATCATATACTGTTAGCCATGTCTGTCACTGCCATATCACATTTTGTTTCAGCTCAGCTTATTTTAGGGAATGAAATCTAATTTGTTTTGAGGCTTTTTACTGGATAAACGGTTTAGTTTTCACTGTTTTCCAGGAACGATTATGAAAGTTTGGGCCTAGTTTAACAGATAACTTTGCCCTTTAATTTTGTGTTCGCCCAGTAACTTTTGAAGGTCTAAAAGGAATAACGTCAAATTTGGGACTTTATATGAAAAAGATTGAGCAAGTTTTATTTTCAATGTTTTCCAGCACAATTTTTCTGGAGTTATGGTTTCTGCTTGACTTGAAACTTTGCCCTTTGATTACATCATATAGGAAGGGGCATCCATGATGCATGGACACATTTCAAGTTGTCCTGATTTACCACAACAGTTAATTTGTGGATACCTCAGTTATAAGACTGTAGAAGACACATTGGTCTTTCTTTGTGGAGTTTATGGGTGAACTTAGTTCCTGTTTAAGACTAAACAAATTCTGGTAAACTGACTGGCAACACTTAGTATTCCAAACAATTTCATATTTGTCATGGTAATGATAATTATAATATGGTTTTACCATTGAAGCATCAAGTAATGTACAATAAAAACAGGAAATGAATGAAACTGTTTATTTATATATTATATATTAACATTTATTTAATTATTTCCATAATACTTTTCTGGTAATAATTAGTTCAGTTTTCTTATCAAAATTAACATAACAATTGTTTTGTTTTTTTAGCAATTCCATCAGCACCCAGAAAGATAGAAGTAATGAATATCACTGCAGATAGAGCTACACTACAGTGGAAGGCTCCAGAAAATGATGGAGGCACTCCAATCACTGGCTACATCATCGAGAGACGAGACAAAAAGTGGGGACCTTGGACAAAGGAGGCCAAGGTCAAGGCTGATGCTACAAATCTGGACATAAAGAACCTAGTAGAAGGAACAGAGTATTTCTTCAGAGTTTGTGCAGAGAATGCCGAGGGAGCTGGAGAGTTTGCTGAGCTCCCACAAGCTGTCAAACCACAGAAAGAAATGAGTAAGTTTTTGTACATTTTTGTCTCCATTGTAATTAGTGATAAAAAATTTCATAATGATCTAGTTAAATAATGAAAGTTTCTTCTACTTGATTACACACTTTCACACTACTCAGTTTTTATCCACACTTAGATGAAAATTATTATGAATTTTTTTTGTCATAAAATAACCCTTTCTGTTATGGCTCATGCTGGCATAGTTAATGTTACACATTATATGTAACCCAGTCTGTTAGGGCTCATGCTGGGATATTTATTGTTACACACTATATGCAACCTAGTCTGTTATAGCTCATTTTGGCATATTTATTGTTACACACTATATGTAACCCAGTCTGTTGCAGCTTACTCTGGCATAGGTTTACAATTCCTGGATACCACATTGGTTACAATTCCAAGATGCTGCATTTATTACAACTCCTAGAGACCACATTGACTATAATTCTTGGATAACACATTGACCAAACTTTCTAGATATCACATCAGTTGCAATATCAGCCAAAATTTCTGGATCCCACATTGGCTACAGTTTCTGGATAACACAATTCCTAAATATCACATTTACTAAAATTCCTGGATACCACATTTACTGCAGTTCCTAGATACCACATGAACTACAATTTCTGGATAATACACTGACCACAATTTCTGGATGTCACATTGGTTACAATTTCTAGATATCACATAGACCAAACTTTCTGGATAACACATTGGCTACAATTTCTGGATAACACAATTCCTAGATACAACATTGATTTCAATTTCTGGATAACACATTGGCTTTAATTTCTGGATAACACATTGGCTACAGTTTCTACATACCACATTTTTCTACATACCACATTGGCTACAATTTCTATATAACACATTTATAATTCAATTTCTTTTAGCCTCGTTGGCTGAAAGGTTAAATCTGTAGATTTATCATTTGCATGGACTAAATGTCACCTATCCATTTAGGTCATTGGTTATCACAAGGGTTTGTCATCTGCATGGATTAAGGGCCACCTATTCATTTAGGTCATTGGTTATCACAAGGGTTTGTCATTTGCATGGATTAAACCCACCTAACCATTTAGGTCATTGGTTATCACAAGGGTTTGTCATTTGAATGGATTAAGGGCCACCTATTCATTTAGGTCATTGGTTATGACAAGGGTTTGTCATTTGCATGGATTAAGGGCCACCTATCCATTTAGGTCATTGGTTATCACAAGGGTTTGTCATTTTAATGGATTAAGGGCCACCTATTCATTTAGGTCATTGGTTATCACAAGGGTTTGTCATTTGAATGGATTAAGGGCCACCTATCCATTTAGGTCATTGGTTATCACAAGGGTTTGTCATTTGAATGGATTAAGGGCCACCTATCCATTTAGGTCATTGGTTATCACAAGGGTTTGTCATTTGCATGGATTAAACCCACCTAACCATTTAGGTCATTGGTTATCACAAGTGTTTGCCATTTACATGGATTAATAAAGGTCATCTATACATTTAGGATAGTGGGTATCTCTAGGTTTTTGGCATTCATATGATAAAAGCTCCATCTATGTCGGTGGTTACCAGTATCTCCAGGTTTTCCAGTTTTCTCATTTTCAGTGATCTTTTTCTCTGTTTGTCATTTCAGCTGTTCCTGACAAACCATCAGGACCAATTAAATTCAGGGACATCCATCCCACAAGCCTGATATTAGAATGGCAGCCACCAAAGAATGATGGTGGGTCAAAGGTCACTGGATATTTAATAGAAATGACATCAGACCTCAAGACCTGGTCAGAAGTGGAAACAGTGGATAGCAACATCTACAGTCTAAAAGTCAAGCAACTGATCACAAATCAAGAATACTACTTCAGAGTATCTGCCATGAATAAGATTGGAAAGAGCCGACCTCTTGATGCAGAAAAGGTTATACCATCCAAACCCAAAGGACCACCAGGACCACCTTCACCCCCATTATCTGGAAAAGTATTGTCACGTGACACAGTTGAGTTGTCATGGCAACCTCCAGAGGAAGATGGTGGATCTCCAATCATAGGTTATGCTATAGAGAAAAGAGAATTGACTCAAACTCTCTGGACATCTGCAGAAAAACTTACAACCCCTGACACCACTGTCATCATCAAGAGACTTACAACAGGAAATGAGTGTATGTTCCGTGTGGCCGCAATCAACAAACATGGAGTGGGTGAATTCCTGGAGATTCCAAAACCAATTCTTGTGAAAAGTCCATATGGTAAGTTTGAGAGCAAGGTATGCTTCAAACAATAATGACATACAAAACAATTTAAAATAATCTTAAAATAAAAGGAAAGGCTATTCAGATGAAAGGAAAGGCTATTCAAATGTAAGGAAAGGTTATTCAAATGAAAGGAAAGGCTATTCAGAGGACAAATATTAATAGGTTGTCATCAGTAAAAATTTCATTATCAATGTTATCCTACTTAAGTTGTAGCATTTTCCTCATCATTACAAGAGACAGTGATGGAAAAAACATTTCCTGCCTTTCTATTTGTCCTCTGAATAGCCTTTCCTTTCATTTGAATAACCTTTTCTTTTATTTTAGGATTATTTGAAATTGTTTTGTACATCATTATTGCTTGTATGTCATTATTGTTTGTATGTCATTACTGTTTGTATGTCATTATTGTTTGTATGTCATTATTGTTTGTATGTCATTACTGTTTGTATGTCATTATTGTTTGTATGTCATTATTGTTTGTATGTCATTACCATTTGTATGTCATTACAGTTTGTATGTCATTATTGTTTGTATGTTATTACTGTTTGTATGTCATTATTGTTTTATGTCATTACTGTTTGTATGTCATTATTGTTTTATGTCATTACTGTTTGTATGTCATTACTGTTTGAAGCATACCTTATAAAACATTTATATTTAACTATGCTTTGGTTGTGTATACTGGTAACTGTATTATGCTTAGGTTGTGTATACTGGTAACTGTATTATGCTTAGGTTGTGTATACTGGTAACTATATTATGCTTAGGTTGTGTATACTGGTAACTATATTATGCTTAGGTTGTGTATACTGGTAACTGTATTATGCTTAGGTTGTGCATACTGGTAACTGTATTATGATTTATCACTCTTTCTTTTCAGATGTACCATCGCCACCCAAAGGGCCCATTAGTTTTTCAAATCTCACTGAGAACAGTGTCAGTCTTCAATGGAAACCTTCAGAAAAGGACGGAGGTACACCAATTAAGAACTACAAGATTGAGATCCGTGAATCTCGTCGTAGTATTTGGGGAAGTGCTGGAACCACCGATGCTGAGACCACTTCCTTCACTGCCAAACATCTGGTAATCAATAATGAATACCACTTCCGAATCAGAGCCATTAATGCAGAAGGGGAGAGCAATCCACTAGAGTCAGATGAAGCCATCATTCCAAAGAAGAAACTTGGTATGTGCAGGGCAAATGATTATAGGATGATACAAATTCATAAAGTTCAGACATTCGTTGAAAGCAGTTTACCATGCTTAAGTTGCTTCTAAACAAATTTACCTCTAGTCACTTTTAAAACTTTGATACCAGGTAATACAACAGATTTAGCTCTAGTCACTTTTAAAACTTTGATACCAGGTAATACAACAGATTTAGCTCTAGTCACTTTAAAAACTTTGATACCAGGTAATGCAACAGATTTAGCTCTAGTCACTTTTAAAACTTTTATACCAGGTAATACAACAGATTTAGCTCTAGTCACTTTTAAAACTTTTATACCAGGTAATGCAACAGACTTACCTCTAGTCACTTTTAAAACTTTGATACCAGGTAATACAACAGATTTAGCTCTAGTCACTTTTAAAACTTTGATACCAGGTAATGCAACAGATTTAGCTCTAGTCACTTTTAAAACTTTGATACCAGGTAATACAACAGATTTAGCTCTAGTCACTTTTAAAACTTTGATACCAGGTAATACAACAGATTTAGCTCTAGTCACTTTTAAAACTTTGATACCAGGTAATACAACAGATTTAGCTCTAGTCACTTTTAAAACTTTGATACCAGGTAATGCAACAGATTTAGCTCTAGTCACTTTTAAAACTTTGATACCAGGTAATGCAACAGATTTAGCTCTAGTCACTTTTAAAACTTTGATACCAGGTAATGCAACAGATTTAGCTCTAGTCACTTTTAAAACTTTGATACCAGGTAATGCAACAGATTTAGCTCTAGTCACTTTTAAAACTTTGATACCAGGTAATGCAACAGATTTAGCTCTAGTCACTTTTAAAACTTTGATACCAGGTAATACAACAGATTTAGCTCTAGTCACTTTTAAAACTTTGATACCAGGTAATGCAACAGATTTAGCTCTAGTCACTTTTAAAACTTTGATACCAGGTAATACAACAGATTTACCTCTAGTCACTTTTAAAACTTTTATACCAGGTAATGCAACTGATATGTTTACTCACAATCTTAATAAAATTTTACATTTACTTAATTTTGATTTGAGTTCATTTTATTTTTGAAAAACACTTCACCTTTCTATAGGATTAACATTTGATGTTGTTGTTGTTGTGGGGTTTAACGCCATTTTGCAGCACATGATAGGCTATACATGGCAGCCAGTATTAATAGTGGAGGAAGAACCAGAGAAAACCCCAGAAAGAACCACCGACCCACGAGAAGCTACTGGCAAGCTTTCTCACATACCCACATTGGCTGAATCTTAGACTCGAACCGCCGCATACAGAGGTGAGATGGCAGTGATCCGTAACGAAGAGCGCTTTAGACCACTCGGCCATTCGGGGCCCCGGATTAACATTTGAGCTGAAAGTTTTATTATTTTTGTTTTGTTGCATTGATTTAATTTGTAGATGAATTCGTAAAATTCATTTCTTGTGAAAAATAAATTACCTGGTTTTATAACTGAGCAAGAATCTTTTTCAGAGCCACCTGGTGCACCTACAAGGGTCACAGTTACCACAGTAACTGAAGATGAGGCAACAATTGAGTGGAAAGCACCTAAAAGTGATGGTGGGTCACGCATCCGTAACTACCACATTAAGAAAATGGTTGATGGACGAGACACTGAGTGGGAAGATGTAGCAAAGGTTGAATCCTTCAAAACTTTGGCCATTGTGCCAAAACTGAAGCAAGATGTAAAGTATTACTTCGGTGTAATTGCTGAGAATGATGTTGGTAGTGGACCAATGGCAGCAACTGAAAAACCAGTATCACCAAAGAAGAAAATATGTAAGTAGCAATAGCATTATTATTCTTATTCCCATGCTTTAGTTATGGGATATTGTGATGGCCTCAATTGCCCATAATTATATCTCCCTTAACTGGTTTGAACAATATTCCTCAAACTTGGTATATCAGTTGCCCATATGATAGCTATTTATAGAATTTAGCCTCCTCCCCATGAGTCCCTTGAAAGGAATCAAATGTAAAATATATAATAAATGCAGTTATAGTGACATTCTTTACATATTTTTAGGAAACTTTATATTTGCATCATATACAGACAGATGCATGCTACTATAAATAGAGTTGTGACCTCAGGATCAAGAGGTGGGGTTTAGGAGTTTTGTAATCAATGAATATGGGATTTGCTATGGTCAGCTATGGATACATCTCTATTGAAAACATTTTGGGATTCACTAGGGCAAGCTGTGGTTGAAAATGATTGTAATAGTAAATTTCCAATAACTTCTTGAGACTGATTATTAAATAACTGTACATTTGTATCATTTTTAATATAAGGAACCCATATTGTTGAGTATAATATTGTTGTTATTGTTTTCACTCAAATTTGTTATTGTTTCCTTTCACTTTCTATGTAATTTCTTCACAGTTTCACAAGTGAAAAAATATATTATATTTTGTCCATTTATGAAAATTTTATTTTAATAAATTCAAATTAGTTCACTCTTTTGTCAATAAATGTCATTTGCTTTGAATTCTGTTTATATCCTGACTAAAAAAAGTAAAATAAAAAAATGTTCCTGCCATCAATATAATATTTAATTTTGTCTTTAGGGAAGTTTCTTAAAAATTTAATTTTTATTATTTGAATTGGTTTAAAACCTGAAACTTTGTGAAAGTCTAGACTGTATAATTGATGATTTTAAATAGACAACATCTGTATCATTAAAATTAATGTCATGTTCAGAGTTTTCTTTCTGACTTTGGTATAAGCATTGTTGACAAAATGTTTATTGTTTGGTACACTCAGCTCCCCCATCTGCCCCAATGGCTCCCCTTGAGATATCAGACATTCAGCGTAATTCAGCCACAATCACCTGGAATCCCAGTGAAGATGATGGTGGATCACCAATCACACACTATGTACTTGAGAAGCGTGAGGGATGGAAGTCCACATGGGGCTACATTGACCGTCAGAAGTCTGACACCACCAAATATGAACTGACTCACCTGACTGAGGGAACAGAATACTATGTAAGAGTGAAAGCTGAAAATAAAGCTGGACTTTCTGAGCCCTTGGAATCACCTGAACCATTCATTCCAAAGAGCCAGTATGGTAAGGATACTTGTCTTGTAGCTGTCTTATTCTTGCAAAAGTATGGTAAGGATACTTGTCTTGTAGCTGTCTTATTCTTGCAAAAGTATTGTACGGATACTTGTCTTGTAGCTGTCTTATTCTTGCAAAAGTAGTTATTCGCTTTCTCTAGCAAAAATATGTTTCTGTTTCATTTAAAATAATCCCCAATAAAATGATGTAGATCAGTAATATCTATTTGCAGGTTAAAATTTGTGCCATCAGCATGTCATTCTTTCTTGTGTTTTGTGACTAGTATATACTCTATTGTTATATGACATAATATATACTGTATTGTTATATAATGTAATATATACTGTATTGTTATATGATATAATATATACTGTATTGTTATGTGACATAATATATAATGTATTGTTATATGATATAATTTATACTGTATCATTATATGATACGATATACTGTATCATTATATGGTACGATATACTGTATCATTATATAATACGATATACTGTATCATTATATGATACGATATACTGTATCATTATATGATACGATATACTGTATCATTATATGATATGATATACTGTATCATTATATGATATGATATACTGTATCATTATATGATACGATATACTGTATCATTATATGATATGATATACTGTATCATTATATGATATGATATACTGTATCATTATATGATATAACAAGAACAACATTGCCACATTCTCGTCATGAAAAAAATCCTAATTGAAGAACTCGGTATGATAATACTACATCAGTGCCATTAGCATCATATTTCATTTGGCTGATGAATAAAGCATTTCTAAAAACAACAATGCATCACAGTTATGTACCCAAAAATCATACTCATTTTCACCTTAATGCTTGATGGCATGAATTATTATTCAACCATAGCATTTTTATGAGGTTGTTTTGGATATGTTGTCTCTTATGACATCTTTCTGTTTGAAAATGGTCCCTTATATTGATGTGGACAAAATATCTGCAGACAAGTAGATTGTTTTTTTGCTCTGAGTTGAGAAAAGCACATTTTATCTAAGTTCATTGCAATTTTTATTGTCCTTTTGTCACTTAGATTCATATTTATGTGCATATTTGTTTTCTAATCATCTTTTTCTCATTTTTTCAAGGTCCTCCTTCAGCACCAGAAGGTCCACTTGCTGTGTCCAACATTACTGCTAACTCTGTAACACTTACATGGAAGAAACCCAAAAGTGATGGAGGTCGCCCAATTAAACAATACATACTTGAACGGAGAGACGCTAATCGTCAAACATGGATACAGATTGATACTATCAGACCTGGCACTCATACATATGATGTCACCAAACTAACAGAAGGTGTTGACTACTTCTTCCGAGTCTTTGCTGAAAATGATGAAGGTAGAAGTCCTCCATTGGAGACAACTGAAGCTATCCTGTGCAGAAAAGCACCTGGTAAGTTGACAACATTTTTTTAATTCATTTTGTTTAAATTGTTGTTTACTTTAAAAGAATTGGAAGATTTGTAACACTTTTTACAATGTACTCTCAACAACTGAAATGTTTGAAACCAAATAACTGTGATAATTAAAAGTGGTTATTAAATACACCACCATTAATGCAACTCTCTTTTGATAATATGCAACACTTTGATGCAAACCTGCCCATGTTTACAAAATTTTGTATCATTTTTCTGAAAAACAATCATGAACTGTCTATGAGTTCTTGGGTATGTTAGGTAATTATGTGTAAAGAATTCAGATTCTAAGCATCTCAAGTTTTCTGTAGATAACGTTTATTGGAAAAGGGTTCCAGAAGCCTAATTCAATCTTTGTAACAGTTATTTAAAAAGAGTTCCAGATGCCTAATTCAGTATTTGTAACAGTTAGGGGAAACAAGTGCCAGTAACCTCACTCAGTCTTTGTAACAGTTATTGGAAAAGTGTACCAGAAACCTAATTCAGACTTTGTAACAGTTATTAGAAAAGAGTGCCAGAAACCGAATTAGGTCTTTGTATCAGTTATTGGAAAAGAGTGCTGGAAACCTAATTCAGTCCTTGTAACAGTTATTGGTAAAGAGTGCCAAAAACAGAAAACAAATTCAGTCTTTATAACAGTTCTTGGAAATGAGTGCCAAAAATCTAATTCATTCTTTGTAACAGTTATTCAAAAAGAGTGCCACCTAATTTAGTCTTTGTAACAGTTATTGGAAACAAGTGCCAGAAACCTAATTTAGTCTTTGTGACAGTTATTGGAAACAAGTGCCAGAAACCTAATTTAGTCTTTGTAACAGTTATTGGAAACAAGTGCCAGAAACCTAATTTAGTCTTTGTAACAGTTATTGGAAACAAGTGCCAGAAACCTAATTCAGTCATTGTGTAATTAGTTAGAATGAAATGAATGCATATATTTTTCGTTATTTTGTTCAAAAGTTTAAATAATGATCACTTTACAAGCTTAATTAGGAAATTGTATGCATGTCCCATAATCCCAACTTTATAAAGTAGACCATGGTTATTGAAATCCCCATCATTCAGATTAATAGTTTATCTAAACCACATTTACGTCATGGGAATGTGCAGATTTTGCACAACTCCCTTATCACAGCTTACATTTATTGCAGTACTTTGTGCCCCCTAGTAATGTGGGTAAATGGGGTTCAGCTGTAATTTTTGTTTCCTGTTGTAATATGGTTAACATTAATTTTATTTCAATATTAACTCTAATTGATATGTACACTAACAAAACATATTCATCTGTTAGTCAAACCAGGGGCACCTAATGGTCGCCTGAGGGCAACTAAAGTCACATCAGATACTGCCACTTTAAGCTGGATGCCACCCATAGATGATGGAGGTTCTCCAATCAAGAAGTATATTCTGGAAGCCAAAGACACCAGTTCTCCTGATTGGAAGATTGTTGCAGAACTACCAAGATATGATACAGAACACACCATTCGAAATCTGAAGGAAGGAGAGGAATATGACTTCCGAGTTTCTGCAGAGAATGATGTCGGAAGAGGACGACCAACAACCATGGACAAACCAGTCAGGCCCATGAGAGAGCCAGGTTTGTTTGCAATACTCATTAGTTTATAGAAATTCTGCAGTCATTAATTAGTTAATTTATTTAACATGAATCATATAAATCTTTGTACAATTTGCATTAATTAATCTCTCTTATCATGTTAATTATACTTTATTTATGTTTTCCAGAATCTTTAATATCAGATAATAAATGGAAAAAAAATTGTTTTTCAGAAACTCCTGGTGCACCTAGAGGGCCTTTAACCCCATCTGACATCACACGTGATTCAGTAACATTGTCATGGCAACCACCCCTTGATGATGGTGGCAGTCCACTAACTAGTTACATCATTGACAAACTGGACCAACAATGGGGAGGCTGGGTGCGTGCTGCCAAGGTACCACCTAACACCACTAGCTACACAGTTACTGGACTTAACAAGGACCACTTGTACAATTTCCGTGTGTATGCAGAGAACAAACTGGGAGCCAGTGAACCTATAGAGCTTAAAGAACCAGTCAAGGCAAAGAGTCCTATTGGTCAGTGTTCTTATATATTTCTAATAATTAAATTTAAAGAACCAGTCAGAGCTAATCTTTAGATTTTTTTTAAATTTTTGAATTTGTATCAACTACAAGTGTAAATTGCAAGACAGGCCTTTTCTTTTATCATATGGCAGATGGATTGTCAGCAGATGGTTTTGAATGGGAGCTTTTACATGTTATATCCTGGGTGATGCAGTCATAAGAGAGATCACAACTGGGAAATCACATTCTGCAAAAATGTTGTTCAAATTTATTGTTTAATGACCCTTTTTTATAATCAGCCTCATCAAAATGAAAGGGTCAATATTGTCTCAAGGTATTGATTGGTTCTGAGAAATATTTTTGTTTAACAAACATACAATCATTTATGTAAACCATTTTCATGTCTTTGAATTAAGTTGGATAATATAGAGCCCACTTAATTTTGAAAATGTTCTATTTACAGAAGGGAAAGTTAATATTTTCCTCTTTTCTCAGATGTGCCATCTGCACCACAGAGTCTTAAGGCAACAAATGTGACAGATGATTCTGTTTCATTAGAGTGGTCTGCCCCTGCATCCACAGGGGGCACTGACATCATAGGATATGCCATTGAAAAGAGAGATGCAAGCAAACAGGAGTGGGTTAGAGTTGCTCGTGTTGGTGCAGATCAAAGAAAATACAAAATCCCCAATTTGCTGGAGGGACGTGGCTACTTGTTCAGAGTCATGGCAGAGAATGCAGAGGGTCTGAGTGAACCTGCTGTCTTGGATAAAACCATCATACCAGAGAGACCTCTTGGTAAGTCAGTAGGTGCAGGAATACTTTAACCAAAGATACCAGTGTATTTATTCTTGTTCTGTACATGTGAAAATCTGTTGTCTGATATAAGAGCAGATCTTACATATAACCAGTTTCTTACAAGGCCCATGTTTGTACATGACATATAATTGCCAAAGCCCATGTGCGTACTTGACATGTATAAATGCTAATGCCCATATGCATACTTGACATGTATAAATGCTAAAGCCCATGTGCGTACTTGACATGTATAAATGCTAACGCCCATATGCATACTTGACATGTATAAATGCTAAAGCCCATGTGTGTACTTGACATGTATAAATGCTAAAGCCCATGTGCGTACTTGACATGTATAAATGCTAACACCCATGTGTGTACTTGACATGTATAAATGCTAAAGCCCATGTGCATACTTGACATGTATAAATGCTAAAGCCCATGTGCGTACTTGACATGTATAAATGCTAAAGCCCATGTGTGTACTTGACATGTATAAATGCTAACGCCCATGTGTGTACTTGGCATGTATAAATGCTAAAGCCCATGTGTGTACTTGACATGTATAAATGCTAACACCCATGTGTGTACTTGACATGTATAAATGCTAATGCCCATATGCATACTGGACATGTATAAATGCTAAAGCCCATGTGTGTACATGACATGTATAAATGCTAAAGCCCATGTGTGTACTTGGCATGTATAAATGCTAACACCCATGTGTGTACTTGACATGTATAAATGCTAATGCCCATATGCATACTTGACATGTATAAATGCTAAAGCCCATGTGCGTACTTGACATGTATAAATGCTAAAGCCCATGTGTGTACTTGACATGTATAAATGCTAACACCCATGTGTGTACTTGGCATGTATAAATGCTAAAGCCCATGTGTGTACTTGACATGTATAAATGCTAACACCCATGTGTGTACTTGACATGTATAAATGCTAATGCCCATATGCATACTTGACATGTATAAATGCTAAAGCCCATGTGCGTACTTGACATGTATAAATGCTAAAGCCCATGTGTGTACTTGACATGTAAAAATGCTAACGCCCATGTGTGTACTTGGCATGTATAAATGCTAATACCCATGTGTGTACTTGACATGTATAAATGCTAATGCCCATATGCATACTTGACATGTATAAATGCTAACACCCATGTGTGTACTTGACATGTATAAATGCTAATGCCCATATGCATACTTGACATGTATAAATGCTAAAGCCCATGTGCGTACTTGACATGTATAAATGCTAAAGCCCATGTGTGTACTTGACATGTATAAATGCTAAAGCCCATGTGTGTACTTGACATGTATAAATACTAAAGCCCATGTGTGTACTTGACATGTATAAATGCTAACGCCCATGTGTGTACTTGACATGTATAAATGCTAATGCCCATATACATACTTGACATGTATAAATGCTAACGTCCATGTGTGTACTTGACATGTATAAATGCTAAAGCCTATGTGTGTACTTGACATGTATAAATGCTAAAGCCCATGTGCATACTTGACATATATAATTGCTACAGCTCGTGTGTATTTGACATATATAATTGCCAAGGCCCATGTTTAAATGATTTAAAATTGCCTTCACTTTCTAAAGTTAAGTACAAAATTATAAATTCATACATTTTACTGTCTATGTCAGAATACCATTTAGAGTTCTTTGCATCTGTGCTTTTCTATGTTCTCTGTGGCAATGATAATTAATTTACAATTAATTAAGTATAGGTAAAACACAGACTTCATTATCTGTTAGTTTCATGCAGAATGTGAAGTAAGAGAGTGAAATATTTTGCTTTACCACTCTGAACATGAAAAAAAATACAATGTCATGAACGTCTACGTTTTAAGAAAATGAAAGTACAATATTGACCTTTAATGTTAATCCATTTTAGGACTTGAAAGTACAATATTGACCTTTGATGTTAATCCATTTTAGGACTTGAAAGTGCAATATTGACCTTTGATGTTAATCCATTTTAGGACTTGAAAGTGCAATATTGACCTTTGATGTTAATCCATTTTAGGACTTGAAAGTACAATATTGACCTTTAATGTTAATCCATTTTAGGACTTGAAAGTACAATATTGACCTTTAATGTTAATCCATTTTAGGACTTGAAAGTACAATATTGACCTTTAATGTTAATCCATTTTAGGACTTGAAAGTACAATATTGACCTTTAATGTTAATCCATTTTAGGACTTGAAAGTACAATATTGACCTTTAATGTTAATCCATTTTAGGACTTGAAAGTACAATATTGACCTTTAATGTTAATCCATTTTAGGACTTGAAAGTGCAATATTGACCTTTAATGTTAATCCATTTTAGGACTCGAAAGTACAATATTGACTTTTAATGTTAATCCATTTAGGTCCTCCTGGGCCACCTGAAGGACTTGAAGTCACCTCTGTTGAAAAAGACTTTGCTTCCATTCGATGGAAGAAACCTGCAAATGATGGAGGATCACCAATTACAGGATATCTCATTGAAATGAGCGACAACAAAAAGCGAACATGGAGCAAAGTAAAGGAGGTGGAAACATACACCCACAATTATATGGCTAAAAACCTGATCACAGAGAAGGAATATTACTTCCGTGTCAGAGCTATTACCAATGTTGGAATCAGTGAACCAGCTGAGCTGACAAATCCCATCATTTTAAGCAAGCCAATTGGTAAGTATTTTGTCAGAATATGAAAGACGTGAAATAGGATCAAGATAAGAATGTATAAGGAGAACATTTTTGGAAATCTCCTGGAATAAAATTTGAAATGCAGGCATCATATACAGTGTCATTATTAAGATTCTTCATATTTTATCAAACTGAATATTTTCATAAAGGACGAGTTATTTTCAGATTGTGGCTTTCATAATATCCAGTCAGAAGTAATCTTTAAATTCAGAGCTACTTAGCAAGTTAAGTACAACCTGCATGGCACTTGGTATGTATTAAACTTTATTAGGTCATCACCTCATATAGTGTATTTTTATTTATTTATTTATTTTTTTAAATTATGTTTCTATTCATAGATAAACCAACTGCTCCAAGTGGGCCACTAGAGGTCAGTGACATCACAGAGGATCATGTCAAGTTGTCATGGAAACCACCAGAGTATGATGGAGGTTCCCACCTCACCAGCTATATCATAGAAAAATCTGAAGCTCAGAGACCCAAATGGCTTCGGGTTGCTCGCCTGTCTCCAGATTCCTTATCAGCTGATATTGACAACTTAAAGGATAACACAGAGTATTATTTCCGTGTCATGGCTGAAAATGAAATGGGACTCAGTTCACCATTGGAGACCAAGAAACCAGTTTCACCCATCAGTCCATACGGTACATCTGGAATTCCTCTTCCTTTCTGACTGAGCATGTGTTTCTGTTTTTAAAATTTCTTTAAGACTGACTCTCTCTGTCTATGCTTGTCTGTCTGGGTATATAGACAGTGACTGCTGTATATATTTACATAGTTTACAGTAACACCTGTACATCTAATGATAGGTGTGCAGTGGCAGATGTACATACAGTGATAGAAATTGTACAGTGTACAATGGCACATGTACATCTAATGGAAGAAACTGTACAGTATACAAATGGTACATGTGCATCTAATGATAGAAGCTGTACAGTGTACAATGGCACATATACATACTGTATAGTGATAGAAGCTTTACAGTGTACAATGGCCTATGTACATATAGTGACAGAAACTATATAGTGTACAATAGCACACATGCATCTAGTGACAGAAATTGAGGTATGCATCTTAAGTAAACCAAAGGACGATAATTATCATGGCAATTTCTTAACTGTATATTGACATGGAAATATTAATATAATAGTCACCTGTACATTTATATCACTTGGTCACAACAGCCATTCTAATTTACCCCTAGTAAATTTCCTATATAAATGTTGTGTAATGGTCATCTGCCTTCTGCAGTTAGTGGCCATGTTTTTCCTAACCAGCATTGGTTTTCACTTGTCTTAAGTGGTCACCTGAGCATTTCAGCAGTGACTGCTGATGCATGAAAATGAAACATTTGTGAGATAAACAAGGCATTGTTTAGATAAAGGCATTGTTTAGATAAAGGCATATCAAGTGAATTGATGTGTAAACATGTATTATCTCACTTTAATTCACCATACTCCAATCACACTAATTCAAAGGTGACAATAGATCAGGTCTGAAAATGAGGTTGTTTTCATCCTTATATGAGAGGATCAAAGTCATTTGTTTGCTGGCTAGTGGAAAAAGTAGTTTTGTATTCAAAGCAGAAATGGTAGCTGGGTGAACTCTGATACAAGCGATTCTTCTTCACCACGATAGACCTGTCACATTAGCTCTTTTTTGATCTTAGTGGGTTGGGCAACTATTTATCCAGACATTGTTTTTGTAACTTAATCAGCTGTTTCGAAGCTTGGTTTATTTTAGTTGGCTTTCCAATAAGTCAGTCCTTTGTTTTACAGTCTTATGTCAGGCAGTATTGAAATTAATGGTTTGACAGGATGAACAAAACAGACTAAGATTATTTAAAGTCATTGATGATTTAATTTATAGGATGGATTAAGACAATTTAAAGTCAGTGATGATTTAATTTACAGGATGGATTAAGATTATTTAAAGTCAGTGATGATTTAATTTATAGGATGGATTAAGACAATTTAAAGTCAGTGATGATTTAATTTATGGGATGGATTAAAATTATTTAAAGTCAGTGATGATTTAATTTATAGGATGGATTAAGACAATTTAAAGTCAGTGATAATTTAATTTACAGGATGGATTAAGATTATTTAAAGTCATTGATGATTTAATTTATGGGATGGATTAAAATTATTTAAAGTCAGTGATAATTTAATTTACAGGATGGATTAAAATTATTTAAAGTCAGTAATGATTTAATTTATAGGATGGATTAAGACAATTTAAAGTCAGTGATAATTTAATTTATGGGATGGATTAAAATTATTTAAAGTCAGTGATGATTTAATTTATGGGATGGATTAAGATTATTTAAAGTCAGTAATGATTTAATTTATAGGATGGATTAAGATTATTTAAAGTCAGTGATGATTTAATTTATAGGACGGATTAAGACAATTTAAAGTCAGTGATAATTTAATTTACAGGATGGATTAAGATTATTTAAAGTCAGTGATGATTTAATTTATGGGATGGATTAAGATAATTTAAAGTCAGTAATGATTTAATTTATAGGATGGATTAAGACAATTTAAAGTCAGTGATAATTTAATTTATGGGATGGATTAAAATTATTTAAAGTCAGTGATGATTTAATTTATAGGATGGATTAAGACAATTTAAAGTTGTGATAATTTAATTTACAAGATGGATTAAGATTATTTAAAGTCAGCGATGATTTAATTTATGGGATGGATTAAGATTATTTAAAGTCAGTGATGATTTAATTTATAGGATGGATTAAAGAGAGCAGGATACATTAATCTTATATGGAATATAAATTTTGGAGAGAACAAAATATATACTCATGTGTATCATTTTGTTGTTTTGTATCATTATATATATATATAATGAGTATACTAAGGTAAGATGATATTAGAAAGGGGAGGTTATACCTCTGTAAAGGTTGAATATGTCAGCAGTTTAAAAAATTCCAGACCTATAGTAAGTATGTGTGTATGTATGTATGTATGTATGTATGTAAACACATCAGTACCAATACAGTTTTTATCTATGTAGCTAAAAAATATAGCTATCCTGATTGATTGGCATAATTTGCTAGAATATTTTAGTTAAAGTGATGTTTAGTACTAAATTTTATTGAATTGCTTCTTTTCCTCTTTAACCTGAAATTTTTATATATGTATGTAAAATTAATTAAAAAATTCTTTCTCCTTTTGACAGGCCCCCCTTCTGCACCAGTTGGACCTATCATTGTAAAGGACATTACAAGGGATTCTGCCACTATTGGATGGAAGCCTCCAGCCTCTGATGGTGGGTCTCCAATCACAGGTTATGTGATTGAGCGACGTGAGGGCACACGCCGTGTATACACCCAGGTTGGCAGAACTGACAGTGATGTTACCCAAATCAAGATGACCTCCCTGATGGAAGGGAAAGAGTTCTACTTCAAGATCTATGCAGAAAACAAATATGGTCTAAGTCCTGCACTGGACTCAGAATCCCCAGTTGTTCCAAAGAGAACATTTGGTACATACATTTTATCATTCCCATTTCATTATTTTCAGTGATTTTATGTTTTCTGCAAGCTCTTCTCTGTTTGGTGCCACTCATAGCTAGGTTTTTAAAAAAGGTTAAAAGAAAAGAAGAGAGAACAAATAGACCATGTTTATTTAGAATATCAATATATTAATCATGCAGACTCAACCTTAATCTTCTGTCTGTATGTTTGTCTGGTACACTTTGGTTAAGTTTCATGGTTAGGTCATTTCAGTCACTGTGAATACATTTCTTATTTTATTAACAGAAATTCCTGAGGCTCCAACATCTCTCCATGTCTCAGATATCAACCAGAGGTCCTTGACATTGAGTTGGGAACCCCCAGCTGAAGATGATACAATTACTGGCTATGTGATTGAGAAACGCAAACATGATAGTGACACCTGGGAGAAAGTCACACGTCTCCCTGCCCAGGTCAAGAGTTACAGTGTGACTGGTTTGATACCAGGTGGTTCTTATAGCTTCAGAATATCGGCCCAGAACCCAGCAGGTGTGGGAAAACCAGCAGAATTGTTAGCCACTGTTGAGCTTAAAGGCAAAAAAGGTATTCCCAATTTGAATTTTTAAAGGAACAATGGGAAACAATATGGAAGATCTAACAGAAATGTTTGAAACAAAAACAACTTTCCATGCTATATGTTCGTTTTGCTTTATTTTCATCCTTTCTTTTAGCATATATTTTTAGACTCCTCTGCAAATCAATCAGTCAATCAACAGCTTTTAAAGACAATTCTTCAAATCAATAAATCAATATACCTTTATATGACTCATCTGCAAATCAATAGCATTATGAGACTCAACTGCAAATCAATGGCTTTATGAGACTCATCTGCAAATCAATAGCTTTATGAGACTCATCTGCAAATCAATAGCTTTATGAGACTCGTGTGCAAATAAATAGCTTTATAAGACCCATCTGCAAATTAATAGCTTTATGAGACTCCTCTGCAAATCAATAAATTAATATCTTTTTAAGATTTTTTAAGACTCATCTGCAAATCAATAGCTTTATACAACTCATCTGCAAATCAATAGCTTATAACACCCATCTGCAAATCAATAAATGAATAGCTGTATATCATCTCATGTTCACTGCAATTATAACACTTAACAGTTACTATCAACTCTTCTCACTATTGATGGTTTTGCTTTCCTTTCCAATATTCACTATCATTTAAAAAATAAATGACTAAACAAAATTATTATTCCCAGTATGAATTTATGCTTACAAGGTTTCACTAAAAATTTATGGAAATTTTATTTTATTATTAGATTGTGAAAATATTAGAAATATTTGCAAAAATGAATGAATGAATTAATTGATACAGTCATTTTGAGAATTGTAATTATGTATATATTTTCCTTATCAAAAGGTAATAAAATGTTAGCTTATTTCTGTATATCTAATATGGAATTAAAATTGTTTATTAATGTTGATATAAGTTTTAGTTAAATGAATTATGATTTCAGGCAGATAATGATCAGTCATAATTACAATGATGCTATTACATTTTACAGTGATGCTATTACATTTTACAATGATGCTATTACATTTTATTTAGTGAATGGTATGCAACAGCACTTTTAGACAACAATAGAACACGTTTTAGAAAATTTTCAGACAGAAAAAGGAAGGTGAGAAATAATTGTCACACTTTCTTCAAAAAATGTTTTATCTTAAATTGAATTTTAATAACATGTTTTCCTTTCCAACAGCAAAACCAGGTGCCATCAGCAAGGCTCCAGAATATCTGGAGGTTGGTCCTAGGTACTGTGAGTTATCATGGCAACCACCTGCATATGATGGTGGCTCTCCAGTTACTGGCTACTATGTGGAAAGAGTAGACTTGTCTGGTTGCCGTTGGTTACCAGTCAACAAGGTTCCTGTCACAGACACCAGGTTTAAAATAACTGACCTTCTTGAAGAGATTCCTTATGAGTTCCGAGTACGAGCTGAGAACAAAGAAGGACTTGGTGAACCATCTCCAGCCTCTGAACCAGTCTATTGCAGTGGCAAAATAGGTCAGTGTGATCTAATGTTAATGTTAATGTTAACCTACTGTTTCCTGATGCCAAACAAATAATATTCATTTTACATATTCCAATGGGGGAGGGACTAACAAAATTAAAATTATTTTCATATCCTAATTCATTTCTTTGTTTTGAAATTTTGTGTTTTAGCATTATAAAGCACAAACTTTAAATTAAACCAAACAAAATGCTCCTTTAAATTGTCATTTTTTTGCTTGTTTAGTGTGTTTTAGAAATTCTAGATTTATATTGGAAGATATCAAATTTAATCTTATTGTTATATTATGAGAAAGGTAATTTTCTATTTTACTTTTACATTTTCTTAATGCATACATTTCCTTTATGAAATATGGAACTTGTGGTTGGTCAGTTGTCAGATCATCAGACTCCTATTCCAAGGGTCACAAGTTTGACACCTGCCCAGGCCAGACCAGATCAGCTGGCTTTGTGTGTTGTTGGGAGGCACTTGCTTCCATTTTCTCAACATGATAGTCAATAATGTGTTAAAAGTACTGTTAAAAACCAACCAACGAACATTTTTGAAATTCATAATCTGTGATTGAATTTCAGCTCTTGAGGCACCCAAGTTTGTAAAGCTGCTTGTTGACCTTGAAGTTGCTGAAGGCCAGGAAGCCAAGTTCACATGTGAGATCACAGGACTTCCACGACCTGAGGTCATTTGGTATGTTACAAGGTTTTGTTTGGGCAAACAGACAGCCTAATTTTACCAACCTATTCATCTGCCTAAAAACTGAACTAAATGTCTAGCTTCCACTACCCACTGGCATAAGAACATGAACACAGACACTTTCTTATTTTTGAGCAGGGCAATATAATATCTTTAATTGTAGAATTATTTATTTTTATAAATAATTCAACAAAAATATTCAAATTAGCATTGTTCTCCAATCATATTGTCAGTTTGTAATGATAAAAATTAGAAATAAAAAGCTTATTTTATAACACTTTCTGGTTCTACAAAAGCATTTTATTGAAAAGACACTGGATGAATATGAAAAAAATTCTTTGTCACAAAAGTTTCATAACTTTAAAATTTCCCGCAGTGGCATATTGAATTGTTCAGATTGTGAACGTATAATAAAATGATCTAGTCTATGAGTGAGATGCAAGAATAGAACAATGGAGAAATTCCCTTATGTGTGTGTTATATTGTTATATTATTTACTTTGTGAAAATTTGATAATTCACTTTTAATGAATATTGACAAATTTATTTTTCATAAATGGGAAGAAAGTTTATGTAATTTAGTAATTATGATTGCATGGTTTTGCCGTCTTACATAATTTCAAAGAATATAAATAGGGTGGAGAGAATAAAATGTCTAACATGATGTTTATTCTAACTATGACAGGTACAAGAACTACAGAGAGGTCTATGACACCAAAAAGACTAAACTGGTAGCCGAGGGTAACACATATACGCTGATCGTTAAAGATTTGGAGGAAAAGGACATCAGCTGCATTGAGTGTTATGCCAGAAACAAGATTGGGTCAGCTTCAAGCAGAGCCAATCTAAATGTCCTTGGTGAGTTAGAATCCATCTTAATCAACTTAACAAAATTGCTCAGGTTACAGTATAACCATTGGTGGTGTTCTGTTAAGAAAAATGTTTCTCACATCAATGTAATGCAAATGATGATATAATATAGAACCTGAATAGACTGATTAAAGTGAAGACATCATTGAACACTGCTTTGGAAATATAAAACTATTCAGAGAATACTTATTTCACTGAAAATAATTGATGTCAGTGTTGTTTTTCTTGATAATAATTGAAGAAATAATTATAAATAATAATTATTGAACTTAACAAAATGCTGAAAACTAAGATCAATATTCATCATTTCAGCCCCACCTAAGATTGATGATCTTCCTGATAGATTCGCCCATGGCCTAAAATTCTGCTGTGGAGACACCATCCACGTACGAATGATGTTCACTGGAAGACCAAACCCTACCGCTACCTGGTACAGAGATGACAAAGTGCTGAAAGCATCCCGCCAAATCAACATCAAGACAACATCTAGACACAGTGTCCTTGTGATTGATGATGCTGAAAGGACAGACAGTGGTGTATATAAACTAATGGTGGAGAACAAACTTGGCTCAGATAAAGCCAGTGTTCATATTTCTGTTGTTGGTAAGAATTTATGTTGTCTTATTATCTCAACATAATTTTGGAGTAATTATAATATCTGAAACTATCCATGTAACCATAGTAGATTTGAAAGAATGCATTTAGTTCTGTTGGGGCTGAGTGGATGGGTGAGACAACGCTTGCCATAGTGGAAGGTTGACAGAATGTTGACTTTGTTGTTGTTGTTGTTGTTGTAGGGTTTAACACCATTTTTCAGCACATGATAGGCTATACATAGCGGCCAGTATTAATAGTGGAGGAAGAACCCAGAAAAACCCAGGAAGGAACCATCGACCCATGAGAAGCTACTGCAAGCTTTCTCACACACCCACATTGGCTGAATCCGAGACTTGAACCTATGCAGACAGAGGTGAGATGGCAGTGATCTGTAATGGAGAGCGCTTTAGACCACTAGGCCACTCGGGGCCCCATGTTGACTTTGATGTTAATGTGTGTCACTCTATACCCAGCCACTCTATAGGTGTTAATGGTTTTATGCTTAATGTATGTGGTCAGTTTTTCAAGTACAGTTAGCCACATAGTCTTATTTCTTGGTACACTTCTTCCTCGATAACTTGTGAGCAATGGTGTCCATAAATATAAGCTGTGCCATAGGTAAGGGGATGGGATTGCATATCAACTGTGCCATAGGCAAGAGCATGGGATTGCATATCAACTGTGCCATAGGCAAGGGCATGGGATGACATATCAACTATGCTATAGGCAAGGGCATGGAATGTCAAGGAGACTCCAGTTATGGTAAACAGTTTGGAAAAGCAGTTAGGGTTGTGTGACAGAAACTTTATTGATACATGAGAATTATAATTACCATTGTCCCAAACAAATATTCATCTGAAGGATTATAAAATTTATAAATATTACAGCTGAAGAAATTAATTAAAGTAGATTAATTGATGTGTGACTTTTAGTATAAATAAAGTTGACAGTACTCACAGTTTGATTTATCAGTAATGTTGGAGTTGCTTCCCTTGTAAAGTCAGAACATAATGCTCTCTTTTGAAAGCAAACACCAATAAACTAAAGTTTGATAGTTAGAATTACATTAATAAACAACCAGAGGCAAGTTAACTCCTCAGTGTAGTGCTTTAGATGTCACTTCATCAATAGCTCATGAAAATGACTGAGCACAACCCTACCTCATTTTTACAATTAAAACAACAGATGCTACGTCCAAAATAGGAAAAACAAAGAGGCTAAACAAAAAGGAAATTTTTAAAATTAATTTTGAATGGATCATTGCAAACTTTAAAGAATTATCAACAGATGAGACAAAAACAACAATTTAGGAGTTGTCTTCAGAACGTGATTTTAGAAAGAAATTAGGTTGACCCAATGGATGGATGTTAGTGTCTTTTATGTATTGTAATTATTTGAGACAAATAATATGTTAATTACGTTGTGTTATCATGCTTAAAGACAATTAATCTCTCAACAGTTCTCAAAATAATTCCAGCTTAGGTGTTGGGTAAGCACTTAATAAAGTTCTCACAGAAATGCTAGCAGTCCTGACTATGACAGTTTGCTGACTCTGTCACATATTCCAACAAATGGAATCTGCCATTGCCTTTGCCATTTCTGTATAAAAAATGGAATCTGCCATTGCCTTTGCCATTTTTATATAAAAAAAATGGAATCTACCATTGCCTTTGCCATTTCTATATAAAAATGGAATCTACTATTGCCTTTGCCATTTCTGTATAAAAATGGAATCCACCATTGCCTTTGCCATTTCTATATAAAAAAAATGGAATCTACCATTGCCTTTGCCATATCTATATAAAAATGGAATCTACTATTGCCTTTGCCATTTCTATATAAAAATGGAATCTACTATTGCCTTTGCCATTTTTGTATAAAAATGGAATCTACCATTGCCTTTGCCATTTCTGTATAAAAAATGGAATCCACCATTGCCTTTGCCATTTCTATATAAAAAAATGGAATCTGCCATTGCCTTTTCCATTTCTATATAAAAAATGGAATCACCATTGCCTTTGCCATTTCTGTATAAAAATCGAATCCACCATTACCTTTGCCATTTCTATATAAAAAATGGAATCCACTATTGCCTTTGCTATTTGTATATGAAAAATGGACTTCACCATTGCCTTTGCCATTTCTATATAAAAATGGAATCCACCATTACCTTTGCCATTTCTATATAAAAAATGGAATCTACCATTGCCTTTGCCATTTCTATATAAAAAATGGAATCTACCATTGCCTTTGCCATTTCTGTATAAAAAATGGAATCCACCATTGCCTTTGCCATTTCTGTATAAAAAATGGAATCTGCCATTGCCTTTGCTATTTGTATATGAAAAATGGACTTCACCATTGCCTTTGCCATTTCTATATAAAAAATGGAATCCACCATTGCCTTTGCCATTTTTATATAAAAAACAACCAGAATCCACCATTGCTTTGACATTTCTATATAAAATATGGAATCCACCATTGCCTTTGCCATTTCTATATAAAATATGGAATCCACCATTGCCTTTGCCATTTCTATATAATGAAAAAAAAACAGAATCCACCATTGCTTTGCCATTTCTATACAAAAAAATTGGAACCACCATTGCCATGCCATTTCTATTTTAAAAAATGGATTCACCATTGCTTTTGCCATTTCTGTATAAAAAATGGAATCACCATTGCCATGGCATTTCTATATAAAAAAATGGAATCACTATTTCATTTGCCATTTCTTTAAAAAAAATGGAATCCACTGTTGCCTTTGCCATTTCTATATAACAATTGGATTGGAATCAACCATTGCTTTTGAATTATAAGTGGTTTCATCTGTTCTCAGATTGTGCTAAAGTAAGGTAGCAATATATGTGGGTACATTTTGATGTGTACAACACCAATTTACCATGTGGGCAGCATGACTAGTATCTTGTTACCATTAGAAACAAGATGATACAAAAGAAAAATATTGTTCTTATTAGATTAGGATTGATTATGTAGATAGAGCCACTTTGGTCAACTTATATACACCTTATACTGCAGTTACTTTTCATTTCTGGTTCCTTTAAAAGTTTGAAGTCTATATAACTCAGTACTGATGATGAAGATCAGTGTGACAAAACTGTAATATAACTCATTGTTCATGCATTTATTAATAGAAACAGTTCATGTTAAATCTTGCTTTGGTTAATATAAACACTATTTTGGGCAGTAAATCATGAGACATGGAATGTGTATAAACTTCTTCAGATTTAGTACAAATAGGTAAGTCTTCTTCAAACTAGAACTGGCAAGGACATTTTCTGTCCCTTAGTCATTACACTTTGACAGTAACCACTGTGACATTAAACACTAAATTTGTATAGTAACTAAATATGTTACAGTGTGATTTGCATTACATATTATTTCATTTGTAGACCGTCCTAAGCCACCACAAGGCCCAACCAAGATTGTAAACATTACAAAATATGCAATCGACCTTTCTTGGAAGGAGCCATTAGATAATGGTGGAGCATTAGTCAGTGGCTATATAGTAGAGAAATGTGACATGAAGACAGGGCTTTGGCGTAGGGCCACCACCTCCAAGACAACCTGTGCCACAGTCAGTTGTCTGGAAGAACACCAGGAATACAAGTTCAGGATCCTTGCTGAGAATGAAATAGGAATCAGTGAACCTGGGCCAGAATCTGAGGCAGTCCTTACTAGAGACCAGACTCCAGACATAGACTATGATACCCTGTGTATGTATTTTCCCAATCCTGAAGCACAATTAACCAGCAATATAAAGGTTATGATCAATCACAAAATATATATCATAAGCAGGAGTAAATTCATTGAGTAAACCAAAGAAATTTGTTTGTTCCTATTAATAATAACATAATTAACTCATTAATTAACCCCTGGTGCCTCATTTATGTATCAGAGGTAGTAGCGCACTTCAGAGCTCCGTAGTATCAAGGTCATTTAAGATACACTAAAGTGGATAGTATTATAGAAAGGTAGACAAATGTAGCTCTACAATGATACCAAATAACCTCAACTTTCTAGCTGCACTACTACTACAAAAAACGTAATTGTTTTGGACCCAGTTTTTTCCACAAAACATTTACCCATGGTCAGAATCCAATTTTGTGTCTGGATTTTTGACTTTTTGGCCACAGATCTAAAACAGACTGGTCTGAACTGCACACAGATAGGCAAACCTTTGCAAAAAGTAGGATGAGATGAGTGTTTGGATACCAAAATAATGGGTCCATTAAGCCAACACAAAAAAAAGAAGGAAAGAAATCCAACTTTTACCCTTCTGCTCATGCACAAGCAAAATAACCAATGAAAAATGACATTTCTAAGACAACTAGACTTTGGGTTAACTGGAAATCTTTTTGAAGTCAATATATTAGAATATATTCAGAAATAGCCCACAAAATGTGTTGCCTACTCGCATTTCAGGCGAAAATGACAAAAACCTCCAGGGGTTAATGAGTTAACTAATACATAAGGGGCATCAAACAGACTGTACATGATATCTTTTTGACTAATATGAGCTGTTCAGTTAATCAAACAGACTGTACATGATATCTTTTTGACTAATATGAGCTGTTCAGTTAATCAAACAGACTGTACATGATATCTTTTTGACTAATATGAGCTGTTCAGTTAATCAAACAGACTGTACATGATATCTTTTTGACTAATATGAGCTGTTCAGTTAATCAGACTGTACATGATATCTTTTTGACTAATATGAGGTGTTCAGTTAATCAAACAGACTGTACATTATATCTTTTTGACTAATATGAGGTGTTCAGTTAATCAAACAGACTGTACATTATATCTTTCTGACCAATATGAGGTGTTCAGTTAATCAAACAGACTGTACATTATATCTTTTTGACCAATATGAGGTGTTCAGTTAATCAAACAGACTGTACATTATATCTTTTTGACCAATATGATAATATGAGGTGTTCAGTTAATCAAACAGACTGTACATTATATCTTTTTGACCAATATGAGCTGTTCAGTTATTCAAAAAGACTGTACATTGTATCATTTTGACAAATATGAGCTGTTCCATTAATCAGACTGTACATGATATCAGTTTGACCAATATGAGCTGTTCAGTTAATCAAACAGACTGTACATTAGATCATTCTGGCCAATATGAGCTGTTCTGTTTATCACAAGAGGAACCCTTGTTCTTTTTTTAATTCTCTTGCAAATTTTGTGGATATTCCAAAAGAAATTGAGATTTGTCTTCACATTTGTTAGTGAAAGAATATCTTTTTTCAGATGATGCAACATTCAGAGGAACCCCAGTTAGTGTGGATAGAATCCGAGGAGATGTTCTTGGTAAATATATCATTTGTGAAGAACTAGGACGAGGAGCATTCGGAGTTGTGCATCGTGCCATCGAGAGAGCTACAGAAAAGAACTGGGCTGCAAAATTCATCCACTGTAAACCAAATGAGAAGGAGGCCGTGAGACATGAAATAGACATAATGAATAGTCTACATCATCCCAAACTGATGCAACTTCATGAAGCTTTTGACCAACCTGGAGAAATGGTTATGATTCTGGAACTGTGAGTGTATACTTTTTATGACAAGTCCATGCTTAGTAATAAGCTTATATCCCAGTTACTTATAATAAATAACAAATTTATTTGAAGGCAGCTGCATCCATTGATAAGACCTTTTCAGAAAAGGTCCTCTTGATCCTTGCAGAGAAGAAGTAATGTTATAGAAATAGTTCCTAAAAGGAATAATATAAATAAGTTCTTTGATATGGCTTTATTATAGGCATTTTGTTCAAGAAATTTAGTATCATTGTGAAGAACAAAATTTAGATATTTACTTAATTTTTTTTTACAGTTTTAGAAGAAACATAAGCAGATGAGATATCAACACCTAAGAATAAATGTTATGTATGTGAAACACTTAGTAATTAATAATATCTATGATTTTTGTTGAGTCCACACTTTGGTGTCTGTCTGCATGTCCATTATGTCTCTCCATATGTCCATTTGTATGTCTGTCCACACCCAAGATTAAGGTTAATGTTAAAATGTTTTAGATTAAGCTTAGTGAAAAAGTATTTTTCTTTCTAGTAAATTAAAGGCTCTATGAACAAAAAAGGGATGTTTTATTAAAACTAAGGATAAGTCACAAAACATTTGTCATGAAGAAATGTTTTACAAATTTTATGAGGTAAATGTTTTCCCAGGCAAACAATCAGTGCAGGATTTGAATTCCAGATAGACATATCATGTCATTCAGTACATAGTCATTGGTGAAATGTAGAACATTTATAAATGTTTGTGACATTTTCAACAAAATCAGTTTGACTAATAATTGTTGTGTGTGTTTTTAGTTTGAGTGGTGGCGAACTGTTTGACCGTCTGGTAAAAGAGGAGTATGACTTCACAGAAGAAGACTGTATAACTTATATGAGACAAATCTGCCAAGGTGTGAGACACATGCATCAGCAGAATATCATCCACCTAGATCTCAAGGTGAGTCAGATGTTGACATTTTGATTTGGGATATTTCTTTTTAACTTGAAATATTTTTAAATGAGACAAAATCTGCCAGGGTGTAGGATATATGCACCAGCAGTTTATCCTTCATGTAGATTTCAGAGATGTTATGGATAATATGCACAATAGTCTCAAAGTGAGACAGAGTACAAAGTCTCAAAGTGAGACAGGGAACCTTCTTCCATGATTTAATATTGTCTTCATTCATTTTAATGCCTAAGTGACAGCAACATTTTCAAGTAGTGAATTGCAATTTTTATTCATTAGTCAGGAAATTTGTTGAGTGTCATTTTGAGATTGTTTGTAATTGAATAGCACATAATTGTAAACCTTGTTATAATACAATGGTCAGTGTACATGAAACAACCTTGTTATAATTGTAAGGGTCTATGTAGTTACCTTGTTATAATGGTAAGGGTCCATGTAATTACCTTGTTATAATGGTAAGGGTCCATGTAATTACCTTGTTATAATGGTAAGGGTCCATGTAATTACCTTGTTATAATGGTAAGGGTCCATGTAATTACCTTGTTGTAATGGTAAGGGTCAATGTAATTACCTTGTTATAATGGTAAGGGTCCATGCAATTACCTTGTTATAATGGTAAGGGTCCATGAAATTACCTTGTATTACAGTGGTAAGGGTCCATGTAATTACCTTGTTATAAAACAATGGTTAGAGTCTTTGAAATAACCAAGTTTTTGTCAGAATACAATGGTCTGGCAAGTTTGAAAATATTTCTTATATATCCTTAAATAAATCAAACTAGTTTTCTTTTTAATACTAGTATTGCTGAATTTCACTGTAGAAACATGAGCAAAGTAGTGTTTATCTTCTTCACACAAAATTTTCTGTAGTAGTTCATCTAATAACTATTTCAGTCTTGTTGTTCAGTGTACCATATAAGGACATTTCATCCTTCTAATGGAAATGTACACAGATCAAAGTAAATATGTAGTGTGTTGAATAATGTATCATAGAACATCCAAATAGCAAGTTTTATTTTGCCATGAGAATCACATGTTATCTGTCATGGTGGTCAGAGTAAGGTTATAGAATCAACCATCTTGAAGTTTCACAGTTTAATATTTACACTGTATTTTGAATAAAAAGTGTGCATATATATATATATATATATATATATATATATATATATATATATATATATATATATATATATATATATATATATATATATATATATATTATTCATTACAGCCAGAGAATGTGATGTGTGTGACAAAGGACAGTAAGGATGTAAAAATCATTGACTTTGGACTTGCCCAGAGACTTGAAGAAGGCAAAACAATCAAGGTTCTGTTTGGCACAGCCGAGTTCTGTGCCCCAGAAATCATCAGCTTTGAACCAGTCTCCTTCTCTGCTGATCTGTGGTCTCTTGGAGTTGTAAGCTATGTCCTGTAAGTTGTACAGTACAGATACAGTAAATTAATAATCCTCATTGTCCCAAACCTGAGCAAATACACTCTGTCCGATACATTAACAAATACATTAACAATTAATGATCCTCACTGTCCCAAGCCTGAGCAAATACACTGTAACTGACACATTAACAAATGCAGTAAATCTTTGTTGATAGGCCTTGCTATCCCTGACTTTATAAATTTAAGTTAATTTAATTTAAGGGGATTTGATTTTATCATAAGACTACCCTCCCCAACCCCCTTATTGACAATAGTATCATCACCATTATTACAGGTATGCTACTGTAACTAAGGAGTCCATTGCTGATAATAAGTACACACTAGCAAATGACCATCAATGACCATGCACACATCTGATATACAATAAGTAAACACAACCAAATGACCATCAGTGCACACCTGATATACAATAATGTGCACACTAGCAAATGACCATCAGTGACCATGCATACATCTGATATACAATAAGTAAACACTACCAAATGACCATCAGTGCACATCTGATATATAATAATGTGCACACTAGCACATGACCATCAATGACCATGTACACATCTGATATACAATAATGTGCACTTAGCAAATGACCATCAGTGACCATGCATGCATGTGATATACCAATAATGTGCACACTATTCACTCTTGTAAATGACCATCAGTGACCATGCACACATCTGATACACAGTAATGTGCATACTAGCAAATGACCATCAATGACCATACATGCATCTAATATACAATAACATGCACACTAGCAGATGACCATCAATGACCATGCACACATGTGATGCACAATAATGTGCACACTAGCAAATGACCATCAATGACCATACATGCATCTGATATACATATTGTGCACACTTTGCACACTAGCAAATGACCATCAATGACCATGCATGCATGTGATACACAATAATGTGCACACTAGCAAATGACCATCAATGACCATGCATGCATGTGATACACAATAATATGCACACTAGTTAATGACCATCATTGACCATGCACACATCTGATATACAATAATGTGCACACTAGCAAATGACCATCAGTGACCATGCACACATCTGATATACAGTAATGTGCACACTAGCAAATGACCATCAGTGACCATGCACACATCTGATATATAGTAATGTACACACTAGGAAGTGACCATCAATGACCATGCATACATCTGATATACAATAATCTACACACTAAAAAATAACCATCAGTGACCATGCATACATCTGATATACAATAATGTGCACACTAGCAAATAACCATCAATGACCATGCTTGCATCTGATGTACAATAATGTGCACACTAGCAAATGACCATTAATGACCATACATGCATGTGATATACCAATAATGTGCAACAGAAAATATTAATTGTAAAAGGACAATTTTTGTTCATTTTACTTTTTTTTAACTTACAGGCTGAGTGGTTACTCACCATTTGCTGGTGAGACAGACCAGGAGACATTCACATACATCAACAATGGCGATTATGATTTTGATGACGACGTTTGGGAAAATATTTCAGATGATGCAAAAGACTTCATCCAGAAACTCCTTGTCAAGGATAAACAGTAAGTTTATATTGTGTACTTAACTCCTTGTCAAGGATAAACAGTAAGTTTATATTTTGTACTTAACTCCTTGTCAAGGATAAACAGTAAGTTTATATTCTGTTCTTAACTCCTTGTCAAGGATAAACAGTAAGTTTATATTCTGTACTTAACTCCTTGTCAATGATAAACAGTAAGTTTATATTCTGTACTTAACTCCTTGTCAAAGATAAACAGTAAGTTTATATTGTGTACTTAACTCCTTGTCAAAGATAAACAGTAAGTTTATATTTTGTACTTAACTCCTTGTCAAGGATAAACAGTAAGTTTATATTCTGTTCTTAACTCCTTGTCAAGGATAAACAGTAAGTTTATATTCTGTACTTAACTCCTTGTCAATGATAAACAGTAAGTTTATATTCTGTACTTAACTCCTTGTCAAAGATAAACAGTAAGTTTATATTGTGTACTTAACTCCTTGTCAAGGATAAACAGTAAGTTTATAACAGTAAGTTTATATTGTGTACTTAACTCCTTGTCAAAGATAAACAGTAAGTTTATATTTTGTACTTAACTCCTTGTCCAAGATAAACAGTAAGTTTATATTGTGTACTTAACTCCTTGTGAAAGATAAACAGTAAGTTTATATTGTGTACTTTATTGTCTTGCTTGTGGTAATTAAGGCAGAGTTAATGTTACGATTTTGTCTTCAAGTTTCTTGAATGATACTGTATTCAGTTGAAACTATGGTACAATATTAGTGTATTGCATAAAGTTTGTACCCAGATACGCTAGCATTTCCTGCCTTGCCTGCTTAAGTAGAAATATGTGCCATCATATCACTCACAGCAGGTAGACAGCACATTCCACACAAAGCCTTATTGTAATACCTTGCACAAAGCAGTGCTGCTTACTGATGGTTCTGATATATTTGTCTTATGTGGCCATTGAGATGGAAAAGACTTGATAACTAGGTCATGTTTCCTCACATTTCTGGTACCAGAGGCAGCAGAGACACAGAGCAAGTATAGTAAGATCAAATAATTTTTTGATAACTATAGTGTCAAAGCTTTTTCAGGAAATATCTTTTACCCAATTTGATATTATAAAGTATTTAACTTTCATAATTGGGAAACTTTTTATGTCTTTAATATGCTGAATTGATTACATTTGTGAACACTGAATGATACTCCATTGTGAAGATTGGCATTCTGTCATGACTATTTTATCCAAACTCCAGTCATTTTTTTCTTTTTGTTATACCTGCATTCGGAGATGGCAAGACACAGACATGACAGTGTTATCCATACTCCTGCCATTTTTTCATTTTTTGTTATACATACATTAGGAGATGGCAAGACACAGGCATGATAGTATTATCCATACTCCTGTCATTATTTCCTGTTTGTTATACATACATTTGGAGATGGCAGGACACAGACATGACAGTGTTATTCATACTCCTGTCATTATTTCCCGTTTGTTATACATACATTAGGAGATGGCAAGACACAGGCATGATAGTGTTATTCATACTGCTGTCATTATTTCCTGTTTGTTATACATACATTAGGAGATGGCAAGACACAGGCATACTCCTGTCATGTTTTCATTTTTTGTTATACATACATTAGGAGATGGCAAGACACAGGCATGATAGTATTATCCATACTCCTGTCATTATTTCCTGTTTGTTATACATACATTAGGAGATGGCAGGACACAAGCATGACAGTGTTATTCATAGTCTAACAAGAAACTTGATTTTATAGATTTACCTATCTTTTAGTTAAATAAATTATTTTATGCAATCAATATTTTTTTCTTCTTGCCTACTTAAGCATGTTATTTAATATAGGTATACATTTATATAGTTAACAGTAATGGCAGTGTAATTGTTAAAATTGGCTGTTACAGTTTTTGTTGCCAGCCTTGAGTATATTGATCTCTTTGGCATCTGTATGTATGCCTATGCCACAGATTAAGATCAATGTCAAAACTGTTTACCTTGTTACACTTTAGCGGAATGGCAAGACAGGGTCAACAGAACATCAGATCCAGGTGCCTGCATAATGGCATTGATGCAGGTGACACACCAGTATCCATGGTCAACTGTGTTTAATTATTTCTTAACTGTTTCTTTCTTTTCTTACAGCCAAAGACTGACAATTGATGAAGCTTTGGCCCATCCATGGCTCAATGTATGTACACTTTTTAAAATACAGTCTAGCATCTTATGCCAGCTTTTATTTCTTTCACTTACAGTATTCTTCCTTTGATAATGACAGTCTTGAAAATTCAGGGAATGTTTGGACAAGGCTTAATGAAATAAAAATGTACCAAAATTATATAAAAAGTGGGAAATGGGATTGTATCATCAATCATTGACTTGTCAAAAAAGAAATACTGTACTGAAAATCCACTATACTGAAAAGATTTGGTTAATTCCTAAAAAATTGATTTACATTTGCAATTTTTATCCTTTCTTTTCTTGATTTAAAACATTAATGTGATCACAATTATAAAATTAAGGTCATTTTAAGATAGTTTTTCTATATATTCAAGATTAAGTTTTACTGTTAAAAATTAATGGCTTTTTAAATATCTTCTTTGTCTTGCTCTCCAAATGTTTTTGATTTTATCAAATTAGTCTGTCTATTGTTTGTCAAGGCTAGTGCAAAAATCAGTTTTATTAGTTTGTGAATTCAGGACACTTTTTCCAAGTCTGTTCAGAGGATTTGCAGTGATAATTTCCTATTGCATGAAAACACTGGCAATTTTGCTTAATTTCATTCATCATTTCATCAGAAATTTCATAATTAAAAATAAAAAATGAACAATACAAGTTCAAACAAATAATATAATTTTGTATGATGTTATTATGTACTAACTTCCATCCACAGTCAGTTGAATTTACTCACTAAATTTCAGTTTGAAGAAACTGAAGTTTTATTCAGATGAATTTTCCTTATGTTAACCTAATTGTTTTCACTAGTTTCATTTAATAATGTTCACAAATTGAATTGAGTAAAGTAATCCATTTAAATTTAATAAAGTAATTTCAACACAAAACTTTAGAAAATATTATTGATATTTATTTTAAAATTTTATTTTTTGAAATGCTTTATTAAATATATGATGTTACAAGTCTGTCTTAAGTGTTTTTCAGGTGTTATTGAAATATATCCTGTATTTAATAATAAAACCTTTTGTAAAATTACCTGAAAATATTTCTTTATCAAAATCATACGTACAATTACTGAAAAGTATTCTCTCCTTCTGCAGTCATAGAGCTGTGCTATTGAATTACATGATTAAGTGGTGTATACAATCATCATTTTTTAAAATTAATTATTAAAATCACGGATTTTAAAATCATACTTCATCATTTCATTTTATCAGAAAAGGTATTGATTGACAGCTTTAGTATTTGGCTTTACTTATACATGCCTATGCTAGCTTACATGCTATTTCTCTGCTGTAGCCATTCACAAAGAAGGAAGAAGAATGTGAAAAGGGAAGTGTAAGTATCGCTTTGCTTAGCTAGCTATTTTGATTAGAGCTGTATTGATTGCTTTTCCTCGTGTTATAAATGGAAATTTTCACTCTTAAAGCATGAAAATTGTTTTTAAATAATTTTAATTCATTAATCTTCTAGTCATTTCACTCTTATCATAATATTCTCAGATAGAAATATTTTAAAACTCAGACAAAATTAGTCATGTCTGAATAAAATGAAACCACTAGTTTATCTTTGTTTTTTAGTATTTGTTGTTACATTATATGTCTATATGAGAAGGAGTGATTTGGTGACATAAATACAACCTGAAAATATCCATTCTACCAGATAATGTGCTGAATTACTTATTTGAAGTGAAAATTGCTGTAAGAAAATCACTCTCTATGACAACAACAGATAAATATGTTCATAATTCATAAATAAATTACATTATCATGGAGATTGTTTTATTTACTATGGGAGAACTAAATAAAAGTTATTTTAAAAAATTCACTCTTAAAAATACTGGTATATAATAGGATAGAAATATGTCACATTAATGCTGTTCATCGTTTTCTGTGATAAGCCACATATCCTGCTGTCAGAAATGTGAATGATGGGTGTATGATATAAAATATACCATAATCAAAAAGACAAGTACGATATACCAAATATGGTTAATGATTGCCTCTTGTTCAAAATCCAATGCTTCAGAAGTTAACTGATAATTATAACTGCAGTACATACTTTGTATTTACAAAAGGATGTAGAAACACCAATTCTTTGTTATTCCTACTATATAGTGTCGAGTGAGGTGTATAATAAGATAATTTGTACAACATTGATATTGAAATTGTAATATGTCTCCCAATAGGGCACAGCTGAAGCACAACTGAGCAAGAAATCTCTATCCAGAGCACATCACAAGGAGTACAGAGACAGAACAAGACACAAGGTACTCTGTTTTGAGCAGATATTATATTGTCTTATGTGTAGATATTTTGCATAAAACCAAATGTGTACTGCATTCTTTTTATTAGGTCTAATACTTCATATTACATTGCCCTTGAAATGTTTTATTTTACAATAAAGCACAACAAAAATATCAGATACTTTTTCATTACCTACTTTATTAAAAGTCTTCTCTTCAGTTATAAAATTACGGCTCTGGTGGCCTAGTGGTTAGAGCATCTGCCTCAGAAGCGGGAGGTTGTGGGTTCAAACCCCGGCTGAGTCATACCAGTGACTTACAAAAATGGTACTAACAGCTGCCTCACTAGGCACTCAGCATTAGGACTGTTAGGACTGGTCAGCCTGGTGTCAGGATAATGTGACTGGGTGGGACATCATGCTACATGTCTGCGGCATGATGCCCCAGTGCTAGACATCACTATAAACTGCCACACTGCAGACATCTTAGCAATATGACTGAAATTTTTTTAAAGCTACATTAAAAATTCTAATCACACATGCACATTCAATTAAAAAATTAAGATTTTTTTCAAATTTGTTTTGTCTTTTTGGTAAAAGAATTATTTTTAAGATGGACAAATTACATCTGATCCCAGAAACTGCACCACTTCACTATATGAGAAAATGCTGTATTTTTGTTAAAGGTGCAATTAATTGTGAGAGATTTGTTATTCAGCATAAAAATAATATTTATGAAATTTTTATCCTTTATTCAATCCTGGATTTACGTATATAATGTTCAGAATGTTTTCTATGTGTATTTTGCAGGAGGATGAGCTTGACATTCTTCCTATTGGCCGTCTGTCTCGTGACAGTGCCATCTTCAGGAAGGAGGGAGACATAGGTGTCCTTAAGAGAGAACTTGTCATGGGTAGGTGTCAGTCTTTCATCATATACCTAAATAGTTTCACAGCATATTAATATCTTAATACACCACTCGCTCGAAAACTCACACCCTGATAACTTGGGAACCTGTTTATAATGCGGGGTCAGTCATGGATCCCCATTTTTTCACTAGAAGTACCAATGATTTTTGGCCTCTATTTGTTGAACTTGAAGAAAATCGTGATAAACATTGGTAAATGAAACCTTGGTATATCACTCGTTTTATCATCAGAAATGGTTGATTGGACCTGGAAATTTGAATCAATTTTATGAAATTTTCAACTTAAGAAGTCATGTATTTTGTTAAAATTTCTTTCCAGACAACATTCTTGGTACACTGATCAATGAAAATGTCACTAAAGCGTTCTTGAGACAGCATTATAATAAATAAATACCAATTCAGTAAGCTTTTTTATTAAGTGAATTGCATGTTTTAGTTCTATCTTTTAGTTCAATTTAAGTCTAATGATCATAAATACATTGTGAAATATGTCAGTCCAGTAACTGTTATGTCTGCAAGCATTTCTGCGAGAACCTAATTAACCCTTTACCTCATAGAGCATAGTGACAAAGTGCAGCGCACTATAAATAGAACACATGTTACCTAGTCGACCGCATACGCATAGCCTGCCTATGAACTGTTAAGCAATGTAGTGTATGTTACGTTTAACAGCAATTTTAACCATTTTACATCTTTGGTATACATCTATTATATGTGGAAAAATTTAAGAGTAAAGTCCGATTGTTATAGCTGTGTCATTATTTATAACGGAAGAATTTGTTATGTGCTTTAAAATCTGGAGAGAACTCAGTTCACCGTCATGTCAGTGATGCCGTGTGACTAACCGTAGCTGCCTTTTCTCATACTCAAAATTTACTAGTTTTTCATCTGTGTCTTCATCACTAAGTCATATGAATTTGATAATTTATAAAAACTAATTGCTGCCTACATCAATATCAGAGCCTTTACCTAGGTTATTGAATCTTTCATAGTTGTGATTCTAATCGTGAAAACTTTGTAAGTACTGAATGAAATCCGCAACCACCATTTTGGAGAGTGGAGATTACGACCCAGTTACTTTAAATAGCAGATATCGACCAGTACATAAACAGTGACCATGTGATCTAATGTAATTGTCATTCACAGAAATGAATGTAGTATCTAATAAGGGGTTTTCCCCAAAGGTGGGACTACGAAAACCGGCTTAAAATGGCTGATGTTTACAGCCGACATCAAAAAGCGCTTCCATGGGACTTTTGTAGAGGCGTCAAAAGGCGCTTCAGTGCAACTTTTGTAGAGGCATCCAAAGATGGTTGCATGAGGTAAAGGATTAAGTGCCAACAATGTTTTGATACCTAATTTGCATAAAGTATTTGTTTTATTTTTGCATTGAATTAAAAGTTGACCTCCTTGTGTTGCCATGTTAATTAGTCTTTTGTATCAAATTAAGGGGGTGGAATAAATGAACAGTTAAAAGGCATGCAATCCAACCTGTGTAAGAGCTAGTGGTCCCAATCTAGTGTCAGGTCAACTCATTTCAAGTGATCAATCGAACACTGTTACATTTTTGGGGGCAAATGTAATATAATTAAACTAGCTTACATTAGCATACTCATTCACAGCTGTGATCAAATATAGCAAGACAATAAAAGTGAAATGAATACCTGATGATGTAAAATTCTGTTTCACAGATATGTTTTATTCATGAGAAGCTAGTTTCAGAGTTAGTAGTTAATTTGTAATTATTGAATTGGCATTCGGAAATTTCTTCACAGATAAGAAGTTTCACTATTGCTTGCAATGAAATCATTGCATCAATATTTTCCTAATAGAACAATATGAAAATTTACTTTTGACGATGAGGACTGTTAAGTATAATTTCTCTAGTGACATATACAGAAAAGAAAATTTTGAAAATTATTATGTACCCTGGCAGTCTGTATGCAATAGAATAAAGGGAACAGGAACATGTGATCTTGTATAAATTAGTGTCATTTCAACCAACCAATCCACCAGTATTCTTAATACTTTGATCTTGCAGTCTAAGGACATTGCTATATTGGAACACCCATCATTATAATACTTGTCATTGTAATATGGTCCTCTTTTATGCTTGTTATTGTAATGTGGGTCTCTTTTATGCTTCTCGTGGTAATGTGGGCCTCTTTTATGCTTCTCATTGTAATGTGGTACACTTTTATGCTTCTCATTGTAATGTGGGCCTCTTTTATGCTTCTTGTTGTAATGTGGTACACTTTTATGCCTCTCATTGTAATGTGGGCCTCTTTTATGCTTCTCATTGTAATGTAGGCCTCTTTTATGCTTCTCATTGTAATGTAGTACACTTTTATGCTTTTCACTGTAATGTGGTACACTTTTATGCTTCTTATTGTAGGTTGTGTTTATTTTATGCTTCTCATTGTAATGTGGACCCATTTCATGCTTCTCATTGTAATGTGGACCCATTTCATGCTTCTCATTGTAATGTGGACCCATTTCATGCTTCTCATTGTAATGTGGACCTCTTTTATGCTTCTCATTGTAATGTGGACCTCTTTTATGCTTCTCATTGTAATGTGGGCCTCTTTTATGCTTCTCATTGTAATGTTGACCTCTTTTATGCTTCTCATTGTAATGTGGACCTCTTGTATGTGTCTCATTGTAAGTTGTGTTTATTTTATGCTTATCATGGTAATGTGGGCCTCTTTCATGCTTTTCATTGTAATGTGAGTCTCTTTTATGCTTCTCATTTTATTTTCAGTTTATTTTATGCTTCACATTGTAATGTGAGCCTCTTGTATACTTCTCATTCTAATGTGGGTCTCTTTTATGCTTATCTTTGTGACATGGGCTTCTTTTATGCTTCACTTTGTAACATGGTCCACTTTTTTAGTTCTTATTGTAATGTGGGCCAATTTTTTATTCTCATTGTACTATGGTTCACTTTTTTATTCTCAATGTAATGTGGTTTACTTTTTTATTCTCATTGTAATGTGGGTCTCTTTTATGCTTATCATTGTGACATGGTCTTCTTTCTCGCTTCACATTGTAACATAGTCACTTTTTGGTTCTTATTGTAACATGGACCAAGCTTGACACAGCCTTGCCATAGCAATCCATACAAGCAGTTACAGTAAGAATGGATATAAAAGCTTGACACAGCCTTTCCTTAGCAATCCATACAAGCAGTTACAGTAAGAATGGATATAAAAGCTTGACACAGCCTTTCCTTAGCAATCCATACAAGCAGTTACAGTAAGAATGGATATAAAAGCTTGACACAGCCTTTCCTTAGCAATCCATACAAGCAGTTACAGTAAGAATGGATATAAAAGCTTGACACAGCCTTTCCTTAGCAATCCATACAAGCAGTTACAGTAAGAATGGATATAAAAGCTTGACACAGCCTTTCCTTAGCAATCCATACAAGCAGTTACAGTAAGAATGGATATAAAAGCTTGACACAGCCTTTCCTTAGCAATCCATACAAGCAGTTACAGTAAGAATGGATATAAAAGCTTGACACAGTCTTGCCATAGCAATCCATACAAGCAGTTACAGTAAGAATGGATATAAAAGCTTGACACAGTCTTGCCATAGCAATCCATACAAGCAGTTACAGTAAGAATGGGTATGAAAGCTTGACACAGCCTTTCCTTAGCAATCCATACAAGCAGTTACAGTAAGAATGGATATGAAAATTTAATGTCAGATTTACTATATCTCTCTGCAGAGTTACCTGACCATGCTCCATTTGTGCAGGAAGAACTTCAAGATATCAATGGCTTTGAGGGCTCCAGGATAGAACTGTCCTGCAAGATATTTGGAAAACCAGTGCCCACAATCACTTGGTTAGTTTGATTGGCGTATGCAAGTTGACAAAGTTCATAACTTGGTGACAGGTTAAAGTTGAGAGGTTAAAGGTCATCACAGCCTATATAGCAGATTCATGTTATTCATGAGCCATTTGAGTGTTTTCTTTTATAAATATTGGATAGATAAATAGAGATTAAAAAAGGGAGATAGGGAATAAGAAAGATTTTACTTGCAGATGTACACTTTTGATTGGTAGGTGACCATAACAAAACATGTTGGTACTAACTTTAGTGGTTCTTAAATCAGATACATTACTTAAAAGTTTTGGATTAAACTAAATATCACTCCATTTAAAATCTGTCAGCCATGGAAACAAAAGCTGAGAACTGTGCATCATCATATATTGTGTAACATAAAGAAGGGATAGTACCTAAAATTCTTGTGTGAATTAAAGTGGTTGTATTACAGTGTTTTGAGTGTTTGATAAGTTCCTTTTTTTCTTGTTAAGTTTTCAGAATAAAAATTTGATCCATTACATTTCTTCAGGTTCAAAGATGGAGATGAGGTAGAAGAATCTAAGAAATATCACATGACCTACAAAGATAGCATTGCTTCTCTTTTCATCAATGATCTAGACATAGAGGATGCTGGGAAATTTACATGCAAGGCAACCAATGACCTTGGTACTGCCAAGACCAGTGCCAAACTCAGTATTGAAGGTAAAGCAATTATGCTCTCAATTATACCAACTCTACAACTTAGTTGTTACTGTTCTAGTAATGTGAGTTAATTTCATCCAAGTACATTGAAGCTCATTTTTAGCAAACAGCCAGGGGATAATAAGGAAGTATCTGCTAATTCAAAACTAATATAACCATAATGCCTGTAGCCAATAAAAACTATAATAATAGTCTGCCCTTTAGACATGCCTGTAGCAGTTTAAAAACTAGCACCAGAAGTAGGATAAGTGGTAGGATTATGTGTATAATAATGGTCATTTTCTTCTAGGGCACTAGCCTAATTTACCTTGGGCACTTGACTTATTTACCTTGGACACTGGACTTATATACCTTGGATACTGGACTTATTTACCTTGGACACTGGACTTATTGATCATGGACACTGGACTTATTTACCTTGGACACTGGACTTATTGATCATGGACATTGGACTTATTCATTGTTAAAAATCTCTGCAATTTGTACATTTATTTTTAATTCACCAACATTATCATAAAATATTTTCTACAATGTGTCACATCTCCAAGACATTACATGATATCAGTCACTTGAAGCAAGCACACTCCTTGGTCATATATATTTTATATTATTAATTGGAAAATCTGTTCATTTAAGGCATATTTCTGTAGGAATCTTATTTCTTCTAGGACAAGTTTTATTTTATGTTATTTAGACAACCTTTAATTTTTAAAATACTTTTCAGATCTTAGTTTTGATGATAAAGTACAGTGAAACCTATCTTGAAAGATCACTGCTATGGGAGACCACCTGTCTTGAGAGACCATATTCTCAATGTACAAATTTATTGATTACATAGCATTTTAACCTGTTATGAAATACCACCTGCCTTGAGAGAACATACTTTTGGGGGCAGAAAGGGTGTCTTTATTGACAGGTTCTACTGTATTGGCTATATATTCAGAGTGATATTTGTTTTTTAAAAATAAAATATTAAATAAAGCTAGGAATACCAGTAGTATGTAAATAAGGATGGTGAGAAAGATCTCTTTTTCTGAGTAAGTCAGAAAATCATTCGAAAAGTAAAGGAATTTATCATTGCAATTACATTTGTATTCAGAAGTGAGACACAGAAGAAGGAAGAGGGAGGAAGATGCTTTGGCTCGAACTAAGTAAGTTTACATGTTTTTAATTTGATCATCTCAATATTTTTATAGTATTTTTTTAAAAATTGTATTTAATGATAAGTTTTTAACCCCTCCTACAAAATAGATTTATGCAACATGACACATTCTGTCCCCTTTTTGCAACCCCTTTAATATCCTGTTTCCTTTACTATCAACCCAAGTTACAAAGCAGGTTCTCTTAATTATTCTCATAACAATGGAAGAATCTAGTAGAACTTATACTATTATAAGAAAAGTCAAACCTTGACCTTTAAGTTTAGAAATCATAACTTAGGATATTTTGGTTGATCGCTTGGGTCTTGACTTATTGCTGGATTTGACTTGACTTGAGTCTTGATATATTGCTGGTTTTGACTTGACTGGAGTCTTGACTTATTGCTGGATTTGACTTGACTTGAGTCTTGATTTATTGCTGGATTTGACTTGACTGGAGTCTTGACTTATTGCTGGTTTTGACTTGACTTGAGTCTTGACTTATTGCTGGGTTTGCCTTGACTTGAGTCTTGACTTATGGCTGGTTTAGACTTGACTTATTGCTGGATTTGACTTGACTTGAGGCTTGACTTATTGCTGGTTTCTGGTCTTGTGTCCCGGAAAGACAGTCCTATTGTTGAATCCAGACATAAAGTCCTGATTTACATTGCAGTGTCTGTTTTTGGTGATTATCAAAATATTGATTTTTCATGCTACCTTCATCTGTTTCAGATATGCTAAACTTGAGCATGACTTGAGTGTCCTAGATACCAACATTCCACCAGAGTTTACTCTACCTTTGGTTGATCAAGTCAGAAAGGTTGGGGACATGGTGGAAATGACTGTTACAGGTGAGCTATTTTCTGAAAATTGATCTATATCTCTAAAATTGGCTCAACAGAAAGTTTGTCTCTTGACATGTAAACATATACTTTTGCAAAACAACTTCATCCAAATGAATTTTTTTATATCTTCAATAAAGATATCAGACCATAATAAAAAGGATTCCTTCAGATGACTTGTCTTTAATGGAATATTTTTTTTGAAGTTCATTTGCAGCTTGCTCTTTTAGAAAAGTGCTGGATATACTACCTGTCTTTGAAAGTTTACCATGGAAAATTTTAAGATAAATATACAGAAAAAACACTATGAAAAACAACCACGCTGAATAATGCACAATTGGGATCCCACTCACTCTGCAAGACATATAATAATTACACCAACAAAAATTCCACTTTTCTGTTACAGTGACTTGTCGCCCAGAGCCTGAAGTCAAATGGTACCTGAATGACAAGCTTATTAAGAGGTCATCCAAGTACAGCCTTGAGCACCACAAAGGTGTATATCGTGTCATCATCCACAGTGTGGAGACGTCTGATGCTGGCCAGTGGAAGTGTATGGCCACCAATCCATATGGACAAAATTGGTGTGCTTGTGAACTCAAGGTTATAGGTGAGTGTTACATCATTGTATTGCAATTACTAACTCATCTTTGGCATTAATTCATATTCAGTGATTTCTTTAGAACAGTGTTTGAATTGAATGAATAAATAAATAAATCAGAAGCAAATGTCTAAAGAGGTAAAGAAAGAAGAAATAAAGAAGAAACGATGGAGGGGAATAAATAGATTGTGAAAATTACAATCAATTAACTAATTAATTTATTGATGTGGTTTCACTTTTGTTCATCAGATTAAAAGTGTCATTGTTTTCTCTCTTTGTTGTTCCACACTATGAATTAAATGACCCAACAAAAAATGATCCACATATGATGCAGAAAGCCCCCCCCCCCTTTTCATATTGATACATTCCTCATGATCATAAACACTCAACTATTTGTTAATTCAGCTTGGTTACTATAAGAAAATATTACGTATTACATGTATTTGTTTTCTTATAAGACAGAAATACAAAGAATGATAAAAAACATTTTATATTGTTTCAATCAGTGTGTATGTATACAGTATCCAGTAAGTGTCAATTCCATTCAATTGCCTAAATTAACATGTGTTGTGAGATCAAAAAGGATAGAGAGAAAAGATTTATCATAAGGTATTGAAGAACTAGTATTGTTTGAAAACGAAAGAATGAATAATGAAAGGATATATGAAAATAAGATGTAATACATATGTACATTGATCCTTCATTCAGGTGAAACTGCTACTGAAAATACTGGTATGAAATAATGGTACTGAATTATTCTCTGAGTTTTAAGATTTAACCATAGTCAGATTGTATGAACCATAGTCAGATCATATGAATGAATAATCTAAATAAAGCAAAACATTTATATTTTTAAGTACAGGTAGCAAAACATTTATACTTTTAAGTACAGGTAACAAAACATTTATACTTTTAATTACAGGTAGCAAAACATTTATACTTTTAAGTACAGGTAGCAAAACATTTATACTTTTAAGTACAGGTAGCAAAACATTTATACTTTTAAGTACAGGTAGCAAAACATTTATACTTTTAAGTACAGGTAGCAAAACATTTATACTTTTAATTACAGGTAGCAAAATGTTCCGGTGAAAATGTAAATCTCCTTAAAGCACATATGATTTTATTCACACATTTTTAAGTGAAAGGAAGAAGACTTCAACATGGAATAGTTTTTTCCTTTGTATTATTTATAGCTGTAGAGATTAAACTATCCACAAACTTAAGAAGACTTCAACATGGAATAGTTTTTTCCTTTGTATTATTTATAGCTGTAGAGATTAAACTATCCACAAACTTAAGTACCACTAGAAATGTGTATTATTTCAAAATGAGGAAATCTGATTGTGAAACCAATTATTTTGGTGACTGATAAGCAAGAAACAGGTTTAGGTATATCATTCTTTTTATTATGATTATTATAGAAGCCATCCCAGAGGATACGGAACAACCCAGATTCATACATGAGCTTGAGAATGAGACCATTGTAAAGGGCAGCACTGTCAGATTGGAATGCAAGGTTAAGGGCAAACCAAGACCAGAAATTGAATGGTAAGTGACTATCTGAGCCAAATGACTGAGTCCAGATCTCTGAATTTTTAAGCATGTTGAAGCTTGCACAGACATGTGGTATCTCCTGATCATCAAGGAGACTCAGTGTTTCAGACATGTGTGATATCTCCTGTTCATCAAGAGACTCTAGAGACTCAGTGATTCAGACATATGTGATATCTCCTGACCATCAAGGAGACTCATTGATTCAGCATATGTGATATCTCTTGACCATCAAGGACACTCACCATCTGAAAGTCTAAAATATTACTTGCAAAAGTAAGAAAAACTGGAATGAAGACAAAATCTTCCTGAAGGCTGTTCCTGGTATGCAAATAATACAGAAAATAACAAAACTGTTAATTGTTTGTTAATTGTGCATGTTATTGAAGTCACATTCTCATATTATTTTGCCAGTTTCAGGCAGTTTGAGGCATCTGATTTTTACTAGTAATATTATTGTTGAATATCATAATTTCTCTTGTCATTTGAACACATTTGTTGTTTTAAATGTGTTCATTTTGAATCCTTGTCATCCAACTAGTAGATAAATCTTGAGCAGTTACAGCCTTGAACAGTGTATTCGAAACATTTGCCTCTGGGTTTAGAAATCTATCCTCATATCCAGCAAACATTTTAATTTTGCAAACTATGTATCATAGTCATGAGCCACAGTGATAATCTGCTATGCTCCTGTGTCACCTACGGCTCTTATACTGAGATTGCCATGTCTTTCATGCATACACATAAAAATAAATACATCATTTTGCACAGACATGTAACAATCTCATATACATCTCCCATTTTATTGATCAGTAAGTGACTGTGCTTGGAAGAGAAACTTTGATTGGTTCATTCAAACAGAGTGAAGGTCCTGTTGAGTCACAAGTGGCAAGAAAAATGTACTTGGAAGAGAAACTTTGATTGGTTCATTAAAACAGAGTGAAGGTCATGTTGAGTCACAGTGGCAAGAAAAAATGTACTCCTGCTCACACTGATTGGATATTAGCAGGTTTATGCATATGCATGAAAAACAAGGAAATCTCTGCATAGGCAGGCATGAGTGATAAAGAGTAGTCAATTATTGCTGGCCACAATGACCATATATCTATACATTAATTTCAGATATATATCACCATGCAGATGTTAGAATTATGCAGATTGATAGATAAATGTATTTCTACCACTGCTAGTAGTTGTGAATTCAATTAAAATCGCTATCCATAAAGTTTTATTTTTTTTTTGGTCAGTCTTATTAATTACCCATATTTGCTATTTTTTGAAATATTGAAAACTTATAGATTGGAAATTTTTTTAACTTAAAGGTATATTTTTTATCCTATTATGACAACACCAGCTTTTATGGAAATGTTCATATTTATCTCCTATTCAGGTACAAGGACCGCAAGTTGATCTACCCTGGCCGTCACTACAAAGTAAGTGTTGAGGATGATGGCACCTGCTTCCTGACAATCCATGATGCATTCCCACAGGACGATGGCAGATACATGTGTCGAGCAGTCAACAAGGTTGGCTCCACCACCACAGAAGCTAGAATACGGGTACAAGGTAAGAATTATGCATACTGTCACCATGTATATATTGTAAGTTTCACACACAGTAAAACTCCAGGACATAACATTACTGCATATAAGCAGGACTATATTTTCAAGCTGTGGAAGAATTGCGTGACCTATGAGATATTGAAATGTATCAGTGTGAGAAGAAGTGACATCACCACAGTGCAATAAAAGAGATATCAACAAAGGTGCAATAAAAGTGATATCACCACAGTGACAATAAAAGTGTTATCACCACTTCATTCCTCTCTCTCTCTCTGTCTTTCTCTCTTAAGAAATGAATCTTGAAATATGACAATACTGTCCATTATTTTTTATGTAAGCAGCAAGGAAATCCCATAAATATAACTCCAAACAATAAGTAGGTTTTCAGTTCTAGCTTATTTAAAATAGTTTTTCATGTAAATCAATCAAATTATTATTGATTGACCTTACATGACCTGTTTCTGTTTGATATTCACTGTCAACGACTATCAGACTTTGGTTTTATTGTCTGTTACTGTTTGATATTCACTGTCAGCAACTATCAGACTTTGGGTTTATTGTCTGTTACTGAAGAAGACTGCAAGTCGTATCATTGACATTGAATGCAGAAATACACAACATAAACAAGGAAAATCCTAATAAGTAAACTCACCTTTGGTAAAATCTTTAGTTTAAAGCTGGTATTGTCTGAAGACAGACATAACCGACTGCTCCGTGATGATTCTACCCCCAACCCAACAATGTTCACTGTATCAGTCTGTGCAGTAAATGTGTGAACAAAAATTAAGATTGTTTTATATTAAAAGAGTCCTACAAAACCACTGCTTTTGCCTTAAGAAATATATAATGAAAAAGAAACATATCAGGCATTATTCTTAGTAGACTCACACTCATGACAATACTTTGTTTCCTTGTCACTATTGACAATACATTGTTTCCTCATCACTCATCAGATATTTCCTTAAATATAATAAAAAAACATAGATATCCATTTTTATAGCCCATTTCATTTTAATTCTAAAATGAAATCTGTTAGTAAAGGACACTGAAGAGGCGAAAAACCATTTGATGCTGACAAGCATCCTTTATTTACAGGTCAGTTGATAATAAAATGAAGTAAAGACACTTGTCAATGTTGACTTCTAAAAGCAAATGTTAATGATATAGAGGTAAATGATAAGGAAGGTGTCTTTGTGTACTAAAATTGTAACCATTAATGGGAAAACAAAATTTTTCCCCCTCTCCCTCCACCCAATTATTTAAAATTGACCAGCACCCATTGCAATTAATTGCATGATAAACACTTAATATAATCCTTTTTCACGTTCAGAAGTGGAAGTCAAAGAATCAGAGTATGATTTTCCACGCCCAGCTGACCAGGGTGAATTTGCTCGACCAACGGCAGCACCTGTCTCCAAATATAAGCATAACCAAGCTCCCAACTTTACTGCCCGCCTTAAGGACAAACATGTTGTAGAGGGCAGCATGGTCAGAATGACATGTTCTGTGACTGGCATACCCAACCCACGGATCATTTGGCTGAAGGATGGACGTGATATCACAAATGATGCACATTACATTATTACTGTAAGCCTGATTAAGAGTTAGTAATTACAAATGATATGATAAAATACTAATGCCAAATCATTATTTTTCATTTAGATTTTCTTTTTTTTAATCTTCAAAGTGATGTCACTAAGATCATTTTTTTTTATTTTGATCTCACATTATTAAGATTTCTGTGATTTATTGTACAAAAATATCAAATTATTAAGGAGTAATACATTTGATATTTACAAAAAAAATTAAAAATTAAGTTATCAGAAGTGGTTATAAAGGTAATTACTGTTTGTCCTTGTCAATAATTTCACATTTTGTATGCATGTGGCAAAGTCAAAAGGATCCTCTTTCTCAGTTAAAATTATATTCACAAATGGAAAGACCAGCAAAGTGTCAGTTTTACAAAAGAGTGAACAATTGCCACCAATAAAAGTAAATAAATTCACCTTAAGTGGTTGTCATCTTTTAAGTCAGATATGTGGAAGTTATGTCATTAGTACTAGACTATGTTTTATTTTCCCGTAGAATAACTATGGACTGCTGACTATGGAGATAGAGAAAACCACCCTTCGTGACATGGGTCATTACACCTGTATTGCTGTCAACAGTGAGGGAGAGAAAGAATGCATATGCAAACTTGAGGTGGAAGGTATGTATGTAATCTTATGGTGAAGGGTATATATGCTAGCTTGAGGTGGAGGGTATATATGTTATCTTGAGGTGGAGGGTATGTATACAAGCGTGAGGTGAAGGGTATACGTGCAAGTATGAGGTAAAGGTATGTATGCAAGCTTGAGGTGGAGGGTATATATGCAAGCTTGAGGTGGAGGGTATATATGCTAGCTTGAGGTGGAGGGTATGTATTCAAGCTTGATGTAAAAGGTATATATGTTAGCTTGAGGTGGAGGGTATATATGTTATCTTGAGGTGGAGGGTATGTATGTAATCTTATGGTGAAGGGTATATATGCTAGCTTGAGGTGGAGGGTATATATGTTATCCTGAGGTGGAGGGTATGTATACAAGCGTGAGGTGAAGGGTATACATGCAAGTATGAGGTAAAGTATGTATGCAAGCTTGAGGTGGAGTATATATATGCTAGCTTGAGGTGGAGGGTATGTATTCAAGCTTGATGTAAAGGGTATATATGCTAGCTTAAGGTGGAGGGTATATATGTAGGCTTGTGCTGTAGGGTATATATGCTAGTTTGAGGTGGAGGGTATATATGTAGGCTTTTGCTGTAGGATATACAGCATATGCTAACTTAAGATGGAGGGTATATATGTAGGCTTGTGCTGTAGGGTGTATATGCTAGCTTGAGGTGGAGGGTATATATGTAGGCTTGTGCAGTAGGGTATATATGTAGGCCTTTGCTGTAGGGTATATATGCTAGCTTAAGGTGGAGGGTATATATGTAGGTTTGTGCTGTAGGGTATATATGCTAGCTTGAGGTGGAGGGTATATATGTAGGCTTTTGCTGTAGGGTATATATGCTAGCTTAAGGTGGAGGGTATGTATGTAGGCTTGTGCTGTAGGGTATATATGCTAGCTTGAGGTGGAGGGTATATATGTAGGCTTGTGCTCTAGGGTATATATGCTAGCTTGAGGTGGAGGGTATATATGTAGGCTTTTGCTGTAGGGTATATATGCTAGCTTAAGTTGGAGGGTATATATGTAGGCTTGTGCTGTAGGGTATATATGCTAGCTTGAGGTGGAGGGTATGTATGTAAGCTTGTGCTTTAGGGTATATATGCTAGCTTAAGGTGGAGGGTATATATGTAGGCTTGAGATGGAGGGTATATATGTAGGCTTGAGGTGGAGGTTATATATGTAGGCTTGTGCTGTAAGGTATATATGATAGCTTGAGGTGGACGGTATGTATGCCATTTTTTAACTTGGATCAAACTCACTTACCATTTTAATTTCATTCTCTTGTCATTTATATAGAAAATTTCATCAATCATTTTTTTAAATACAAACCCTCACAACTTAAACTGCTGAAACTTACAACAGCTTTAGATTCCAGACAGTTTGTAAATATCAGAAAGTAAAAACTTCATACAAAATAAAATTGAAAAACCCTTCGAGAATATCAGTATTATATTAGAGTAAGTAAAACAGCCAGATTTATATCTCCACACAAACAATTTGTCTTAAAACATATTAATTTACCTTTTATATTTCATTTCCCTTTTATATTTAAAATGCCTTTTATATTCATTTACCTTTTATATTCTTTTACTTTTTCTATTTCATTTATTTTTTATGTTCATTTACCGTTTATTTTCATTAACCTTTTATATTCATTTACCTTTTATTTTCATTTTCCTTTTATATTTATTTACTTTGTATGTTAATTTACCTTTAATTTTCATTTACCTTTTATATTCATTTACATTTTATATTCATTTTCCTTTTATATTCATTTACTTTGTATGTTAATTTACCTGTAATGTTCATTTACCTTTTATATTCATTTACCTTTTATATTCATTTTCCTTTTGATAGGAGACTTAAATTGTAATTATGGCTAATAACTGCATGGTCAAAAAGAATAATGTTCTCTATGAATGTTTGCAGAAGTCCAAAAGGAGAGTGAGAAGTCACCTGTTGCAGAAAAGATATCAAGACCTACTTTTATAGAACCACCTCATGACCTCACAGTCCATGAGGGAGAAAATGCTACCTTCTCATGCAGAGTGGTTGGCAAACCAGCACCAACCATCAAATGGTGGGTTATTTGCTGAAATAAAATTTCACATTTTTTATTCTACATTGATTGGCTAGATGTTTTTGGTTATTCTACATTGATTGGCTAGATGTTTTCAGTTATTCTACATTGACTGGCTAGATGATTTCAGTTTATGAAACTCTTACCAACTCACATATTATCATGAAGAACTAGTGATTGGGAGAAAACTGTTGACCTTGAGTGTCATTTTATTTCATAGTATACACATAATGGTGTTTGCAAACAATTTGTATAAAAGCTTACAAGCTATATCAATAGGCACAAACTCATATAGTTTGTAACAAACATTTTGCAAGAAAACTACATGAGTGAATTTTTAACGGGAAGTTTTATTAATAATTATATCAGCTTAAGGATCACATTTATTATCATTGACAAATAATATCAGTCAACCAAATATTTTAAATGGAATGAAAATGGATAGGTAAAACTCACATTTCATGTCTTGTGTTTCAGCCTTTTCAGTACACAGCCAAAATAATCAGTCATACCTGACATATTTCTCAGTTACTTCTGTAATTTATATCCCTGCAGTTAAGTAATGCAGTACAATATAGTTGTCGCTATGTCTATCAGTATATAATCTGTTGTCTATAAATATTGTTCTTTCTGGAACATAGCACTCAGAAAAAAACATTCAAGGTATTTCAACCAAATTTGGTCTATGTGTCAAGGTATTCCATCTAAACTTGGTCCATGTTTCAAGGTATTCCATCTAAACCTGGTCCATGTGTCAGGCAAGGTTCAATTAGATGTTGTTTGATACTTGAAATTTTTCTGCATTCAATGTATTTTTTATGTTGACATGGAAACAGTGTGTCACAGTAGCATAAGTAGTAAATAAGCCTGGCCATGGGGTACTAATAAAAGTGGTAGATAATTGAGGTTGCCTGGCCATAGAATACTAGTGGACACGGAATACTAGTAAAAGTGGTTGATAAATTGAGGTTGCCTGGTCACAGAATACTAGTAAAAGTGGTAGATAAATTGAGGTTGCCTGGCCATGGAATACTAGTAAAAGTGGTAGATAAATTGAGGTTGCCTGGCCATGGAATACTAGTAAAAGTGGTAGATAAATTGAGGTTGCCTGGCCATGGAATACTAGTAAAAGTGGTAGATAAATTGAGGTTGCCTGGCCATGGAATACTTGTAAAAGTGGTAGATAAATTGAGGTTGCCTGGCCATGGAATACTAGTAAAAGTGGTAGATAAATTGAGGTTGCCTGGCCATGGAATACTAGTAAAAGTGGTAGATAAATTGAGTTACATGTACATGATAATTTTTTCATTTTTAAAATATTTTTTATTCCAGGCAAAAAGATACACGTGACATTTCTGAATCTCGTCACTATAGCACTGAGGTTATTGGTGATGAAATTGCTGAACTGACAATCAGAAAAGTTGAAATGAGTGACCAAGGCCTGTACTACTGCACTGCTCAGAGTACAACTGGTCGCAGCAAATGCTCAGCCAGTCTGCGGGTTATACGTAAGTACTCCTAAGATAGATTGCTGAATCATTCTTCAACATTGTACACTTCACTGTGACCTAAAGTTTATCTGAATTGAGTTAAATGTAATTTTACTGTGGCCTAAAGTTTAATTGAATTTAGTTAAATGTAATTTTACTGTGGCCTTAAGGTTAATTGAATTTAGTTAAGCATACATTTTGCTGTGGTCTACAGTGTAACTGAATTTAGTTAAGCATACATTCTGCTATGGTGTATAGTTTAACTGAATTTAGTTAATGATACGTTTTACTGTGGCATAAAGTTTAACTGTATTTAGTTAAGCTTATTTTATTTGTTTCAAAAATTGACATTAAACTAATGCCTCTCTAGGTATAAACTCAATTAATGGTGTGAAAAGTCTTACTCCTAGATTAAATCTTCTTGTTACACTAATACGTTTGAAATATTTTAATGTAACCTTGAACGACCTATACTTTTTCAGCCAAACCACGTTCTATGACACCATCCAAACCCAAACCTGTTGAAGAACTCATCACACCCAGAAAGCCAAGTTCTTTGGAAAGGGCAGCAAAAGCAATCACTGAACCTGGAAATCCACCTGTTTGGCGAGTACGTCTGCCAAAGGTTGTCGAGCTTGAAGAGGGAGATAGGCTGAGATTGGAGTGCTCTGCTGACGGTCAACCAAAGCCCACAGGTAGGGAAATGTCTCCCATTTCCTTTAAAGGCATGGTCAGTGAAAACACTTATTTATATAAGTTACCCCATTTGATGTAAAGTTAAGATCAACTAAAAATGAATGTTTCTGAATAATCTCCTCGTTAAGAATGTGGATTATTGTGATCCTTTTTCATGGTACATATTTGGGTGGATTTCCTGAAAACTATGAATTTACAGAATCTGAAAAGACATTTCCAGAGATTTAAATACCAATGAAAATGATGTGTTTTAGCTAAACTTTGACAATTATGCTTACCAAAATAAAATCACAGTATTTTATGGGTGCTGGGTTCCTGTGTAAAAAGAAATGATGCACATCCATGTGCCTTCATTCATGTGGGAAGTACAGAGTTATTAACCATTCTGAATGTATCCTTTCTAGTCAAGTGGATGAGGTAACACTCCAACATTGCATAATGATATGTTTAAGCAGGACACTTATATACCCTTCTTTCTCTCTCTCTCTCTCTCTCTCTCTGTATCTGATCATTGTATTTATGACATTAATTTAATCTGATAAAGTTTTATTATATTTAAATTTTATACATTTTTTCTAGTCACATGGTATAGAGGTACCAGAGAACTATCATATGATTTCCGTCATCGCATCTCCTCCTATGCTAACATGCAGATGTTAGAAATCAAAGATGTTGTAGCCTCAGACTCAGGGCAGTACATTGCCAAGGCAACCAACATCCATGGCTTTGTGGAAACCAAGGTGACTGTTAGGGTCAAGAGGAGAAGCCCAAGAAGAGACGAGTAAGTTTTCATATAGTAGTATTCAGATTATTGTATTTCAGCAAGGAAATTCAGGAAATTAATGGAGATTTCTAAGTTATGAATGCCTGTAGTGCAGGGTACTAGGTTTCCAAAGCTCCATATTTTGTAGACCTCACAAAAGAAACCATGAAGAGAATCCTCACTTTCAGTAATCCTAAATTTTCTTTACAATTAAAATTGTTTAAATTTCTGGATTTCCCCAGAATTTAACATGTAATATTTTCTACTTTATACTACAACTGCCATATCACATCAGTATTCTTAGCATGTAATACTTATTTCTACAGTAGTTTTGATATGATATACAGGGTATTTGCTTGTATCGAGCAAATAACAGATATATTTCATCAAATGGGTAAAAATACTTGAGATAATCCCCATAAGTTTAAATATATTGCTTATTCACTTAGAACAAGCAAATTATATTTTATATTTTGTGCTCAAATACACTGGCTAGCAAAATGTATGACAGATTGAAGCAGGAGAGATGTCTTTCACTCAGTAATGTCAGCTGTTTGTCATTCATACTCTGATGTGTATTTGCACAGAAAATATAAATTGCAACATAATTCTCTTTCCCAAACAAAAATAAAAACGCATCTTAACCCCCCCAAAATTGAAGAAAAAAGCACATTGTGGGATTTGAACCTGATATTCCTGTGTGTCAGGGTACCATGCTTACAACTAGGCAAAACAATTAACTAAATCGCAGAAGAAGGTTTTGGTCATAATGTTATCTATGTTTGTTGACTGCAGTGAACAAATATTTTTGATTATTCACTATAGTGAATTATCAAAATCATTTCTCTTAGAAGCCTCTTTTGCTATGAAATCATGGTCCATCAAGAAATATCATCTCCATTAGAGGTTGTCCCAGTAAATAAAATATTTATCTCTGCATGAAAACTGATCTGTCAAGACAAATGGTTTCCCACAGCAGCATTCTCCATACAGATTTCACCACAGTAATATATGGTAACAGTGATGTTTTCTAAATGTATGTTGATTATGTGGACTTTTGCCAAGCTATATTACAACTCATTTGAGAATATACACAGACTGAGGTATTTATGACAGCCAGGTGTCCTCTTTCCTTTTAATGATCAGCCGTGAATTTGGACCCATTAAATGCAGACATGTGAAGTCAAATAAAAATGTGCTATTTTCTAAAGGATATCTTAATTTCCTTCAATGAAATTATTTGAATTTTGTGTACCTGAATAATGTTAATATTAATTTTGTGTACCCGTACTTGTCCTCTTGCCCCACCCACACATAAATACACATATGTATATAATCTGTCACTAGCTTTCATCTTATGAATCAGTTTGGTTCAGAATGTGAGTTTGTGATGCCACCTAGTATGTCAGTTATTGATGAATACTAATGTGTCAGTTAAGGCCAACTAGTGTGTCATTTCTTGATGCTAACAAATGTGTCAGTCAATGCCAACTAGTGTGTCAGTTGTTGATGCTACCTAGTGTATCAGTTGATGCCAACTAGTGTCAGTTGTTTATGCAGTTAGTGTGTCAGTTGTTCGTGCAACTATTGTGCCAGTTGTTAATGCCAGCAAGTATGTCAGATATTGATGCCAATCAGTGCATCAGTTATTTATGCCATCTAGTGTGTCAGTTATTTATGTCAACTAGTGTGTCAGTTGTTGATGCCTTCTGGTGTGTCAGTTACTGCTGCCTTCTGGTTTGTCAGTTATTGATACCAATTTGTGTGTCAATTATATGCCAACTAGTATGTCAGTTATTAATGACAACTAGTGATTATAATGAGGGCAAGAAGTATATAAGAAATTAATAAAAATAATTATTATGGCATCGATGTATGTTGGTGCACATTTCCTCAAGCTGATAAATGCATGTCAAATATTGGTTCTTCTAATTTCAATAAAAATTCTATACTTTTCTTTCAGGGATGATGAGATAGCCAGAACACTAACTCAAAGAGGTGCTGGTAAGTAATTCATTTGTGTGTTATTTCTTTTTATCTTTGTGTTTGTTAATTAATGATATGTAGTAATACAGAAAATATTTCTTGACTTTACTATATTCTCTTCATGTATATGAAGATTTTACAAAAATAAACAAAATTCCTATCAGCGTAACCATAATAGCCTTTATTACAGTAGTATTTCTTCCTGTTTGGAAAGCATGACTTGCTAAGCCCAGGGGGTTGACCGTGTAAGTTGGATGTCTGCTTATCGTTAGAAAAGAGTTTCTTAGACCAAAATTTGGCTAAATATTTTACACATCTGTGTGTGTTTGTCATCATACATCGATTATGATTGGAGAAATATGGTTACTTGGTATGGTTTCTTGTTTTTCTTCCTTGTAATTGCTAATATGTCATTTCATGTGTGTATTTCCCTAATTGATGAGCATTGTTAAAAAAAATAACGTGTGCTGCAAAGTTAACATTTTTCATCCTCAGAATATTTGTATGTAGTTTTTTTTATTGGCTAAGGAGTCATTCATCAACTAAATTTTAATTAAATATATAAATAATATATAATTCATTAATAATTCATTAATAATGAAGAGTTTATAAATAAAGTCAGTAATTGCATAACTGTCATTTTCTCAGTTTATAGAAAATTATGTTTATTGTAAAGTAAAATTATTTAGCTCCTGATGTCTTTCATGTTTCATTGAAATCTTGTTGATTCACAACCATACAGATGTCATAATAAACCATTTTCAGGGGTTACGGTTTACAGAGGAGGGTTTGGTATATACATATATTTTATTTTCTTCTTAATGCATTATACATATGCCTGTAAAATACATATATGTTAAATGTGTTTTATATAGAGTGTTGACTAAGTAGGTATACATATATTCATAGTCATGTAGAAGTATAGGCTCAAGTCATATGTACATGCAGTGAGCATGCATTATTGTTAGAACCAGTATTACCTCTTTATGTATGGTGTCCTCTATAAAAAATAAAAAAACCTGAAGTTATCGAGAAATGTTTGCTTGTGATCATAGGTAATATCCTTGATGTGGCCTACATTCAGAACTGTAGTTTTATGGATCAGCATGAACATACTGGATTTATCTCTAACATTTAGTTCCTGGGTAGAAACTGAAATGGAATGTTGCTGAAAAGTAGAAACTGAAATGGAATGTTACTGAAAAGTAGAAACGTAAATGGAATATTATTGAAAAGTAGAAATGGAAATGGAATGTTGCTGAAAAGTAGAAATGGAATGTTGTTCAGAAGTAGAAATGGAATGTTGTTCAGAAGTAGAAACTGAAATAAATGTTGAAAAAAAGAAACAAATGGAATGTTGAAAAGTAGAAACTGAAATGAAATGCTGTTGAGAAGTAGAAATGGAAATGGAATGTTCTTGAAAAGTAGAAACTGATTGCAGACTTAACACAAGTCTGCATATACCATGCAGGCTGTTCACAAATCTGACACTAGACTTAGCATGTTGTTTGCATGTCTCATGCAGGCTGTTCACAAATCTGACACTAGACTTACAATGTAGTCTGCATATCCCATGCGGGCTATTCACAGATCTGACACTAGACTTAGCATGTAGTCTACAATCTATTAACATTTGCATTTCACTGTCACAAAACAAATTTGAATATCTCAAACTGTAACAAAAAGGTTTAAATAGCAAAAATTCTAAAACTTTAAAGTTTATTACATGTAATGCCATTGATAATGAGTTTTTCCAACTTCTATTTAATTTGATTAAAGTTACCCATAACATTTTATTTTTAATTCAAGATTTTAAAAAACCTTTTTATCTTCATATGCAGACTTAAGATAGGATATGATGCCAAATGTAAATGACAAGACTCCACATTAAGGCTTTTCTCTGGACTTAATAAAGTACTTGCAAGGTTGGAAATGGTCTCAACTAAATAATATGAGAAAGAAAACAAACTCGCTCAAGACTAGCAAAACACACACACACATATGTATAGTTTTTCCTTTTTAAATACCCTTCAATGTGTCAAACATGTAATAATTTTTAAGTAAAAGAAAACTTGGCAATCCTTATCTTACTTTATTTAAAAATGTACACCTCAAGATATATACAATATATGGCATACATTATTTGCATTTCATGGTATACCAAAGATACAGCTTACATTTGTTATATGTATTTCATGGTATACCAAAGGTACGTCATACATTCTTTATTTGCATTTCATGGTATACCAAAGATACAGCATACATTTGTTATGCATTTTTATTTCATGGTATACCAAAGATACAGCATATGTTTTTGTTATATGCATTTTATTTCATGGTATACCAAAGATACACATACATTTGTTATATGCATTTTATTTCATGGTATACCAAAGATATAACATACATTCTTTATATGCATTTAATGGTATAACAAAGATATGGCATACATTCTTTATACACATTTCATGGTATATCAGAGATATGGCATACATTCTCTATATGTATTTCATGGTATACCAGAAGTACAGCATACATGCTATACATAAATGTAATTGGTAAGTCAAAGATATATGCATGATTTTAGCATGACAATGTAATCGAGGTATGATAATATATATATATATATATATATATATATATATATATATATATATATATATATATATATATATATATATATATATATATATATATATATGTTGACTCCTTGAATGTAGCTCTTTGATTTCACTAGAAATATTTTATTATATGCAAACCTTTTTAGTATTTGTCATTATTTACTAGTCTCTTGTCCAAAAATCCCAAAATGTATTGCATAGAATAGAAAAAAATGAAGATGGGACAGAATTTTTTTTATAGGAACAATCAGATTATATCTGTCCCATTCAAGATTAAGGGCAATCAGATTATATATGTCCCATTCAAGATTAAGGGCAATCAGATAATATCTGTCCCATTCAAGATTAAGGGCAATAATTTATATCTGTGCCATAAAGATTAGAGGCAGTATGAAAAGAAATGAAATTTTAAAACTTCTAATCTTTTAAACTTTTATACTTTTAATCTTTTAATCTTTTATACTTCACAAGAGTAAAGATAAGTTGTGATTATATATATATATATATATATATATATATATATATATATATATATATATATATATATATATATATATATATATATATATATATATATTGCTGCAATGCTATTCCAATTTCTAACGTAGCAAAGTGCTATTAAGATGTTCTTATCTCCCCTTAGCTCCATTCTTCATCAAGCACCTGCCACCATCAGTGGATGTAATGGAAGGATACAATATACAGTGGGACTGTTACGTTGAGGGGAGCATGGAACTTGTCCGCTATAAAACTACTGATGCCCAACATGTTGAAGAGACTCTAAGAAGACAAGGATTCGAGGGTGGATTTATGCAGATGAGCATGTCAGTGCCCTCTGGTGACATACATCAGAGAGAGTCTGGTGACAGAACAACCTTAGATCCCCCACGATTTGTGACAAGACCACATGACACAGTACTGCCTTCTGGTGCTGAAGCAGTATTTGAATGCACTGTGGCAGGAACACCATATCCAAATGTAGCGTGGTATGTACCTATTTGGATGCCTTACCATTATTTTTAACTATAGCTTGGTATGTACCTATTTGGATGCATTACCATTATTTTTAACTATAGCTTGGTATGTACCTATCTGGATGCATTACCATTATTTTTAACTATAGCTTGGTATGTACCTATCTGGATGCATTACCATTATTTTTAACTATAGCTTGGTATGTACCTATCTGGATGCATTACCATTATTTTTAACTATAGCTTGGTATGTACCTATCTGGATGCATTACCATTATTTTTAACTATAGCTTGGTATGTACCTATCTGGATGCATTACCATTATTTTTAACTATAGCTTGGTATGTACCTATCTGGATGCATTGCCATTATTTTTAACTATAGCATGGTATGTACCTATTTGGATGCATTACCATTATTTTTAACTATAGCGTGGTATGTACCTATCTGGATGCATTACCATTATTTTAACTATAGCGTGGTATGTACCTATTTGGATGCCTTACATTATTTTTAACTATAGCTTGGTATGTACCTATTTGGATGCATTATCATTATTTTTGACTATAGCATGGTATGTATTTCTATGGAAGCATTACCATTATTTTTAACTATAGCGTGGTATGTACCTATCTGGATGCATTACCATTATTTTAACCATAGCTTGGTATACATTTCTATGGAAGCATTACCATTATTTTTAACTATAGCTTGGTATGTACCTATCTGGATGCATTACCATTATTTTTAACTATAGCTTGGTATGTACCTATCTGGGTGCATTACCATTATTTTTAACTATAGCTTGGTATGTACCTATTTGGATGCATTACCATTATTTTTAACTATAGCTTGGTATGTACCTATTTGGATGCATTACCATTATTTTTAACTATAGCTTGGTATGTACCTATTTGGATGCATTACCATTATTTTTAACTATAGCTTGGTATGTATCTATTTGGATGCATTACCATTATTTTTAACTATAGCTTGGTATGTATTTCTATGGAAGCATTACCATTATTTTTAACTATAGCATGGTATGTACCTATCTGGATGCATTACCATTATTTTAACCATAGCTTGGTATACATTTCTATGGAAGCATTACCATTATTTTTAACTATAGCATGGTATGTACCTATCTGGATGCATTACCATTATTTTAACTATAGCGTGGTATGTACCTATTTGGATGCCTTACCATTATTTTTAACTATAGCTTGGTATGTACTTATTTGGATGCATTATCATTATTTTTGACTATAGCATGGTATGTATTTCTATGGAAGCATTACCATTATTTTTAACTATAGCATGGTATGTACCTATCTGGATGCATTACCATTATTTTAACCATAGCTTGGTATACATTTCTATGGAAGCATTACCATTATTTTTAACTATAGCTTGGTATGTACCTATCTGGATGCATTACCATTATTTTTAACTATAGCTTGGTATGTACCTATCTGGATGCATTACCATTATTTTTAACTATAGCTTGGTATGTACCTATTTGGATGCATTACCATTATTTTTAACTATAGCTTGGTATGTACCTATTTGGATGCATTACCATTATTTTTAACTATAGCGTGGTATGTACCTATTTGGATGCATTACCATTATTTTTAACTATAGCTTGGTATGTACCTATTTGGATGCATTACCATTATTTTTAACTATAGCGTGGTATGTACCTATTTGGATGCATTACCATTATTTTTAACTATAGCTTGGTATGTACCTATCTGGATGCATTACCATTATTTTTAACTATAGCTTGGTATGTACCTATTTGGATGCATTACCATTATTTTTAACTATAGCTTGGTATGTACCTATTTGGATGCATTACCATTATTTTTAACTATAGCTTGGTATGTACCTATTTGGATGCATTACCATTATTTTTAACTATAGCTTGGTATGTATTTCTATGGAAGCATTACCATTATTTTTAACTATAGCATGGTATGTACCTATCTGGATGCATTACCATTATTTTAACCATAGCTTGGTATACATTTCTATGGAAGCATTACCATTATTTTTAACTATAGCATGGTATGTACCTATCTGGATGCATTACCATTATTTTAACCATAGCTTGGTGTACATTTCTATGGAAGCATTACCATTATTTTAACCATAACTTGTTATGTATTTCTATGGAAACATTGCCATTATTTTAACCATAACTTGTTATGTATTTCTATGGAAGCATTACCATTATTTTAACCATAGCTTGGTGTACATTTCTATGGAAGCATTACCATTATTTTTAACTATAGCATGGTATGTACCTATCTGGATGCATTACCATTATTTTAACCATAGCTTGGTGTACATTTCTATGGAAGCATTACCATTATTTTAACCATAACTTGTTATGTATTTCTATGGAAACATTGCCATTATTTTAACCATAACTTGTTATGTATTTCTATGGAAGCATTGCCATGTATTTTTATGGAAGCATTACCATTATTTACTAGTCTTTTTAGCATAAAATTGAATTTTCTGTAATGAAACCAGGATTACCAACCACTTAACGCATAATCTCTACAGGACTTGTAAAATATTAAATATTAAATGGATGCAGTGAAGTTATGCACTGTTTATACAAAGTAAACAGGGATTTATTAGAAAGGGAAATAATTATGATATGATAGTCTTTTAGAGCAGGTAAATTAAAAATTAAATTGGAAATTATATAATTGGCCTATATACAGAGATGGTTGTTATATGCAGATGGTTGTTGTTATTTAATAGAACGAAGAAAATATATCCATTTTACAATTAGTGTTCATAGTTAATATTTTTCCTCAATATCGGCACACATGTAAATAAATCTTTCTCTCATCAAAGGTCACTTTATCTTTTTGTTTGATAAATTTTTCACATAGGTCAAAGAGCGGTGAACCAGTCTACTCAGGAAGGAGGATCAAGTTACAGAGTTCTGAGGATGGACACAAGCTTATTATTTCTGATATCAGTTATTCTGATGAGGGCGAGTACACCTGTACACTGAGTTCCCCTGCTGGCACAAAAACCTGCACTGTGACTCTCACTATTGCAGGTAAACATTCGTTATACAAAATTTGATCCAGTGACTAAAGCAATACTGGTATTTGGGTTATTAGTAAATTATTGATCACAGTTTTAGTTTGATTCATATCAGTTACACTGTGAAGGTGGTGTTAGTTTCATTCATATCAGTTATACTCTCAAGGTCTTGCTATTTTAATTTTGTATGAATTACACTGTTGAGGTCAATGTGTTGCCAGTTTAATTTGTATCAGTTATACTCTCAAGGTATTGCTATTTTAATTTTGTATGAATTACACTGTTGTGGTCAATGTGTTGCCAGTTTAATTTGTATCAGTTATACTCTCAAGGTATTGCTATTTTAATTTTGTATGAATTACACTGTTGAGGTCAGTGTGTTGCCAGTTTAATTTGTATCAGTTATACTCTCAAGGTATTGCTATTTTAATTTTGTATGAATTACACTGTTGTGGTCAATGTGTTGCCAGTTTAATTTGTATCAGTTATACTCTCAAGGTATTGCTATTTTAATTTTGTATGAATTACACTGTTGTGGTCAATGTGTTGCCAGTTTAATTTGTATCAGTTATACTCTCAAGGTATTGCTATTTTAATTTTGTATGAATTACACTGTTGAGGTCAGTGTGTTGCCAGTTTAATTTGTATCAGTTATACTCTCAAGGTATTGCTATTTTAATTTTGTATGAATTGCACTGTTGAGGTCAATGTGTTGCCAGTTTAATTTGTATCAGTTATACTCTCAAGGTATTGCTATTTTAATTTTGTATGAATTACACTGTTGAGGTCAGTGTGTTGCCAGTTTAATTTGTATCAGTTATACTCTCAAGGTATTGCTATTTTAATTTTGTATGAATTGCACTGTTGAGGTCAATGTGTTGCCAGTTTAATTTGTATCAGTTATATTCTCAAGGTATTGCTATTTTAATTTTGTATGAATTACACTGTTGTGGTCAATGTGTTGCCAGTTTAATTTGTATCAGTTATACTCTCAAGGTATTGCTATTTTAATTTTGTATGAATTACACTGTTGAGGTCAATGTGTTGCCAGTTTAATTTGTATCAGTTATACTCTCAAGGTATTGCTATTTTAATTTTGTATGAATTACACTGTTGAGGTCAATGTGTTGCCAGTTTAATTTGTATCAGTTATATTCTCAAGGTATTGCTATTTTAATTTTGTATGAATTACACTGTTGAGGTCAATGTGTTGCCAGTTTAATTTGTATCAGTTATATTCTCAAGGTATTGCTATTTTAATTTTGTATGAATTACACTGTTGTGGTCAATGTGTTGCCAGTTTAATTTGTATCAGTTATACCCTCAAGGTATTGCTATTTTAATTTTGTATGAATTACACTGTTGAGGTCAATGTGTTGCCAGTTTAATTTGTATCAGTTATACTCTCAAGGTATTGCTATTTTAATTTTGTATGAATTGCACTGTTGAGGTCAGTGTGTTGCCAGTTTAATTTGTATCAGTTATACTCTCAAGGTATTGCTATTTTAATTTTGTATGAATTACACTGTTGAGGTCAATGTGTTGCCAGTTTAATTTGTATCAGTTATATTCTCAAGGTATTGCTATTTTAATTTTGTATGAATTACACTGTTGAGGTCAATGTGTTGCCAGTTTAATTTGTATCAGTTATATTCTCAAGGTATTGCTATTTTAATTTTGTATGAATTACACTGTTGAGGTCAATGTGTTGCCAGTTTAATTTGTATCAGTTATATTCTCAAGGTATTGCTATTTTAATTTTGTATGAATTACACTGTTGAGGTCAGTGTGTTGCCAGTTTAATTTGTATCAGTTATACTCTCAAGGTATTGCTATTTTAATTTTGTATGAATTACACTGTTGAGGTCAATGTGTTGCCAGTTTAATTTGTATCAGTTATACTCTCAAGGTATTGCTATTTTAATTTTGTATGAATTACACTGTTGAGGTCAATGTGTTGCCAGTTTAATTTGTATCAGTTATACTCTCAAGGTATTGCTATTTTAATTTTGTATGAATTACACTGTTGAGGTCAATGTGTTGCCAGTTTAATTTGTATCAGTTATACTCTCAAGGTATTGCTATTTTAATTTTGTATGAATTACACTGTTGAGGTCAGTGTGTTGCCAGTTTAATTTGTATCAGTTATACTCTCAAGGTATTGCTATTTTAATTTTGTATGAATTACACTGTTGTGGTCAATGTGTTGCCAGTTTAATTTGTATCAGTTATACTCTCAAGGTATTGCTATTTTAATTTTGTATGAATTACACTGTGAAGGTGGTGTTAGTTTCATTCATATCAGTTATGCTCTCAAGGTATTGCTATTTTAATTTTGTATGAATTACACTGTTGAGGTCAGTGTGTTGCCAGTTTAAAGCTGTAAACAAGTGAGTGTTCAGCATCACCTATTTCCAAATTAAAACTTACAGCATTTAATATCTTACAATACAGTTTCCAAAATGTTTATGAATGCTTTGTTGATAATGTCAAAAACTGTTACGTTCTTGCTGTGTTTAGAATTGTTGTTTTACAGATTTAATATTTCTCTATTGTTTTCTGGCAGATTCTGTAGAGAAGGTTACAGTGGAAAAAGCATCCAGGTACTATGCATACATACTTTTAATTTAAAATCCTACAGCAAACTGCACCGACCCAGATCTGCCATCATATAATGCAATCACAGATCTGGGTCTATTCAGGTATAATTAGTAGAACAAATAATTTAGATTGTGATCTGCTGTTGCATTATGTGATGTAGATCAGGTATGTTCTTTGCATTATGGGATGTAGATCAGGTATGTTCTTTGCGTTATGGGATGTAGATCAGGTATGTTCTTTGCATTATGGGATGTAGATCAGGTATGTTCTTTGCCTTTTAACCTTTATGATATATCAGATCAGGGTGTATGTTTACAGTTGAACTTAGCTTATAAGTAAACACAAAGTTTTACTTACTGATATTTTGACCATTAGGAATCTGTCAGTCCATTTTCTGGCATTTATCTATATATTAGAAAATGGATTACATAAATGTATTACATATGGGAAAACTTGTTATCATAAGAAGAAGAATTTTTAATTTTATAATCCAAACATTTAAAGTTCGCCTGACAACATTCTGTTAACCAATTTGTTATAAGAATTTGTAGTCTAACAATGCAAACATCCAGAGTTCACCCGATACCATTTTGTTAACTTGTTATAAGAATTTGTAGTCAACAATGCAAACATCCAGAGTTTATCTGACACCATTCTGTCAACTTGTTATAAGAATTTTGGCAAATATGTGAATATTGCATGAAAGGAAATCCAATAGGGTTAGAAAAGGAGAAAAACTGTCCCAATTATTTGAAAGAAAATGACAGTTGATTAGAGAATGAATAAATATATGAATGCATCCAAAAGCTTAAAGAAGAAAAAGTAAACAAGCAGTTTAATTTTTAAGTAAATAATAGTAGTTAGGTCTTTAAAAAAGCATATTTTCTGCTTCTTAATAATAAAGGTTGAATATTTTCTTTGCCTATCAATACTTTGTGAAAAAAGAATTTATATGTAAAAGAAATGTTATATATGTTTGTCAACATCGGGTGGAATTGAGATTTTTTCCAAAAATGCATTTTTTTATATTTGTTTTTGTACAGAAAATCGTCTTCCAAGTTTGCAGTTGAGCTGAAACCAGAAGTTAAAGCCATTCCTGGTGATTCAGTGAAATTGACATGTGTCATAGATAATGAAATTGACAATGTCAGATGGAAGAAAAACAATAGAAGGGTAGGTTGAATAACCTCTATAAAATTGTTTCTTTACAAAATTTTGTATTATTTTATCACATATTGTTGGAAAACAATAATTGTTATTTCTCCTTCATTAAAAATTGAACAGCAATGGACCAGAAATAATTACCTCTTCTTCATATAAAATAGAGAAATAAAAAAGAATAATTACCTCTCCTTCACATTAAATAGTGATACAGTAATTATAATTCTCCTTCATACAGAGTAGGGAAACAATAATTATCTCTCCTTCACATAAAATCGGGGAAAAATGATTACTTTTTCTTCAGGTACAGTAGGTAAACAATAATTACAATGTTACCTCCACTGGTAGCAGTGTTCCATTGTTATTTATGAACTCTAAATGATGTTGCATAATTATATCAAAACTTTATAAGGCACACCCTCCTCATGTATGTATGTGTGTGTGTGATTTGGATTGTTAACAAAGCTTTAACACATTTTCAGTCATATCGCTACAATGTCTGTAGTGTGGCAGTTTATAATGATATCTAGCACATAGGCATCATGCTGCAGATGTAGCATGATGTCCCACCCAGTCACATTATCCTGACACCAGGCCAAGCAGACCTAACAATAACCTCTTAATACTGTGCACCAAGCAAAGCAGCTATTAGTACCAGTCTTTGGTATGACTCTGACGGGGATCAAACCCATGACATCCTACATATGAGGCGGGGACACTCTAACCACTAGGCCACCAGAGCGGTCTTATGTATGTATGTATGTGCACAGATTTATTGGCATTTGTGTTATTTTTTATTTCATATATATATATATATATGGTGTGTTAACACACAGGACATCTAGACATATACACATAATAATAATAAAATCCTGTAAATTGTCATGCAAGATGAAGGATAGAGTATTCGATAGAGTCTAAGATTTTCCTTGGAGGTGGGGGGGCTAGTTTGCTATTTTACAGCACATCAGCATATGAAGGTTATTTAGTATCAAGGTCACCAGAGTAGTTTCCCTTTCCCGGGGACACATTTTAGTAGCTTGTTTTGTTTTGGTTTGGTGTTTTACAGCACAGCATCAATTATATGTCTTGCAGTCCTTTCTGCATTGACCTCCTACACCTGTGCATCTTTTACAGCTTAATGTAGACCCAGATGTACTGACTTGATACGTATTAGCTGAGCTGTCTTTATATCATAATTATTGTTGAGAAGTTTCTTGATGACACTTAAGGTACACATCATTAAAAAAATCAAGGTTGAATAGACTTTTTTAAAAGAAAAGTGGTGTTAGATTTTAAAAGAACAGTTTATATTGAATTGAAAATGAGTGAATGCACATACATGACCTGTGTGACTTGTACTACAGCTGAGTGGTCTTTATATCATTGGTATGAATTTATAAGAATGAAAACAAATCAGAATAGTTTCAGCACATATTGCAAATATAACACTGTGAAAATCATGTCTTAGTTATTTACTCTTGAGATTGCTCAGCGTTTGTATATAAGGAGTGTTAGTTAGGTATTTTACAGCACTTACACACATGAAGTTTATTTAGTGCCAACATCCCCTGCCCTAGTCTAATGAGTCAAGTTGAGACATAAAGGTAACAGGTAAATTGGAAAACGAATCTGGATCATGTACCTACACACCAGAATTTGGAAAGTTAATTATTTGCTTCATGGATTATTTCCTACAAATCAAGGTGCCAATTGGATGGCTTTCATTTAGGAATATTGGTTCCCAAGTCAGTTGGATATGTAAAGGGCTAAATCATTAATGAACATAAGCTACAGATTTTTTTTACATACTATATGTAAGGATGGCAGACCCAAAGGTAAATATATAAGATAATTCTTTTAAAGCTATTGGATGGATTTGATCTCCACATGAGGATTATTACTAAATAATGTATATAACATATAGAACTGGCATGTTTTTTGTATTCAAACACGAGATTTTCAGCATACTTTTACTATGTATTTTGAGTCAGGTCATATGAAATTTGTATTTTATTGATTTCACATTGTCTATTTTCCATCAACCTTTAGTATTCTTGATTGTGACTATTAAAAATTTATAAAGTAAGAAATGCAATATCATGAGTTGCTAAAAACTGTATTTGCTGACTGATTTGTGTCAAGTGATTCAGCTTTTATTAGCATTTCAAACTTTCTTCATCTCCTAATGTAAATAATATTGATCTTAGTGAGTATCTAGTTTTTAGAACATTGAAAATGGTAGACAATTTTTTAAAATAAATCTTATGCAGTGTGACCTAGACTTTAAAATAAATTGAAATGGTTTTAAAACTGTCTTAGAGAAATATTCTTCACATTTATTAACATTGTAATGTCATACCATATAAGGTTATGTCATACATTTATAGAACACCTAGCCATTTCTAGTCATACTGTTACAGAACAACTAGCAGTTTCATGTCCTACTGTTACAGAACAACTAGCAGTTTCATGTCCTACTGTTACAGAACAACTAGCAGTTTCATGTCCTACTGTTACAGAACAACTAGCAGTTTCATGTCCTACTGTTACAGAACAACTAGCAGTTTCATGTCCTACTGTTACAGAACAACTAGCAGTTTCATGTCCTACTGTTACAGAACAACTAGCAGTTTCATGTCCTACTGTTACAGAACAACTAGCAGTTTCATGTCCTACTGTTACAGAACAACTAGCAGTTTCATGTCCTACTGTTACAGAACAACTAGCAGTTTCATGTCCTACTGTTACAGAACAACTAGCAGTTTCATGTCCTACTGTTACAGAACAACTAGCAGTTTCATGTCCTACTGTTACAGAACAACTAGCAGTTTCATGTCCTATTGTTACAGAACAACTAGCAGTTTCATGTCCTATTGTTACAGAACAACCAGCAGTTTCATGTCCTACTGTTACAGAACAACCAGCAGTTTCATGTCCTACTGTTACAGAACAACTAGCAGTTTCATGTCCTACTGTTACAGAACAACCAGCAGTTTCATGTCCTACTGTTACAGAACAACCAGCAGTTTCATGTCCTACTGTTACAGAACAACTAGCAGTTTCATGTCCTACTGTTACAGAACAACTAGCAGTTTCATGTCCTACTGTTACAGAACAACTAGCAGTTTCATGTCCTACTGTTACAGAACAACTAGCAGTTTCATGTCCTATTGTTACAGAACAACTAGCAGTTTCATGTCCTACTGTTACAGAACAACTAGCAGTTTCATGTCCTATTGTTACAGAACAACTAGCAGTTTCATGTCCTATTGTTACAGAACAACTAGCAGTTTCATGTCCTACTGTTACAGAACAACTAGCAGTTTCATGTCATACTGTTACAGAACACCTAATAGTTATGTCATATTTTCACAGAACAGCTTATAGCTTCATGTCTGACTGTTACAGAACACCTATCAGCTTCATATCAGTGTATTACAGAAAACACAGCAGTTTCATGTCACACGGTTACAAAACACTGAGTAGTTTCATTTCATACTGTTATAGAACATTCAGCAGTGTCATGTGACACTATTATAGAACACTTAGCAGTGTCATGTCACACTGTTATAGAACTCTTAGCAGTGTCATGTCACACTGTTATGAACACTTAGCAGTGTCATGTCACACTGTTACAGAACACAATAGTTTCATATACTGTTAAAGAAAACACAGCAGTTTCATGTCACACTGTTACAAAACACTGAGTAGTTTCATTTCATACTGTTATAGAACATTCAGCAGTGTCATGTGACACTGTTATAGAACACTTAGCAGTGTCATGTCACACTGTTATAGAACTCTTAGCAGTGTCATGTCACACTGTTATGAACACTTAGCAGTGTCATGTCACACTGTTACAGAACACAATAGTTTCATATACTGTTAAAGAAAACACAGCAGTTTCATGTCACACTGTTACAGAACACTGAGTACTTTCATTTCATACTATTACAGAACATTCAGCAGTGTCATGTCACACTGTTATAGAACACTTAGCAGTGTCATGTCACACTGTTACAGACAGAACACTGAGCAGTGTCATGTCACACTTTTATAGAACACTTAGCAGTGTAATATGATAGAAGAATTACATGTACTTAATGAAAATTCCTTGTACTACTATGATAACCTGAATTTGATAAGAATGTTTTATATGAAATCTCTGAAACTCATTGAATAATAGAGTATATTACTATCTACAAGCAGATTTTTAAATACACTATTAATTAACTCATTATAGAGATGTCATATCATAGGAACACTTCCTCTTTTTCTGTCACTTTAGCTTTCCCATGATGACAACATCAAAATAACCTCTGAGGCAGATGGAACACAGCAGTTGGTCATTAATGGTGTGAGACCTGATGATGCTGGACAATACTCCTGTATTGTTATGACAGCAGATGGCAATACCATCACCACCACTGGAGAACTGGTAGTACTGGGTAAGAATAAAAAAGAATTGGAAAAAATGTATCATATGCACTCATCTCAACAGAATATACATAATAGCCCTAATCTGCTATAGTAGATAGTACACACCCTGCTTGGCACTTGAGTACACCTGATAGCCCTAATCTAATATAGCAGATAGTATACACCCTGCTTGTCACTTGAGTACACCTGATAGCCCTAATCTGCTATAGCAGATAGTAAACACCCTGCTTGGCACTTGAGTACACCTGATAGCCCTAATCTGCTATAGCAGATTGTACACACCCTGCTTGGCACTTGAGTACACCTGATAGCCCTAATCTGCTATAGCAGATTGTACACACCCTGCTTGTCACTTGAGTACACCTGATAGCCTTAATCTGCTATAGCAGATAGTACACACCCTGTTTGTCACTTGAGTACACCTGATAGCCCTTATCTGCTATAGCAGATATTATATACCCTGATTGTCACTTGAGTACACCTGATAGCCCTTATCTGCTATAGCAGATATTATATACCCTGATTGTCACTTGAGTACACCTGATAGCCCTTATCTGCTATAGCAGACATTATACACCCTGATTGTCAACTGAGTACAGCTGTTAGTCCTAATATGCTATACCAGTTGTGTTATGTGGTGCAATGAATAATTGTCTGAGTATGCCTAATAACCAAATCTGCTGTACCACAGTCACCCGTCCTCTGTGACTTATCAAATGAGTACACCTGATAGCCCTAATTTGCTATACCACAGACATACCACCCCTAATGACTTTTCAACTGAGAATACCTAATGGACCTGATGTGTTATACCACAGGCGTCCTGCCCCTAATGACTTATTAACTGAGTATACTTCATGGCCCTAATATGCTATACCACTTAAAAATACTTTCACTTCAATTTTCTTATACATAGTTTTAGGTTTTAAAATGCCTTCTCTACTTACAGATTCCAGTACAAGTCAGTTTTTTCTCTATAATTAGTGATATTTATAATTTTTGTTTTGATTTTATGAGACTTTTGAATACTTTGTAAGTTGATAGCATGACATCACAAGATACATCAAATCATCTGCACATGTAATTACCTTCATTGTCTGCATTCAGTACTTTTGTCCCTGCGGTTGTGGTGGATGAGGGAAGGGGAAGATATTATGACACCCTCTCCCTGTCCATCCATCAAACTGTCGGTAACTCTGTCTCCTAATCCACTGGGTGGAAATTCATCAAACTTGGTGACCCCCTGTGGAGGGATATGATTTATTTACTTTTCTCCATGTTTTCATGGGAGGGGTCAGTTCAAATGCACAAAAATTGCAGTGGCCGTGACATTCCGAAAGATTTTTGGACCAAGCTTTTTACATGCATTTGTTGCCTGGGGAAACAAGATATGTAATGTATTTTGATTTACAAACCATGTGGGTCCAACATGATACAAAGAATGAGTTTTAAAAGCATTGGGGTTTGCCTGAGCAATTCATTGGAGTAACTCTATTTTAACTTTAGTTTTACACCTTTCAGTTGGAAAAGAACCTGTGTCTCCTGAGAGTTCTTCTGCTACGTAAGTATTGCTTAAGATTCATTCATTTGAAACTATAATTATAGCATTCATGTTTAAATCATGATGGGCATCGGATGCACATCTGTGGTATAGTCTCTGTTATTACTCAGATTATTTCTAAAATATAATGTAGTCTTTAAAGTCAGTCAGTGAAGTAGGTCATTGTTACCTGTATTTCGGTCAATAATAGCACAGTGTAGGAAAACATTGGTCTAGTTTACATGCTAATATATGTACATTAGTCTAACGATAATAATAATAATAATAATAATAATAATAATAATAATAATAATAACTTAAATATAAATAAAATAGATTTTGTATTCTAATGGTTGTCATGGGTTTCAGTGAGCCATACTTCGGTGACCCATTGCATGATATACACTGCAAGGATTGTGATGCAGTGACACTTGAGTGTACAGTAAATGGTTCTCCACGACCCCAAATTACCTGGTACAAAGATAATGTGGAAATACTTGACAGTCAGGTAGGTGGAATATTTGTGTATACACCTCTCCCTTGATAACTCACACACAACAGGATCCACAAACATGGACTGCACTGTAAAATTGAAAAAAATTCACTTATTCATCGAGAAATTTGTGGGGGGTAGGGAACTGGGCTGTTTAATGACTGAATCCTCCTTTTACAATCACGCTGATAATAATTGTTAATAATGTGCTTTTTCTAATAAAGTTGTTTGTTTTTCTGTATAAATAACAGTTATTTTCAAAATTTCCAACATGTAAAAGATCATTCCAACTGGTTTCAACAACCACCATGTGTATACAAAAACGTGTGTAGTACATCACTGCTCTTTGTTTTGTTGATTAGTCTGGTTCTCAGAGTGGTATTAAATATTATACTAGCAAGTCAGGAGTCAAAGTAGCCGGAAACTAGACTATCTGTTGATATACCACCAAACAAGAATCCTTTTTTTCAAAAACTACTGACGTTTATTTCATGAGACAATCACGTATGTCGAAACTCAATTTTTGTATTGTTCAGTTAGTACAATATTGATGTCATGATTTCATTGAAAGTAATAGTGAATTTCTTATCATCCTTGAGGATATCTCTAAGTGCCAGTTCAGAAATTCTCAGAAAATCGCTTGCGCACAATGGTCCATATCTGTAAAACCAAGTTCTTTATTTTACGAAGTATTTGTTTCGCTTGGTTGCCTTCCTATCTTTGATCACAGTTCTGAAAGAGTTAGTTAATTTAAGGTAGTTTATGTTACATACACAATAAAATGTATAACAGTGTTCGATTGATCAACTGAAGTGAGTTCACCCAACATAACAACTGGGGCCACTAGATTTTAGGTATGTAGGATTTGCGTGCCTTTTAGCCTTTTTTTATATATACATGCTTCTTTATTTGATTCAAAAGACATAAATAATGTGATAGGGCCTAATACAAAGGAGGCCAGCTGTTAATTCATTTTAACAACATAACAAGTACTTCTACAAGTCAGTTATCAAAACACAGTCGGCACTTAATGAGGTTCTCAGAGAAACACTTGTGGCTGTTACGGTAGATTGACACATTTGACATTTAAATACACATTGCATTTATGATGATTATGCTTTAGTGAAACTAAAAGATAGAATTAAAACACAAATTTCACTTACTAAAAATTGTTTAATTGTCATTTAAATATTAATGTACTGCCTACACTAGGCATAAGTGACATTTTCATTGATAGAAATTTCCTTGAATATCTTTAATTATGGTGTGCTGAAAATGTCATTTGGAAGGAAAATGTAACCAATTACAGTGGAACCCCGCTATAACGCGCCCCGCCATAACGCGAATTCGGATATAACGCGGTCGTAGCATGGCTCCCGAAATTTCGTATATTCATTCACACATGAAAAAAAAAAATTTGGAGAAAAGTAAAAAAAACAAAACAAGAAATTAACTTCATTTTGGGCATGAGATTAGTTGTGACTTTTAAAATAATATGATCGTGGCATGGTTCCTGAAATTTAAATTCATTTACGTGTATTTTTATCGGACTGTGAAAATATTTGTTTAACGTACGAGAAATAGTGTGTAAAACGTTTATTATAATTTGGTGGAAGAATTCGCGTATGACTTTTAATAATAAACGATCGGAACTTAACAATTTATCCAGGTTCTTTAAGTGATTTTGGAGAAGTGATCGTGTATGAATTCTAAAATAATACGATATATATAACGTACGAGAAATAGTGTGTACAACGCTTGGCTTCTGAAATTTATCAATTTGAACAGGTTGTGGTGAAGCTCCATATTCTACTCTAGAAGAGAAAACTGGTTTCATTAGGTTTTTGAATTGTTAAGCCGAAGTAAACATTATCGGAAGTGTTACTTATTACGGATCCATGAGTAAAGCCAGTAAATCGTCTTTGTGATTGTCTTCCATGAAATCTGTATACAGTCGTTGCTCAAACAATAGCCGACATGGGCTTCTTATTTAACTGCAATCACAGCCAAGCAGCAGACAAAGCTGTGGTTGATACAAGAGTCGCACAATTTAATAAACATCAAAGGACGAAAGCCGCCAACATGTGTGCTGTGCTTGGCGGTGTGATCAAACAACAAACAGTTGAAAGTAAATAATATCCAATACAGACACCGTATGTAGACCCGGGAATAGCTGCATGCAATGACCGTACGATATCAGACGGCAAGTAAATGGTTTCAATATTTTGTTCATCCTATATTTTACACGACGAATTCAGACTATTACAAAATTATTGAATATTTTAAATCTGTACGATTTTCAATGAAATTACATCCATTATGGATGAACTGCATGCCACGACGGCACGGTAGCATACGGTGTTGATACACTTTTCATGATATAGCGATAGTCTGGTATTATCGGTCAATCTGTATTATCGTTCAAACAAATAAAAATTAGTAAATGTTTTTAATGCACAGTAATAACCTATAAATATATTAGCCATCGATTATTTTGAATATATCTTAATTAATGCATTCCAGTTAATATTCATCTGATGATAAGCCGACTTTTGATCATTGCACATGTATACACGTATATGTTCTCGGAAAAAAAGTTAAATATTGTAAAACCCCGCATTAACGCGACCCCGCTTTTAACGCGATCCGATTTTATGGACCCCGATCATCGCGTTGTAGCGGGGTTCCACTGTATATGACAATTTCAAAATGTTAATTAAAGTTTCCAGGTCATATGTACTGTTTTTGACCATAAACAAGCGATATATAAATGTTTCAATTACCAATTTTTGAGGGGCACCGAGTGGTCTAAAGTGCTCTCCATTACGGATCACTGCCATCTCACCTCTGTCTGCGTGGGTTCGAGTCTCAGATGTGGGTATGTGAGTAAGCTTGCCAGTAGCTTCTCGTGGGTTGGTGGTTCTTTCCGGTGTTTTCCCGTGTTCTTTCTCCACCATTATTACTGGCCGCCATATATGACCTATCGTGTGCTGCAAAATGGCGTTAAACCTTACAACAACAACAACAACAACCAATTTTTAAACGCCATTTTTTTTTCAAGTTCAAGAAATATGGATTAGTTTTGTTTTTTTTTTGTATTTTCTGGTTTTAACAAAATGAGATCCATGCCTGACCCCGCGTTATAAGCATGTTCATGAGTTATCAGGGTGCGAGTTATCGAGGGAATGGTGTATTATATACTTGATTATATGTCCAATCCAACTGCAAACTGCACTGACACAGATATGCTAATGTCTAATGTTCCAGATCATCTGGGTCCATGCAGTTTGTTTGGAGTAATCAGTAGGACAAACAACATAGACCCTGATCTGCCTGTATATTATTTCCTGACTGATCAGGGTTTATGTTGTTTGCAGCTGACTCCACTTATAAGTGAGTGTGTGTATATGTTAACATTGGATATTTTGCAACACTTAAAAAAAAACTTGTCTAATGGCAGTGGTTACTAGATAACAATTGCCCTGGATAAGCAAATTTTCATGTAATTTACCCAGAACTGTGAAGAAAGTTTGAAGAAAAAAAAATTTCATGTACTTTTTTATATCCAGGCTTGTAAAAAATCTTGGGATTATTTTTTCTTTCTGGTATTAATAGTTATGAAAAGTGTTTAGTAAAATATGTCTTACTGTGATAGCTGCTGACTGTCCATATGCTTGCAGGTCTTTCGGACCATCTTGAGTCGAATTTAGAGCATACTTACAAAAACTATTGGCCCCATCCCAAGTTGAATTTAAAGCATAAGTACAAATATTATTGGACCTAGAACCATGAAGTTTTGTACACTTTAACATGGTCTTGAGTAGATGATATGATTAGATTTAATGTGTTTAAACGTTGTGAATTTTAAGGACTTGGACGGTTCCTAACAAAAAACTTGTTAGCATGAGTAAAAGTAAATCACTTGAGGTAGTCAAGTGAAATTTGATAGACATGTTTATTTTCTTATGTAGATGACCTGATTGAATGTTCAGGCCATCCATGTTATTTTTAATTTGTTTAAAACATTTTTTCAAACCTTTTTGACTTACATTTTAACAAAACATTTGTGGGCATAATTTAGGAAAATCATGGAAGGTAGACAGATTTAATTTGGATGCATAATTCAATGGCCTGATGAATTTTCATACTACTGTAGCAGTTTGTGAATTGTTCTTCAGTTTTGAATTTTTGGGGACTAATTGGACTATTTGGGTCTGCAGTGGCTACATTGAGGGTTACATGTTTTAAAAATACAAATCTAGTTAAAATTTGCTATAATCAATAATTTCTTCAATAACTATTGAAATATGAAATTTGGATTGTTATAAGATGCAAAGTTTTAATTAAAGTTCACAAAATTTGGCTTTCTTCGATTAATTTATAGTGAATCTACATCACAGTGAAATACACTCATTACTGCTGCATAAACTTTAGTATTTGTACATTAAAAGGTGTTATTCTTTCATCCATTGGATAAAGTTGTTTAATTAAATGTTTTTAGTGGTAAAAACTGTCCTTTGCCATCATTCTGTGGTCTTTGCAAGAAAGCTTATTTATGGTTGTGAAAATTTTCATGGAATAGAAGGCCAGTCTTGAAATGACATTGCAACATGAGTGTCAATTTTGTTAGGTTATTTTAAAATTCTCAGCACCTCTATTTTACAGAGTTTTCACAATACATGTACTTAAAATTTATAAGATATGTCACCTCTAAAAAGAGTATTTTGTCTATCCCAGGACTTCCAGATCAGTAACCTTGGCAACAAATGTTGTCTCCATATTGTTGAAGTGTTCCCTGAAGATGAAGGCAAATACAGCTGCAGAGCAGTCAACTCTGCAGGGGAGGCAACCACCAGATGCATGCTGACTGTTGAAGGTAGGTACATAGACATATTTCCCTTTACAATGAAAAAAATACATAATTAAAATCTATGCCAGTTTATAGTTTCTTGTTGCTTATATGTATAGTTCAAACATTATTACATCATTTATCAAGTAACACATCTGATATTTTATTAATTATTATCAGACAAGTTATTAATACATAACTTCCATGCAATACTTGCACTTACCATCATCATGTACTAATGATCCGTTTCATTTCTTTTTGTAATTTGACACTGTTATGACTTAAGCTGTGTCATCCAAATAATCAGTGTTTTCAAATATTTTGAATCATTTTGAAAATATGTTCATATTCCCATTGTCTATGTTAATGCGCATTTCCACTTTCCTTTCAAATAGTATTTATTATACGAAAAATGACCCCTCAGATAAAACAAATTTCCAGGGTATAAGAAGAAAACGCTGCTATGATATTAACAAATAGGAATGTTATCTTTTTATTTTATATGAACTTTAATGACTAGTAAATTATATTACTTAAAACCTTCTCTAAGTAATGTCCCTATATTTAAGCTACCTGTAATAACACAATTAGTTATCAAAACTAATCCTCATGTTTTAAGTGTAAATATTTGCTTTGTTCTCTATATTTGCTTTGTTCTCCATCCTAAACCATATTCCTCATTCTTTTTCATCCTTTCACCTCACCTAATTTAGAAGAATTAAATGCTGGTATTGAAACTGCATCTACATCATCATCCAATACACGTGGTAGTCGGGGTAAGGAACACTAAGTAGTATAGAGTAGATTAGTGCATGGTTCTTTTGCAGTGGCTTGGAGTTGATGTTGGCAACAATGGTTTGAAGTGAACATTGTTCATCCATATCAAATTTTCAAATTCAATAGGCATGTTACTCTTCTTGCTGATGTAAATAAAACCATTATTAGTGTTGCAAATCATATCAAATACAATGGAGGGAGTAAAAGTAACTTGATGTAAGAAAATTTTCAAGTAGAAAAAAAATTGGTAATCTTGTTCACTTGTCCCATTAAATGAAGCAGACATCAAATTGACAGCCTTGTCAGTATTATAAAATGGATGCATTTGAGATGAAAGTGTTTCTAAAGCACTGAAATGGGGTCATTTACTCAGACTTGCTAAGAGATTAATTTTGTCAGCAAACAAGAGCAGTATTTTGGAATATTATTGTTGTTTACTTTTACAAATTTATGATGAACCAAAAAACTAAACTTGTTTGAATAATTTATGCCATTAAATAATTAATTGCAGATTTTTCTAGGTTTTCTTTTCTTAAATAAAAGTCCAATGAAACAAATTGTCAGTTTTACATATTTCCTCAATTTAGAGTTCTGAGTAGAATTTTCCTTTAGTTTCAGTTTTCTGTAATTTTTCAGTATTGTTTGACTTCTAGCATTGTTGTGGGGGCTTTTTGTTGCTTTTTTTATTATGCCTCCACTGTGATAGGGGGCATATTGCTTTGCTACCATCCATCTCTTAAGTCCATACTGTCCACCTCTGACGTCTATACATCCATCCCAAATCCATTTTAGCACATCATCACACAAATATTGGACTCTTATCCATAAATTTTGTAAAAGGATTTAACTTTCAGACTTCAGCTTGGTTTACAAAACCCTTGTTATTACAGTTAACAAAATCGACTTTAAGGGCCAATACATATATTTTTATTTTATAAAACTCATTTTGGAACTTTTACTTTAAAATAAAGATTGTGATAACAGTTTAGGAAAAATCATATAGGAAAGATAAATGAATGTCTGGCAAGCATATTTGTGTGCATAAATAGATGACCACATTTGGCTTTTATGCAATTTAGAACAATTTTTAAAATGTTTCATCAGCTTTTTGAGGGTTATGGGTTATTTTGCATAGACATATGGTGTCTGTAGTGGGTAAATATATGTTTCACAAACAAGCATTTTGTTCTCTTTATATATATATATATATATATATATATATAATTTTGACAAGAAGTCTGTGTTTGTTTTATGAGCTGTTTCATTAATCTGTCAAATGTTAATGTATATTTACAGATACAGCTAACAAAAAAATACATTAATTGTAATGTTAGTAACCACTATGGACAGATCTCAAGAATTTGACATGGAAATTTTTCTTCAGAAGATTAGAATGTTTGAAGACAGACAGACAGACAAGCGAACATTACTCCCATCACACTTTCTTTTCTTGAAGTGTCAGTAGCTATAATGTGTTTATAATGTGTCTTTTACTTGAATATTTTAAAAGATGTAAATTTATTATGTCTGTGATATTCTGGAGTTTGCTGTAGTAATTATTTAAAAACACTAAAGTTATTATTACACAAAATATAAAGTTTTTATCTGTGTGTGTGTATTTGTGTTATCTGCATGCCATGTAGAATTTTTACATCAATTTACAAGAAAATTTCAGCCTGGGAATAATTAATCCAAGGGAGATAACTCTGTTTGGTTTATTTTGTACACTACCCCCTCCAATAATATCAATCCAGTTTGAGTGGCAACTACTATGATGTATTTTTTTAAAAAGTAGTTTCTTGGTTCAGTGATGTACAGATTCTTGGTTCAGTGATGTACAGATTCTTGGTTCAGTGATGTACATTTTTTGAGCTTGATGTACAATTTCATGGCTCAATGATATAAAGGTTCTTGGCGTGGAGATGTACCGTTTTAAAAAATTTCCTTTATTTAGAATGAAAAGTTGAAATAGGTGTGGGTCACATATTCCTGGTATATACATGTTTTGTTGGAATTGTCAATAGGATTGAAATAGATGTGTGTATATTTATGCTCCAAGATAAACGGAATTACCTACCTTCCGCGTTTATTTATGTTGCACCAGCACATCTCACAGGTAATAATGGTTGGGATGTACTGGGGTTCACATTTTTATACAAGTCTACATTCCTCACTTTGCAATAATTTCTGTATTTACTAAATTTCTGCACGCTGTGTTTTTACTTGTGCTTGCAATATATTCACACACACACACTCACACACACATACAACAATAGGGTGAAGGAAGTGGCTGTTAAATGTCACATATGCTCTTTCACTCTGTTTCACTCTTGAAGGCACACACAACAACAGGCTCAAGGAAATGCCTGTTATTTATAAATTAAAAGATGATCTTTCCCAAATTGGTGCCCCAAAATGTCATTGTTTCTTACAGACGAAATAAATAAAGTGAACTTTGTTAATTGATTATGTTATATCTTATGAAGGTACTGAATAAAGGAATATTGATGCATTCTTTCCTGTCAGCTGGGGTGGTCTTGACACACACACACACACATGCATGCTTTTTGTTGTTGCTGTGGGGTTTAACGCCATTTCTCAGCACACGATAGGCTATGCATGGCAGCCAGTATTAATGGTGGAGGAAGAACCCTGGAAAACCCCGGGAAGAACCACCGACCCACGAGAAGCTACTGGCGAGCTTTCTCACATATCCACGTTAGCCGAATCCTAGACTCGAACCCACGAAGACAGAGGTGAGATGGCATTGATCCGTAACGGAGACCATTTTAGACCACTCGGCCACTCAGGGCCCCAACATGCATGCATGCAAGAATATGTACACACACATGCGTGCGCGCACACACACACACACACACACATCTGTGACTGGTTTCTTCATCTTTTTGTAACTCATCGGAGGGAATAGGTCTTGTTGATTCATTCATTCAGCTGATCATCATGTCTTGTTGGTGCAGAATCTTTGTAAGCCCTTGCCACCAGTGTCACTGGCACAGCTGCTGTTTAGGTCATGTGACATTAGCTTCCCAGAGTTTGTGGTGGGCTGTAGTATCACAATCTTACATTTTCAGCCTTTGGGGTCCAACACAAAAGCATCCATTGAACTGGGATGGCTATTTGCATCCTTCTTCTTCTGACAGTGTGTGGAGTGCACTAATATAATGTGTAATATTTCACTCTCTTAGAGATTGAAGATTCTATCAACTATTTTTGAGCTTTTTAGTAGATAGAGAATTTTATTAGATATACCATTGACATATTCCACATGTGATAGGGATCAACATTTCTTTTTAAATGGGAGTCCAGGCATTTTTATTTTAATATCTTATACCTTTGCCTGAACTTTCACTTCAATATATATGTTTGTCTACAATGTGTTCATGCTGTTCAACTAGCATAACCAAGTAGTACATTTTTGACAGGCAGAAAGTAAGATAACCTGGTCATTAATGTACACCTGATATTATACTTTGAAATTTATCAGGTAAAGGTTAAAGGTGGAATATAAACCACTGTATTAAATAAAACACCGGACAGGCGACTATATTAGAGATAATCTCTTTCAAGCACCTGAAATTAGTGGGAGATATTTACACATAGGTGCTTATGTAGCACTAATCTAAATTAAATAGGCTATTTGCATTGTCTGGTAATAGATCCCACTTTTTGGACAAGAAATTTTCCCTGGTGTTACTAAACTGATTTCTGTATTGTTTGAGAATGATTTGCAGACTGTATTGATTGACAGGGAGTTTATAATTCTTATAGGTTAATGAAGTAAGTCTTGTGTTGTGACAGGTATTAAAGGTGAAGGTGAATTAATTATTGTCAACCACAGTTTTCATACTTTGATCTTTGAAAACTAATCTAATCAAGACAACACTAAGTTTTAGCAAATACAATAATTCAGTAAATAACCAGCTAATAAATGATAAATAGCCAGCATAAGCAGTAAATAGCCAGCTATATGCAGTAAATAGCCAGTTATAAGCAGTGAATAGCCAGCTATATGCAGTAAATAGCCAGTTATAAACAGTAAATAGGGAGCTATAAGCAGTAAATAGCCAGATATATGCAGTAAATAGCCAGTTATAAGCAGTAAACAGACAGCTATAAGCAGTAAATAGTCAGCTATATGCAGTAAATAGACAGTTACAAGCAGAAAATAGCCAACTATAAGCAGTAACTCACCAGCCATAAGCAGTAAATAGTCAGCTAATATGCAGTAAATAGCCAACTATAAGCAATAACTCACCAGCCATAAGCGGTAAATAGCCAGCTAATATGCAATAAATAGCCACTTAATATGCAGTAAATAGCCAGCTATAAGCAGAAAATAGCCAGCTATATGCAGTAAATAGCCAGCTATATGCAGTAAATAGCCAACTATAAGCAATAACTCACCAGCCATAAGCAGTAAATAGCCAGCTAATATGCAGTAAATAGCCAGCTATAAGCAGAAAATAGCCAGCTATGCGCAGAAAATAGCCAGCTATACGTGGTAATATATGTAGGAGATGATCAAGAATAAGGTTAACTCCGCCTTCTTCAACAACAGTTTTTTTGTTGTGTAAAATAGAATTTGCAGAAACTGTTGGAATATTATTTTTTACAGAGGTTTTTCAAATACCTTAGAGAGGTTTCAACTTGATTGTTTCATATACCATATCTTTTAGGTTTGTGAATCACTGCAGAGTGTGATCAAGGAGTCAATATCTTTGTCTTTAACTTGTTAATTGATACAGTAAGTAGAGAGGGAATATAAGGGGAAGTTCTAATTATTAATGATGATAGTCTAATTATTAATGATAATTGTACTACCTGCCTGATTAGTAAAGAGTACCCTACTTTAAAATGATAAATCAATGTAGAGCGTAAGTCAAGTTTTGAAGTACCCTGTTTATGACCCTTGCAAATAAAAATACAAAAATTTAACTCATTACCCCATATGCCACATTTTCATATCATACGGTTGTACCCTACTTCCAAGATCTGTACCATCAACATCATTTACAATACATGAAACTGGGGGGTAAAACAGAAAAGTAGACAGATGTAGCTCTACAATGATACTAGATCATGTAGACTTTCTACTCAAATTACAAAATACATTCAGAACCAGTCTGTATCTGGATTTAAGACATTTTGGCCCAAGATCTAAAGCAGACCAGTCCAAATTGCACATGAACAGGGGAACATTTTCTAAAAGTAGGATAAGTTTGAGATTTCAAGTCAAAAGCAGCCAGAACACAAAAATGGTTCCAATAGGCACAACAAAAACCAGAAATAAGAAAACTAAAATGTATTAAGATGTACTCATAAGTGACCCCAAAAATGAAATTTCTAACACCATTTCAGGCAAACATTATGATAATCTCCAGGGGTTAATGAGTTAATACTGATGTTGTTTTTATGCTGCATAAAATCAAAACACTTTGCTCAAGAGTTCTGCTAAACTTACAGATGATGGCATTTCATTAAAATGTTAAACATGCATTAAAAGTTGTTGAACTTTTTTTTTAAAATGAAATTTCTCCATGGTAAACTTTAAGAATAAATGTAGTTTTATTTTAGATGTATGCTTGTGTATTATTTTTTAATCATTAAATGAAAAAGCTGAGTAAACTTATAATATAGTCACTTACTTATGGTCTATCATGAATCAATGTTGACAATTGTTATTTTAAATTTTTTCTCAAAAACTGACCGATCAGTTTTTGCATGATTATACACTGGGCATTCTTGAAAAGGACATTTTTAATTTTTTCTTTGGATGCCAATCCAAAATCCAACATGGCCACCATTACTAAAAATAGAAACACCTTTAGACATCTTTTTAAAAATTCACTGAACATAATTTGACCATCAGTTGGGCTACTGTTGCTAAAAATAGATAAACATTTAAACAGCACGTATATCAGAAAACTGCAGATTAATGAATTTAACCAGATTTGACTTAAATCTTCCTGGCAGAAAGGAAGTATTGGACAAGTGATGCGTGAAAAATGGAGAAACCATGAAACAATTGTTGTTTTCATGAGATATGCAATCAACAGTATTGGAATAAATGTTACTGACCCAGATTAATGGACCATGCATTGGGTTATTAGGTGCATGTCAGCCAGAGTGATGTCAGGTCCAATTGGGACTTTTCAACATTTAATCTTTTGCTTTTCTTGTTAGTATTGGGGGAGGGGGTAAGTAAACCTAACAGAAAATAATTGTTACAGAACTGATCTTAATGACCATTTCATTTACACAGTCAAGAGTAGAGTTCTGAAAATATAACTCACAAAGACTGCTGACAAATCAAAATTTGTATATGCTGGTAAATTGATACTTATGCATACAGGAAAAAATGTTTGTACTTTTAGGTAAATTTATTTTTGTACATTACGATCAATTGATATTTGTACATGCAGGTAATTGATATTTGTTCATGCAGGTAAATTTATATTTGTACCTGCAGGTAAATTAATATTTGTACATACAGGTAAATGAATACTTTTTCATATTACAATATATTACACTAACCTTAAACAACCTGAAACACTTAAATCCCTGAGCAAACAAATTTGGACCTCCAGTACATCAAGTTTGTAAAGTTATACTGTATACAGGAATTATTTTTTTTTATACTGTATACAGGAATTATTTTTTATGAAGTTTTGTTGCCTTGTGGTAAATTTTTCAGTTTGTGGAAATACTGTAGTGTACATATGCTATGATGGAATGTTAAATTATTTTATTCCATTACTGCTGTCCAGTTACACCTTTATTATGACTCAGTTAATAAATAGTCATTTCAAACGGTCAGTATTGCTTTGGCTTTATCTGATTGAAATTGGCTACCTTGTTTCACCATTCTCAAACCCAGGTGACACCTGTTTAGGTAATAAAAAATAACTTCATATTCCAAGGTGTATAAATTGAGTATCTATCACAGGAAATGTATTGTAAGCAGAAACAAATGGTATATTTTTTGATGTAAAATAGAAGAATGTTGATTGACATACATGTAGTTTGATATATTTTGTCTGAATACATCCTCAAACATACATATCAAGACCAATTTCTGGATCATTTAAATTCAGTTTTGACAATATAGCTTTATGAAATAATGGACACAGTGATAACCAACAAGAAAAGCACTTACTTTAGACACATAAATTGATCTAACGTATGATGCTGATAGGGGTCATCTGATTTCAGGAACTGGTTGGATGAAAGGACTATACACATATAGCTTGTATTTTTGTAAATGTGTTACCAAAACACAGATGCCAGAAGAAAATCTAAATTATTTCTTCAGTACAATACTGAGATTAGCAAAGCATACTGAAGATAAATAATTTTAGCAACTTGAAGGAAAAAGAGATCTGGAGAAGTCATATTGTCAGAAGTGGACTGTAATTATGAATGTAAGAGACTTTTATTTTACAATGAGACATTTTAGACATGCCCTACTTTAACTGATCAAAGGAAGATTTGTGTTTAACAGTTCAGTCCTTTGTACTGAACCACTTATATGGACAAAGAATTTAAGATCAATGACTAGACAGTGAGCAGTGTATACAAGTAAAAAAGGCACCTCATTAATTCCGATTTTGTTTTACATGCCCTGTCAATTTGTATGGTTTACTAGACTCATCAAAATTAGCATGGGGTCCTGTGTATGCCTCATAAAGCAAATGGCAGAATACAACAAGGGCAATTTAACCCATCAAGTTCCTTGGGTACAATTTAACCCATCAAGTCCCTTGGGTAACTGCATTAGTTACAGACAATTTGCCCCAGATCTGCATAAAGTTCTTAAGAAATCAGTTCATTAAGCTTGAAAGACCCAAACATGTAGGTCAATTATCCACAGATTTGCATAAAGTTCTTAAGAAATCAATTCATTAAACTCGAAAGTCCAAAAATGTGGGCCACTTTTATGTGTCTATTCCAAAGTCTGACACAACTTGGTCAAATTTGATCTAAGACTATAAAGGTTTGGATCCATTGTGAACCATTACAACTTAATTGACATCATTACATATCAATTACTACAATTTAATTGACATCATTACATATCAATCCCTACAATTTAATTGACATCATTACATATCAATCACTACAATTTAATTGACATCATTACATATCAATTACTACAATTTAATTGACATCATTACATATCAATCCCTACAATTTAACTGACATCATTACATATCAATCCCTACAATTTAATTGACATCATTACATATCAATCCCTACAATTTAATTAACATAATTGCATATCAATCCCTACAATTTAATTGACATAATTACGTATAAATCACTACAATTTAATTGACATCATTACATATCAATCACTACAAAATTTATTTGACATCATTACATATCCATCCCTACAATTGTATTGACATAATTATGTATAAATCACTACAGTTCAGTGGACATTGTTGCATATAAATCACTACAATGTAATTGACATCATTACATATCAATCCCTATAATTGTATTGACATAATTATGTATAAATCACTACAATTCAATGGACATCGTTGCATATAAATCACTACAATTTAATTGACATCATTACATTAAATCACTACAGTTCAGTGGACATTGTTGCATATAAATCACTACAATGTAATTGACATCATTACATATCAATCCCTATAATTGTATTGACATAATTATGTATAAATCACTACAATTCAATGGACATCGTTGCATATAAATCACTACAATTTAATTGACATCATTACATATCAATCACTATAATTTTATTGACATAATTATGTATAAATCACTATAATTCAATGGACATCGTTGCATATAAATCACTATAATTCAATGGACATCGTTGCATATAAATCACTATAATTCAATTGACATCATTATATATAAATCACTACAATTTTATTGACATAATTATGTCTAAATCACTGCGATTCAATGGACATCATTACATATAAATCACTACATTTTAATGGACATAATTATGGATAAATCACTGCAATTTAATTGACATAATTATGGATAAATCATTGCATTTTAATTTACAAATATACACATAAATCATTGCAATTTGACATAATTACATATAAATCATTGCAATTTAATTGACATAATTACATGTAAATCATTGCAATTTAATTACATAATTACATATAAATCACTACAATATAATTGACATAATTATGAATAAATCATTGCATTTTAATTTACAAATTTACACATAAATCATTGTAATTTAACTGACATAATTACATATAAATCATTGCATTTTAATTGACATAATTGCATGTAAATCATTGCAATTTAATTACATAATTACATATAAATTTGCAATTTTATTGACATAATTACATCTAAACCATTGCAACTGAATTGACATAATTACATATAAATCATTGTATTTTAATTGACATAATTACATATAAATCACTTCAATTGAATTGACATACTTATAAATCATTACAATTTACTTGAATTCATTAGATATAAATCTTTGTTATAAAAGAAAAGAAAATTGATAGTTTTATAATCATGAAAATGCAAGATTTATAACCTCAGAACTGACAATATCGCACAAATTAGATGATGCTGTATTCTGGTTACAACACTCAAGGGCAACATAACCTTAAATGGAAAAACAACATCATCATTTTTAATTATTAATTCTTCATATGAGGTCATGTGTGGAACTGATAAATTGCCTGAACCTTGATAACAACACCCACACATGTGAGGTCATGTGTAGAACTGATCATCTAGGCATGTGAGGGCCATGAGTGTAAGTGATGAACTATCATAACCTAGGTAACAACACATACTCATGTTAGGCCATGGGTGTAACTGATAAATTGGCATAACCTAGGTAACAACACATACTCATGTTAGGCCATGAGTGTAACTGATAAATTGGCATAACCTAGGTAACAACACATACTCATGTTAGGCCATGGGTGTAACTGATAAATTGGCATAACCTAGGTAACAACACATACTCATGTTAGGCCATGAGTGTAACTGATAAATTGGCATAACCTAGGTAACAACACATACTCATGTTAGGCCATGAGTGTAACTGATAAATTGGCATAACCTAGGTAACAACACATACTCATGTTAGGCCATGGGTGTAACTGATAAATTGGCATAACCTAGATAGCAACATCTACTTGTTATCTTAGCCTTGTCTGTAAAATTTAAGTTTTTCTGTTGAAAGTGTTATCGCTTTGGTACAGAATTATTTTCAGCCAAAAGTGAACATTTGTTTATGAATTTGGATGAAAAATGACATCATTAAATGTTTAGTTTATGTCTTGTATCATGCAAACTGTTCTTGGTTTTAACCATTTGGGAAGTTGAATTACATTTAGACCAGCTTTGTACTGTACAAGTGTAATTACATAATGGATCAGGTATTGCCAGGGACATGATTGGTTAGTGACTAGCTGAAATTTCAAATAAGCAACAACTCACTGACAGCTTTTGGAGATACTGTAGGTGGAATTTGTGTATTAATTAATTGGAGCAGTTGATCATTCAATAGCTGAAAAGAGCTTTTACAATTCTTATGTATTAACTGCAAAAGTTTATTCTTTGGTTGCTTGGATTTTCATGACACTTTCAGAACCTTACTGGTCATGTTATGCAGAGGCAAGTGTCTTTCCCAAAGACACTAAGGCAGTGGACCAGAACTGGCCTGGGTGGGTAGTCTTTCCCAAGGACACTAAGGCAGCAGACCTGAGCTGGCCTGGGTGGATAGTGTCTTTCCCAAGGACACTAAGGCAGCTGACCTGAACTGGCCTGGGTGGGTAGTGTCTTTCCCAAGGACACTAAGGCAGCAGACCTGAGCTGGCCTGGGTGGGTAGTGTCTTTCCCAAGGACACTAAGGCAGCTGGCCTGGGTGGGTAGTGTCTTTCCCAAGGACACTAAGACAGCTGACCTGAGCTGGCCTGGGTGGGTAGTGTCTTTCCCAAGGACACTAAGGCAGCTGGCCTGGGTGGGTAGTGTCTTTCCCAAGGACACTAAGGCAGCTGACCTGAGCTGGCCTGGGTGGGTAGTGTCTTTCCCAAGCACACTAAGGCAGCTGACCTGAGCTGGCCTGGGTGGGTAGTGTCTTTCCCAAGGACACTAAGGCAGCTGACCTGAGCTGGCCTGGGTGGGTAGTGTCTTTTCCAAGGACACTAAGGCAGCTGACCTGAGCTGGCCTGGGTGGATAGTGTCTTTCCCAAGGACACTAAGGCAGCTGACCTGAGCTGGCCTGGGTGGGTAGTGTCTTTCCCAAGGACACTAAGGCAGCTGACCTGAGCTGGCCTGGATGGGTAGTGTCTTTCCCAAGGACACTAAGGCAGCAGACCTGAGCTGGCCTGGGTGGATAGTGTCTTTCCCAAGGACACTAAGGCAACTGACCTGAACTGGCCTGGGTGGGTATTAAACCCATAATGTTAGAATGCAAGTTCCGTGTACCAATTGAGCTGCAATGGCTTCTAGCTATAAACAGGCTGTATGGAATCTGTTGGTACTTGAGATTACTGTTTTTAGCTGGAAACAGACTGTATGAAATATGTTGGTACTCCGGATGACTTTTTCACAAATGAGACTTTATCCTCATCAGGAAATTTTGTGAGACAGTTTTTTTGGTCAAATATCAAAGTTGAAAAGCATAATTTCTTTTTAAAAAAACTAATTATTTATCAGTATCTGACGTTTACAAACATTATTCATTTTTGCAATAGATTAAATCTTTTTTCCAGAACAAAATAGTTTGTTATTTTACTGTGGTTTTCTCAGGTCATGGTATTTTATCAACACTTATTTTTCTTTGATCACATTCAAATCAAGAGCTTTCATTATCTTTGTCCTACACTAAAACATTAAGGGGTAATTGAACCCGCTGGCCTGCAGTAAAGGAAAGGAAGGGTTCAGATTTATACAAAAGTGTCTAATTAAGCTAGCTGTCTGCCCATTGTTGACACTGTCAGAAATGATAATAATAAAATGTCACAACCTTCACTGGTGATAATAACAGTGCTGCCTGTTGGTCTCTTCATGGTGTGGTTTCCCTTTCCTTGTAATTACACCTCTCCAACATAATTGTTTAAAGTGGTGAATATTTCAGGTCTGACCTGTCTGTGCCAAAGACCTTTTTCTAAAGGGTCAGAATCATTTTATAATGAGTACCTTAAACCCTATGGACAAACTTTGTAACATGGTGACTTAGTTTTCTTATATGACTAGCTAAATAAAGACCATGTTTCCAGGGTGAAGCTACCTTAAAATAGTCAAACTACTCATTTACACAACTGAAAGGGTAGTGTCATCTAACTACACAGGGAATCAAAAAGTAAATTTACATTCTTTATTTCAGGAAATTAAGATACTGACCTATGATGCAAACAAAACAGGTTACACTTTTTACAGTATAATGGACAGTCATGAAGTACAGTTTCCTGTCTAGCTTATAAATGGCACAGAGCACATGACTTGAGATGAAATCAAGCTGTAAATTATTTTTATTAAGATGAATAGGCACACTAACATTTATTTTCAATTTTTTTTTCCGCTAACATCTTGATAAATAAAAGAAACTGCAGTGTTCATAAGGAACTAATAGTAAATTATTTCGGGAAGAACAGAAGTTACAAATAATTTAAAATTGATGGCTAGAACTTATAAATACGGAAAAGTCCAAGGAATGTAATACATTCATTTTGTTGACTGGTTTATATTTTTATGCCATTGTTATCACATACAATCTAATGTCTGAGAAAAGATAATGTGTGAGAAGTGTTAATCTTGGATATAATTTTGTTACATCTTATGGAATCTTCTACCATGGCTGTATCAACATAATTAGAAACGTGTGCATTAAGACAAAATTCTTCTAAATAATTATTATCGATGACATTATAAATCTAATTCATTTAATTTTCAATTTTCACCTGTCAGTCTTATAATTAAAAGGAATGTACACTAAAATGGACGAACAAACAGAGGTAGGTGCATATACATTGTTAAGTGAAAAGTAGATAGAAGGATAAAATGAATGAAAGAATAAAACAAAACAAATGAACAATCAATAAGTGTACAAAGAGATTGACAGATACAAGAAATTTGAAACAAATCAGTCTGTACATGAATGACAATAAACAAGAGGTTAATAAAGGATGAAAACATTTGGCAAAGTATACATTATAATTGTACTGAAACTGGGAATGGTTTTATCTACAAAATCTGGTCAATATTTATATTTAGGTTTTATTTTGTACACATTTGCTGTATGCAGATTAGCATGGTTCACAGAATATGAGACATGGTTCAACATCAGCATCACCCTGTGTATGCTCCTATTTTGTACTGTGTGTCTCAAAGCAGTGTGGCAGTGCACATCAGATTTTTTGGGTAAATTACACAAAATTCTATTTATAGCAACATGGTGAATTTGCCCTATTAGGATTATATGAATATTCAAGGAAAGCAAATGTTTTAATATTTAGACTTTTATTCAGACAAGTGATAAATTATTAACATTAACTTAGTGGATGAGTCAGTATGTACCAGTACCACCTATGAGTCAGTATGTACCAGTACCACCTATGAGTCAGTATGTACCAGTACCACCTATGAGTCAGTATGTACCAGTACCACTTATGAGTCAGTATGTACCAGTACCACCTGTGAGTCAGTATTAGCTCAACCAAACTGGTGGCCTAATTGGTTAGAACATATGCCTTAGATGCCTGAGGTCCCAGGTTTGAACCCCAACTGAGTCGTACCAAAAGTTTATTAAAAAAAGGTACTTGCAGGTGTCTCACTTGGCATTGAACAGTAAGAGGTTAGTGTTACGACTGGTCAGCCTGGTGTCAGGATAATGTGACTGGTGGGACATGATGCTACATGTCTGTGGCATGATGCCCCAGTGCTAGACATCACTTTAATCTGCCACACTGCAGACATCCTAGCAGTATGACTGAATTTTTTTAAAAGCTAAGTTAAAAATCCAAATCACACACACACATACACACACACACACACACACAAACACACAGAGGACATGCACACACACAGGGTACGTACACACACCTACGACGGCGGGCACCCATCACATGGTATTCTGCCATTAGATTGTGAAAACAGGATTTTGTTGGGTATGAAAGGCTGGCAGATGATATTATAGTAATATGATCGTCAGTTCGTACAAATAATGAAAAGAATTGGCAAAAAGTGTTTCTTCTGATCAAATCATTATAACTTAAGGACAACACATCAGTGTGGAATTTAGACTATTCAACTTTTTGCAGTGATTTCTTACAGAGACTGACAAATCACTTAAATCCTCATGTTAATTGCTTTGCTTGGGTGTGGTAAAATGAATAATGCTCCATTAGAATGTATAGGGGCTTCATTGAAATTTCTGTAAGGGGTTGGACTCTATGAGTTGCTATATGGTGAAAAATTGTCCTGTCTGTAGATTGACTGTTTGGAATATACATCGTTTTAGAATTTTGATGAAGGCCTGGTTTTACAAGTATACAAGCGAATGACTTTCATCACATGGTTGAATTTGTTGTCTGCTACACTGACTGTGTGACTGGGAATTGCATAGTCCTGTTGAATTTTAATGAAGCTTTCAAGAGGGAAACCTGACCACAGTTAATTGAATGGCCAGATACTGGCATAGGCCATTCCCTATTATTATTATTGAAATTAAGCCTTCTTGCTTCACACCAGGTGTGTCATCAGGGTGATACCACTGGGTTGAGACAGGCTTTTATCCTTTTTGATAGCAATATTAGAAGAGGGCTCATGTATCAGTGTTAGATACCCATTCCACATATAAATATAGCTGTATGTATATTATTTCTTTTTACTTTTCAGACTTTGAAAAAAGTCACAAATAAGTGGTGAGGTCAGCTTTAGATGATAACAATAATCATCTGGCAAAAAAAAATAAAACAAAAGTTACAGTTTTAAATCAAGTTATTTTAAATCCCTAGTACAGTGTACAGAAAACATAATCATACACATAGTTCCAGTTTTAAGTGAACCATTTAAATTGCCTAATATGTACAGAAAACATAATCACACACATAGTTACAGTTTTAAGTGAGCCATTTCAGTTGTCTAATATGTACAGAAAACATAATCACACACATAGTTTTAAGTGAGCCATTTCAGTTGCCTAATATGTACAGACAACACAATCATACACATAGTTTTAAGTGAGCCATTTCAGTTGTCTAATATGTACAGAAAACATAATCACACACATAGTTACAGTTTTATGTGAGTCATTTCAGTTGTCTAATATGTACAGAAAACATTAATCATTCACATAGTTACAGTTTTATGTGAGTCATTTTATTTGCCGAATGTGTACAGAAAACATAATCATACACACAGTTACAGTTTTAACTGAGCCATTTCAGTTGACAAATATGTACAGAAAACATAATCATACACATAGTTTTAAGTGCGCCATTTCAGTTGCCTAATATGTACAGACAACACAATCATACACAGTTTTAAGTGAGCCATTTCAATTGTCTAATGTGTACAGAAAAGATAATTGTACACAGTTACAGTTTTAAGCAAATCATTTCAATTGCCTAAATATGTACAGAAAACATAATCATACAGTTTTGCACTTTATATAATTGTCAGTCATAATTAGTTACTTTTAACCATAATATAATAATTTCACCTGAGAATCTGATATAAAGACAATACAATGTATTTGAAAAAGAAGTAATCATTTTTTAAATTTCATGACAGTATTAGTCTGTAATTAGTTATCACATGACAGTATTAGTAGTATTAGTCTATATTTAATTATCACATGACAGTATTAGCCTATATTTAGTTACCATATGAACGCACCAACATTAATGCCAAAGAAATTTCTCATGCATGTGACAGAGAAATCTGGCAGACAACTTTTCTTACCCATATGACACAGAAACCCGACATATTTCTAATCCCTTATTTCCTTCTCTTAGTTCTGTTGTCTTGAATAATTTGTCATTGATTATTTCACACACAGTGATCTGATAATGTCATAATATGAAGAAAACAAAATACATTCATTACATATGCAACACTGTGTGTACAGTGATTTATCATACAACACAATTTGAGAGAAATAATCATTGTAAGAGTTAACACATTCGAAATCTGACATAGAATTCACAGTCTCTTGTATATTATGATACTACACGGAAATAAGTGTTGACTCTGCCAGACCCTATCATGAGTCTGACAAAGACCCTATCATGGGTCTGACAAAGACCTTATCATGAGTCTAATAAAGACCTTATATGGGTCTGAGAAAGACCTTATCATGAGTCTGATAAAACCTTATCATGGGTCTGAGAAAGACCTTATCATGGCTCTGACAAATGCTTTATCATGAGTCTGACAAAAACCTTATGAGTGTGACAAAGACCTTATCATGGGTCTGACAAATACCTTATGAGTCTGACAAATGTATCATGAGTATGATAAAGACCTTATCATGGGTGTGACAAAGACATTATCATGAGTCTGACAAAGACCTTATGAGTCTGACAAAGACCTTATCATGAGTCTGACAAATGCCTTATCATGGGTCTCTTTACACAATCAGGTTCATTAAGATCTCCATATAAAATTGTTGGACACTGATATGAGGTAATATTATGTTGAACTTTTAATTTACTTTCAGGTTATAAGCAACATTTATAAAAGTAAAAAACTTCATTTACAATATTTTGTTTCTAATGATATTTTTCCATGAATATAAAATGCAATGTTTATTATGACAGGTTAGTAAAAATAAAGAATCTGGAATTCCAAAGACCAGCAAAACATGAGCTTTTATCAGTGCTTATCAGCTAAACTGATTATAATGATATCATGATTTGAATTAAATTGGACTTAGCCCATATCTTTTCAAGCATTTATTGAATGAATCGTTTCTTCCTTTTGATAAGAGGAGCAGAAATGGCTTATTTGTCACTGTGTTGGACTTGTGAGAAAAATGCCTCAGGTTCAAATCCTACCATTGGATCAGCCCTGACTGGCTATCATGGAGTGTCCTTAGGCAAAATACTTTACTCCCATTGCCTTGACAGTAAATGACCTATTTGTGTTGCTGTACTATAGACTTAAGAAGTCCAAACATTCTGATAAAAGTGGTCATGCACTTGGTTGTCTTCAGAATTAACTAGGCATGGGCAGGTACCAAGCCTGACAGTGTTTTCCACCCATATAGCCAGGTTTTAAGATAAAAATTTGATCTTGTAGGGTCAGGTTCTCCACCCACCCCATGTCTTTCTGGATGTCAGTAATATAAAATTCAATAAATATTTTGTGGTTGACCAAAATGGAAGTGAGAGAGGGGGTGGGGAAACTGGACAAAATGGGAGTGGGGAAACCCTCCATAGTAAAATCTGACCTGAACTCCTGCTGGGTACTGGGCAAAATTTCCCAACCCATCCATCCCTAGAATTAACAGAATCATATGCATGGACCAGGAGTCTTAAAGGTTAAATATATAGTCAGTTTAAAAAAAATTGTTAAGCATCATGTGTAGATTAAAAATCTGTTTCTCCTGCACAATTTTTATGCCCACTTTTACTGATAAACTGTTAAAATCAATCAAGAGTTAGATTGTCCCAAATAATTGACTGCACTACCTCCCTTGACTAAGGGTCAGTTTGCTCTTATGTGTGACATCATTATAGAATGAGTGTAACAGCCATTTAAGACAATAGGTGTATTGATTACACTGTCAGTGAGTCATTTCAAGTAAATTATGCCAGGTTTTGTGCACCATAAAGTCACTGTGATGAGAAATAGAAAAAGGGCTATTTATGTTGCTTAGAATTGTTTGTTTTTTTTTTTTCATTTTTAAATGAAGACTTAGAATAGAGTTTGCTTATTATACTGTGTCATACTGGGAAGTATGATAAAAAACATTTCCTGTATGCCCTATTGCCCTTCCTAATTGTTATCTCCCCTAAAGGGGAATCAGTATCTGTATGGCCCAGTGAGCTTATGGTGAGGTCTTTTGTCCGTCATTTGTAATCTGTTCACCTTTTCTAGTTAACAACTTTTTAAAAACTGCATGACTGATTTGTATATGATTTTATATGAAGCATTCTGGTATATGCTAATCCATCATACAATGTGGTAAAGGTTACTGCATGTAGAAACAGCATTAATAAACATTCCCAAACACTGCTTGCCAGAATTTAACCAAATTTTTATATTAAAAAAATCCTGGGAACTTGGCAAAATTTCCCTACTATCCATCCCTGGAAGTAACAAAATCATATGCATGGACCTAAAATGTATTCAAATAAACAGGCAGCCATTAGAAACGCCTTAAAAAAATTCAAAAACTGCCATTACTGAAAGTTTAAAGACCTAAATACTTTTTAGAAAAGATACTCAACAAAATTTTAACACATTTCATAGAAAGCATCTAGCATAAAGGACTTGCAGTTATTTACATTTATCAATCTCCAATTAAATATGGCTGCCAATACTAAAACTATACCCAAGAAATCTATACATATGACTTTCTCAAAAACTTCTAACAGATTTGACATAATTTGCAAGTAATATCCTGGCATTAAGGCCTTTACAGTTTGTATAAATGATGTCAGTTCAAATAATATCCTGGCATTAAGGCCTTTCCAGTTTGTATAAATGATGCCAGTCCAAGTAATATCCTGGCATTAAGGCCTTTCCAGTTTGTATAAATGATGCCAGTCCAAGTAATATCCTGGCATTAAGGCCTTTCCAGTTTGTATAAATGATGCCAGTCCAAGTAATATCCTGGCATTAAGGCCTTTCCAGTTTGTATAAATGATGCCAGTTCAAATTTAGCCATCTTTACTAAAACTAGAAAAATATTAAACAACTTCTCAACAACTGCTTAGCAAAATTCAATGAAATTTGACAGAAAACATTGTGTCATTAAGAGCATTCAGATTCATAAAAATCATGCTGATTTACCGTTAATTATGGCCACCATTCCTTAAATTAGCACCATAACTCTTTTTGAAGGACTTCCCTTAAAAAAAACACTGCAGGATTTTCCAAAATTTGACACTAAGCATCTTGATATGATGGGCTTTTAATGCCAATCTGCCATCAAATATGGCTGCTTCTAACTGAAATGGAAAGACTTTTAATAGCTTCTTAAAAAAAATGCCACTTGACAGAATTTTACTAAATTTAACAGAATGTGTCTTAACTTAAAGACCATTCCCAGTTATAGAAAATGTACAATCTATTTTATATCTGGCAAATGACATTGATGTGCCATTAAATGTGGATGACTAGAGAAACCTTAATTGATAGTTTTCATAATATATGCTGAGCTATTTAAGGCTGATGTCAGAGATCACTTCATGCTTTGTTCCAAGCATATTATAAGCAGTCAGGTCATTCCAAATCCTTTCAACATTGAAAAAAAGGATTTTGACATAGGCAATCTTGTGGGGAAACTGAGAGCGAGGAAGAAAGAGAGAGATATAGAAGTAAAAGGACATATTCATTAAACTTTTGCATTTTAAATTTATGATGGAGAAATAAGAGAAGTATATCATGTAGACCGGTGGTCAAAATGTGCACTTTGCTTTTCACAAGTTATCAGTTTCAACATATTTTACTTAAAATCTGTCCAATCAACTTATCATACATCCAATATTATTTTGCAACTTTTTTCTTATATATATATATATATATATATATATATATATATATATATATATATATATATATATATATATATATATATATATATATATAAAGAGAGATTGTAAAAATGGTTTATTCCTTGTTTATTCAAACTGCATAATTCTGTTTTTCCCAAAAAGCAGTGACTTTTATTCTGCCTTCTGAATCATTACCTGTCAGACAAAATGGAAGTCTAGAAACTGACAAGCAGATTTAAATAAATAAATTCATTTGCTCCTTGAATGACACATTTTATTAACTTCAGTGTAAAATAATTCGCATAGTTTGCTGTTCCTAATGGACGTGAGAAGACTGTCCATAATTATTTACTGTCTAGTGGATGGCTAGGCGCCTTGGTGGCCGATAGACTGACTGCTTTTATCCCTTTGTATAGCTATCTTTTTCAGCAAAATGGATGGACTTTATAGGTGTTTTCTTTCACTCTGATTTAATTATAAACCTACAAACTGAATGCTATATTTTTACCCCAAAATGTTAGACATAATGATAAATGATGCTTGTTCTCAAAATTAAAGGGGGATCCACAGTACAAATAGCCTACTGTCAAAAACCAGATACTGTTTGACCTTTTGTGACCTCGACAATCTGCCATGGATGACAAACATTAACCTGGGCTCCATTTAACATATATATTTGCTTGTAAGTCAAGTCCAACTGCAAACAGCATAGACCCCTAATGTGCCAACAGAGTATGGTCTGTGTTGCTTGTTCCACTTAACAGTCACAACAGATCAGGGTCCATGTTGCTTGTTCCACTTAACAGTCACAACAGACCAGGGTCCATGTTGCTTGTTACATTTAACAGTCACAACAGATCTGCTGGCACATTATGCATTGGCAGATCTGGGTCTATACAGTTTTCATTTGGATTCCTCTTATTAGTATATATGGTAATAGTGTGAGGTATACATGACAGTTATGAATTATGTGTATCAGCTGGTTATATGGTAACATTTTGCACATTAATTCATTTTTATGGTTCCTATTAACATCAATTTGAACATCGATTTGTTATTGTCCACTGCCTGACATCAATTTGAACATCAATTTGTTATTGTCCACTGCCTGACAACTTTCAAAACCGAATCTGCAGATGTCTTCTTTTTCATGATCAGTAGCTGTTGTACTTGTTATTTATAATTTTGTTCTTCAAACTAAGGAACAAATTGGGTACAAAATATTACCAATATAACATACATGATCCTGAGTATTGAATATTATTACTAATTTGTCAGTTTGATTGTATATTATTTTAAAAATAATTTTGTCATATCAACACTCACTATCAAATGCTTTGGGTTCACTTTCATTGGTGGTGTAGCAGTTGATATAATTACTACAAACCACAAATTAAAAAAAGAACAATGATCCTTTTTTTATGAAGATGGTAGGAACACCATTCCTATTACAGGCTTCAAGCCATAAATTCAAGTAGCAGTAATAAAAGTGTGATTTCTTTGTAAAATATAAAACTAACATACAAAATGAAATGACTTCAAAGCATATAGTAAATTAAACAAAACGTTATTATATGGGGTACTGTAGACATTTTCAAGCAAGCACATAATCTGCCATTAGTAATGGCATTAAGGTAGCAAATGATTACCAGTGCACTGAAATTTTGCTATATGAAGGAAGCACTCGTACACTTACTGCAAAGTAAAGGAAACAGTGCTAATCCAAGTCCAATTGTCTTTTACAGGAGTTTTGAAATGCAAGGGGACACACTGAACTAATATAAAAAATGAAAACCTTTTTTTGTGATGTTGTTGTTGTTGTTGTAGGGTTAAACGCCATTTTTCAGCACACGATAGGTTATACATGGCAGCCAGTATAACTGGTGGAGGAAGAACCCTGGCAGACCCTGGGAAGAATCACCGACCCACGAAAAACTACTGGCAGGCTTTTTCACATACCCACATTAGCTGAGACAAGCCTGAGAGTCGAACCCACGCAGACAGAGGTGAGATGGCAGTGATTCAGAACAGTGAGCACTTTAGACCACTCAGCCACTTGGGGTTCCCCTCTTTTTTGTAGTTACAGCCATGAACTGGCATTCACTTTGGACTTGTGTTGAAGAGTCACTTGACCTTATGTGTCATCTCATAGGGTCCATTATGGTATGAAAGGTTCAGTGAAATTAACTAATTTAGTTTCATCACCATGTTTTTGTCCAGCTCAGTTTCCCTGATGGTGTTGGCCTCATCAGCTGTTATTAAGATTTTGGATTAAGTTTTTCAGTGGAGCATGATCCTTCATTTTCTCTGGTCAGACAGAGAGGTCACTTGGCATGTGTATGTCATGACTATATATTTGTACATAGGTGTGTATGCCTATCAAGACCATAAATTAACCTCCATGTACAGGTGTTTATGTGGTCAGTTACAGTTGGATGCAATGTGATGTTATTTGGGAAGTGGACACATCCTGATGTGACCAGCACAATTTTATCAAATACATCCTCCAGAAATGGGCTCAGCATGAAGGCTGTGGTCTGCTCATGGTTAATACAGTCAACATTGATTGTGTCTCTCAAACATTTATTTAAAATTAACATCCTGCAAGTTATCAGTTACAGCATTGATAAAATGCATGCATAATGCATATGTAATGATTCTCTCTCTCTCTCACTCTCTCTCTCTCTCTATATATATGTATATACACACACACAATGTATGTAATGTTAAAATATGCGTGTAACACATATGTAATGACAAAATACATATTTTGGGTTAGGGTTTTCTTGAGAGGAAAATGGAATCAAAAAGTTCAGTTGCCTCACATATTAAACATGGAATAAATATTTTCTTAACATCATCCTGACCATGTGTTTTTGTCGAGTTGTTTGTTGTTTTACATTTCACACCTGTCCCTTGATCTGCCTAGTAGTGAATTTGTTACTTGAGTAATTGCCCTTTGTGTCATATTTTATACAGGTATAAATTGTCTCTTATAATAATGTCAGTCTCATTTGAAACATACTTTGTACATGTATATATTGACTGAAAAAATAATTTTTATTTTTATTAGAGATGACAATGCATAATCTCTCAGTTTATTTTTCTCCTTAAAATTAAGTACACTTCTAAAACGTAGGACATTTCTTCACGTTTGTCTTTAATTTATCAGATTTGTTATGATACTTACTGTATTTACTCATTTATAAGTCCAGAGTAAACTGCAAACTGCATAGACCCAGATTTACCTTTGTCAAATAATGTCACATAATATGTTGGCAGATCTGAGTCAGTGCTGTGATTTTGTTAGCAGTAATTATTAGAAAACACAACATTGACCCAAATATGCCAGCTCCTTATACAACAGCAGATAAGGATCTATGTTTTTGGCAGTTGGACTTCAAAGTGAATAGAGTCAATATTTCTTATAATATATAAATTAATTATATACAGGATTTTTATGAAACTGAATGAAATAATTATATAATGTTTAAAGAAAATGAATTTAACTCCATGTTAGATTGGATATAATTATGCAGAGATAGCAAATGATTACCTTTAAAGGATATAAAATATGTTGAATAATTATTATTCCTTACATAGTACATGAAAGAGATTTTCTACATGGCTTGTGTGTGTGTGTGTGTGTGTGTGTGTGTGTGTGTGCGCGCGTCCACACTGTCAAGTTGGTAAATCATGCAAAATAATCAAAATGTCAGAAGGCTAAAGTATGGTTACAATACTATGAAAATTGCGTAATTTCAAAAAGTTGTTAATTATATCAAAGTTTGTCATTCCCTTTACCTGACATATAAATGGCTCAAGTGAGAAGTTAATATCTTTAATTTGACACCATGTTTTGTTAAATACATCCCACCTTGAACTGCTATGCCACACTCTGCCACCCAATCTGGGTCTTCATTATTCAGAATTCAGCTCCATATCCATCTAGTAAGCAAAGGTATACAATTTGCAGGTGCCCAGGTCAAATGCGTCATGTTCAGTGTCATTATGTAAATGTTCAGGTGACAGCCCCAGTTTACAGCAGTAATATACACCTGATGGCGTCATGCAATAAATATCCAGGTGTGAGTGCAACATAAAATTTCAGCAGTTTTTTGATGATCTGAAATCAAGTTCTATAGTCAAAAAATTTCCTGAGGACAAAAATGGGTTTTAAAAATACATACGATGTTTCGTTTTCATATATTGGTTTTTCACTTATGACTTATATGCCCATTTTCTACTCCTATCTGCCTTGCTAGCTCCAATTTTCCTTATAAAGTAATTAAAATGCATACAAGTCACCCAGCCAGCTTCATGTTTCTGAAGCCTTGATCCACCCTGTAACTAATGGTCTAGTAGCACATCTGAATCTATACAGTTTGCTATTTGGCCTTGACTTATAAACAACTATATATATATATATATATATATATATATATATATATATATATATATATATATATATATATATATATGCCTCGAATGCGAGAGGTCACGGGTGCAAACACCGCCCAAGTCATACCAGAGAAGTATAAAAATGGTACTAGCAGCTGCCTCGCTTGGCGCTCAACATTGGCGAAGAGGTTAAGGACGGCCTGGTGTCAGGATAATGTAACTCAGTGGGTTATATTGCTACATGTCTGTGGCATGATGCCCCAGTGCTAGACATCACTATAAACTGTCACACTGCGGACATCGAGCGATATGACTGAAATTTATTTAAAGCTACATTAAAAATACAAATTACACACACACACACACACACACACACACACACACACACATTTTACACTTAGCCGGGACAAAATCAGTCATGTCAAAAAAAAAAACAAAAAAAAAAAACCAGGACAGGAAGACTAAAATTTTCTCATCGTCCAACAGTTCATACCTAGACATTAAGGACTTGCCATGGGGCACATTCCTATTATTACCAACACCTCACCTTTAAGTAGCCACATTATTGGTATAATTTATTTTAACATTTAAATAGCATTTTGCTAATCACGATTTTATAAGAAGAATTTTGTATTTGTATAGAACATTTGCACTTTCTGTCTCTAGTGGTATCTTATTTCTCTGTGAGGAAATTAATTTAACTTGCTTTATAAGGATAAAAGGTAAGGTCTACCAGTTATATTGTTTTATATTCAGCCTGCGAGAGTCCCTTCGGGCTAGATGTAGGTGAGGTCTTGTGTGTTGGATTATTTACACCTCATAAATGTGGCCATAATTAGATTCCAGTCAACATTTACCAGTGTCTTTAATCAACATTCCTAATGGTTACATTGATGTATAGTGCCCGCAAAACTGACATTCTGAATACAGATTTAGCCATGTGCAGTGTTTTACACATGCTCTACATACCTGGGTGCCCTTTGGCTACCTACTGTGTCCTATACGGTGTAAAATTCAGATAGCCCAGACTGATAATAAGGTTACCAGTTTAATAATCTTTTTTTCAGTTAGTTCGCTGGACTGCTGTCTAATTGTGATTAAAGTCATCTAATTCTTCAAGACTGATAAAAGTCCATTTCCATGCCTTCCTGTAGTGCAGACAGTTTGTCTCTTCATAAAATCACTCCAGGTAGACACAGCCCTATAAAAAGTAGGAGAGGAAGACACTGATAATGAAGTAAAAAGGATTAAAAGGATCAAAATTCAAGTCTATAGAGACTTAATTCTGAAGCCATTTCCTATTTAATCAAAGCCCTTACAGGGGGTCTTCTTGTGAAGTGACAAAATAGCCCAAACGATATGTTGGGGGTGAAAGAGGAACGTTTGGGGACACTTTTCCCTTGATAATGATAATGTGCTTTGACAATAACTGCAGGTTATATGGGATGTAGTTTATTAACTTGTATAAACACTGTATCCCTCTCAAGGGCCCACATTTTACTGAAATTTTTTAGTAAATCACATAAAATATTTTAAGTTTAGTCTTAATAGCAGAAGAAAAGATGCTTTTTTATTTTTTAAAAACCTTTTTTCTTCTTTATAGTTTCAAAGAAAAGTTTCAGATTTCATGTAATAATTACCCCCATTCAAATCTGTTTTTAAAACAAAATGTAGGTTCTTAGGCAGAAAACGGAAATTTTCTGAAATAACTGATATTTCAAAGCAGGTAATTTAGTCATTTAAAGAACGAAAATATTTTGCTATCTGTAACCAAAATTGACTTACACCTGCTGTTGTATCAAGCAACACTTAATGAGGACATACTCACCTGTACCACAGTTGCTTGCACCTGCAGTTGTATAGTTTGCACGTAAATCAGGATCTTATCTGTACCACAGACACACTAACTTGATGTTGTAATAATTTGCCATTAAATCATGGCCTTTTCTTTACCAGTGTAGATCCATACCTGCTGCTGATATAATTTGTCATTATTAAATCAGGGATTTTCTGTACCAGCATAGATCTAGACCTGCAGTTGTGTAATGTGCCAGTAGATCAGAGCCTTCTTTATGCTATCATAGGCCCATACCTACTATAGTTAAATGCACCAGTGGATAAGATATGTACTGGTATAGACCCAGACCTGCTGTTGTGTAAATGAATCAGTAAATTAGGGCAACCTCTGTACCAGCATAGATCCAGACCTGTACAATTTATAGACCCAGTGATAGCAGATCTGGGTTTATGATATTTTACAATAGGTACACCCTGAACGTGTAAATCAGCAGTGATAGCTTCCCTGTCCACTTTTTACGTGTATCCTATTGCATTCGTTATAGACTAGATCAGACGTCACATGTTATCATCGCTGATTTACGGATGTATACTATGTAGTGTACGGCAAATAATATAGACCCAAATCAGCTGTCAAATTACACTTGTGCAAACAGATGTTTGAGGTTAATCCATTTGAAGCATCTCCTTTGATCTCTCAGCCAGACATTGTTGATACTGCATTGCTGTGTATGGCTTCTTGGTATCCATTGGTTACCTAAGACTCTTCCCGCCGTTTGATTAATCTTATGCGAATTTCATCTTTACCTTACCACAAGTAGGACATTTGGTGGGGGTGAAAAAAAGGGTTGAGATAAGAACACTTCTAATATCTGTTCTGCAAATAGCGACATATTGTTCTGGAAAAAATGACAGGAATGCCTCCATGATGCACTCGTTATCTACTAAATTCAGGCAAGACAGAAAGTGGATATTGGCAAAATAGATATGGTACCATTTGCTACTAGGTGTCAGTATTTATGATTTCATAATTGATCCAGATTTGGGTACACAGTTAAGAGACAGCATGTCAACTTGTTGTAAGTCAATACCAGGATACCTTTAAACATTTATTGCTCAGATCAAGGGTAACGTTTTATGTTAGAATCCATTTAATGAAGCCATTAAAAGATTCACTACTCAGATCAAGGGTATTTTTTTTTAGGTTGTAAGTCAGTTCTTGAAACCATTTAAAGGTTCACTGCTCAAATCAAGGGTAATTGTTTAAGTTTTAAGTCAGTTCTTGAAGCCATTTAAAGGTTCACTGCTCAGATCAAGAGTAACTTTGTATAGACCCGGCACCGCTTAATTAACTAAATAAGCAACAGAATTAACACGTTTGTCAATATTTTGAGTAAAGATTTTGCTGACAGCATAATCTTGACCTTCTAAAAGTATGTCTTTCAAACTACTGTATGTTGCAGCTCTGTATTGAGATTAACAATGAAAAATGATAACATTGATAGAGTAATTTAAAGAATGCAGAAATAAAGGGAACTTTTGCTGAAAACATTTTTGTTATATTTTTTTATTTCCTTTAAGATTTGTATCTGATAAATAAACTTTTATGGTCAACTTTAGAGAAAATCTTCAGTTATTTTGTTTTGTTTATGCCTGTGTATTAAAAATATACTGCTCCAATGCAGTTTACTCTTAAAAAATTCTCAAAACTAAAGACTGAAGTTAATGAAGAGTTAGAACTGCCAAAATTAGCAATGTTATGACCTCATTTGAGTTTGATTTTTTTGTTGTTATGTGTGCAGTCTTTCTAGAATGTCAAAGTTTATACAACAGAAGGGTCATTTCAACTGAAAATGTATTTTAGACCAAAAGCAGCTATTTGGTATACATACCTATTTTCCATTTGTTTTATTTCAGTATCATAAAGGATATAAAATATATGTACATGCAAAAGAATCTGAGATTGCACTAAAACATTAGAATGCACTGAAATTTGTTCATTCTTTCTAACAGTTTACTAATCAGATGTTAGGTTTTATATTTTTCCCATTGACAAATATCAACCTGTCTTCTAGAATGTTCTTTAACATTACTTCCCCTGACAATATCTGTCATAGCATGCATCTGCCATTAAGGTTCGATTACTGTTACTGATTATGCTATATGTGTGCCTGTCCCAATTGTTACTAGTACTGATGATATTGTATGTGTGTCTGTCCCAGTTATTACTGGTACTGTTTTAAACTGTATGTTGATTACTGGTACTGATTATGCTGTATGTGTATCTGTCCCAATTTTTTCATGTGCTGATGCATACTGTCTCTATGCTGATCCCAGTGATTACTGATGCTAATTTATGCATTATATGTGGCTGCCCAAATGATTACTGTGCTTTTTCATACTGTGTGCCTGTCCCAGTGATTACTGGTGCAGATTCATACTGTCTGTGTGCATGTCCCAGTGATTACTGATACTAATTTATGCTGTATGTGTACCTATTCCAATGATTACTGGTGCTAATTCAGATTGTGTGCCTGTCCCAGTGATTACTGGTGCAGATTCATACTATGTGAGTGTTCCAGTGATTATTGGTGCAGATGTACTGTCTATGTGAGTGTTCCAATGATTACTGGTGCTGATTCATACTGTGTGCCAGTGCCAGTGATTAATGATGTTGATTTGTACCCTCTGTGTGCCTGTTCCAATAATTACTGGTGCTGATTCATACTGTCTATGTGCATTCCCAATGATTACTGGTGCTAATTGATACTGCCTGTCTGCCTGTCCCAATGATTACTGGTGCTGATTCATACTGTATGTGTGCCTGTCTCATTGATTACTGATACTGATTCATACTGTATGTGTGCCTGTCTCATTGATTACTGATACTGATTCATACTGTATGTGTGCTTGTTCCAATGATTACTGGTGCTGATTCATACTGTCTGTGTGCCTGTCTCATTGATTACTGATACTGATTTATACTGTATGTGTGCCTGTCTCAATGATTACTGGTGCTAATTCATACTGTGTGCCTGTCCCAGTGATTACTGGTGCTGATTTATACTGTATGTGTACCTGTCCAAAGAAAGAATTTGTGGGGAAATAACCAATACCACAAACATTTGCCACAGCTTTTATTAAAATAAATTTATATTTCCACACAAAGCTTCAGTTTTTAAACTCTTAAACTCTAGAGTAAACAGTTACACAAGAATACAAGTAATTTACAAAAATGACATTTCACTTATTACGTGTACACTAAGTTGCTGAAAATGTCATGGCAAAGGAAACTAGTAGTAACAAATGTACCTATATTTAAATCAGGACATTTTCAGATTGTTAGTTTACGGAGGAAATAAAAAAATTGCCAAATTATATGTTTAAAAAACTGTCTTAATTCCAAAGTCATCAGAAAATCACCCACTTTAACTTAATTATGGTTTAATTTTTACATCTTTTTGATGTCATCATAAACTTAAACAAAATCTTACTCCCAAGCTAGAATGCAGTATTTTCATATTATTTGAAATATCTATGCAAGTATGGAACTGGAAAAGACCCATATTATAATGATGTTTGATGTGTAAATATTTCTGTCTGACCATTTAATGGACATTGTCAATATCATAATGACCGAATGATGTCATGCCATGTAAAACAATAATGACAATGACTACCCTGACTCGAGTCTTTGTCATTTTGAGTTCTATTTCCACCTGATTGCTATTCATTTCATAGCCATTCATGAGTTACTTGTACTTCAGTCTTTATTTAAATCATGATGCAACACTGAGGATGAGGTAATGCCTGCTTCAACTGTGAGGGCAGGATTTTTAAATGCATTAGTCCATAAAACTATACAATATAATTGTATATGAACAACAAATTTGTTTGTTTTTAAGTATAAACAATTCAACAATAATTCTAAATAGAAATCTCACTGTATCTGACATTTTCCTAAAAGTTTCATAAAATGATGTGGTCAGACTGTGCAATAAATTGAAGTTCTCCTATAATGTGGATGACAGTTGATATTAATCACTTTGTTTGCATATCACTTACAAGGGTATAGTATAACAAGTTGAAAGGGCATTTGAGAGGTTTATATAAATACCAAATAGCAGGGTTGGTCATCCTTTTCATTCAGTCTTGATAAGGAATAATGAAACATGAAAAAATCTGTGAGGTCTGACCCTGGCACTATATTTTGAGCTTTACTCCTATAATTGTTTGTGTGACAGGTGGGCTGCCAGCCATGAGTGTTTTACAGTGTTACCCACAATTCCATGGTATTTCTATCCACCACACATTGGTTACATTTTGCCTTGGTCAGTAGCTCTTGCATTGTAAGTTATAGTCATGCAGCTTTGTCTGCAAATGTGTTTTGAATACCACAAAAATCAACCAAATGTAGGTCACTGTGACCTAAAGACTTTCATTTTCCACTAAGTTTGGTTAAGTTCCTTAGGTATTGTTTGCTCTAGAAATATACAGCTTATACTTACATGTTGTGCAATATAATTTCATTTTATCATGAATTAATTACTGTAAATTATATTTCATACTTATGTGATTTTGTTGAATTTAGGTCATAGATTATAAGTCAGTGGAACTGGCTCCAGATGACTCCTTTAAAATAATCCCTGAGATTGCATAATATACATTCATTGTATGTGAACACTGTTATGTTCATGTGAAATCACACATATGACAACTGCACTGATTTACTTCAAACTGTGCTGTAAAATCAGACATGGTATTAACATTTAAGACAACCACGCTGATTTAATTCAGGCTGTGTTGAGAAATCACACTTCGTATTAACATCTAAGACCACCATGCTGATTTACTTAGGCTGTGTTGAGAAATCACACATGGTATAAACTTGTAAGAGAACCACGCTTATTTACTTCAGGCTGTGTTGAGAAATCACACATAGTATTAACATCTAAGCCAATCAAATTAATTTACTTTAGACTGTTGAGAAATCAAACATTGTATTAACAAATAAGACGAATTAATTTGCATTTTGACTGCTGTGAAATCACACACATGGTATATAGGTGATTACAGATTTATATCCTTTATCATCCATGTATATATAGATGATTACTGATTTATATCTTTCATACTGCATGTATATATAGATGATGATAGATCTATATCCTTCATCATCCATGTATATATAGATGATTACTGATTTATATCCTTTATCATCCATGTTTATATAGATGATTACAGATTTATATCTTTCATACTACATGTATATATAGATGATGATAGATCTATATCCTTCATCATCCATGTATATATAGATGATTATAGATCTAGATCCTTCATCATCCATGTATATATAGATGATTATAGATCTAGATCCTTCATCATCCATGTATATATAGATGATTGTAGATCTATATCCTTCATACTACATGTGCATAAACTCCTTAAAATATATTAAGACACATGCAACATATGCTGACTAACAGATCACTCACTTGAAAAACACTTGGCTTCTTGCCAGACTGTCCCAAAACTCTAAAAGCTATATACTGCTTGAAAAATTGTAAAGGAATATTGCTGTATTTGTTGATTCATTAAGTGTGTATTAGTTACTTCAAGTAGTTTACTCAAAGCAAAGTTCCAAGTTGTTATCATGATTGTAGATTATCCTCTCTCTCCCCTCCCCCATTTACAATCTTTTCCTTATGTCTCCTTTAGTCTAATTTAAATATGGCTGGCCAAATCAAAATTATTATTTATTTAGATTCTCTGATTTAGATTTTTAACGATTCTAATGAGTAAGCATGACATGTGCTTTAAATCTGGTGCAGATGTTTTTAACTTTTCGGAGTACAGATTTTACTTTGTATGTTTGAAGTCACATCATTTAAACTAATCCCATTACATGTACTATCAAATCCTTTGTGCTATTTTTGTCATACCAGAAAGAAATGGATAGATTCTAATACAAATGCTTCAAATGAAAATTTTAGGCTTTAAGTTTCAGTTGTTGGTTGGATTTTTAACAGCACTTAAAAGACATTAAAGGTTTTATCACACTGGCTGTGTCACCAGCCTTTCCCACGGACACACAGAAGCATCCAGCACAGGCTGTCCTCAATGGGTGTTGAACCCACAACACCTGGATTGCAAGTCCAGTGATCAACCAAATGAGCCACTGTGGCTCAACAGTATGAGACATAAGCTTTTTAGTGATGATGTTTCTCTTGGGAAATTTGAAAACATTTTTAAAAGAATTGACACTATAGTCACATTTTGTTATTAATTATTGCCTGTGTACTGACATCACTTGCTTTGAGACAAGCACTTACATCCGCCACGTCACTTTAGAACTGTAGTGATATAAGTTGTAGACAAAGTAAATCAGTACATAAATATGATCAACAGAATTACCTACAGTGACTAAAGAAATAAAAGGTTTAAAACCCTAAGGTTCTTTGTAAAGTAACGAAATTGAAAGACAACACAAGAAGTTGCCAAAATGTATGGAGACATTTAGAGTTACTTGGTTTCATCAAAAGCAGTCGATTGAGGTAAAATGAAAAACTACAGAACTTTACACAGTAACAATTTACAATTTTGTGCAAAGTGACAATGTTTACTAAACGTTTACAAAGCTACATTTAGAGCAAAGTGACAATGGTACGATTAATGCAAAGTGACAATGGTACGATTAATGCAAAGTAATGCAAAGTGACAATGGTACGATTAATGCAAAGTGACAATGTTGACCAGATCTTACAGTGCTACAGTTAGTGCAAAGTTACAATGCTGACCAGACTTTACAGTACTACAGGGGCCCCCGAGTGGTCTAAAGTGCTCACCATTATGGATCACTGCCATCTCACCTCTGTCTGCATGGTTTCGAGTCTCGGGTTTGGCAAACGTGGGCATGTGAGAAAACTTGCCACTAGCTTCTCGTGGGTTGGTGATTCTTCCGGGGTTTTCCTGGGTTCTTCCTCCACCATTTATACTGGCCACGATTGGAGGAAATATTTTGGGATTATTTTATGATAATTTAAAATTCCATGATTGGCCATACTTCAGCTTAATCTATTTAACTTAACGATGTCATTTCCAGTAGAAAAATTTCTTTCCTGAAAGATAAATGGATTAGTTTGGAAACAACTACATGTGTACACAATCCGAGATCTGAGATTTTAATATGAAATTTGTTTACTTGGTTAGTTTTGTGTGATTAGTTCATAAATTGGTATTGACTGGTACAAATTAACATGTATTGTCCAGGTTATATTTACCTGTATTATCTAGGCTGTGCATGTCGACATAGAGACTATAGATTAAGGCAAGTATATTTATATAGACATTCCTATGACAGTTTGAGATAAGCATTATTATCTATATTACCTCATATCTTGTACTCTCCAATAGAAGTCTTTATTTTAACAAGGACAAAATCAACACTAATTGGACAAATTGGGAATTGGATGTAAGTCTTGATTTATATTATCCATTGAGGCATGTTTAATTAGGTCGGAGCATATACTTGTATCAGCAGTTCTTCTATAGATGCCCAATGATGAAAGTTGTGTACCTGTTGCATCCAAGACAATGAAATTTCTCTTTTATTATAAAAAACCCCAAAAACAAATGGAAACATTTTTCAGGAAAATAGAATTTTCATCAACTATTCGCTCTATCCATTTATGAACTTTTAGCATATTTCCCGTGTGGGGGATAAATCAGCTTCCTTCGCTCACTAATATATCTAAAGATACATACTGTCACACCTGTTTGCACCTGGCACATGCGTTTGCACCTCACACACCTGTTTGTAATGGAGGTTTAAATGGATATAGTAGATGTCTATAAAAAGTGATCTTGGAGAAAAATTGCGATATACTGTATGTATGTACCTTTAACTGTGTTTCTTTATGTTTCAAAACAGAGTGTTTAGCATACCCTTCCAAGACCATCAGACTTTTGTAGAGAGATAGTAGCCGGGTGGAATTTTGATTCCCATGCTCAGACTTTAGAAATTTGTAACCCCAGAATAATGGTTTAGTTTATAGAGTTTATAAAGCAATATTAAGGTGCTTTTAGAATGAAAAGTTGCCACAGTTCTCAGAAAAGGGGCTATAGTTCTCTGAAAAGGGTGAAATGGGGTCATAGTTTTCTAGATAGCCTGGAATGGGATTTGGCAGACAGGAAGTCTAATACATTCATGTCATGTTCAGTTACCAAGTGTTTATCTTTGTAATAACTGTAGTGATTAAATAATGAAGCACCAGGTGTTTATCTTTCATACTAATTGTAGTGATGAAGTACTTAAACCATTGAAGGTGCATCAAATAAAGAGATCAATGTGCCTTAGGTTCTGACAGTGTGTGTGTATTTATGTATGTATGTATGTGTGTGTGCATATGTATGTATATATTTATGTGTGTGTGTGTGTGTGTGTGTGTGTGTGTGTGTGTGTGTGCATATGTATGTATGTGATTGTGTGTGTGCACACATGCATACATGCATATGTATGTATGTACATGTATGTATGTACATGTATGTATGTACATGTATGTATGTATGTATGTACATGTATGTATGTATATATGTACATGTATGTATGTATATGTATGTATGTATGTACATGTATGTATGTATGTATGTATGTATGTATGCATGTATGTATGTATGTATGTATGTATGCATGGTGCAAACTAAAAATCAGATCATGCTAGACCATATTGGTATTTACTTTTCAATTTTAAAATCAGTGTATATTTGTTGGATAATGAAGTACAAAAATATCTATTAGATAGCTGTTAAATGAAATCCCACATATTGATATATTCAAATTTTGATCTTATGAAAATGAATTACTCTAGTTTTCAAAGGCTTTTAGATTTTTTAATTTGCTGAGGATCTGTTAAAGTCCACCTGCACCCACCCACCCAAAATTACTATATTCAAGAAAACTGATTACAGACTAATCTATCAGGAATATTGACCTTACTTATAACTATGGAGGTAGATATGAAATGTCTGTGTGTACACTGTGTACTGATGAAATACAGTAATATAGATCATACAGTACTTATGACATAATGTGTTATGTCAATGCTAAATACGTGTCGTTCTACATGGTCCAATGGCTTAAGTCTTTCAGAATGTGAGGTTTAAATTTCCATGAAACCTGTCATTATTCAGTTCTCTGGACTTGCTGTGAATATGTAGGTCGTTGAGTACCAAAGGTTATTCCTCCTTTAGAATATTGAGTTTTGAATAAGCTGGTGTTAAAGATAAATTGGCACTATGTTGTTTTAAACTTGTTCATTGTTCATCTCTCTAAACCACTCAGCTTTAGGCACTGCCTCAGCAGAGTGTAGAATTTGGTACAGTTAACATGGGTGAGGTGCTACACATACTGCATATGTTGTATACTTGTAAATTTACAATCTAACCCCATTAATCAGACATCCATTCATCTGACTAATGCAGTAACAAAACTTTTGAATGGCAATAATCTATTAAAGGCAATACAGACTTTTAGCTCCTTTATTTCTGACTTGGGCTTATTTGATAAAAAAAACAGTTGCCTCGGGTTTATAAGACTTGCCTGGCTTTAGGTTAGTTGTTTTCCAAGTGCATGTATATCTGACTGCAAACAGCCTATAATCCAGATCTGATGTTGTATTGACAGATGATTAGAGTGTGTGCACTTTCATTAAATTCATTGACTGCGGGCCCAGATCTACCAGCTCAGTATGTGATAGCAGATCTTGGTCTTGAATGATATCAGTATGTGACAGTAGATCTTGGCCTCTTGGATAATATCAGTATGTGTTAGATGATCTTGGTCTCTTGGATAATATCAGTATGTGACAGCATATCTTGGTCTCTTGGATGATATCAGTATTTGACAGCAGATCTTAATCTTGAATAATATCAGTATGTGACAGCAGATCTTGGTCTCTTGGATGATATCAGTATGTGACAGCAGATCTTGGTCTCTTGGATGATATCAGTATGTGACAGCAGATCTTAATCTTGAATAATATCAGTATGTGACAGATGATCTTGGTCTCTTGGATAACATCAGTATGTGACAGCAGATCTTGGTCTCTTGGATGATATCAGTATTTGACAGCAGATCTTGGTCTCTTGGATGATATGAGTATGTGACAGCAGATCTTGGTCTCTTAGATAACATCAGTATGTGACAGCAGATCTTGGTCTCTTGGATAAAATCAGTATGTGACAGCAGATCTTGGTCTCTTGGATAATATCAGTATGTGACAGCAGATCTTGGTCTCAGATAATATCAGTATACAACAGCAGACTTTGATTTCTTGGATAATATCAGTATGTGATAGCAGATCTTGGTTTCAGATGATATCAGTATGTGACAACAGATCTTGGACTCTTGGATATCACTATGTGACAGCAGATCTTGGTCTTGGATAATATCAGTATGTGACAGCAGATCTTGGTCTCAGATAATATCAGTATATGACAGCAGATCTTGGTCTCTTGGATGATAGCAGTGTGTGACAGCAGATCTTGGTCTTCAATGATATCAGTATGTGACAGCAGATCTTGGTCTCTTGGATGATATCAGTTTGTGACAGCAGATCTTGGTCTTGGATAATATCAGTATTACATCAGATCTTGGTATTGGATGACGCCATGGTTGTACAGTTTACATCATACATCAGTTGAGATGGAACTGCATGGAGTATCACATTAGACATTGTGTCAGATTGAATTATGCTCTGAAATAAAGTAGAAAATGTGCCCCCCCCCCTTCCGAAAGGTATAAGGTCACAAGACCAGCCCATTATTTTAATACGTGGCACACTTTGCACATCTCACTAAACTTTGGTAGGATTACGAAGGAAGGATTTAAATCTACACAAGATGACTTGGATATTTGTTTAAATTTCAGAGATGTTTAACAAATAGAGAAGATGAATATAGTCAGTGTTACTAAGGATTACTTTGTGAATATAGTCAGTGTATAAGGATTGCTTTGTGAATATAGTCAGTGTATAAGGATTGCTCTCTGAATCTAGTCAGTGTATAACGAGTGCTCTCTGAATCTAGTCTTTGTATAAGGATTGCTCTGTGAACCTAGTCAGTGTATAAAAATTGTTAATCTAGTCATTGTATAAGGATTGCTCTGTGAATCTATCTAGTCAGTGCATAAAGATTATGAATGTATTCAGTGTATAAGGATTGCTCTGTGAATCTATCTAGTCAGTGCATAAAGATTATGAATGTATTCAGTGTATAAGGATTGCTCTGTGAATCTATCTAGTCAGTGCATAAAGATTATGAATGTATTCAGTGTATAAGGATTGCTCTGTGAATCTATCTAGTCAGTGCATAACGATTATGAATGTATTCAGTGTATAAGGATTGCTCTGTGAATCTATCTAGTCAGTGCATAAAGATTATGAATGTATTCAGTGTATAAGGATTGCTCTATGAATCTAGTTGGGTATAAGGATTGCTCTGTGAATCTAGTTGGTGTATAAGGATTGCTCTGTGTATCTAGTTGGTGTATAAGGATTGCTCTGTGTATCTTGTTGGTGTATAAGGATTGCTCTATGAATCTAGTTGGTGTATAATGATTGCTCTATGAATCTAGTTGGTGTATAAGGATTGCTCTGTGTATCTAGTTGGTGTATAAGGATTGCTCTGTGAATCTAGTTGGTGTATAAGGATTGCTCTATGAATCTAGTTGGTGTATAATGATTGCTCTATGAATCTAGTTGGTGTATAAGGATTGCTCTGTGAATCTAGTTGGTGTATAAGGATTGCTCTGTGTATCTTGTTGGTGTATAAGGATTGCTCTATGAATCTAGTTGGTGTATAATGATTGCTCTATGAATCTAGTTGGTGTATAAGGATTGCTCTGTGTATCTAGTTGGTGTATAAGGATTGCTCTGTGAATCTAGTTGGTGTATAAGGATTGCTCTATGAATCTAGTTGGTGTATAATGATTGCTCTATGAATCTAGTTGGTGTATAAGGATTGTTCTTTGAATCTAGTTGGTGTATAAGGATTGCTCTGTGAATCTAGTTGGTGTATAAGGATTGCTCTGTGAATCTAGTTGGTGTATAATGATTGCTCTTTGAATCTAGTTGGTGTATAATGATTGCTCTTTGAATCTAGTTGGTGTATAAGGATTGCTTTATGAATCTAGTTGGTGTATAATGATTGCTCTTTGAATCTAGTTGGTGTATAAGGATTGCTCTTTGAATCTAGTTGGTGTATAAGGATTGTTCTTTGAATCTAGTTGGTGTATAAGGATTGCTCTGTGAATCTAGTTGGTGTATAAGGATTGCTCTGTGAATCTAGTTGGTGTAAAAGGATTGCTGTATGAATCTAGTCAAAATTATGTTTCCTATTGCACTGGTTTTAAAATTGGGGTAGTCAAGTCGTTTATTTTTTAAGACGTATTTAATATGCTTTTTCTTAACCATGGGGACAAAGGTGTTTGGGTGGGCAATGAGAAACAGGGACAGTCAGCTGACTGGAAACAAGCCTATTCCAATTTAATATGAGGCTACCTAATATTGGGCAATAATATTTTCATTATTGATAATCTTTAACACCCAAATCCATTTAGCAACATATTACAGCAAATCTATTTATCTATTTACTTCTCACTAGTAAATTTCATCCCTTTTATTTTGGAATGTTTTATTTTGTTCAAGCTCACCTGGTCCTAAGTAACAAATATTACTTGGACCTAACTGAATGTCTTTTTGTAAGGTTTGTTTTATTTGCAAGTTTGATGCTTTGATGAGTCACTAAGTTTGATGACCTCCAGTTTCTTAGACATGTATAGCCCGTCATGCTTTTACTAAAATGTCAGTCGGGGAAATAGGTCTTTATCAACAATCCTATTTGGTTAAATATTACAATAATAATAGCAATTTCTTCTATTTGAATTTTCAATTACCCACTTAATGACAGTTGCTATTACTCATCCATGTGTCATTCCTAAGTCATTTATTGATGGTCAATGTTCCCAAGGAACGGTTCTGGATCAAGTGGCAGATCAGTCAGTGTACTTTGCTTGACTACAGGTATTGGTGATGGACTAATATGCCATTCATTCTAAGGCCAAGGATAAACTGATTGTTTGTACTTTCATATTAGGATTGTTTATTGTTGCCAACATTTAGCAATCATAAAATACATGATAAGTTAACTATACATACAAATCAATTCCAGTCCTGACATATGTTTTACAGAAATGAACTCAAATATTGTTAATGTGATAAGTCAAGGACCCCTCTTGACTTCTCTGAGATATGCTTTCATGTTTGTGAAGTACATTTCTGAACAGTTTGTGGGTTATGTATCAATGAAAAAATCCAGGATAGGTCAAAATGACATCATCCCATTTCACTACTCTGGACTGAAAATACACTGCCTGGTACAAACTAAAACTTAAATAACCATAGTTTTATGTGTTGACATTTTAAGATTTTGTTTTTTTCTAAAAGAATAATATTCCCAGATATAATTTAATGTAGTTTATTTCTCACAGATATGAATATTAAAAGAGAAACCACCATGCCATGGAATAATGCTATGGTGTTAGAAATTCATTTGTATGACATCAGTTTTCCACAATAACACGTTATCCAAAATGAATTTTATTTGGCAATTTAGCATCAAGGTTCATGTATGCACACACACACACCCTCATCATGACACTCCCCCAAACTGGCCCCTCTATCCTAGCTCCCTCATCATGAAACTCCCCCAAACTGGCCCCTCTCTATCCTAGCTCCCTCATCATGACACTTCCCCAATCTGGCCCCTTTCACTGTCCTAGCTCCCTCATCATGACACTCCCCTAAACTGGCCCTTCTCTATCCTAGCTACCTCATCATGACACTCCCCCAAACTGGCCTTCATCAGCTTTGCTTTTCCATGGTCAAATAAATTTACTCAACTCCACGTTTGATAAGAAAATGGTCTGACCAATCAGAATGATGCATTTATCTATTTCGGGCTGTAATATTTCAAAGTTTGGAGTGACATTAATTGTCAAAATTTGGAGTAAAGTTTTATGGGCTGGAGGACCAGGCTTCCTCCACATATTGGACACATATTTTGGTACCAAACTGACAGTTTTAGTACTACCAAAACCTCTTTATCCTGATTACCTCTAAAAAGAGCATCCTAAAAGTTTGGCAGCAACTTCTCATTTGGACAGTTTTAATGTTTTTCACAGAACTGAAACCATAATAGCTGGATCAATTATATCAGGGTAGATTAATGTACAAGTGTTGAGTATGGTGTTGTCAGATGACTTCCTTGTTTAGTCATGTCAAAATAAACAGCGATGAGTCATCCTATTATCTAGGGTGTTTCAAACTAGAACAGGACACTTTTACGGGTGTTGACTAAATTATATGGAAGTTGAAATGAGTCACATTTTGTCAGGTAGCTATCCTGTAGTATTTGAACCACATAATTTTGGCTTTTCCCACCTGTTTAATACCTGTCCAGAAATATTGAGAATCATAACATGTTGTCAGCCCTGAGTTAATTGTCAAAAAATGTTGATTAGCCAAAGACTAATTATCTGAAATGTTGACTGATAATCCAGACCATTAAAATATATTAGACCCATACCATTCAGATATTGACTGATAATCCAGGCCAGTAAAACACTGACTGATGTCCAGCCCAATGAAATATTGACTGATCCAGTGCAATGAAATATTGACTGATCCAGTGCAGTGAAAGATTGACTGATCCAGTGCAATGAAATATTGACTGATCCAGTGCAGTGAAATACTGACTGATCAGTGCAATGAAAGATTGACTGATCCAGTGCAATGAAAGATTGACCGATTATCCAGCACAATGAAATGACCTTTTTCACTTTCAGTGTGTACTTTACATTATTATCTTTTATACATACAATCATAAAGTTTAACTAGTCAAAATCTGGTTGTCCGATGGGAGTCAAACATTTTCTTTAATAAAATTAAAAAGTGTTGTTTGGCCCAGGCCCCATGGATATATCCCTGATTGCCCCCCCCCCTTGTTGGCCCTGGTCAGAATAATCAATATGTGACTGTAATTTGTACATTTGTTAGTGTATTTGTGTATGTATGTATGTATGCGTGCGTGCGTGTGTGTGTGTATGTATGTATGTATGTATGTACAGATGGCTGGCTGATTTAATGTGCATAATCTGTTTGATACTAACTTAAAGTCAAGTTGTAAAAATGTAAATAAAGAGTTCGATTGGCAAAAATAATTCAGGATATAAACCTCAAAATAAATGAAAAAATCATTTCAGGAAAAAATATACAAGGAAACAATTCTGTAAAAGGACTTTAAAATAAAAGATAAAAGTTAATAATATAAAATGCATAAAATGTTGAATTAAAATGAAGCGATATAGTAGAACCTGTCTTGATTGTACAAATGGTCGTTTAGGACAGATGATCTCTGATTGTATGTCTGAACACAGTATTATAGTTTAATCAGTACACTGTTAGTGTGTTCTCTCAAGACAGGTGGTCTTTCATGGCAGTGGTCTCACAAGATGAGTTTTAGTGTCTCAGCCACATTCCCTTAAAAGTAAAGATTTTCTCTAGTAGAACATTATCCAAATGCCCCATTATTGTATACAAACAGATTGGGTCTTTTATATAATCATAGATATATTATCAGCTGGGATACATGATTACCTTACTGACCATATACTGTATATTGTTAAGTTTGTATCACATGTCACGTACCCCTTTAATTGTTGCAATCACTGGGGCACTACTTCCAGTGTCCCTCTGACCATAGATCACCATAGATTGGTCATCACAGCTTCACTAGCGCAGGTTCCGTTTTGTTAACCCTATCTACACCATGGCGAATCTTTCAAATATTTCAGAGCTTTGTCCTAGCAACATATATTTTATTTCATGAGTTGTTTCCCTTAGTATATAATGCCAGCTAACCAGTAGCATATGACAGCAGTGTATTGAACATCGGCTGAAAATATGGTGGAGACAATTGACTTCAAAAGGACATTTTATAAGCTTAACTTTGAAAGTATGACTATACACCAGAGTGAAGCAAGCCATTAGACGTGTATTTGAGGGAAAGGATGTATTTGTACAAACACAGACTGGCAGTGGAAAATTGCTTTTTTTATAAGTTTATTCCATTTGGGTGCTTCCCTTGTCTCAGTCTTGTAGGAACTTTGTTCAAATTTGAACAACTTGCTTTTGATTGGATGCAATGGCTTGCCACTGCATCAAATGAAATTCACAGATCCAAGGTGTAGGTAGGGTTAACACATTGAAACCTTGGCTAGCAAAGATGTGTCCTTCAGCCTATGATGCCTCTTAAAGGGACATTGTCAAAGCCGATCAGCAGAGATTGGATAACCTATAATGCTTCTTAAAGTGGCATTCTCTGATGACTTCAAACCAGTTCTTGCACTGGCATCCTTTTCTCATTTAGACGCATACTATGCCCAGTAAAGGAGCTTTTTCTTTTTGATGATTGTGAAGAGGTCGTCATCGGTGTCAATGGCTGACTGATTGGTGTCAATGGCTGACTGATTGGTGCTGTACATCTCATTTATTTTGTGGTTTGTGTAGTAGAAGTTTAAGGATTGTGATTCACATCCATATTGAAAAAGTGACAGTTCCAATGCCCTTAAAAGTTAGACTTTGTTTTTGGTATTGATGCTTTTGCTTTCCGCCTCCTTTTCGGGCTTAAGAGGGCAGCTATAGCCAGGTCAATTCTGGATTGCACTTCTGCTGTACTTCATGACAGTTGAAGGTGGCAGGTTTCAGTGATAAACAGATTTATACATGTATTATTAGTTTGTGCAATTTTGTGACCTTGTCACAGTTTGCAAAAATTGTAATCTCAGATTTTTAATATATAAAAAAATAATATTGAAAAATTGCCAAATAAAAATTTATGCTTAGAATTTAACAGGTTTTACAAAACTGAAATTTTTCCATTGCAGTAATTTATTTATAAATTGCATTTTAAGCACACTGCTGAAAAATCTATATTATATATTAATAAGCAGAGGGGATGGGAAGGAGTTTGGCAGAATGTATTAAAATTCCATATTTTTTAAAACTTTACTAGTTTGATTAATAATAATAATAATGTGATTTTATATAAACCTTAAGATGTTTCAAAGACTTGATGCCTCAGTACCCTAATTAAAGTGCTTTTGTAACAGTTCTTGTATATGGACTACTGACTTTAGTTAAAGCACTGCTCTGGTCATAGGTGTATACATGTAATTGGCAAACTATCCTTTGCAATAAACATCCATTATCAGATGGGTGCTATAAATACAGCAGTGCCTAGTGTGCACGTGGAAATTAATATGCATTAGTGGGTGGGGTAATTTGAGTGAATGATAGGCTTTAGTGTCTGAACGAATACAGCTGACTGTGCACAAGTTTATTAATATTCATCAGTGGGCAGGGTGTATTGAGTAACTGGTCAACCCCAGAATTGATTTGTCATACATATTAATGAAGGGGGAGGTGTTAAGTGTTTGAATCTCAAGACCCACATTGATAGGTCTGTGTACAATCAGTTGACTTGCCTAAGGGGTGAAGCATTCATGTGCAGACAAAAGAACAAAAGAAAAGAAATAGTTGTTTTACATACCAGTTGTGGTTGTGTTATTGGGAGGCTCCATAGTATATGCTGTTTCTCTTAATACACTTTCCAGTTCATTCATAAAAGAGTTGATTTTGGAATGAAGTGTGCCAAAATTTGACTCCATGGAGAGCTACATACTAGCAATGAGTCATGCTGTGTTGAAACCACTGAAATGACTGTTAAGGTTTTGGAAAGAACCTATCACTAGTGGGATTTATTTTAGTGTGACAGTTTTATAAGGATATGTTTATTTCCCAGTGAATTGAACTTTTGTTACTTATAATAGAGGAATCTAGAATTCATTTCAAGCAAATGTTTTTGTGAAGATTTCAATATCCTGTATTCAGGTGAAAGTTGTTAACATTTTACAAAGGCTGTTGACAGAAAGTGGTGATATTAATTTTCCACTTGACTGAAGTGTACTGATGTATTTTCTGTTTGGAGATGGGAGATATTTTAATGAGTTATCAATCTGCACCAGATCAGAGGAGTGTGGTGGATTAATGATTTACAAATTTGAAAGTGATGGGGATTATATTTTCACAGAAATCATGTGCCTGTATAAAAGGGGAAAGTTACCTTGATAAAGGATCTCCCCATACATTGGACTGTAACCTACAAACTGCTATCAAAGACAGAACTTAGAACTTGTTTAGTATAAATTGTATCAGGTAGTGTAGATAAGAGAAATTCTGAAGGTTTACTTGAACATGCTGTGTGCTTGAGAACTGAGTGGTAGTTCAGTAATATAACATAAATAACATAGTATCATTTAGTTAGCGCATGAAGGGGATCTGAGATCCGCATGAAGGGGATCCGGATATTGACTGACATAAGGAAATGCTTATCAAAATGCAGTGATGGTATACTAGAGAAATTTTAGGGAGTGTACCATAAGTGATACATTTATGATCAAGGATCGTTCGTAACTTCTCAGAGCAGTGTACGTATATAGCGACTGAAGAATTTTAACCTAGTACTTTAACTAGGTGATTGTCACATATTAAACCAAGTACACAGAATTATTTAAAAAATGGGAGCAAACACTTCACAAGATCATGATGACAGAGAGTTTGGTTTCAATGAACAACGAAGCTACCATCTTTCAATGCGAAGCCCAATGCCACAGGGTAAGTAAACAGTCTTTTTCTTATGTATAGTTTAAATAAAACTGAGTTTCTTTTTTTAATAAAAATTATATGATTATCTAGATTTGAGGATATATGCACTTGTACACAGATTGTCACTTTGCCTGGATCACTAGGAACCAAAATGAGTCTACTTGAATGTCAAACCAAGAGTTGGGTTACTAGGTTACCCTAGTACTACAGTATAAGACATCAACCCTAATATTTATGTCTTTGGCAACCCCAAAACATAAATATCAGGGTTGATGTCTTACGTTGCAGAAATATAAGTTACCCTTGATTGGAGAGGTTGAATACTAAATTACCCTTGATTGGGGAGGTTAATTACCAAGTTACCCTTGATTTGGGACTTTGAATACTAAGTTAGCCTTGATTTGGGAGTTTGAATACTAAGTTACCCTTGATTGGGGAGTTTGAATACTAAGTTACCCTTGATGTGGGAGTTTGAATACCAAGTTACCCTTGATTGGGGAGTTTGAATACTAAGTTACCCTTGATTGGGGAGTTTGAATACTAAGTTACCCTTGATTGGGGAGTTTGAATACTAAGTTACCCTTGATTGGGGAGTTTGAATACTAAGTTACCCTTGATTTGGGACTTTGAATACTAAGTTACCCTTGATTGGGGAGGTCGATTACTAAGTTAACCTTGATTGAGGAGGTCGATTACCAAGTTACCCTTGATCGGGGAGGTTGATTACCAAGTTACCCTTGATTGGAGAGTTTGGTCTTTCTTGAGTATTTTTACCTATGAATATTATAGATGTACCAGTCTAGTTTGTTTGGATTGACTGGTTTATTGGGGTATTATTTTATGGCTTATTTTATTTAAACACCACAAATTCTAGCCTGTGCTTTCAGCTCTTTTGAATTTTATTTTGGAAACAAGGACTCCAGACACTTAATATAAGTTAGATTAAACCAAATAAGTCTTGTAGTAATGATTGTTGTGGTATGTTTTCTGTTGAAATATATTTTTATGACATTTGTGTGAATAAGTCTCAAATGTCAGGTTGCTTGGATTTTTGAAACTATTTGACTAAAATTGCAGACACAAGGAATAATACCAGGAACAGATGGTATTCTTTGTTTACTGGAGGCAAAAATCTAATTGTCTCGTGTTCCCAATTAAATATTCAGATCATAATAGTGTTTGCCCCATGGTTACCATAGAAACTTGTGATGGAATTTTAGAACATGAAAAAATACTGTCAATAACATTATGTTGTTATAAGTCTTGAAATGTTTTTGACTTTTTATAATGGCTGTATTAAAATTCAGTAGCATGTTTTTAAGAGGGAAACTTATTTCTTTATGCCAAAAAGCTATTCCTTCCAGGTAAATTTTCAACTTTCAAGACTTATTATTATTATTATTATTATTATTAATTGAAATAACACATCTGAAAGAGTTATCTCTCCACAATGTTTATAGCATGTTACTTGCTGACATTAATACCACTTGATTGATTTTCTGGCCCATGCTATATATTATCAAAAGATCAGATTTGTGGTTAATCCCAAACAAATATTATTCCTTATGGATAAGTCTTTAACTTGACAGAGCTAAATTATCCTATATTGCATCAGACCAGGTAACATGACAGGGCTAATGTCAGATATTACATCAGACCAGGTAACTTTCTGTAATAATAACTATTCTACTTATCATTCATCACAGGTAGACCAGATGCCCCTGAGGGATTCCCAAAAGTATTGGATATTACCCATAATTCCTTGACACTCTCCTGGTTTTCACCTAAGGGAATTAACTCTTCACAGATCTTGGCCTATCAGCTTGAGTGTTGTAATTTAAAAGAACGAAAATGGAAGGTCCTCACCAGCACATGTCAAGGTACAAGCTACCATGTGCGGAATTTAATACCAAATACAAAATATATGTTCAGAGTGAGAGCTGAAAATGTCTGTGGACAAGGCAAACCAGGCATGTGTTCTGATATTGTTGAAACCAAAAGTGATTACACTGTTCCAGCAGAAAAGACTGTTTCAAAATTGGTTCGAAGACACAGCAATTATACTCACTCAGAAGGAGGCCTAAATACATTATTAAAACATTCAGAAAAAGTTGAGGACACGAGTTCTGTAGGCACTGTTCCATTCAAAAGAAACAGTATGCGAATGACAATGCCAGCAACATTTCGGAGACGGCTGTCTGTTACTAGTGTGATGCCAGGAGCTCGGAGAGAAATTGTTTGTAGCTTGAAAGACTCCCAGAAGTCTGTTGAAGAGTCATCAGTTACGGAAGAAGATGGATTAAATATTAAAAGGATTTCTATTTCAACAACAGGATCGAGTAATTTATCTGCAACCTCAATGAGTTCTATTCCAGAAGAGGAAGAACTGAAGATGTTTTATGATCGTACAGATTGTAAGGATATGTGCAGCGATACAGACAGTTCTGTCTCTACTTCAAATTCTAGCCCAGGTACAAAGTACCATCACACAATTCTCACTGCCCCATTGTCAGATGATACCAAATTGGCATATGTTATATCACCAGATAGGCATCATAGTAATAAATATTTACAAAAAGGGGATAGATGTCACGATTCATGCTATAAGGAAAAAGTTACAGATCATGACCCAGTCTGGCATGGCAGAAACCAGTCCACATCTCAGGGTTACAGAAATATGCCTGATTTACGATCAATACGAGAGATGTTAAACTCTCAGGATGTGATGGTGAAAACCCATGACTTTGATAATAATAGTCTGTGTTCAAGCACTTGCGAAAGGCATAATTACTGTGCCATCAAAGAAATTGAGGATGACAATATTGCTATGGATGTTGAGTCAACAATTTAGAGTAGCTTAAGGAAAGAAATTGAGGAAGGGGATGACATTGCCATCGATATTGATTCTACAGTTTTGAGCAGCTATGTTAATTTAAGAAAATAAATTGGTATTTAATATTAATCAGTATTTATTTTAATTTCAAAACTTTGGTAAAATACTCATTAGCCAAGATTCGAGTAGAGATGAAAGAACTGTACCAAAGGTATTGAGTGTCTTTTTGATTTTTAACATAGCTTTAACAATCTTATCGCTATGATGTCTGCAGTGTGACAGTTTATAGTGATGTCTAGTACTGAGGCATCATGCCATGGACATAATGGCATCATGTCCCACCCAGTCAGATTATCCTGAATCCCACCCCACCAGTCCTAACACTAACCTCTTAATGCTGAGTACCTATCAAGGCAGCTGTTAGTACCATTTTTATAAGTCTTTGATATGACTCGGCCAGGCTTTGACCCGCAACCTCCCACATCTGAGGCAAATACTCTAACCGTTAGACTGCTGGAGCGGTTACGAATAAAAATAAAATAAAAGTTTTACATAACAACTAAACAAAATGCAAGTATAAATGAGTCTGAATGAACATAATTGATTTTAAAAAATGCTCAGTATGATGAATCTGTCTGGCTGTCTGTCTGTCTGTCTACTTTTCTTTTGAATGGGGTTATACCAGTATTCATTATGGTAGGTAGGGTTATGAGATTTGGAATACCATTTTAGAAATATGTATATTATAAGGCAAGGTACTGCTATAGCAAACAATTTTATGATTGGTGCATGCCATCTAATGAATGGTCCGTTATTATTCAAAGAAAAGTTTGAAAGGAATGGGCTAGAAATTATTGTCATGTAATTTTAGTGGGGTCTTTTCAATACAACTTCCTAATTCAATAGTGCAATAAAAGTATGATTCAGTTGGTAATTCAACTTTGGTCAAGGGCTTGTACATGCTTGTAAGCTTTGGTGAAAATTGATTTTTGAACCTGTGATATTGTGCAAGTAAAGAGCTAAGACTGATGAGCTTAGATCCAAGTACGTCTGTCCTGAATAGGGCCAATTCAGTCAACCAGGATACTTGTAAGGCCTGTCCTGAATAGGGCCAATTCAGTCAACCAGGATACTTGTAAGGCCTGTCCTGAATAGGGCCAATTCAGTCAAACAGGATACTTGTAAGGCCTGTCCCGATAAGGGCCAAATCAGTCAACCAGGATACTTGTAAGGCTTGTCCTGAATAGGGCCAATTTAGTCCCAAACAACCAGGACACTTTTAAGGCATGTATAGATAAATAGGAATTCATGGTGGAGATAAGGGGGGAAGGACAAATGATAAATGGACACCATACTTAATATCTATCAACTTTCTAGAGAATGATGGAGGGATTTCTCAAACATATTTTGAGGTGGGTTTGTTGTCAAAATAAGGGGGTGTCTTTGCCTGTGACTTGGGTAATTGACTTGTATTAATGATTTAAAAATGATTTAATTAATATATTATTTGACTCTTCACAAAGCTTGTTTGTCCTTCAGTACTTTTACATCAAGTAGCTGACAAATACAATTATTTTTTACACCAAAATAAAACTGTCCTTTACATCATGACAAATTATAAACCACAAGAAGCTACCAGAAAGCTTTCCCACATACCCAGATTGACAAATTATATCAAAACAAAGATGTTATGTCTCTTATCAGATTTAATATTCCTTGTATTTTGTTTATTTTACCTTCTTTGTTCCTTTTTTTAATAACCATCATGCCAAAATGTCTTCCATTGTATATCTTCATATTTTATGCAATTACTACAAAAGAAATGGACCGCTCTGGGGGTCTAGTGGTTAGACCATCCACCCTGGATGGGGGAGGTCGTGGGTTCAAACCCTGGCCGAGTCATACCAAAGACCTATAAAAATGGTACTAACAGCTGCCTCGCTAGGTGCTCAGCATTAAGAGGTTATTGTTAGGACTGGTCAGTCTGGTTTCAGAATAATGTGACTGGGTGGGACATCATGCTACATGTCTGCGGCATGATGCACCAGTGCCAGACATCACTTTAAACTGCCACACATGCAGACATCATAGCAGTATGACTGGAAAATTGTTAAAGTTACATTAAAATTCTGAATCACACACACAAGAGAAATGCCCTGGTATCCATTTCTTGCCTGCCCCCCCCCCCCTTTATTTTCTCTTTCTTTTTCTTTATGTGATTTTTCTTAATCTGATAAGCAATTCTGAAACATAAGTGAGTAAACAATTAGTTCCCCTAAAGAATTCACTTCATTCCAGACCAGATGGTCTTTCAATGACATTGGCTGTGCCTTCTGATGGATACAGTTAGCAATAAACCAGTTAATTAGCAGTAAACCTGTTAATTACTTGCTAATCCCTACTGAAAGCATTATTATGTTCCAGTCCTGCATTTTAAGATGTCAGCCCAGCTGGTGTGAGAGGAATTAAACCCCAACTATCTGAGACAGTGTCTTACAGTATAGGAGTCTTTTTCCTTAAACATAACTTGCATTATTAACCAATCCTGGCCGGCCAAACCCATGTATACTTCATTTTCAGACTGGTTCCCATTTTTCTATACAATTACTACCATGTGTCCTTAAAACTTCTGCTTTGAAAACATTACAGTCATCATGGTAAGCCAGCATTAGGGTTCTTGCCTTGTTTGTGTTGCAGTGTCCCAGAGCCTATATGTGTTTTCTTGACGGATTAACCCAAAATAGGATTATTGTAACTTAAGCCATGGATTATAAATGTCTTTTTTTTTGTTTATCAATTGGTAGCTAGCTTACCAAGTTTGCAATATGTACTCACTTATAAGTGGAGTCCAACTGCAAGTCAGCACAGACCTAGATCTGCCACAGTATAATGCACTGGCAGATCAATATAGTTTGTTGGGAGTAATCAGTTGAACAAACAACAGAGACCCTCATCTGCTGGCAGAGTATGCAACATCAATTTCGGGGTCTATGTTGTTTGCAGTTAGACTCAATTTATACATTAGTAGCATTATATATGGTACTTTCTTTATTGGTGTTTTGTGGACTGCACTAATTGCTAAGGCCAAATGTGTAATTTTTTATAAGGAGCAATTCTCAGTGAAGTTCAGATTAAATCATTGTCCACAAAGGCATTGGATATTTTTTACTTGGTTGTTTATACCCAATGGCTGGATCGTTAACATAAATTATTTTCTGCAATGTACCAATTAAAGGATAAGAAAAACTAAATGCATTAAACTGTATCAAAATACCATTTAACTGTGAAACATTTGTCATCAAAGTTCCATAAATGCCATCAATGAAAGTATAAATCATAGGCCTTGAATGGGAGGGATGGTTTTGTCAGCTGTAATTGCTGGAAGACACAGATAAAAAATGGTCTTTAATGGGACATTAATTATCTTAACACTGTAGGGAAGGGGCTTAAACTTTATTAAATTCCTAAATTTTTCTGCTTGTTTATTCCAAACATATTTTTTGTTTTTCTAACTTCATTTGTTCTTTCTTTAAAAATTTGTAAGAGTTTCTTTGATATTCTAAAAACCTCATTACTGTATGTTATTTTGTTCCCTATCTTTTTAATGATAATTTGCATATCACCATGTATTCAACAGTTGTGATAACTTTGGTGCAACTTTAAGCTTTAGACCAACCATTTGTTTTCATCAATGAGAAAAGTGACTATTACTGAAAATCATGTAGGTACCTTTGGTCAGGCAGTTTCCTGGGCACTTAACACACCTTGGAAAATTGGTTACACATTTATTTTTATTGTATAAAAGAATTTCACTTTGTTTGGAATGTGGGAAATTGTCAGTTCCTCGACTCTTTATTTGGTTGTCCCAGCTTGATAGAAAATATGTTGTTTCAAAATTCCATTGTTAAACACCTTAATATCAACTGTAGAATGTGGGGAATAGGCCATCATAATAAAAATGTCTATACTATGTGACCTGTTAATCCCTTAATTCCTTAAAGGCTTTTGAGTATCATACCATTGCTGCTTATGGTTTAGTTTAAAATGGTCACTATATATATAATAAGCCAGAAAAAAAAAAGAAACAGAAGTAGTTGTAAGTACAGTTAAAGTACTTCCCTACTGTGATCTATTTTCTGTCTTGTTTTTTGCTACTACGATTGTTACAGATTTGAATTAGGATAGCAGATAGTTATAAATGTGAACAACTATTGGTGCTGTTCTCAATGGCTTTTAAATTTTGTAAGTAAATATTTCTTAGTGTCAACCTAAATTAAATGGGCTGAAATAGCTGTAACAGTTAATTGTTTTTTTTAAAGATGCAGAGACATGAATAGACAAAGGAACCATTTTAGTCCTCATGGTAGATTTATATACACTGTTGGAGACATTTTGTACATTTTCATCATGAGTTTCTGAATTTAGGTTATTTTGAGACTTCTCCATGTTATAAAAATGAACTTACTGACGAGATCAATAAAACTGAAGGCCAAACTAGTGCAGCTATATTGCAGTGGCTCTTATGTCCATGTGTGGTCTTTTGATGTGAAGGACAAATAGGAAAATCTGATGGAAATTAAAGGGAAAAAAACTTGGATTGGTGACCTTGTGCATTTGGATATGTCACAGATTGAATCTGAGACTATATAGGTGCCAAGTGAATGCATTGCCACTTTGTTATCTAGGTTGCATTTGATTTGCAAGACAAAGTAAAAGGTAATAACCAAATCCTCCTGTCTTAATTGGATTTGTACCGCAAGTCCTGGTGTCTATAACTTAAAAGAAAGAATCTCTATCTATTCATTGTGTATGTTTGGAAAGTATCATAATGTATATAAAATACTACACCAAATAATTACTGGAATTTCCAAGTACAGTAAAAGTGATCATTCACTGGAGAAAATTATGAGAAATAATTTCACTGATGAGTCAGTAAAAACATAAACATGAAATTCAAGCTTTTCTTAGATGCTTACATGGCCATGTTGTAAAATTCTGCCTTGCATTTATAGCTGACTCCAATTCAAATCCAACAAGGCACACCAATTTTATTTTCTAAATGTACTATTTTACTTTGAATTGGAAAGGAGAATTATATAACTGTAAACACTTTATGTTTGAAATATCTCAAAATAATGGCAGAATTTTCTCTCTCATCTGTTGTTACGAATTTGGTGGATGGCTTGATGCATGTTAGGAAGAAGTGTATTAATTTGGGGTCAAAAGGTCAGGGTCACAATATTTTGAAAAATCAAAATGATTTCAGCACAATAACATTAGTTCTACATCACATTCCAGAATTTGTGAATCGCTTAAACTTGGAGTAATGTGAATTATATTTTCATTGCATTTCAGTATTCCATATATTTCAGACTCTTAAATGGTACATAATTCAAGCTTTGTGTATTGTAGCAAAGATTTCTATGACTTAGGAGTGAGAGAGATTGATAAGGCAAAAGACTGAGCCTACATTGTATTGACTGATTTGTAACAAAATATATCACTGAAGGGAGGGGAGTTGCCATTGCTATGACAAACAACATTAAAAAAGTATTTAGAATAAAAATTTGTATTGGTCGGAATAATGCCTGTTCATATATTATTTGATCAGCTGTCGGTTATGAACCTTATATACCCATAGTAAATGGACGTTCAGGGCCTGTTGTCTTTTATATATTGTAAATAAAAATAAACAAGCAGAGAATTAAACAAAAAGGGACATAGGTAATGTTATTTATCTAAAGTACATGTTAAACCTTAGATAGGTCTGACTCTAGTATGGTGTGTTTGCCTGAATGAATTCCATCCAATCTTGTGAGCAAACTTAAGTAACCTTGAAAATTTACATTTCAGTAAACAGGAAACCAGTCATTCTGTAGGAACTCAGTTAAAGGAAATTGAACACTATCTGGAGTGGATTATTAATAAATATGACAAAAGATGAATGTACTTGATACAGTCAGTTTTAATAGGAAATAATGGAGAATAGATTAAATTTTGTCACTGCATAATGGAGGACATAGGTACAAGCAGTAACATTAAACAATGAGGTCAACAGATCAATTTTCATCTCCCAGGTTTGAGACAGTTTGGTGATTTGCATTGTAGAAGGTGTGAAAAGTGTCATAAACCTTTTGAAGTCTTTGCAATATTTGACAATCTAATTAAGGACAAATCGGTGTTAACTGGTTAAATCAGTAATTCTTTTGTACAGTATAGAAGTTCTGGTTATAATCTATTGAATAAACAAAACAAAAAAGCACAAAAACACTGCAGACATTTTAAAGTTTGATTACACTTTTACTAACGTTTTTTATACTATTTTTGAAATGAACATGCATGTAAGATAAATTGCTGATTGAAATAACATGTCCCAGTCTTATGTTTCTTTTATGGTATCCACACTGGATGATATTATGTCCCAGTCTTGTTTCCTTTTAGTATCCAGACTGGAGATAACATATCACAGTCTTGCATTTCCTTTTTAGTGTCCAGACTGGAGATATTATGTCCCAGTCTTGCGTTTCTTTTTTAGTGTCCAGACTGGAGATAACATGTTCCAGTCTTATGTTTCCTTTTTAGTATCCAGACTGGAGATAACATGTCCCAGTCTTGTTTCCTTTTTAGTATCCAGACTGGAGATAACATTCCCATTCTTATGTTTCCTTTTAGTGTCCAGATTGGACCGCTCCGGTGGTCTAGTGGTTAGAACATCCACCTCGGATGTGGGAGTTCGTGGGTTCAATCCCTGACCAAGTCATACCAAAAGACTTACAAAAATGGTACTAACAGCTGTCTTGCTTGGCGCTCAGCAGTAAGGGGTTAGTGTTAGGACTGGTTGGCCTGGTGTCAGGATAATGTGCCTGGGTGGGACATCATGCTACATGTCTGCGGCATGATGTGCCAGTGCTAGACATCACTATAAACTGTTACACTGCAGACATCATAGCGATACGACTGAAAAATTGTTAAAGCTATGTTAAAAATCCAGATCACAAACACACACACACACACAGAGTATCCAGATTGGAGATATTATGCCCCAGTCTTATGTTTCCTTTTTGGTATCTAGACTGGAGATAACATGTCCCAGTCTTTTGTTTCCTTTTAGCATCCAGACTGGAGATATTATGTCAGAGTCTTGTGTTTCTTTTAAGTATCCAGATTGGAGATAACATTTCCCAGTCTTGTGTTTCCTTTTTAGTATCCAGATTAGAGATATTATGTCCCAGTCTTGTGTTTCCTTTTTGGTATTCAGACTGGAGATAACATGTCCCAGATAAGTATTTGTTTCCTTGTTGTTATCCAGACTTGGCTTTATACTCCTAATGAAAAAAGCGGGTCATTAATGCATGTGCCTTTGAGGATTTTCTGTATTTAAAAATATCTGTTTTTGACTTTCCAATTTTCACTTTCAGGAAAAAGGGGTTCCATTTTTTTTCTCCCATTCCAATGTATTCATTCCATTTAATTGAGAAATAAATCACAATATTTTGGTCTCCAGATTTTTAATGAATTATTGCATATTGGCAGGATAAGAGTTTCATACGATATGGCATACTGACTGCCAGAGAGTTGTATGACTCATGGCATACTGGCTGAGATTTGTATGACTCATGGCATACTGGTTGTCTGATATTTTGTATGACTCATGGTAAAATAGTTGCACAAGATTTTCATGAGTTACGGCATATTGGCAGTATAAGTCAATGATTTTCCTCAGCTTTGGCATACTTGCTGCACAAGGTTTTCACAATTTTATGACAAAGTAAACAAAGCCTGCCTAGTATTTTAGTGTTGCCAGTGAAAAATATTTGTATGAATTTGATTTCTGCACTAAATTGTTTATAAACACTGAAGTGCATTAAACATTTTTCATAACAATGACATGAAATTGTTTCACATTTGATATGAAATATGCCATTTGTTTTCTTCAAAAATCTAGCTCAAGTATAGATATCAAAGGAATTATGTTGCTGGAGATTACTGACAATATTGAGAATTTGTCTCAGAAGTAAATGAAAGTTGCAAAAATTGTACACCTCCCATATTTTTTTTTTTTTTGCTCTTGAAAAATGAATTGGGGAATTTGTCAAATGTGAAAAAATGTTCAAAGTTTCATAAGAAAGTTTTTAAAAACTGTTTTCAAGAGAATTCGGAATGTTATTGATTCATTTTTCTCCCTTTAACGACCTTTTAATGTGCATAGAAAACTTTATGGTTCCAAACCAATACTTGAGATAATCATAAGGTTTAGAAGAAAATATAATAGTTTTAGTAAAACTGAGAGATACACTGTTCAAACATGAGTGTACATTCTGCACAAATATAAATGTTTGATAAGACTTCACTATGTCATTATGACTGGGGTGTGAAAGTTGTGATAAATGGCCAGAGTTAATTTTGGAGACAGTGGTATGAAAAATATTTTGATAACCTCTATATTTATTTGCTGAGTAAGCAAATTCCAAGCCAATATAAATGAAATGCATCATTAGGAGAATGGAGACAAACCCAATATGTCATCAATATTGCATAAGCCAGACCATGTTTGTCAAGCCCGCCCTGATTGAAGTTTGATGTAGCTATCACTTTCATATCATGGTAGTGTTTGTGTGTTTCCACCCATATATCCTTCCACACTCTAGATTCAGTATTAAAAATGTCATGCTTTCTTTTATGTCTATCCATTCTTGTTAAATTAAATGTGAACATTTTGTATCTGGATTACTTTGGTGTCCATGTGCATGTCCGTCCATATGTCTGTACACCTCCTAGGTATGTCTTTTGATGTCCATGTACATGTCCATCCAGATGTATGTAAACATTCTAAGCATGTCTTTTCTGGAGAAATAAAAGAAGAAAAATCAGGTTTTTTGTTTAGGAAAAATAAGCTTTATTGCCTTAATAACCAATACATTTTCACATTTGTGTTGAATGTTATTTCCCTTTCTTTTCCAAGTATGTCACTTTCATAGAGTGCACTTTGATAGTTAGCAAAGAATAATTACTATATGACTGACTCACAGTGAAAGCAACATTTTTTCTTTGAAGAAGTGAAAGATAAATGCATAGTACATATACATCATTGCTGAGTCAACATATAATAACAGGCATGAGAAGAATAATAAGTTTGTATGCTTTTTAAAAATAGTAAATATTGATACTTGTGTATCTATGTGTGTATTGTAACCTTGCAGTACTACGCATTTTTTTGATTTCCGATGATAAAGTAGTGAATAAAAAAAGTTCATCATTTAAAAATTAACATAATAGGGTTTCTTTTTTAATCTTATATATATATATATATATATATATATATATATATATATATATATATATATATATATAATGTTGTGCAATCAATGTCAATCAAGAGACCATCTCCCAGTATTCCTGGCATAAACCAAGGCAATGTTGAATCAGTTTCTTGATATTCACAGACGTTATATATGTGCCAAGATTTGGCAGCCAACAAATGGCTCATAGGGCTATTCCCCAATTATTTAGTTAAAATGGTAGACAACAAGGTGACCTAAATTAACATTTCGCATGTGAAACAATCATTTTCTGAATGAATGAACACAAAAGCACATGAATAGGTTTACCAACTGAGTCCTGATTTCCGTCCATTCATTGAGCTTTATATTCATAAATCAGGGGTCATTTTTATAGTGGCTCTGATTTGGGTAAAATATAAATGTGCCCAGTTGTGCTATAGATACAGGTTATAATAAATTATTCAAGATGAACAAGTAGGAATGATTTAAAAGGAACTCCTGAGCATGCCCTTGAGACTCTCAGAGTATCAGACTAAGGTAGAAAGAATGTCTCTTTGGTCAGAAAGTACACTGATGTTAAACATTAGAGGTACAATACAGGGTTTTATTGACCTGGCAAAGTTGTATTGACTTGAGAAGACTACCATAACAGGGTCATATTTCAAACTTTATCATTCACTTACAGAAGGCAAAAGGTGAAACTTGATTAGGACACCCATTTAATACATGTAATATGATCTAATTTGATTAGATAAGGATCTGTTTGACACTAGACAGTAGAATTACTCCCAATGCAGTATACATATGAGAGATACATGTACATTTAAATTTGTATCATCAGTAGCATTGCAATTTTAGCATCTTTAGCAATCATAGCAATTCTAAAATGAATAAAATAATAATTTGCAGTTGTAATTAACCGTAACTTGATAGAAGATGTGCATATCAGTATCATACACAATTTGTACAATTTAAAATGAACTAACGACTTTTTAAAATGAAATCATTGTGCAATATTTATAAAAGAATCCTATGTAATTGTATTGTAATGTTTTATACCAATTAATTTTTTGTATTCATAATATATCTGTACAAGTTGTCACATTTCATACCTGCTAATTTGGTATTGAAAATATATACTTACACATCGTATTTAGTTATGTTCATAATGGTTTAACTTCATAAGATCTGATCTTAATAATACTCTCAGATCTGGATAATAAACATATATACTTTATTTTGTTTAATGAAATAAAATTTGTATGCACTGACCAACTTTGATTTTGATCTAAATCAAGATACAACAGTTTGTAAAGTATTAATAACTGGTAGTCATCAACAATACTAAGCTAAGTACATGCACACCATTCAGATCGGTCTTGACAGAAGGAAGGAAGGAAGGAAATAACTGAATAAAATTCTTAGAAAGCTGTGCTGATCATGATATGAAATATAAAGCAATTTTTTAAATAAAACAAATAACGTGTCTTCAGTATCATACATCATTCACATGTGTGCATGAGATAATTTTTGGTACGAAATACTGGAAGATCCATGCATGCCATACCAGTGTATTTGCTAATTTGGAGTATAAAATACCATTCTGGAAGATTAATGTGTGCCATACAGATGTAGTTGCTAATTTGGAGTATGAAATACTAGAAGATTAATGTGTGCCATATAGATGTAGTTGCTAATTCGGAGTATAAAATACTGGAAAATTAATGTGTGTCATGCACTTGTTTCCTTGTATGTACTGGAAAATCCATATGTGTCATACACTTGGTTTCCAAAAATCCATATGTGTCATACATTTGGTTTCCAAAAATCCATGTGTGTTCAATACATTTGCTTTCCTAAATGCTCCATATTATCCATATTTTGCAATATTTGCACTTAATAGTTATCTGAAAATTATAATTATAGTTTATAATTAATTGTACACCAAAATACTGTTAATAATACAGCCACAAAACATTGTGCAATTCATAAAATTTTCACTTTGAAGCCAAAGCAACTACAATGTCTGATGATAAACAGTAAAGTAATGTAAGGGAGGTAAATCTGCCACATGGTTCTGGTTTGGTGTTTAATGGCATAACAATACATGATGTTGTTTAGTGAAGAGGCAGTTGTTAGATCATCAGAGCTTTGATAACTCTTGCCTCTTCATTAGTATTGAAGTATATGTACGCCTCATTAACATTACAGTACATGTACGCCTCATTAACATTATAGAGTATGTACACCTAATAACATTATAGTATATGTACACCTTATTAACATTATGACTGCTCCAGTAGCTTTACAGGTTAGAGCATCTGCCTCGGATGCAGGAGGTCTCCTCATTAGTGTTACAGTATATGTACACCTCCTCATTAGTGTTACAGTATATGTACACCTCCTTACTAGCATTACAGTATATGTACACTTCCTCATTAGTGTTACAACATATGTATAAAATCAAATACCTCATTAGTATTGCAATATATGTACACCTCCTCATTAGCATTACAGTATATGTACACCTCATTAGCATTACAGTACATGTACACCTCTTCATTAGCATTACAGTACATGTACACCTCATTAGCAGTATAGTATATGTGCACCTCATTAGTATTATAGTACATGTACACCTCCTCATTAAAATTGCCATGTATGTATAAATCAAAGTTGTCATTAGCATTCTAATATATGAATATACGGAAAATTTCGTGAAAATTGGATGATAGGTTTTGAATTTACTATTATGTATTGTTTTGCATATTTAGGAAATTTTAACCAATTGTAGAACTAAGTTTATGTTTTATGGGAAGGGTTTATCTTTTTTAAATTGTTTTGCAATTCTTAACTTTAAATCAGAATTCTATAGCCAGTATTGTGCTGAGATGCCATTAAACTCATCAGGAGGCTTGGTGACTCAATGGTTACCATGCCAGGCAACTGCCCAAATAGGGTCTAGGTTCGAATTCATCACAACAACCCAGGTTAGCTACTTGTATAGTGTCCTTGGACAGGATACTTTAATAAAACTGCACTGGCACAATATAACCTAGTTGTGTTGATGTGCTGTACAGTGTCAAACACCTAAACTATACATGCACATTCATAATGATAGGTCTACAAAATCAGCAATCCATCAGTTGGAATAAAGTGCCTTGCTCAAAGACACAACACGATAGCCAAGTCGGCTTTTCCCATAGTAGGATTTTGAACTGCAAATTTTTTATTGTTGGTTTGGCATGCTGACCACTGAGCCACAGTGGCTTTCTCTTGTAAATGGAAGCCAGATAGCAAATAAAATAAAGACTCCATTGAACTGATCTTAGTGGCATCAAATAAGGCTACTCATTCTTTTAACAGATGTGTGTACATTCAGTTACCAGTATTCACCGAAAGACACACACCCAACAGATGTTCTGGCTGCATTTGTCAGCTGGGGAGAACAGTGAAATGGAATAAATTGGGGTATCAACTGATAATCAATACCATCCCTTTAGGAAGTGTGTCAACTCTAGATGACTGCACATACTATATAGGGATTCCCTTAAAAACATGTAGTGATGGGATGGACCATGGGGAGTGAATTATTTGGATGGTATGGGAGGGGAAGACAGATAGAGTTATGTGGTGGGCCATGAAGTGGAGTGATGGGTCAGAATGGAGCAGAGTGGTGGGTCATTAATTTGGGTTGGTGGATTAGGGCTGGATAGAATGTGATGGACTGATGGAGTTGTGAACTGTTGTTGAGTACTCATCCCAAGCATAAAGCTTGTACATGGTTTTTTGATGTCATGATAAGAAAAGTTTGTGATATATTTCAAATAAATCTCTATTCATAATGAAGAACAAAAATGAGCAGAATTGACAATAATTGGCTTTAAAATTCATGTCTTGCTTTGGCTGTATTTTTAATATGAAATTAAATTATATCCATTTGATCTATTTCAAAACTTGCTAAACTTTACCAATACTTTAAATCACTTTTACTTGACTGCTCCAGTGTCCACCTTGGATGCAGGACGTTGCTGGGTTGAACCCCAGCCAAGTCATAGCAAAGACATATAATAATGGTAATAGCAGCTGCCTTGCTTGGCTCTCAGCATTGAGAGGTTAGTGTTAGGACTGGTCGACCTGGTGTCAGGATAATGTGACTGGGTGGGACATGATGCTATATGTCTGGAGCATGATGCCCCAGTACTAGTCATCACTATAAACTGCTACACTGCAGACATCATAGCGATATGACTGAAAAATGGTTAAACCAATGTTCAAAATCTAAATCACACACACTCATACACTTTCAGTCTGCTGTCAACTTATTTGATAATTGGAATACAGTATCAAGATATGGCTGATTACTACTTTTTTATATGGAGAGCTACAAATATGATAACACCTTATGCATTGGGAAGATTGTAACATAACGACAGCACCCTATGCATTGGAAAGATTGTAACGTAACGACAGCACCCTATGCATTAGGAAAACTATAACTTACAAACATAAAACCCTCTCCGTTGGGAAAGAAATTACCCAGTAACTTACAAATATGACAAGACCCTCTGCATTGGAAAAACTAAACTTACAAATATGACCACACCCTATACACTGGGAAAGCTATAACTTACAAAAATGACAGTGCACTATGCATTGGAAAAACTAGAACTTACAAATATGACAAAATCCTATGCATTGAGAAAACTAGGACTACAGATATTACAACACACTGAGCGTTGGGAAAACTGGAACTACAAACATGACAACACTATTTACACTGGGTAAGCTATAACTTACAAATATGAGAACACCCTTTTGCAATGGGAAAACTATAGCTTACAAATATGACAGCACCCTATGCATTAGGAAAGCTGTAACTTGAAAGAATGTTAAAACCTGAACTTTGTTAAATGTCAGGTTTTCTATACATCTTGCATTTAATATAACCATTTTGTCACAAGCAGTTCATTTTTTTATCTTTAACAATATTCAATTTTTAGCTGATATCTACCCCCCATTCTTTGTATGTCAGAAAATGCAATCGATTACATTCATATTTTAGTTTTCATTTTTAATTATGTAAAAATTTACAGTTATAGATAAAAAGTGAGATGGTCCAATTATTTGTAAAGAATGTTTAACTTGAAGAAAATCTAAATAAATTTCGTAGAAATGAACAAAGAGATTTAAGTTGATTTGCATGTTGTGAAGATGGGGTGGCAGCAATAATCATTATGGAGGGGATAAGGTTTCACTCTTATGCCTCCAAAGTTTCTCCAGATGGTATTACATAGACTTACATCACTTGTAATGGAAGTCTGATAAATATCAGCTGTGTACTATTTGTTAAATGGGATTCTTGTATACCAAACATTGCATACTATAAGACTATTGCTGGGAATTGTCTTACATCCCCCCTCCACACACTCCATCTTTCTTTGTTGCTGTATGGCAAAATGTAATACAGTTAGTGTATATTGATTGGATATCAACAGATTGAAACTTGTATATAAAAAACACTCAGGGGACCTAAGAGAGTTATCTCTGTGGAGGGATGTATTAAACACCATCAGGGGACCTAAGAGAGTTATCTCTGTGGAGGGATGTATTAAACACCATCAGGGGACCTAAGAGAGTTATCTCTGTGGAGGGATGTATTAAAATACCATCAGGGGACCTAAAAGAATTATCTCTGTGGAGGGATGTATTAAACACCATCAGGGGACCTAAAAGAGTTATCTCTGTGGAGGGATGTATTAAACACCATCAGGGGACCTAAAAGAGTTATCTCTGTGGAGGCATGTATTAAACACCATCAGGGGACCTAAGAGAGTTATCTCTGTGGAGGGATGTATTAAAATACCATCAAGGAACCTAAAAGAGTTATCTCTGTGGAGGGATGTATTAAACACCATCAAGGGACCTAAAAGAGTTATCTCTGTGGAGGGATGTATTAAACACCATCAGGGGACCTAAAAGAGTTATCTCTGTGGAGGGATGTATTAAACACCATCAGGGGACCTAAGAGAGTTATCTCTGTGGAGGGATGTATTAAACACCATCAGGGGACCTAAAAGAGTTATCTCTGTGGAGGGATGTATTAAACACCATCAGGGGACCTAAAAGAGTTATCTCTGTGGAGGAATGTATTAAAATACCATCAGGGGACCTAAAAGAGTTATCTCTGTGGAGGGATGTTTTAAACACCATCAGGGGACCTAAAAGAGTTATCTCTGTGGAGGCATGTATTAAACACCTTCAGGGAACCTAAGAGAGTTATCTCTGTGGAGGCATTTATTAAACACCATCAGGGGACCTAAGAGAGTTGTCTCTGTGGAGGGATATATTAAACACCATCAGGGGACCTAAGAGAGTTATCTCTGTGGAGGGATGTATTAAACACCATCAGGGGACCTAAGAGAGTTATCTCTTTGGAGGCATGTATTAAACACCATCAGGGAACCTAAGAGAGTTATCTCTGTGGAGGGATGTATTAAACACCATCAGGGGACCTAAGAGAGTTATCTCTGTGGAGGGATGTATTAAAGACCATCAGGGGACCTAAGAGAGTTATCTCTGTGGAGGGATGTATTTAAAGACCATCAGGGGACCTAAGACAGTTATTTCTATGGAGGGATGTATTAAAGACCAGTTAATTGTTAGTTAGTCTTTGATGGGTAGTTCCTATGCCTTTTATGGGTAGTTCCTATGCCATATATCTGGAGCTGTTCTCCAATACTTGTTATCACTGTATGGTTAACCTTAAGCAAGAACACAAAAACTGTTGTATGCCTCCCTGATCCATTCTACTTAAAGAAATTAAATACCCATGTTATAAAATGTCCATTCTGGCTTACACAGTATTATGTAATTCTTGTTAAATGATCTTCTGTGACTCCCAATGCCTTAGGATCAAATCAGTGTTACTTTTCGGGTCTAGAAATTTGATGAGATCCATTAATCTGTAACTGGCAAGTACATAAACAATCTTGTCATCAAAAATGTTTTGGTGTTTCAACAAAGGTTTATAATAAAACAGCTAGTCCTGGTGTACATTTTACATAAATTGCAATACACCCAGTCAGGGTGTATATTTTACATAAATTGCAATACAGTCAGGGAGTATATTTTACATAAATTTTAATAATGCAGACAGTCAGAGTGTACATTTTACATAAATTGTAATAAAGACAGTCAGTTGTATATTTCACACTGACATATATGGATCTTTGTTGTTTGTTCTAATGATTGCTCCTAGCAAACTGCAAAGACTTAGATCTGCTGGCCCCTTATGAGACAGTGAATCTAAGTATGTGTAGTTTGCAGTTGGACTTGACTTATAATAAAGTACATAGTATAAAAGTCTTAATTTCATGTGACAATTCTTTTTCAAAATCAGCTATTTTTTCAAAAAGAAAATGTACCTAGATAGTACTCAAGCTTTGGTATGGTAGTTAGCAAAAGAGTACTCAAGCTGTGGCATGGTACCAAGCTAAAGAGTAATTTAGCTGTGGAATGGCACCAAGTTAAAGAGTACTCAAGCTGTGGCATGGTGCTGAAAACTGCTCATTGGAAGAGAAGCTAGATTTTGTAACCAACCAGAAGCAAATCAGACACTACCAAGTGATCTGTCCTTCCCTCAGGAGACTGTCACACTGAAACATCAAACAGAAGTCATGTGTATAAATAAATAGAAATGTGATTATCATTTGATGTCATAATATATTTTTTAAAAACTAGTCAAAGAAATGAAATTTTACTTATACATTATTTTTAGTAATCTCGAGTGACCAACAAGCAAACACCTATTTATTGTATTACTTATCATTGTACACGAACTGTATACAGAATGTCTGATTTAATACAGGAAGACATAAAAGACATTTTGGTTTTTGGAGTTTATAGCACAAAAAGAAAACACTTTCAAGGTTTTATTATACTGGGGCAAGTAAAATGTCTTGCCAATGGCATGCTACAGTTGCTGATCCAGGCAGATCACACAGTGGGAATGAAATCCAAACCCTGCTGGTCCAATGCCATCAACATTCAACCACTTTGACTTCTTTTCAGTAATAAAGGAAAGGTATTATTATTATTATTATTATTATTGATTCTGTAAATTTATGTCAGAAACAAGAGAGAAGAGTGGACATTTAAAAATAACTGAAAAAAATTTGCTCTCCCAATGGAAACTTGTATTTGATGGTGTGAATGTTCTTGTATTCACATACAATACTTTTCAAGAAAGTTATCATTTTAACACATAATTGGATTTGGCATTGAAATATATCAAACTAAAGGAGAAAAATCACAACAAAAACAAATGGCAGAAACAGTCCTACTGAAATAATAAATCCACTTTATTTGACTGCCAAGCAATTATTTACCATAGTATACGGGAGATAACTCTGGTTGTAATATGATCTAAACTATGGAAGGTAGCTGTTCTTGGCCTGTGCAATTATGCAAGAATGATATTGGGGGAAAAGCATCAAGTTATCTCAAACTTCTTTTTGAAAAATATTAAATTCATATATATCTAAATATTATGATTTTTTTTTTCATTTAATCTGAAATGGTAGGTACAAAAGAGTCTTCATAAATATTAGTTCAAATGTAGCTGAAATCATTTGGGTAAATCTTGGACATTTCCATTAGGTGTGCAGCAATTATTACTGTTAAAGTACCAACTTTTGCATAGTTGAAGTTTATTCTGTGGAATAACTTTAATTTTATATTAAAATATTGATAAAAGAAAATTCTGTCATGAAATTTGACAAATATAAATTTTTGAATATCAGATGCTGTCTCATAGAATTTATTTATCTAAAGGTAATAATTCTTTTGTTTTTACCAATAAATTGCAAACTTCAGTTATTTCGTCACCTATAAATGTGACAAGTAATTCATAAATTGACCATTTACTGTCAGTTAAGCAGATCCATGACAATGGGTTCTATGATATTTTGTCCTTGCATGCTCCTTTCCCCAGACATTTCAAATGAATAAGTGACTAATGTTTACAATGCTAAAAGACAAGTATTGTAAAAGAGTTTAGGAAAGTACATTTCTTCCCATACAAAAGAAATTTATCAAGACTATGGATCTTCCAAATAACAGAATGACACAGATTGTATTGCCGTGCAAAACACCGTATATACTGTAGTAATAGTACGATGAATTTGTGGCTGCAAATAGTATGGTCAGTTTTGTGGCAGTGGGTATAAACTCATAGAAATTAAGTTTTGTATTTCATGCATATAACGTTATTCCTTTTCAAGGTTTTTGAGATTCAGAGTTCTTTCTTTTTTCTTTTTTTTTTACACTGATTGGGTACATAAACATGGGTACACACAAGAGATCACTGCTTACCTAAGAATGTGCTCAAAGTCTGGGGTGAAAAAAGATATAAAAAATTTGAGTTCACAGGGTTACCCATGGGATAAATGAACGTGATAAAGGCATTTTTATTGTTGCTGTGTTTATTAAGATTTATTTATTGCAAGATACTTTATATATTTGGGGAAAAAATTAAATATGAGAATAATTTAAGTTTCTAATTGATAAGGCAGAAATAATTTTGTGTGAAATATTGAATAAATTAAAATATTTCTGACGTTACAAGGAATTTTATAAAAATGATTTCAAACTTTATATAATATTTAAAAAGTTGAAAAATATATTTGAACAAAACAAAAGAACTTTTTGCTCTTCCATTAGAGTAGAAACTGTTATCTCTTTATCAACAATAGAGCAAGAGAAATTATTTAATACTGTTAAACAAATAGGTGTCGTTGATCCCATCTGCACCTCTTTAGATTCCCCCAAGTTATTTTTATCACAGGAAGTGTCTCAGTTTTAGTGGCAACACTGTAGTCTGTTTCATCACTACTCAAACTATTAACCATTGCCACTGGGTGTTTAACCTCATTGTGGGAAAATTTCCTTCCCGGAAAGGAAATCATGCCCATGTAGAGCAGGATATACACTACATATGTGTACATGTGACAATATTCTGATGGATTCATTAACCACATTGCTGTAAGAGGCATAATAGATAATCATATGGATCATGTGAGATTAATGTTACTCCACCATGAGCCACAGGAAAGGGAAACCTAAGATTGTATATCGCTCATCAATTCATATACAGTTAGGTAAGAATTCAGAAGAGTGCATTATATTTGTGTTCACAAAATGGAATTATGCCAAAAAGTAAGTCAAAGTTTTGCCACTTATTATTCTTTGAGTTGCAGACTTTCCCAAATTATATTCATAATGCATCACTAGAATTTATATAAAAAAATTCAAATGAAGTAAAGATCCAACTCGACTTTCACTCTAGTCCTAGATGTAAGACCTGACGCACCTAAACAAAATCAACATGTGCTATGTCTTACATGTAGGCCTACTTCCACTCACACATGGATTTATTGTCAGTGTAAAGCATGTATGTTCACAAATAGTTATCTGAAATTGTACAAAAGCTGTTGTTTAGCTTGGAATAATATATTACACTGAATAAATACAGTGATATATTTACACCTGTACAATATGAGTGTGCAATGAAAAGTTAATGTACTTCATGACAGTAAATCAAGACATACAGTATACATCATTTGATAGATAATGGGTCGTTTGTATTCACTAAACTACTCCAGACTTGTATATTATATGTGTAAACTCATAAAATTCTCATAAAATAGTGCTGGAGTGATGGTTACATTTTGAACTGTTACCATATAGCAATAAAGCTACTTTTTATTAAAACAAGCTGTTGGCTTTGACATAAAACAATTTAATTGGAGGAGACAGACTTTTGCTTTTTTCACTTTTTATAAATTATTTTTACCTCGATACGATTTGTTTTCATCAACTAATATAGTAGTTATAATGAGGTTTTTTTTGTGAAATAAATCATAGCAGCAAGATTTGTCCAAAGTAACGAATTTGTAAAAAAAAAAAAATCCCAGGCTTTGCCCCCCCCCCCACTTTGAAAATTAAATTTTTAGTTCCGAAATTGGATGCAAGTGTTGTACTGCTATTATGATGATAAAGAAATTGGAACAAATTTGAGATGATTAGGGTCCCAGTCTGTTAAGATCAACAACATGTAATTCCAATGAAGGCTGAGCACATGTATGGATTTATTTGCATTTTAGAACATTTTCATTCCAGTTATGGTGATGGATAATTAAAAAGTACAGAATTATTTTGTTTAACTCCCATTTCTTTCACAGTAATGTATTATTTTTTTTTTAATTGCAAGACTTCTCAAATAATTGAAAATAAAGCAAGCTGAAGGGTGAATAATAAAAAAATTCTGTACAAAGGACATGAATTTTGTGTACTGTTTCTGTCCACTTATTTCACTTGTTCTTTGTAAGCGACAAATGTCTGCCATAATTATGCACAAAGGCAAGTATTTCAAACAATATGTTTTGACACCCTGTCAATGAAATGAGTTTTACAGTGTAATTACCAGTAGATTATACCAAATTTCCAGGTAACGACACCCTGCTTTATTTTTTAACTCCAGAAAGAATATACAAAATGGAATATTTCATTACATGAATATATATATATATATATATATATATATATATATATATATATATATATATATATATGTATTAGGACTAGAGGAGCCTGCCTTATTTTATACCTCTATACAAAAGGAAAACTCCATATACAAGACACATGCTCATGAAAAATAGTGTTATGGGTACCTTTATTTTTTCTGGAAATTCTGATTTTAACCTCAACAGCAATGGCATCCATCCACAGATCAAGCTGTTGTGTTCCACTGTGAGTTCTTTATTGGCAAGTTTGGCTGTAGAATGCTTTAAATGCAAGTCAAATGTTTGTGAGTTTAGCTGTACAACTATTTATGAATATTTTTAAGGTCATCAAAACTTGAGGATATGCATGTAAAATGCACCTATCTCCTTATTATATACATGTATACTGGCATTCATTGACACTACACATAGTTTGTGTTCACTTCCTCTCCCTGGATTCCTTACATAACTTTGTTACCAGTCTTTTTTGTGATAAAATGAATCAGCCTGAGAGGGTGTTGTACTTAGTATCAGTTAATGTGACAGTTTTCATGATGGTTTAATGACCGTGGAAAATCTTCTGATTTAGGGCTCAAATTGAAATAAAAATCGTCATTTTATTTGATTAAATTTAATAATTCTGTCTTGTTCAAATTGAAATGAAAATCATCATTTTATTTTATTAAATTTGATAACTCTGTCATGTTCTGTTTTATGATTAAGGACATTTGATTAAATTAAAGTTTTATTTGGTGCATTGGAGTACTCATATACAATCAAATCCAGACCAGCATACAATTTTATGTAGAACATGTTTCTGTCTGTAATAAATAAAGTAATACAGTTTATTATGGGGGAAAATCTAACTGCAGGGTGTTTGATTTCCTAACAAGCCAGATATGCACTGGAAACCCTACAGGTGTATTCAACAACACAGGTGTTCAATGGAAGGTTGTGGAATTTTAAAATGAATTGGGGGAAATATGTGCCACCGTTAAGTGTCAATAAAGTCTAATGTCTGTCGCCCACCAAGCATTATATGTTACACCTGAAAATACACATTTAAATTATTTATAATAAAGTTGAATGCAAGTTGAAGGAACTAAACTGTGACTGGAGAGAACAGTGCTATTATATAACAACTGTCAAAGGTGGCTAAGCTTTTAGATGCTTATCAGTTTGAATGCCGTGATTTTGTTCACATTTTTCATTCAGTATATTTTTTCATGGGATTATCATCATGAAAGGAAAATATATTTATAAAGTAAACGTGCATTTTTTTAAAATAAAAAATATGCAGATTGTTATAATAGCATAGAAAATAATATAATTATGCTCTTAGAATTTGGGTGTATATTTCCCGGATAATTAGATTTATAACCATATATTTTGAAGCCAGATGGATGTACTTAATATCCCAGCTGCTCAGACAGGAAATTGTTCTTTCCTTTTATACTTTAAGTGGAGGTTTAATTGCTTGTGTATTTAATAACTAGTAAATACAACTACCGCAGTACAGTCTGAATGTGTCATCAGATAACTATGGTCAACTAACTTCCCTGTCAAAAAACTATCACATACATTAGCTAATATAACCCAAACAAAAGTATATATGTTTGTACATTAGCTAATATAACCTAAACAAAAACATGTTTGTACATGCTTGGTTGTTGTTTTTGTTTGGTTTGATTGGATGTTTTAGGGTATAGAAGCGCAAGAATGCTAAGGCGGTCGAGTAAAAAGTATCCTGTCTAATGACACCACTGTAACAGATCCAGGCTGACCGAATGTAAGGTTTTAAACAACTCCAATTTAATCACAAGCCAGGCACATTAACCACTGAGACTCATATTATGGTTGCTATATTTTAATGAAAATTTTACAATGGAAGTGAAGTTTATTACATTTTTGCATCAATTTATCGTTTTGCTGTAGTATTTATAGCAACTAAAAATTTGTCCAAAGTCAGAATGCAGTTTAATTATGAGTCTAATGTCATGGTAGAGATGTCAGACATTGCCAGATATTTACAGATCAGGTTACTAATTCTGCTACATTAATTCAGTATAATTGGAATATATTCTTGTAATTGTAGTTATATTTTTAGAAACTTGAGCAGTGAAATTAACTATAGTAGAGTCCTCGTTTAGGTCTTCTGAGTTACACATCAATTAGAGTGTGCGAGCTGGGGCGTTGCAGGGCAGGCAGTTTTTGTTCTTGTTCAAATTACTATACATGTATAAAGTATTGGTTGACATTCTCATGAATCACTATTCCCTTCTCTTGAACAAAATATGTATGATGCATTGAAAATATATACTGTTCACATAACATTTTGCAAGTACAGTAAAATCTGTATTGTGAAACCACTTTTATGAGAGGCCACCTGTCTTGAGATACCATGTTCTCCATGCACATATTTATTGATCATGAACAGCGTTTGGGGGTGGTAAGTGGGGCGACCTCCCCAGGCCCCGCTCTTGAGGGGGCCCCGCGCTTTTGGCATAATAGTTTGTCAAGCTATAATCTCCAGTAAATTGGAAATGCTGATACATAGATAGACATACCCAGTGTTTGCAGTAGCATACAAATCGAGATACCGATACGCTTGCCCCGCGCGGTCATGGTCGGCCCTAGGCCCCGCGTACTCATAACGTCTCTGTTATTGATTATATCGTATTAAAACCCCTCATGGGAGACCACCTGTCTTGAGAAATCATTATTTTTATTGTCAGAAGGAGTGTTTTATCAAGACATGTTCTACTGTAGCATGAAAAACTTGCATATTGAAATATTGCTCAAGTACACCAGACAGGGATATATGTGATTGATAGATGTTGGGATCTACGGGCTAATATAAACAAGTCTTATTGATAGGTTTTCATGTATGGTGGGCCTATTCAGTGATTCATATTGTTTGCTTTTCACATACATAAATCTGCTATAATTCTATTATCTACAAAGAGGAAATGGCAGATAAGAAATTGATCATTCCATTGCATACATGTACATGATGGCACCAGACTAGTGCCAGTACAAAGAACACAACTTAAAATTGGGGGGGGGGGGGCAATTTTCTTAAAAAAGATTTTGATTTGAGACAGGCAGTTTAGTAATTCCACTTAATTATTATTGAAAAGTATTATCTACTGACAAAATATATATGAAAAAAATAAACAGGTCATATCATGAAACATGAATCTTAAAAAGAATATAAGAATTTGAATTAAACGTCATTTTTGCCAAGCTGACTTTAGTATGAAGTGATACATAGCAATAATGTTTGTTTTTTATGTATATTTTCCAAACCCCATGAATTTTCTTCATGTTTGGTTGTGAATAACTATGATGCTAAGAAAATCCATTCATTTGTTATGCAGTATGTGTTCTTTGACCTTGAAGTCAAGGTCATAGTAATGGAAAATTTGCAGTCTGGTTTGTGTATATATAAAAAAATTGATTTGTATATATTACCAAAACACTTGGATGGATTTTTTTCAAAACATTATGATGGTAAGACAGTTAATTCTGCAACATGCATACTCTGCCGTTTTGACCTTGATACCAGTGTCACACATTTTACTGCAAATTTAATTTAATCGTGTTCTCTATATGTGCACCATGGCAGCCTTGTTTTGTTTTATAAATCATCAGATATTGTTTGGTGAAAACTTTCAAGACTCAAATCCCCCTGGACCAAACTTTATTTTTGGTTATGATAGGTTACACATTTTAATAAATATAACCATAATAGGATGTATATTTTTACCTACGAAGGAAGAGTGGTTATTTGCCCTCCAGCATACAATTAAATATACAGAGGTAGATTTTAAAAAATGAATGTATATTTGCGATAATTAGGAATTTATTGTATCTGTGTGCATATCTTAATCTATATTATTTTTATTGTATATTTATTGAATTTTGGCTGTTTAAATATTAGTGGTTGGTCACATACTCCAATAAAGTTTAAGTTTTATGGATTTCATGTTGACTTTTGAAACCAAAAGTTTATTTCAGTGTAAAATGGTTTTAGTTTACTGAGTTACAATTTATTGACATTAAAAAAGAGATGGGGCTTTTTTCCTTTAGTTTTTTTAGGTTTTGGTGATGAGAGGTTTGATTATACTGTAAAAAGTAATGAACAGTGTTCTTTTTCAAAATGTTGAAGGTTATTGATATTTGGTATATAGTCTAAGTAATTCAAAATCACATAAAGTGTTTTATAGGTTGATGTAGTTTATTGCACACCTTGCAAGTTTTCATATTGTCGGTTTCACTTTTTTATTGAGTGTTTGCCGATACATGTATAATATCTCATGGCTGAATAATATATTGAAGTCTGAGTGATACATTAATCGCATCTTAATTGCCCATGCACCAATTAACAATCTGTACTCATCAGATAATTTCAAGTAGGACTGGATATATAATGGTCTCTGGCTGTCATATTCACATTTGTATACTGTTTATCCATCTCTGAACAAGACTTTCATAGTCTTCCAGCAGATCACATCCGTGTGATGTACATTCAACTTGTGGTTTCAAATGAGCATTTTAAAATCCTGATCTGTTCACTGTATAATGTGCCAGCAGATCTGTGTGTGCTATTGTAGTAGGTAGTATGACTATATTAAAAACTCCTGATCTGTTTGCTGCATAATGTGCCAGCAAATCTGTGTGCTATTGGTAGTAGGACTGTATTTTTATAAAGGCCTGATCTGTTTGCTGCAGTACGTGCCAGCAGATCTATGTGTGTGCTATTGGTAGTAGGTAGTAGGACGGTATATTATAAAGTCCTGATATGTAGATCTATGCGTGTGCTATTGGTAGTAGGTAGTAGGACTGTATATTATAAAGTCCTGATATGCAGATCTATGTGTGTGCTGTTGGTAGTAGGTAGTAGGACTGTACATTATAAAGTCCTGATATGCAGATCTATGTGTGTGCTATTGGTAGTAGGTAGTAGGACTGTATATTATAAAGTCCTGATATGTAGATCTGTGTGTGTGCTATTGGTAGTAGGACTGTGTAAAATCCTGATCTTCTCTTGTATAATGTGCCAGCAGATCTGGTTCTGTCCAATTGACACCTGACTATACATTATAAATTCCTGATGTGTTTCTGTATAATGTGCCAGAAGGCCTGGTTTGGTTTGTTGGCAGTAGGCGGTACACTATTAAGTCTGTAATGGCAGTTGGCTGTACACTAAGTCTATTCTGTTGGCAGTTGGCCATACACTTTTAAGTCTGTAATACTGACATTTGGCTGTCCACTTTTAAGTCTCTGCTATTGGCAGTTGGCTGTACACTATTAAGCCTGTAATATTGGCAGTTGGCTATATAACTAATTCTGTACTGTTGGCAGTTGACTGTACACTATTAAGTCTGTGCTTTGTGGTGTTGGCTGCACAGTATCAAGTCCTAATCTGTTTTTGCTGTTAAGGGTTTAATTCCAATTTTCAGCATGTGATAGGCTATACAAGGTGGCCAGTATAACTGGTGGAGGAAGAGCCTGGGACAACCCCAGAAAGAACCATTCAACTATGGGAAGCTAAAGGCAGTGCTCTCTCACATACATACAATGGCCAATCCCAAGACTCAAACTATATGGACATATGTGAGATGGCAGTGATAACCATAAGCAAGTGCTTTAGACCACTCAGCCTCCCAGGGTTACCCAGTCTGTTGTATAATGTGGCAGAAGATCTGGTTTTGTGCTACTGGTCTAATTGTAAATTTAAGAAAGAAAAAATCGGGGTGGGGCTAGAAAGAAAATAAAGTTATGAAACTGCAAATGTAGAATGATTCAATCATGTTTTGAAAACTTTTTTAGCTCATCAGCATTATGTTCATTTCTGCATCAACTTTAAATTAAATTTTAGCTGGATCCTTATCTTAATTTTCTCAGTCAAATTCAAGGAAAATTACTTCTTAAAATAATCCTGTGACTAAAACTTTTTGGATTCATGTTTTTCCGTTACTTAGTAAACATCGACTTGCAAATGAAAGTCATATATGGTGCATTGAAACGATGGTAAAATAGCCACAGTTTGTATGTGACTTGTCTAAGAAATAAAAGGTTGACTACTGTATCCATAGTAACACTGTTTTCCCAAAAATAATAATGACATCCTCGATGCTTCCCTTAATGACGTAGGTGCAGTCAGGTGATGGAAACCGTTATAGCTGCATTAATAAATCTTGGGCTAAGTGTATAGTGATAATCAAGCTGTAGTTTCACGACATCAGTGTTGTTGAATTACCCTAGCCATGAATACACACAATAGGAAATGAAAAGAAATCAACTTGTCAACAGAATTTGGACCTTATGCATGGAGTAGCACTTACGTATTTACATCATCGGTACATCCTCCAAAACAACAGAAAGGATTATATTTGTTTCATGTTTTCATAAACTTTATATAGTTCTGTCAAAATATTAGAACTTTTATGTTTTATGTTCAGGATATAACCATTTCACTGTTGTCAATCTTTTATCATTAATTATGGATCAGTTATGACCATATAAGGGCAAGGGGATGGGGGGACAAACAAAAGCACAGTAATAAAGGGATCAAACGGCTTTAATTATTGAATAACATGATTTAAAGACTTCAAATGACTTGCAGATTGGGAGCTGACAGCATAATATTTATGTATGATCATACATTGTCCCACTTCTCTTTATTTTCTGTTGTTCAGAATCTACCACTATATAGGTTGTGTGTCAACACTGGATGCATGACTTTGAAAACCCTGTCAACAGGGGTAGAAAAATCCATTGCTTGGGACCATTACAAATTAATGTTGGACAACCAGTTTTTTCCCCATTGTCAAAGCCTAATCAGGCAACTTCAAAATATTAATAAAAAGTATCATGCTAAAACTTCAAATGGAAATGATTCAGTGGTAAACGATTGATTTGTCCCTCTTTGTCTTTCTGTGTACCCAAGTTATCGTATAATTGTATAGTTGAGTATTGTGTAATTCTTGTTGATAAGAAATGGCAATAATCTATCTGTGTCTGCCACTAATTGTCTGATAAAGTAATTACAGTCCCTACTGCCAGCTCTTCACTGAGAATCATTAAAGAAATAATACTTGAAAATGTTTGTCTTTTGTCAACAGACTCCATATGGTAGTGTTTTCTATTTATAGCTTTCACTGAATGACTGTGATCTAGTACCTTGTGCTTCCTCCTAATTGGTCTGTTTTAGAAATGGACACTTGCTGTAGTGCAGAGGAAACAAATAACTTGTATATTGGCTACATATGGCCAGAGGAGTTATTTCCTGTGGCCTGCACAACACCTGGAATTTAAAAAATAATTAATAATGCAAATTTTTACTAAACAGCCAGCCAGGTTTTGATAAATTTTGTATTGTTACATCATTTAATTCTTGTTTCCAACATTTTAACTGGCTACCATTTATATGAGCCACTTTCAGTGTATGAAAAAGTTTTCATTGATGCGGTCTAGGGGCCAGTGAACTAGTCTTCATGTGGCCCATCTGGTGATCTGAGTTTGAGACCCTGCTGTAGAAATAATACAATATGAGCCCCTTGAGACAAAAGAATAACAATTTAATCAATCACATAAACTAATAGAGTCAGCTTCAATTCAAACAAATTGACATTTACAGAATTTCAATATCAGTGTTCTGTTACTGATTCATTTCATCATGATAACAAGAGTAGTGAAACAAGCACAATGTCCAAGCCTGATTTGCGTCACCCATCATCGCTTTGTCTCCTTGCATGCCATGTCTTCACACCTTCACATGTATACGTTTGATCTTTCTTGATCTCCTTTCCTAACCATTCGATCTCTTATCCGGACTTCTGTCTTTCGGACTATTCCAGAGAGCTGTTTCCCTTAATGCTGTCTTTCCAAGAACATGTGCATCCTAGCACTAAAGGCCTGTCTTTGCCTACAAGACAGACACCTGGTCCCCTTACGGTACTTGTCATAACATGACGCCTGTCTTTGCCTACAAGACAGACACCTGGTCCCCTTACGGTACTTGTCATAACATGAGGCCTGTCTTTGCCTACAAGACAGCCACCTGGTTCCCTTACGGTACTTGTCATAACACGAGGCCTGTCTTTGCCTACAAGACAGCCACCTGGTCCCCTTACGGTACTTGTCATAACACAAGAAAATAACTACTCTTAGTTTTTTTTCCTCCAAGTCAGACGAGTCATGCTTCTCTTGCAAGAAAATCTTGGATATAGGAAATTCGCACAAAGTCATTACTTTAAATTCAACGTAAGTGTTGAAAAGAGATTAAAAGAAATACATGTATTTTCAAAATTCCTTTGTTTGTGGAATTTTTGGCCTTTGAAATAAATTTAGATTTTCTTGTGACCTAGTTCTATCAAGATTCTGAAAAGTTCAGTTTTAAAATCAATTGATTTTGCATGGCAACATTGATGGACTCAATGCACTTGTTGATTTCCTGTGATGGCTTACCATGTATACCCACCTATAAATTTAGTTCAGCTGCAAACTGCACAAAGTCTAGCTGCAAACAACATAGACCCTGATCTGCCTTAACATAATACACTGGCAGATCCGACTCTATGCAGTTTGTTCTGAGTAATCAGTAGAACAAACAGTCTAGACCCTGATCTGCCTTAACACAATACACTGGCAGATCTGAAACTATGCAGTTTGTTCTGAGTAATCTGTAGAACAAACAGTATAGACCCTGATCTGCCTTAACATAATACACTGACAGATCTGACTCTATGCAGTTTGTTCTGAGTAATCAGTAGAACAATGTAAACCCTGATCTGCCACCACACATCATGTAACAGTATATCTGTGTGTATGTTGGACATTAAAGTAAGTATATTCTTTACATTAAATTTTAATAGTCCGTAAGTTTTGATCTGTGGTATATATATAGTTGAAGCATTTTTCAAGTTTATGTATTAAAATTATTAATCTTTCATCCTTCCTACCTAGATATTTACAGCTCATTCCCTATATCCAGAATGTGTTAAACAAGAGACATTTATAGCAGGGTCACTGGCAACTGGTGGACTGGTCAAAGTCTTTAGGTGTCATCATTTTAGCAGTGCATTATTAAGAGAAAATATGGGGGGGGGTGTTTAGCCATATTGCAAATCTAACTCAAAGCATGTTGTCAAATTTGGTCACAAAATAAATCTTTGATGTTACTGTTCTGTAAAATCTGTCTGTTTAACATAGAAATAAAAACAGTGTTATCTTTCTTTGAAACTCTATAAATAGAATAAGACCATGTGAGTAATGAGTCCAAGGCTTTTGTGTACCATCAGCTGTCAGAATGAGAGATGTGGGTGTGTGAGTTAGTGTTTAATATCACCATCAATTCTATTGCATACATTTCATGCTTGAAGCAAGCCCCAATCATATCTGTATTTATTTAAATTTAGATTGAATTAAATGTATAGTAGTCCGCACAGATTTTCAAGTAATTTGTTTGGAATGAAAAGGCAGTTACCAGTGTAAATAAAGAACAGTTGTAGCTTGAACTGTATGTCATCCATTAAAATATTTTAATTGTAATTCTAATGGATGCAAACTTGTATTGAATTCATTTTAATTTTTCTGATTGATGCATATCTTCATTGAATTTGTTTTTCCTTCATTTAAGAGGTGGATGAATTTTCTGCAAATTGATCAGTTTTTAGATGGTTACTTGGGTTGTATGTAAATTAGCAAGGTTGCCTTTTCATACAAAGGGTTGGTTGGTTGGTTAGTTTGAAGACGTAATTGACATTATCATGCAGAGGAATAAGAGCTAAGTGTCTGACACAAAAACATACTGAGACAGCTGATCTGAGTATCAAAAATGAGATATTTAGATTACCAGTCTAACATTTGGATTACCAATCTAACATATGGATTACCAATCTAATGTTTGGATTACCAATCTAACATTTGGATTACCAGTCTAATGTTCTGTCAACTGAGCCACTGCAAGTCTTCTTATTTTTTGACCTCGTTGAATGGTACAATCATGTATGCACATTTTGCAGAAACAATACAATCCCAGTTTTATTTAATAAAATTCACATGATTTAAAATTGCTTATAAAAGACAATATTAATTTACTATCCTTGTTCTTTGTTAGACAGATGTTAAAAAAAACCACATTACTGCCCTCTCTGTGCCTCTCTTCTCTCCGTCTCTGTCTCTCTCTCTCTCTCATTGTGTAAGTTGTTTTGGTTCACATTATGATCATCAACATCCAACTTGTGATATCTAAGTTATCAGCTACTTTTGTACACAGATGTCAACATTTTTGGCCAATTAAAACAAATCAAAGCCCAACAAACAAGTTTGAATGGTCTGGACATCTTACCACATTATCAAGTTAACTACACCAAATGTGCTTTATTCACACAGACAATGCTGCTTAGTTGTCTTCATGATTTGGACAAAAGATCCAACTCAGTCTTTATTGAACAAGGACAAAGAGACGTGAACTTTTCTGGATCTTCTCTTTGTCGATATCCTCATTGGCATATAACAAGGCAACCACATGCTATAACATAGGTGGTAGTGTAATTATGAAACTCTGTCATATATTTATATATATATATCTGGATTAACAGATAATCAATGTCATAGTTTTTAACATGTAATGTTGTTTACTTTATCATAGTAATTTGATTTGGATATTGAGTTCCAATCATTGGATTCTATTATCGGCAGCTAAATGCCCATCAGACATTTCATAGGGATCAATGAGCATTAGTACCCATGGATGAAATATTATTGAAAAGCATGTGGGTATATTTGCCATATATGTCATAATACAGGTACATTCTAATCTCAACATGATTCCCTGTTGTACACCAGGCTTTTCAATTTTAGTATGGTTCCAACTCAACTTTTGCGATTTTTATGTAAAATTGGCAGTACCAAATCTTTTGTGAGGGATAGTTTTGAATTCATGTTTACTCAAATTTTGTACAAAAGGGGAGTGGTCAAGTAAAGATCAAACAGATTTATGCAAGTTATCATTTGTATTAGTATCACCTATAGTAAGTAGGAACAGTTAAGGAAGAAGTTACATAAAATTCCAGTTATAAAGCATCAATAGAGAGTTAATAATTTCCTATATACAGCACTCCCTCTTTATAAGACCCATCATCATAACAACATTTTGGTGTGTGTATGTGTGTGTATATATATATATATATATATATATATATATATATATATATATATATATATATATATATATATATATGTGACACAATTCCTATTTTAAGGCAGGTAGTCATGAATCCCATGTTATTATGTAGTAATGAAATTATACATACATGTATAATGTACATCATTATAATGTAGTCTCGATATAAGAATGTATTCTCTATGGCTTCCATATATAATATTATAATAAGGGAGTACTGACTTTTCAGTGATCATCCTCTTAGAAAAATCATTACTTATTGTGGGCACAAAGTGACATTTTTAAAAGAGTTGAAACACAGATGCAGTTCTCTCACACACTTGCCAGAGGTATTCAGAGTTTTATGAATGGCAAGATAAATGTATATATCTCATTCTAAAGGATATGTGTGAGAAAAGCCATATGGGATATGCCTATCTCACATGAGCGCATCCAGTAGATGAGTTCAGTAGGCTTATGAATTCTTACATTTGCTGTTTCCTGCCATTACAAATTGGAACAAGATAAACTAGCATGCCATGAAAATTGTACACAAATGTTTTATGTTCTGTAATATTTTGGCCAAAACAAATATATGTGGTGGGTAAGAAAAAGGATCTAGTGTGTGAACAGGATAGAGTAGTTCCAAAACCAGTGTTCTTGGATATATATAGACTGTTTCGTGTTGTGTAGAAGGGACTTTGTTCACACATAACAAACATGTTTATTGGTTGATTTATCAAGAATATGCTAAGTGTTTTCCATCGATGAAACATGAGCATTATTTTCCTGTCCCTTGACTGTGCAGTTACTAAGACACTGATGATAAAGATTAAAGGCACTTTTGATTATCGACTTTATTGATCATTACACTGTCTAAAATTGTAATAAAAAGACCAGTCAGATTTATGCAAAGGGAAATATCCACTTAGATAGACTATTGTTGTTGTTGTGGGGTTTAACACCATTTTTCAGCACACGATAGGCTATACATGTCTGCCAGTATTAATGGTGGAGGAAGAACCCGGGAAAACCCCAGAAAGAACCATCGACCTACGAGAAGCTACTGGCAAGCTTTCTCACATACCTACATTGGCTGAATGAAACTCGAACCAGCACAGACAGAGGTGAGATGGCAGTGATCCTTAACAGAGAGCGCTTTAGACCACTTGGCCACTCAGGGCCCCTTTAGACAGACTAAAAATTGTAATAAAAAGACCAGACAAAGTTCTATGAAGGGAAGGATTGCAACCTTCTAAAAAATTTAACAGAAGGCTTGATAAAATTACACTAAGAGAAGCATCCATGACATCTGAAAATTGTAATAACAAGGCCAGACAAAATTATGTAAAGGTAAGAGTCCATACAATGAATAGAGTTATGTTTACACATGAATCCAAAATTATAATCGGAGAGTTCTTGTTAAAGTTGACCAGTTCAAATTCTCCATTAAATTGGAGGAGAAGAGGGGTTAACATTGAAGTATAAATGATCAAAAAGAGCAGTAGATGCCAAATCTGAGATTTTTGTCTTGCCTGCAAAGCAGATGCAAGACTTAGGGGTTATAATTTCAGAGAGCTTTGTTGGCAGCATGGCACCAATATTCATTTTTTTAAATATTTAGCTCAGCTTTTCTAACACATATGTACAGTCATTTTTAGATGTATTCAGTTTGGATGGTACTACTCACTATGGGCAAAACGCAGTGTATCCCCAAGGGGTGCAAGACTGAGAGTCAAAAATCACCTTGGTGTCAAAACTGGGGGTCAGACTGAGTTAAAAACAAACTTTGATATCAAAACTTGGAGTCAGATACAAAATTTGGAGGTCTCTGAAGCGCAAATGAGGGTTAAGGGAAACACTGAAACCATGTACAAAATTAGGTTACAGTGACCTAATTTTTGCCTCCATTGATTGCATTAAAGTTATTGCATTTACTTGTTTTTTCAAAGTCTGTTATATGTACAGTCATGAAGTTATGGGAGTGCATTCATCTTGGAGAATACTAATCACCGAAGTAGGTAACAGTGACCCAGGTGAGATGTAGCATTCCAGAGAATTCTTGTTTTTACCAGGGTTTGGTTTTTAGATGGGGTTGACTGAATTGCCTTACATGGCAGACCTTCCATATTTTTTGCTGAAAAGTGTATTTTCTGAACTGGAAAAGGAGGGTTCAACTCTCTCCCCCCCCCCATCCCCTCACCCCCTACTTCCACTGACCACTGGCAGAGGTAGATTTAGAGATGGAAGGAACCAGTGAATGTCCACTGGTAAAATTTTTATATGTATGGGCCTTGGACCGGGACTTTGCTTCTTTGTATTTACTATAGCCTGTGCCACCTCTCAGATCCCTATCGTTTTTAATTCTGATCACCCCCACCCCCAACCCATCAATTAAATTGTGCTGCTGCCTTTGGAGAATCTTCAAACCTTAATAGTGACAAAGCATAAACTTTAAAATGAGTGAGTCATCTGCAATTTTCAACATGTAGACATAGTCTGTTTCTTTTAGAGAATGATACTTGTCAGGCGTTGTCTTGTTTTTGACCTATGTGTAACATGCACTCAATAAACAACAATGAAGCAGACACTGAGGACATGTGTCTACAGCCGACTCTTTAGTGTACATGTCTCATTGTGTTTTTGTGTGCAGTATAATCTGAGACAAATGATCTGGCCTTTAATTATTTCATCTGCCACTGGTAAATTCTATGTAACATTGCTAAATAGCAAAGCAAGTAGTATTACTGTAGGGAACTGACAATTTATTAATGTCACCTCCATTGGGATGACCAATTAGACCTACACATTTATGAAATTGGATTGTAATAGATAAATAGAAAATTAGGCAGATATTTTTATAAAACCTCACTCAGCGATATTGCAATGTTTTCTTTGATCACCATGACCAGTGTCATTTATTAAACAAGATGTCTTTGACCTTTCAAAGATGTTACTTTTTACCTCATGCTTTTTATATTATTTAATAATAAAGTACCGTAGAGTAGAAGAGTTTATGGGATGGTATGTCGTCCATTGTTTGTTATCCCATCCAGTATCTTCTGTAAGCACAAGTTAGTGCTTAGTAACCCCTCCTAAACTACTTTGGAGGGTCAACATAAAGGTTTACACACACACACACACACACACACACACACACATTCATCCCATGGTCTATTTGGCGCCAACACTGGTTGCTCATTGATCAGTAAGCCTTCGGAGACTTTGTAGGGCAGACATATTTTGTTACAACATTTACATGCTGCAAGTGATATCCTTTTTATCTGCGTTTCTCATCAGTAAACCCCAGTATTGTCAACTGGTAATTCAACAAAAGCTGCATTGATTAGGCTGCAAATTTTGTTTTCTCAAAATCCAGCTGGGTTAAGCATAGGAATTCAGTATTTTTCACAGTGAAATACTCATTTTTGTAGAGTTCATGTTTGATACAAACCATGGTTTTAAAGAATCAACAGAGTATGTTTCTTTGTAAAAGCAAAAGGACTCGTTGCCCAATCCATGAGTTTAAGTGCAAACATTTCATTCTTTACAGAATCATAAATATTGATACCAAAAATAGTAAAGAAGTCAATGCTTTTAGTTTAAAAGCTGTAAGGAATTTATGTGCATGACGGAAGACAGTACTTCAGTGTGGGGTTGGGGGTTAGGTTAAGTGGCACTTCAACAAATGATTGGCTACATCATGCTTAGAAAATGGGAGCTAATGTAACCAGATGGGTAGCCAACTTGTGATGGCCTGGTTGGGTATCAAATCCAGGAGAATTGGATTAAAAGTCAAGTGGTGTACCAATTCAGCTGCAGTGGCTCACACAACTAGATATTTGATTTTCAGGCAGTACTTTCATTCTTATATGTGTATTCCATGTAATTTTATATACAGACAGAACACTGTGTTTGTATTCTTTCATGTCAGTGTGATCGCAAACAATTTTAAAAACTCTGTTCATTTGAACTGATAGTTTCCCTTCTTTTTTTCTAAATCGATAGTTGTGTTAGTCTTTCACAATGTCACATTTATTTTTAATTTGCACCTATTTACCTTTGTTGTTGTCACAGACCGGAGTTTTTTTTTTGGGGGGGGTTACCTTTTTATCACCAGTATTAAATTGCACTTCAAAGTGAAATGGTTACTAGGCCAGTATAACAATTTGGGAATTTGTAATAAAACTATAACATGAGCTTGAAGATTATATGTTTTAATACAAAAGAAACTGGTTGACCTTAGTAAGTCATTCCTGACAGTAGAGTTATTAGTTGTGGAATGTAAAGAAAGAAAACCTTTGCATTATACAATGCTGAACATTCTGACACTGTCATGCATTAGGACATGCTTATGTATCTATTGATATATGATTCTATTTATACATTGAGGATATTTCTTGCTGTTTATGTGGAATTTGTATGTCCTCATCATTATCTTTTGTTATTGTTTACAATGTTCTAAGATATAAAATTATGGAAGTTTTAAAAGCAAGCAGACAACATTCATCTAGTGACCTCATCTAGTGAAGTTTTAAAAGCAAGCAAACCACAGACATCTAGTGACCTCATGTAGTGAAGTTTTAAAAGCAAGCAGACCACAGACATCTAGTGACCTCATCTAGTGAAGTTTTAATTGCAAGCAGACCACAGACATCTAGCGACCTCCTCTAGTGCAGTTTTGATAACAAGCAGATGGCATTCATCTCTCAAAGAATTCCAAAGTGATAGATGGTCTGTCACTTAATATATCAAAATATCTTCTACTGATTGAGGTTTTGAATATCTGCAATTTCATACTGCATTGTAGTAAAAAAAATGATTCCCCCCCCCCCACAAACATTCAACATAATTCAAGGATTAAAACAGTTATAAAATCCTGAATTTTCCTAAAAGGACTCTTACCTTATCTCATAAATTTTGTCAATTTTTGGCAAATTTGAGGCATTCCTTTTATTTCAGTTTGAAAAATATTTGAAAGGTTTTGATGCCTTAAATGTTAAAAGAAAAAAGTGATTTTGCATCTGTCCACTATTTCTACACCTGACAAAATGTATTGATATTGTTTGATATATCATGAGTAATAAAATGCAAAACCTCAATTTGAGGAGATATTTTGAGAATTTTGGAGAAACCAGGGCCTGGCCCTTGTTCTAGAAAATTCTTTTTATCAAGCATAACTCGTGTTCAAAGGCCTAAAATCAGATGTGATATCTGAGGTGCTTTTATTCACTCGTATTTAGCATCCAGGTAGAGGAAGCAAATTGCAGCTTAGTCTGAAAACTTAATACTTTCCATTGGATTCTGAAAATTATTACAGAATATGAAAATGTATTTTGTGGCTCAAGCTTGAGTTGTATACACAGATTTTGCTAATACAAAATGTATTTGTATTACTCAGACCAGGATGAGAATAACAGTTTGGCACAATACAGTATTCCCTCAATGTAATACAGTCATACAATTAATAGAAGACCCATGTATATTACAAAGATCAGACCATCATCATGAACATAAGATGGCATTCCATGGCTTTAATGCCTTTCATTATAACACATTTATGCACAGACTTGTGTATAGTACTCAGAGCAGACCATGTTGAGTAAGATCGCATTCCATGACTATGATGCCTTTCATTATAACACATTTATGCACACAGACTTGTGTATAGTACTCAGAGCAGACCATGTTGAGTAAGATCGCATTCCATGACTATGATGCCTTTCATTATAACACATTTTTGCAGACTTGTGTATAGTACTCAGAGCAGACCATGAGGAACATAAGACTTAAACAAAATACAGCACTCACTCACTATAAGACCCTTCTGTGTAACACTTATGCACACAATTCAAGACTTGTGTTTGTGAACAGAGCAGACCATACTGATCATACTAATTTGGCTAAATACAGCATTCCCTCACTATAATGTCCTTCATTATAACACAGTTATACAGGCAATACAATATGTGTGTATGGCATAAGGTTGTGGGTTTGAACCCTGCCGTGTCATACCAAAGACTTGTACTAACAGCTGCCTCACTTGGCACTCAGCATTAAGAGGTTAGTGTTAGGACTAGTTGGCCTGCTGTCGGGATAATGTGACTGGGTGCGACATGAGGCCACATGTCTGTGGCATGGATGCCTTGGTGCTAGATATCACTATAAACTACCATACTGCAGGCATCATAGTGATATGACTGAAAAAAATGTTAAAGCTACATTAAAAATCCAAATCACAAATACACACAGACATGTGTATATTACTCACACAAGACCAGACTCAGCATCACAGTTTGATAAATACAGTATTCCCTCACTATAAGGCCATTCATTTTAATACAGTTCCAGTTATAAAGCATATCAGTATAGCAAAGTTCCTGGTAATAGGTGAGTATGGTCATAAATTCTGTTCCATTAGGTCATAATACAATTCTGTGTATATTGCACTCCATCATAAGACAGTCTCACTCTAAGCTGGTATATACTCAGTTGCTCCCTGGACAATGTTATAATGAGGAATTACTGTATTATGTACTTCATTATCCGGTAGTCTATACGGTGCTATATTCTATGATTCCCAGGGACAGTGTTATAATGAGGGAGGCTGTATTATGTACTTCATTATCCGGTAGTCTATATGGCGCTATATTCCATGATTCCCAGGGACAGTGTTATAATGAGGGAGGGCTGTCTCTCTGTCTTATCTGAGGTTTTGGAAGAAAACAATGCTTAATTATCAGCTTAAACAAAAAGGCAAAAAGAAAAAGATTTTATGAATGAACTGTACGTAACTTTGCCAAACTTTCACTTTGTTGATGTATGTTTAGTGTAGAGATGGGTACCATGAACATTTTTGTACCACAGTATACCATAGTATTTCTGAACTTGCCAAAATACTACCACATTATACTGCAATTAGGAACCAACAATTTAATGTTTTTGAGCAGGGGCTTGATACTTCATTTTCAAATTTCCATCTGTCAAAAATATCTAGCTCAGAAAGTTGGATAATTATCTGTCTCATTATTATAGGAAAATAACTCATATTGTACCCATTGTATTGTTTGAAGAAAAAATTCATCTTGAGGTAAAAGAAATAAAATATCTCGGCTCAGAAAGAAAATCGCAGCTTCCCCATACCTCCTGGAAAATGAAATGATCAGTAAGTACCTTATGGTGTTTAACTTACTGTCTGTATGTTGATTGTTGTATTAATGGTACTCTATGTACTATAACTAAATCTGGGATGATTTCAAGTTTACAGGTGACACTCTGTGAAAGACATTGTGCTGACATTAGACAGCTTGTTGATTAGGAAGTGTTGACACTATAGCCTACAATTTACTAACTATACTTTTGATAGACAGGGAAACTTTGAGTGGGATGTGAACACCCAGGCAATATATTTATCAGAAATACAACAAACTAGAAAATGTTTACTCGCCTTAGGATATTACAGTATGTACAATTCAAAACAGAAAATGTCTGATATCCTGAAAATCTTAGACAGATTCATAGTCCTACAAATTAATGTGTGTACTTAACACATTAACATACACTATTAAATAAATAAAAACTTAAATTTGTAATCTGAGATTTTTCTAGAAGTTCAACAGGATTTGACCTGAATTTGTTTCCCAACATTGTATTCAACCACCACATTGGCATACTTGACAGGTTTCAAACATATCAGAGGATCACACATATAATTATATTAGTAATATTCAAAATTAATTTGTACCAAATTTAACTGCTTTGTAAAAAAAAAATTACAACTATTTTGTCAATAAAAAAGGGGAACATGATGTTATCATTAAATAAAGAATAAGATTGCTCGGGAATTCTTTTGTGATGGAAACTACCAACGTAATGTTGCAATGAGAAAAGTACCATATGTACCACTTAAACAAAATACTATGGTAAACCAGTATACCATTAATACTCTGCGACTCTAGGGTACATTACCTAAAAATGTCCGTAACAGCATCATTTTCTTTCAACCATGACTCAGTAGGTGACAGTAGTGCTGGGGCATGTTTAATACATTGCAGTGCCCCTTAGACGTAAATGTAGGATATTGGAATGAATTAATTTTGACACGATGGCTGGGACTTGTTTATTGTTTAATACATTGCATTGCCCCTTAGACTTAAATGAAAGATGAGAATCAATGTTGAAGTTTGACAGGTGGGCTGTGGCATTGTGATACATTGGATTGCTCCATGGTCTTAAATGTAGGATATAGGAATGAATTAATTTTGACACGATGGCTGGGACTTGTTTAATAAATTGCATTGCCCCTCAGACTTAAATGTATAAATTAGAATCATTGATGCATTTTGACAGGTGGGTTGTGGCATGATACATTTCATTGCCCCTTGACTTTGTAGAGATTGGAATCAATGAATTTTGACAGGTGGGCTGTGGCATCATGATGCATTGCATAATGAATTTTGACATGAGGGCTGGAGCATGTTTAATACATTTCTTTGCCCCCTTAGACTTCGTAAAGATTGGAATCAATGAATTTTGACATGAGGGCTGGAACATGTTTAATACATTACATTGCCCCTTAGACTTTGTAAAGATTGGAATCAATGAATTTTGACAGGTGGGCTGTGGCATCATGATGCATTGCATAATGAATTTTGACATGAGGGCTGGAGCATGTTTAATACATTTCTTTGCCCCCTTAGACTTCGTAAAGATTGGAATCAATGAATTTTGACATGAGGGCTGGAGCATGTTTAATACATTACATTGCCCCTTAGACTTTGTAAAGATTGGAATCAATGAATTTTGACATGAGGGCTGGAGCATGTTTAATACATTACATTGCCCCTTAAACTTTGTAAAGATTGGAATCAATGAATTTTGACATGAGGGCTGGAGCATGTTTAATACATTACATTGCCCCTTAGACTTTGTAAAGATTGGAATCAATGAATTTTGACAGGTGGGCTGTGGCATCATGATGCATTGCATAATGAATTTTGACATGAGGGCTGGAGCATGTTTAATACATTTCTTTGCCCCCTTAGACTTCGTAAAGATTGGAATCAATGAATTTTGACATGAGGGCTGGAGCATGTTTAATACATTACATTGCCCCTTAGACTTTGTAAAGATTGGAATCAATGAATTTTGACATGAGGGCTGGAGCATGTTTAATACATTACATTGCCCCTTAGACTTTGTAAAGATTGGAATCAATGAATTTTGACATGAGGGCTGGAGCATGTTTAATACATTACATTGCCCCTTAGACTTTGTAAAGATTGGAATCAATGAATTTTGACATGAGGGCTGGAGCATGTTTAATACATTACATTGCCCCTTAGACTTTGTAAAGATTGGAATCAATGAATTTTGACATGAGGGCTGGAGCATGTTTAATACATTACATTGCCCCTTAGACTTTGTAAAGATTGGAATCAATGAATTTTGACATGAGGGCTGTGGCATCATGATACATTGCATTGCCCCTTGGACTTCAATGTAGGAGATCAGAATCAGTGAAAATTTTAATAATAAGGCTGTTGTATGTTTAACACATTGTGTTGCCCCTTATACTTTGTAGAGATTGGAATCAATGAATTTTGACAGGTGGGATGTGGCCTGATACATTTCATTGCCCCTTGACTTTGTAGAGATTGGAATCGATGAATTTTGACAGGTGGGATGTGGCATGATACATTTCATTGCCCCTTGACTTTGTAGAGATTGGAATCAATGAATTTTAACAGGTGGGCTGTGGTATCACAATACATTGCATTTTCCTTTGGACTTAAATGTAAGAGATTAAAATCAGTGCTGAAAATGACATTTGGGCTGTGGCATGTTGCATTGCCTGTTAGACTTAAATGTAGAGACTGTAATTTTTGGATTCTGTTGAAATTACTGACTGGTAATTTAATTGAACTGAATTTTTGCTACATTAGATAACATGGTTTTTGAATAATCATGTCATATCAACAATATGAACAATAAGCATATACCAAATATACTTGTACTTGCTTATAAGTAAAGACAAACTGCAAACAACAAAGACCCTGATCTGCTGTAGCATAATGCACGTGCAGATCAGGGTCAGATAAGTGAATGAATCTTATGGTTACTTTAAGTGAACCTACACAAATTAGGGGTGGGCAGGAGTGGATAATTATAAGTAATATCACTTTTTTGTAATCTTAACTTAGCTACACTTATTGATGAATAGAGGCAGGGGATAGTGATATAGGGCAAGTTATGAATTATGGGGATGTGACAAAATCTGTAATTACTTAGCCTACAAATAACCTTCATTGACAGACTGAATTACTAAAGCCTAAAAATAGGCTACATGGACAATGTTTTGACCCCACTTAGTGGACAGACTGAATTACTGAAGCCTAAAAATAGCCTACATTGACAATGTCTTGACCCCACTTGGTGGACAGTGTTACAAAAGCTATTTTATCACTGATAGATAGACACCCTAATATACAAATTAAAGGGTGCTTACAGCATCATCTCCCAACTAGAAATCTAAGTAAATTTATATTCTTTCTTTCAGTTATTTAGTCCTATAATACATACAAACAAAAGTCTAATATATTGGAGCACAACGCACTTTTTATAGTATAATTGACAGTAACGAAGTACAGTGTATTGTCTTGCTAATCAGTGGTACTAAAACTTTGGATGTTGAAAAGACATCACGCTGTTAAATTGTTCTAAAGATGGAAAGGCACACCAGCATTTTTAATTTTGTACATTTTATAAAACAGAAAAATAAACAATATTTGTAATCAACTAATAGTAAATTATTTATGAAACAAAAGCTCAAAATATGCTTTCAAGCACTGTGTCTGTATTAAGTATAATGGCAAGAACATTCTTATTTTAATAATAAGCAACAAATTTTTATTTGAAAATTCAGTTGACCCAGAAGGATACCACCACAGAATACTGCTAACCCCCGACTTACATGATAGTTGCTTACCCAAGAATGTCTGTGTAATATGAAATCACAAAACTAAAACATTTCACTGTCTTTAATTTTCATGGAAAATATGTAACTCAGTTTTAACTTTAATATCATTCATTTTAGCCATTTATTTCTTGGGGAGGGATGGGTGGGAAAATGATTTTAATATTTATTAATCTTCACTAAAGCAAATATATTTTTATAAATTCACATGAAATCGAGTAATTGCAAAATTTGCATTAGTTGAAACCACACAATTCAGCGGCTACTTGCATATCAGTAACTTATTTGTAATAGAGATCTTCTGCGTTCTTGAATAGAAATACACCTGTGTAATGTATATCAAGTGCACTGTATATATATCGGTGATGTATATTAATTGTGTATATCAATAATGTATAACAAGTTTGTTTGTGTCACCAAAATGTTATGTAACAAGAATGGAATTACATTAAATATATACCGAATACAGCCAATTCTTGATAATGTGAGAGCTGGTTATTTGGATTTTTAAGTATTATGAACTGAAAAAGTATTTGTTTCTTCAAAAATACATGAATAATCGGCTTTTTCTTATTCTAATACAAATAGTTTCCTCAGTTGCCAGAAAATGTTGTGATATATATGAGCTGTCAAAATCTTGTATTCTGGCTAATCAGGAAACATTGATTTTGTCTAAATAATTGATTACCTGGATAATTGATACATTTGTACCCAATAAATACGGTAAATGGTGGGCACTCCCTTGGTTCATTTGATGTGCAGTCCTGTGGTCCATTTGGTGGGAACTCCTTTGATCCATTTGATGGTCAATCCTTTGGTCCATTTGATGGGCACTCCTCTAGTCCACTTGATGGCCACTCCTTTGGTCTACTTGATGGGTACTCCACTGTTCTATTTAGTGGGCACTCCTCGTCTATTTGGTGGGTACTCCTCTGGTCTGTTTGGTGGGCACTCCTCTGGTCTGTTTGGTGGGCACTTCTCTGGTCTATTTGGTGGGCATTCCTCTGGTCTATTTGATAGGCACTCCTCTGGTCCATTTGATGGCCATTTCTTTGGTCCATTTGATTGGCACTCCTCTAGTCTACTTGGTGTGCACTCCTCTGGTCTATTTGGTGGGCACTCCTCTGGTCTATTTGATGAGTACTCCTCTGGTCTATTTGGTGGGCGGAGCCCCGAGTGGCCAAGTGGTCTAAAGAGCTCAACATTATGGATCACTGCCATCTCAGCTCTGACTGCGTGGATTCGAGTCTCAGATTCAGCCAATGTGGGTATGTGAGAAAGCTTGCCAGTAGCTTCTTGTGGGTCATTGGTTCTTTCTGGGGTTTTCCCGGGTTCTTCCTCCACCATTAATACTGGCCGCAATGTATGGCCGATCTTGTGCTGAAAAATGGCGTTAAGCCCTACAACAACAACAATTATTTGGTGGGCACTCCTCTGGTCTATTTGGTGAGCACCCCTCTGGTCTATTTGGTGGGTAGTCCTGGTCTACTTGATGGGCACTCTTCTTTTCTATTTGGTGAGAACTGCTCAGGTCTATTTGATGGACACTCCCCTGGTCTATTTGAAGAAAAGAAAAGTTTGGAGAAATAAGTAATACTGTTTTTATTTGTCTTGAATCTGTTGTGTTCAGAGTGTGAGCTGTAACAGTTTTTCACATGGTTTTGTATTACTGTAAATGGACCATAAATATTAACATTGTATTATTATTTTTCAGGAGACAGTAGGAACAGAAGTATTGATGGAGGATCTGGATCTGGTTAGTACTATCCAAATTTTTTTGGATGCTCCCCCCACAAAGAAGTTGGTGAGGGATGTAGGAATGAGTTCTGTCCCTCCATCCAACCACTTTCATCATTTTTATTTCCAGGGGCATAACTCCCTAACTAAATGAATCTTTATAAATACATTACACTTAGTGGTCCAGATAAGCCTTGTTACACACATTACACTATAGTGTTAATATACCTCCCTGTTTGTTTGTACCCACCAGCCAATTCAAAAAACCCAGTATTATTTAATGTGATAAAAAGTGCACAGTACTTAGTCAATTCATTCATTGATTTATAATTTGACTGTGAGTAGAGTGGCCCTAACACTATCATCATCTGTGCGTTAGTCAATTCATTCATTGATTTATAATTTGACTGTGAGTAGAGTGGCCCTAACACTATCATCATCTGTGCGTTTCATGCTTAACAGAAGTTTTCAATATAATAGACTGACATGCTCGAGATCCATTTCCAATTCCTGGACAAGTCCATTTTTGGCAAAGGGGTGTGTGCATGACTACAGATGTACATCATATGTCGTCTGCTATCGATATTGACAATGTCTAAGCAAGCAAAGGAAAAGAATGGCAACAACAAGTTTGCCTTTCATGTGGATTTAATAAGCAGCTTAATTTCTGTGTTCATGTGTGCAAAGGGATATAATTCCAAACTGTCAACATTATGGTAATTTACGGAATTATCCAGCAGTTACCAAATATGATGAAATACATCATTATGTTGTCTGATGGAAATAAACTAGCCCATAGTGTACACAATATGGCACTGTGCTAGTATGGAAAGTCCATGAAGCATGAAAGGTGCAGTGGATGCCAGTATTAGTGCCATTCTGGTCACAGTCAGGTTAGAAATTATAAATCAGTGATTCAGTTGACTTAGTTCTGTGCACTTTTTATCACATTAAACATTTTTGTTATTGGAATCAGTAGGGGGTACAAACAAATGGGGATATATAGTCAGACTATAGTTGTCCAGATGTGCCTTGGTACACTCATTACCCTAGTGGTCCAGATGTGCCTTGGTACACACATTATACTAGTGGTGGTTCAGATGTGCCTTGGTACACACATTACACTAGTGGTCCAGATGTGCCTTGGTACACACATTACACTAGTGGTCCAGGTATGCCTTGGTACACACATTATACTAGTGATCTAGATGTGTCCTGCTAAACACATTAGACTGGTTGTCTAGATGTACCTTGTCACACATGTTAGACCAGTGATCCAGATGTGCCATGTGTTACCCATATTAGACTAGCAGTCCTGATGTTCCTTGGTACATGCATTATAGTAGTGATCCAGATGTGCCATATGTTACACATATTAGACTAGCAGTCCTGATGTGCCTTGGTACATGCATTATAGTAGTGATCCAGATGTGCCTTGGTACATATACTTGACACGTCATTCAAATGTGCCTTTTGCTATTGGAGATTTTTAAGTTTTAATATTGTTAAGATTTTTGTCCATCTGTTGATCATTTATGCCATCATTTATATAGTCATTTATACCATCATTTATATAGTCACTTATACACTCATTTACATTTATATAGTCATTTATACCATCATTTATATAGTCATTTATACACACATTTATATAGTCATTTATACACTCATTTATATAGTCATTTACCATCATTTATATAGTCATTTCTGGAAGAAAACTATACAGTCATTCAATATATCCCTTTTAAACTCTGTTATTCTGTATACTTGCTTACAAGTCAAGCCCCAGTACAAACAATACAGACATGATCTGCCATTGCATAATGTTATAGCAGATATGGGTCTGTTTTATTTGTTCTTCTGATTGCTCCTTACAGACTGCATCTGTTGGTGCATTGTGTAATGGCTGATTTGGTTTTATGCAGTTTGCATTTGGACTTATAAGCAAATATATATCGTTTATACTTTATGTGACTTTTACTGTAAATAAAAATCAAGATTTTTTTTTATCCATTTCTCCATCATAAACACTTTCATTCCCGGAGCAAAATTCCAAAATTGTTCAAGTTATCCCCTTGACACTTAATAATCATATCATATTTGTGGTTGTATTGTTCCTTTTGTTTTTGGGAATTTAAAAAAAAAATTCTCAATATTTGTAAAGTATTTTCTTTCATAAGGCAATGGTAAAAGTCAGACAAGAACACACACATTGCTGATCAATTCCCTGCAAACATGTAAAAATGAACTTTCTGTATCAAGAAATCCTTCTGTCACCCAGTAGACATTTTGGTATGGTGAGTGTTACAGGGGACTCTGTCTCATTGTTTCTAATCAAATGAGAGCATTTACAAAATTTTAGTTGGTCAGGTGGTGTAAAGAACTCGACTTTACCGGTCACTGCCATCTCATCTCTATCCACATGGGTTTGAGTCTGTGGGTATGTGAGAAAGCATACAAGTATCATCCCATGGGATGGTGGTTCCTTCCAGGATTTTTCTGGATTCTTTACCAACAAGTTATAATGGCCACCATATAAACCCTATCTTGGGCTGAAAATGGCATTAGACCCACAACAACAACATTTCATGTAGAATTCATACAACTGTAATACTATTTCAAGCTTGAAATCTGGCTTAGTGTATCCAATAAACAGTTTTAAAAATCTTGTAACATATCCATATTTATATATTTGATAAATTCTGCAAGAAAAATTCCACCAGTTGACTGCCAATTTTGTTTTAGTAGTTTTTGTAAAGGATTGATTGATATACTACAGGACCAACCATAAGACAAAGCACCCTCCAACTTTTTAGGCAAAAGTAAAGTTTGTCTGATTTTTAACAAAATTAGATATAAAGTTATTTTTCGTCTATTTTTCAAGTATATCATAACTGTCTCAAATAAGAGAGTATAGTGACAGCATTCAAATCATCAACAATTTATTTTTTCAGTTGAATTCCAAGTGGACACCACAACAGGGTAAGTAGAGACTTGTATTTCTAAGTATGTATCATAAGACTATACCTTCATGTATTCCTAAGTATATATTATAACCCCATACACCACTCCCTCGATAACTCGCGCACATCGGGGTCCAGAAACATCGACCGCACTATAAGCGAGGGGCGAGTTATCGAGGGACCTATAAAATAAGCCCAAAACCAATAGTGATTGACGACATAACGTAAAAATGGGGGGGGGGGTAGGCAGATTATACTGTTGAATATTCACTTTATAATCGTTCTGAGATTAACTGTTAATAAATATCTCTTCATAACGGTGTACTTTATTATTTTCTCATAGGACAACATTAAAAATTTCAGGATAAATTACAGTATATTGAGGCGATCATTGAAAACATTATTCCACGTGGTTTCCGTTCGCTGAACATGTGTACCACTTCACACATTGTGTACTACGTCACTAATTTTTATGTTGAATTGTATACATTCTAGTTTTATTGTTTGAGCCAAATTATAATTTTTTTTTACACAAAAGATCGACTCTTTTCGAGAAACAGTGTCGATCGAACGATAGATAGATAGATAGATTTGAATGCGATAGAAGTAAAATGGGAAAAAAAACAAGAGTTAATCAGTACTAACATATTTAATTGGTCTCAAATTTAAAACAACGTAAATTAGAACAAGTTAATACTTGCCGTTTGTGCCGCGCTTGACAAATATCAATTCACTTTTTGAAAAAATCAGTTAATTTTTTGTGTGTGTGTTACTCCTTGGTTTCTCTGCCGCCGAGCAAAATCCCCCAGATTTCTCAACTGCATGAGCTTTACGTAGTCAACATTTTGGGTCTCTAGCCACCTTATGGCAGTATCAAAATATTTGCTTCCTGTGCAGAGGGGTGGGGGTGCAACATCTGTGTCTGCATCACTTTCAACACTTGTGTTATTCCAGTTAGAATCGTCTTCTGCTGCAAATTTGTTCGCTATAGAAATAATTATAGTTTCATCTGACATGTATGCGGCTGTAGGGCAATCATTGTCAGAACAAATCCACTCCTCCATCAAGAGAAACGCCCATCTCAGGACCATGAGTCTGTACTAATTTCTCCCAAACAGCCTCGGCATTAATGACATCAGTTCACTGAAACATTCGAAGTCACTATCGTCGTCGTTGTCTCTGTTACTGTTTAGCTTTACGTCGAAGGCAGCTCCAAGACGCTTAATCCAGCACCCGAGGTCTCTTGTAATCGATTTTTTTTTTAATGCAACAAACACTTCCCCAAGTTGTTGATCAAAACAAAGCCGGCATGTACATGTAATTAGGTTCTCACAGAAGTACTCACGGGTTTCAATGTGACGGTCGATTGACTCTTTTCATGTTTTCAATGAACAGACTATGTTGTAATTATAATGTTTACACTGAAACGGAATTAAAGGATTAGACTTTCACACAGGAAGTCGTTTAATTGGTGTTTATTTCATTCTCTGTTGCCACCTGTTAACATTTACCAGAAGTTTTCATTGATCGCTATTTCACCAGACTGTTTATTTACAGTATAATGACAACTATTTATCCTAAAAACTTACATAATATATGATATCTTTAAACAGAGGTCTCGCTAGGATTTTAAAACTGGGTCTTTCTGCCTCTGAATTCAATCACTAAATATCAGTATATTTTTTCACTCGGCCGCCAAGTCAAAGCCTTTGAACTAGCCGCCTAGCTGTTGCATCATGTTCTTTTTTTTTAATGTACTCTTATGAAATAGCAACAGTACATCAAAGAGTCTTTCAGTCACTGAATTCTGTCATTGTAAATATCAGCACAGTAAACTGATCTACACATTTTCCCACAAAGCAGGTGGCTGAACTGAAACAGGACCGGCAAATCTTTGAATTTTCCCGCGCACCTATTACATGCGTACGGAGGACTCCCGCCTTTTCTGCGTCCCAGATCAAAAATTGGCGTCCAAATACGCGTAATTAAGCGTTTTCGAGATCTCTGAAATTAATTCTTCTCTAGAACTTGCAAATTTCAAAATATGGATTATATTTTTACGGGCATTAATCACCATTTTCGATAATAAAACGAGCAATGTATCAAGGTTTAATTTATCAATTCTTATCGTAATTTTTTTCATGTTCAGCATATTTTAAAGATATTTTAAATACATTTTCTCTGGAAAAAATCGGGAGCCAAGACGGACACCGCGTTATAAGCGGGATCGCGAGTTATCCGGGCGCGAGTTATCGAGGGAGCGGTGTACCTACATGTATTCCTAAGTATATATTGTAAGTCCATACATTCATGTATTCCTAAGTATACAAGTCCATACCTACATGTATTCCTAAAATGTAATGCTATGTTGTCTATAAGTTTTCATACAACATCCACCAGTACAAATCACCTTTATTTTAGTCACTTAAGTTTTGGCACAGAGAATTTATTTTCTTATTTAGAGTTTACAAATTTAAAAATGAAATGATACATTTTACCAGTATTTTGTAAGTTGAAAACATTGATAGCAAATTTATTTAAAAACTCCAAACCATATGTTCGATAAAATGCTGATTAGATTTTTATAAATCCTTTTATTGATGTAACTGTTGTTTATGCATTTATCAGAATAAAGTATTTTTCTGAACTTTGGTTATTTCTTGAATTATAGAAAACTAATAAAAGAAAAGAGAGACAGAGATGATGCTAAAGAGAGAACACCAGAATTCATCATCAAACCACGACGCCAATTTATCAACAGTGGCGAGACGGCCAAGTTCAAAGCTTCATTTGATGGTTCCCCACAAACCAAACTTTTCTGGAGCAAAGATGGAACTACTCTGGCTGCTAACAAAAAGTATAAGGTACACATAATGTTTGGTTTTAATAATCGCCTGCACAGCTGTCTGCCTATCTGTCTGTCTGTCAGGAAACTTATATGTACTGAAAACATATCAAATTGCCATACAGAAATTAGTCGTAATATCAGGACAAAATGCTTTTAAATTTCCCAGAAATAAATTAATACAGTTTTATCTCAAACAACCAGATGAATTCTAGGGGGATACATATTTTAAGAGAATGTTTTCAGGAGAGTTTGAAGATAATGAAGCCATGTTTTGACCTTGAGTTTATTTATTACAGATGTACAAGGAAAATGAGTACTTTATTCTGGAGGTGGTGGAGGCTGCTTTGGAAGACCAAGGAATGTACACATGTACGATCCACAATTCCGCAGGATCAGCAGAAGTCACAGCTGACCTAGAGGTCTTCAGTAAGTTTTGCTTAGTTTTTCCTGACATTCATTTCTTGGTCTTCAAATGCTCTAGAGAAAGCTGAAAAGGAGTCAAATTACTTTTTTCTTTTTAACACATTAACCCCTGGAGCTTTTTGTCATTTTTGCCTAAAAATCGAGTAGGAAACACATTTTGAAAGCTATTTCTGAATAGACTCAAAAACACCAAATCCCCAGTCATCTTTCAATAACATACTGCCTAGTGGTGTTAGAACATCGATTTCCGTTGGCTATTTGACTCGCGCACAGGCAGACAGGTAAAAGTTGGACTTTTTTTGTTGTTGTTGCTAAACGGAGCCATTATTTTTGTATGGAGACCACTCTTTATTCCAGATGCTCATCTTATCCTACTTTCTTGTATGGAGACCTATCTTTATTCCAAATGCACATCTTATCCTACTTTTTGCAAAGGCTCATCTGTCAGTTTGCAGTTATACCGGTTTGCCTTAGATCTGAGACCAAAAAGTCTAAAATCCGGACACAAAATCAGATTCCAACCACGGGCAAATTTTGGGTTAAAAAAAAGTCGGGTCCAAAAAATGAGGTTTTTCTATCTGTATTTTGTAGTGCAGCTAGATATTCCAGATTATTTGGTATCATTGTAGAGCTACATTTGTCTACCTTTTATAATACCACCCACTTTAGTGTATCATGCATGACCATGACGCTACAGGACTCGGCAGTAGGCTACTACCTCCTGCCCCGTAAAGTCGTCGCTAGGGGTTAACGTGTTAAATAATTAATTATCAGTATATCTTTAGGCCTAGGGAGAATTACAGGTTTCAAAATGGCTGTCTCAATTGTCATAACTATAATGTTGCCATTGGGTTGGATCTTGCATAATTTTGTAAATTTTGTTTTGAGTTGTTGATGTCATTTTGCATAACAACATCTGGCAATCAGTGAAATACAAATGTATGGTTAAAATTTTTGAATTTTTGGTGCCAAGTCACTCTTTTCTAATTAGAGAGAAAAAATGACCTTTATACTTGACTTGGAGGTCTGCTTTTTTCAAGCCTGCATTGATGGAAGCTTTATATAGCAATCACATATGCTCATAAGAATGTAGGCCTATCTACATGTCTGTCCAGTTATACATCCACACTAAATTTAGTCTCAGAAATGAGCCCCCTAAATCTGTGTCAATACTGATGGACAATGTGCATGTCTGTTTATTATCATGTGCAAGCAATTTTGCTGAATGCAGGTCTTTCTAGAACATGCCTGTATACAGTTTAGAAAAATACTGATATTTGGTAATAGCCATATCCAGCATGAAGTTCAAAATGGCCGTAGGACATAGTTACGTTACAGGCTGTTTGGATACATTTTAATGTATACAATGCTGCAGGCTACATAGTCATGTTACAAGCTGTGTGGATACATCTTGATGTGTACTACAACATTGGCTTTATAATCATGTTACAGGCTATATGGGTACATCTTGATGTGTACAACACCATTGACTACATAGTCATGTTACAAGCTACATGAGTACATCTTAATGTGTACAACACCACTGACTACATAGTCATGTTACAAGCTATGTGAGTACATCTTGATGTGTACAACACCATTGACTACATAGTCATGTTACAAGCTACGTGAGTACATCTTAATGTGTACAACACCACTGACTACGTAGTCATGTTACAAGCTACGTGAGTACATCCTGATGTGTACAACACCACTGACTACATAGTCATGTTACATGCTGTGTGGATACACCTTGATGTGTACAGCACCACTGACTACATAGTCATTTTACAGGCTATATGGATACACCTTGATGTGTACAACACCATTGACTACATAGTCACTTCACAGTCACTTCACAGGCTGTGTGGATACACCTTGATGTATACAACACCATTGACTACATAGTCATTTCAAGGCTGTGTGGATACACCTTGATGTATACAACACCACTGACTACATAGTCATTTCACAGGCTGTGTGGATACACCTTGATATATACAACACCATTGACTACATAGTCATGTTACAAGCTATGTGAGTACATCTTAATGTGTGCAACACCAATGTGCTCTAAACATAAAGGAAAGCTTGACAAGCCAGCTATGGCATACTTTTTGTTATGAAGAATATATCAGAAAGCAACCAATCAGAACTCATGTTAATTGGATTGTTTGTCAATTAAATTCCAGTACGACCACCACTCCACACTAGCCAGACCGGTTTTCTAGCTCCCATAGTGGACATTCCTCTAGAGGACATGGAAGTGGCCAGCAGTCAGAGGGATGTCACTCTGGAATGCAAGTTCTCAAGTCAGTCAAATATAATCATTTGTGAATATTGTTTAATTAATAATAGTATAATCACTGGTACTACTCACTAAACCATAAATTGCAATATTATAACTGAATAAATATTCTTTCTAAAACAATATATTTTGAAATTATTATTATCCCATTAACACTGAAGAATCAGGACATTCAGATAGCAGATGAATTTGATTGGCTAAAATTATTTAGTTCAGTTGAAAATCAACCTTGAGAATTTACTGATGCTGTACAACATGTGCAGAAATGTACAAGTTCTAATTTCCGTCTTCACAGATCAGTAACATCATTCTACTTGCAGAAATTTCTGCTTTTACAGAATGTTTCAGAGAACTCAAAGCCTGTCAGAGTGAAGGAGGGAATAAAGAAGAATATTAAATTCACCATGTCAATTTTTCTCAGTTCTTGTATCTTCAATATATGTTGTACATGGTTGGTTAAAATTGGAAAAGAAAATTCTAAACTTTTATCACCAGATGCCATGGATGCTTCAACAACATGGTACAAAGATGGTCGTAAGATTAACAGCTGGCAAGGTAAAGCTTCCTTTGATGGCCGAACTGCACAACTTGTAATCCGTGAGGCCTCACGCAATGACTGTGGAACCTTTGAGTGTGTTGCCAAGAATACTGGTGGGGAAGCCAAAACCAAAGGAAAACTCTCGTTACTTGGTGAGAAAAATAATTAAGAACTGTATGTCCATGGCAGCTGTTGAGGCTTTTAAGATTGGTCTTCCATTTTACTATTCACTGATGCATTGATAATTTTACCATCTTAATACATGTACATGTGTAACACATTAATACAAAAAGTGCAGAATTGACACAAATGGTACATATTTTATTAAAGTTGCTTTAATCTTCAACAGACATGAATAATTATTAGTAATTTGCCACATTATTCTTAAACTGAGATTTCTTCATGTGAGTGAGCCATTGCGTCAGTTGTTTTTGTATTTGCAGGAAATGGATTCATTGCTAAGAATCGTTTCCCACATTCAGACTGGTTTTAGAAATGACTTTTGTTATTAAGATAATCCATTCTTCAAGTTGATACATGCATCAATATCTCCTGTGTCATATGTTGTGTAGTATTGATACAGTGGAACCCTGCTATAATGCGATAAAATTGGGGTCCAAAAAATTGGATTGCATTAATATCAGGGTCATGTTAATGTGGGGTTTTACAGTATTTTACTTTTTTCAAAGAACAACTCATTGGCACATATATGTGTATTCAGGTCAAATGTATATGATGAACAGGGTATCAACACCGTTTACTATCGTGGCAGTCAGTTCATCTATAATGCGTGTAATTCCATTGAAAAATTGCACACAGATTTACAGTATTGAATAATTTTTTCCTAGATCATTGTATCTGAATTCAACATCTAATATACAACATGAACAGAGTATCAACACTGTTTACTTCCTGTCTGATATTGTATCGTCGGGGCTTGAAATAATCCACAATATATGTAATTCCATTGCAAAAATTGCAGACATATTTAAACTGTTCAATAATTTTGTCACACATCATTATGTCTGAAGTCAATGGGAAACATTAACAGCAAAATTAGGTTAAGAAAGACAAAGCACGTGTACGGTTCATTACGTTCCAGAGTCTATGAACGGTATCTGTACAGATTTCATACTGCTAAAATTTTCTCATATGTGTTTCCGTGTACATTTATCCATTGCAAATTTCCAATAATTAACGCTTGTACGCCTATTTGTTTGAATGACTAGAGCAAGAATAATTACCAATCAACACATGTTTCCAGCGTGCATATAACTTTTACTTCAGATTTTGTGAATATCAAAAGAAAAGTGTGAAAACTACTATACTAATCATTGCGCATAGTGCAGAGAACAACTTGCATTTGTGAACTTGCTTTTTCATAACGGTAAAATATTTTTATAAAAAATAGGAAATTAATAATCAGTTTATAAAGAAACACTATACCCATGTAAAACCCAAGAACTAAGCGCAGTAGGCCTGCAATGGACAGGAGTCACTTTTATATAAAAAAAAATTATAAGCTGAAAGCATGTACAATTTCATACCATTTCAATTTCCGGTTAATAAACATTATTTACTTGGTCAACTGATTGCATCTAATAACACTGCCAAGCCCAGCAAACATGTTGGCGGCTTTCATGTTTTGATGTTTATTAAATTGTGAGAATCTTTGAACAATCACCACATTGTCTGTTACTTGGTTGTGTATGCAGTTAAAGAAGAAACACATGTCGACTATTGTTTGAGCAATGATTGTATACAGAATTAATTGAAGACAATCACAAAGACGACTTACTGGCTTTACTCATGGATCATTAACAAGTAACATTTCCAATAATGTTAATTTTGACATAATACTTTAACCCTTTACCTTATACAAGCGTCTTTGGACGCCTCTACTCCATTCGCATGGAAGCGCCTTTTGACGTCTCTACAAGATTCGCATAGAAGCGCCTTTTGACGCCTGCGGCAAATATCAGCCATTTTGAGCTAGTTTTCGTAGCGCCAGCATCGGGGAAAACCCCCCTATTACATACTACATTCATTTCTGCGAATGACAATTACGTCAGATCACGTGGTCACTATTCATGCACTGATCGATATCTGCTATTTAAAGTAACTGGGTCGTAATCTCCACTCTTCAAAATGGCAGCCGCAGATTTCATTCAGTACGTAAGAAGTTTTCACGATTAGAATAACAACCACGAAAGATTCAATAAATTAGGTAAAGTCTCTGATGCTGATGTAGGCAGCAATTAGTTTTTATAAATTATCAAATTCAGATGACTTAGTGATATAGATGAACACGAAAACCTTGTAAATTTCGAGTATCGGAAATGGCAGCTACGGTTGGTCATGCGGCCTCACGGACATGACAGTGAACGAGTTCTCTCTCGATTTTAAAGCACATAAAATATTCTTCCGTGAAAAATAAGTACACAGCTATAACAATCGGACTTTACTCTTAAATTTGTCCACATATAATATATGTGTACCAAAAATGTAAAATGGTTAAAATTGATGTTAAACGTAACAACACTACATTGCTTAACAATTCACAGGCAGGATTTCATTCAGTACTTAACGAAGTTTTCACGAGTAGAATCACAACCACGAAAGATTTAATAACCTTGGTAAAGGCTATGATATTTATGTAAGCAGCAATTAGTTTTTATTGATTATCAAATTCAGATGACTTAGTGATGTTGACGCAGACGAAAAACGTGTAAATTTCGAGTATGGGAAATGGCAGCTATGGTCGGTCACGCGGCCTCACTGACATGACGGTGAACGAGTTCTTTCTCGATTTTATAGCACATACAATATTCTTCTGTGAAAAATAATTACACAGCTATAACAATCGGACTTTACTCTTCAATTTTTCCACATATAATAGATGTCTACCTAAAACGTAAAATGGTTAAAACTGCTGTTAAACGTAACACCACTACATTGCTTAACAATTCACAGGCATGCCTATGCGGATGCAGTCTGCTAGGTAACAGGTGTTCTATTTATAGCGTGCTGCACTTTGTCACTATGCTCTATGAGGTAAAGGGTTAAGAACCTGGTGAAATTGTTAAATTTCAGAAGCCAAGCCACGATCATATTATATTCGAATTCATACTCAAACTCTTCCCCAAAGTGATAATAAACATTTTACACACTATTTCTCGTACTTTAAAAAAAATTATTTTTCTGGGTATGAGAAAAATTCACATGTATTTAAAATTTCAGGAACCATGCCACAATCGTATTATATATCATATTATTGTTGAATTCCTACATGATCTCTTCCCCAAAATGATAATAACATTTTTTTGTGTACAAAGTGCAGGGAACGAATTACGTTTGTGAACTTTCCATAACGGTAAAATATTTTTTTTAAAAATTAGGAAATTAAAACCGAGTTCATAAGGAAACCCCATACACATGTAAAACCCGAGAACTAAGTGCAGTAGGCCTGCAGTGGTCACGAGTCACTTTTATAAATTTTTTTAAAGCTCAATACAATTTCCAGCTAATAAAGCAGACATTATTTACTGGTCAACTGACAATCACAAGGATGACTTACTAACTTTACTCATGGACCAGTAATAAGTAACATTTCCGATAATGTTTATTTTGGCATAACACTTCAAGAACCTGATGATATTGTTAAATTTTAGAAGCTACGCCACAATTGTATTATCTTAAAATTCATAAACGAACTATTCCTAAAAATGATAATAAATGTTTTACACACTATTTCTCGTACTTAAAAAAAAAAATCACGGTACAAGAAAAATACACATGCATGAATTTAAAATTTCAGGAACCATGCTACGATCATATTAAATTCAAATTCATACGCAATCTCTTCCCCATAATGATAATACAATTTTTTATACACTATTTCATGTACTTTGAACAAAAAATATTTTTTCATGTGTGAATGAATATACAAAATTTCGGGAGCCACGCCACAACCGCGTTATATCTGAATTCGCGTTATAGCGGGGTTGCACTGTACATGACACGTATATAATTTCTCCCCAACATTACACTGAACAGTTCAAGTTTATAAATATGAATATGCCTAGCTTTTAGGACATGCTTTGTGCATGTTACTAGAAAATTGTTAAGTAACAATCATGAAAAACTGGTTTGCATTTTCAGGGCCAAGTTTGCAGTTGTCTGGATTGCTTTTATTGCTTGTTTTCCTTATCACATATCTTCAGTGTTTTATGATTGTCTGTGTGTGTGTGTGATTTGGATTTTTAATGTGGCTTTAAAATATTTTACTCATATCGCTCCGATGTCTACAGTGTGGTAGTTTATAGTGATGTCTAGCACTGGGGCATCATGCTGCAGACATGTAACATGATGTCCCACCCAGTCACATTATCCTGACACCAGGCCGACCAGTCCTAACACTAACCTCTTGATGCTGAGTGCCAAGCGAGGCAGCTGTTAATACCATTTTTGTAAGTCTTTGGTTTGACTCTGCCGGGGATTGAACCCATGACCTCCTGCATCCGAGGCGGACATTTTAACCCCTAGGCCACCAGAGCGGTTTCTGATAATGTAGGAATGTGTATTGAATTTGTTTGAAGACAGATGATTGTAAAAACAAATGATAAGAGCCATGGATTAGTTATGGGTCCATGTTTTTCTAAGTAACCTCTACTTAATTAATGTCAGTTAAAGATATTTGAGTAAGAAGTTCTGAGTGAGGGCAATCGAGAGATCTCTGTTATATTTGCTTTACATTTTACATCAGATGAGAACTATTCTCAAACTGTGGAACTAAAAGTGTTACCTCTAATTAAATGGTAAGATTTATTTTGCCTAATACCTGTTCTGAATTCAAAGCACTCAGATAAAATCACAGGTACTAATAATAACCCTTGCACTGCTGTATTTGTCTTCAAAATTTAATTTATCTGTTAACTGCACAGCTGATTTAATCAGGTGGGGTGTGTTTCAAGCAGGCCTGATTTTTTTATTGATTTCTAAGGCACATCTATTATTATAAATTCTATGTATTTTATTTCATTAAATATACCGTACTTTTCTGCATGTTTTTGGGTGGCAAAAAATATTTACTCTTTTTCTGTCCAAAACTATTTAATTCAGTGTCAGACAAATGAACAAAATATCCAAACCCAAGCAGCCAAACTTATACATACATTAAATTATTCCTTAAGTTGCACTGTATTACCCTGTATAATCCATAAGAAAATGCAAGCATATTAAAAAAACACAACACATAAACCAAAATAATCCAGTGTTTTAATCCCTAGCCATCACCCACTGCTCATGAAAATCTGCATAAATATAATACAGCTCTGACTGGTCACAGTTTGTAATTAAATGTAATACAGCTGTGACTGGTTACAGAGTGTCATTAATTGTAATAAAACTCTGACTAATCACATAGTTTGTCATTAAATATTATAAAACTGACTTGTTACAGAGTTCGTCATTAAATAGAAGAAAAAAACTATTTTCCAGATATCATTAGTTAAAGGAGTAGTGTATTTGGGTAATGACTGGAAGAGAGATCTGTCATAATTGGTGGAAGAGAAGAAGATCTGTTATAATATGTGATAGAGTTAAAGATCTGTCAAATGTGTAGGAGAATCTGTTATAAGGAATGGGAGGGTAGATCTTTCATAATGGATGAGAGGGTAGAAGATATGTTATAATGAATGGGAGGATATAAGATCTGTCGTATGTGCCTGAGTTAAAGATCTGTTATAATGGGTGGGCAGGCAGAACATCTGTCATGGATGGGAGGGTAGAGGATCTGTCCTAATGAATGAAGAGCTGGAGATCTGTTTTAAATGGGTGGGAGAGTAGAAGATCTGCCATAAATATTATTTATAAAAATATGAAACAAGTCCTTTTTTGCATGAGGTAACATGTTCTTCTTACATTGTTTGCCTTTGAGATTGTTTTCTTTACAGGTAAGTGATATTGTTTTATTTTTGTTGTTGGTTTGGGTTTAACGCCATTTTTCAGTGCATGACAGGCTATTCATGGTGGAATATTGTTTTAAACCAATGATATTTGTTTTATCAGTGTAAATGATCTAATGAATTGTGAATCCTAACACCTGCCTTGACATGGTTATTTCCATTGATAAGCAAGGTTTTTCTCCACTTTCCAAATGTGCCATTAGTCTGTGTCTCGTGTCTTGTCATAGCAGAACAAGGCATCAGCAGTTATTTGCCAATAAATTCAGGTGTCTGTAAATAGGATCTGAAGACAGAAACTATGGTATTGTACATTATTGAAAAGCCTAGTTCTGTTGACAAAATCCATTGTCAAGCTTCATTGCTCATCAATTGTGTGCTGTATGGGGTTCAGATTAACACACCTAGCTGTGAAATGGTCATTAACAATGGAAAAGAGGTTTATAATGGCAGACTTAGGTCTATAATTTTATAGCTGATATCAGAGTCCTTGATGTCAGGATTTTATATACTTGATCAGTTGAGACTGTATTTCACAGTGTGTTTTTACACTGAATAGTTCTCTTGGAATCTTACAAATGTGGAAAAAATTGTGATCATTGGATATGATTCTATAATTCATGACATAGGTCTTTTGCATCAGGAAAAGGAGAAAGTATGTAAATCTTGTATCGGAACATTTTATTTATCTAGTAATTGGAAGCATTTGGTTCTGTTACAGTTTGTCTGCCTTTTCTGTGATAATGAAATTGGCAGATACTGGAAGTCCATCAGTTTTCATGCTTCTCTTTTTGAATTTGCAAAAATGTGATGCTGACTAAAATGTTTGAGGCAAAAAAAATTTGGTTTTCATATTTGTATCACTGTGTATATGACTTTATTAGATTTTCAACCCACCGTGACAGTTTCAGTTTATAAAAACACTTCTCAAGTTTTGGAACATTTATATTAAAAAATCTTTTTAGCACAATTAAGCAAAAATTCCTTGGATGGGACAGTAGAATTTGCTAAATCTGTTTATACTTCATTAGCTTTCAGGCCAATGTAGAATGTTTTTGAAAATTTAAACTAGTTTGTTGACTAGACATTTGATAAAAATGTGCTAACAATAAAGCAAATGCAGCAAGAAATATACAAATAAAACATTGGTATACATGTTTAGTTGCATGCTTTGTATGCATATCTTGATAAACTGATTTCATTTTTATGCCATTATTTGTTGGACTTATAATTTGGATTGTACAGTGGGGTGTTTTTGTGTTTTACAAGCATTTTTGTTGTACTTTTGGGTGTTTGGGTGTTTTACAAGACTTTGTTCTGCAGTGGGGGATATTTGTGTTTTACAAACACAAATCAGGTTTTATTTGCTGGTGTTTCTCAGACACTGTTGTGTGTCCTGGCAAAATAGGTGACAGTGACCTACTTTCATGCTCCATTGATTAGTTTGACATGTTTCATTTAGCACAACTTTTCTGACACTTGTATGTACAATCATGACATTTGATTCATCATGGACAAAACAAATCAATGACAATGACTGACTTTTTCAGCCAGGCAACTTTGTATGTTTTTTATATATAGAGGTCACAGTGACTCATTCTTTCAATGTAGCAACTTGGAATGTTTTTTTGTTTAATATATCTTAGCAGCTGGGGAGGCTGAACATATTCCACTGATTTCTTGTTTTTTAATATACAAGTAAGCTTGTTTCCTTTTCATTGTTTATGATATTTGAAAGAACATGTCATTGAAGTTTTAATCATTAATCTCTTCAGCTTTATTACCGATAATAATACCACACTTTAGGTAGTATTTTGATACTTATAATAATACCACACTTTAGATAGTATTTTGATACTTATAATAATACCACACTTTAGATAGTATTTTGATACTTATAATAATACCACACTTTAGATAGTATTTTGATACTTATAATAATACCACACTTTAGATAGTATTTTGATACTTATAATAATACCACACTTTAGATAGTATTTTGATACTTATAATAATACCACACTTTAGATAGTATTTTGATACTTATAATAATACCACAGTTTAGGTAGTATTTTGATACTTATAATAATACCAAACTTTAGATAGTATTTTGATACTTATAATAATACCACACTTTAGGTAGTATTTTGATACTTATAATAATACCACACTTTAGATAGTATTTTTAAAAATCCCAATTTTAAAGTCACTTGTATATTTTATTTACAAATTTTCAGTTGTACCAACGAGTATTTAAAAAATATTTGAGCTGTAAAATACCTTGAGCAAGAAAAAGGTTAAACCGTATAAAAATATTTGATATGTTTCATTTAATCAATCCTCTTCATAAACAATATGCACTTATTTACAATCTAATAGAATTTAAACTAATTTTTGAAATTTTTAGTCAATCAGGGTGTTAGAATTCATTGTATACAATAAGTTCTAAAATTATTCTAAAAATTACTTACTCAATAACTTGTACTTCAAGAATACAAGCATGTGATTTGTTTACACACCTGAGTTTTATTGGAGCCAGAGCAGAGGTTTAATAGATACATGTAGGTATTTTCCACCTGGAAAATTTCTGATAATTCCCTGACCTCACCTGGCCTCATGCCTGTGGCTATTGATGCTGCTATACAATATATATATATATAGACTCCATGGGAATATGAACTTTACAGGCATCTCAATACCTTGGTTAATTGAATAGCTTTAAAATTGGTCTTGTTTGAAATTAATTTACATTACAATACTCATATATGGCGTTGTGCTTAGCTCAGATGAGACTGTAATAGACCTGCAGGATGATTCAACATTATAAAGAAAGCTTAAGTTTTTCAATGTTATTTTTAATTGATGTAGTGATTGATTTAATCATAAAAACAATCAAATATGGTTTTCCAAAACTTAATCGCTTGTAAAAACATTTGGCGGAAATCAGTCTGAACATTCAGGCTTTATAATTTGGGGTTCAAACTTTTCACCTTGACTGAAAACAAACATCATTATTGACATGTTCCATTTGGTTCAAACTGTTGGATTTGTAGTTCTGTTATGCATTTTACTTCACAAAGAACTATTTTGAATACTTTGTTCACGATAAATGATTGTAGGTGATAACTAGCTAAATTGTCCATCGGTTGTTAGTGAAGAATATCAAATCATGTACATGTATATATCATGCCAATCAGCTTTAGACTAAAATTTGGCCCAGTTGATGCGAGGAGTAAACTTCAAGTACAGTATCAAGATACCTACAGTTCACCCAGTTAACAACCATGTTGACCTAGATCATCTGTATGCCACCTATTAGCAGTCAATTATGGTTTTTGCTGTTATTCTTAAACATTTAAGTGAACAGATTACACTTTAATAATGCCTGCACACTATGCATATCAGGGTCTTTGCTTTAGTTTGTTATATATGTATCTGGCATAGTCAATACCACACTTCAACACTGATATGGTCCAGCAGACTCGTTGTCAACTTAGGGACCAACCATTTAATTTTGAGGGGGTTGGGTTTTGACCTAGGATTTTCTTTTGAACCAGGACACAAATTCTTTTACCATAAAGATCATTTTCTGTGCTTCAACAAAGTGAAATGAATATAATTTGTTCTTTTTCTTTAAATCAAAGAAAGAATTGTTTACTTAGCTATTTGGAGACCAAATATAAAAAATAATCCTATACCACCTGAAAATTAAATGGTCAGTCTCTAAATGACTTGGTCTGACTTTAAATCCAACATATACCTGGGGGCCGTTCCTGCAGCTTGCCAAAGAAACATGATAGGTGTTATGTATACATTCCCATCCATATATATGATGGAGCATATCCTGTTACCCATTTTCATTTTTGCCATCACATCCAGTCCTGTCCATTACAAATTTTGACTTGATTGGTAAATTGAAATAAAATTTGGCATGAAGTTTTAGATCAAGTTCAGTTATTTCCATTTGGGTTAATGTTTCACAGATTTATAACCCAGTTTTTAGTTCAAACTTTTTTGATCAATAACTTTTAAATGAGTTCTTGGATTGAATGAAATATGGTTTCTGGTGTGTGTTAAGAGTAAGATGACCTTGGTCAAGTTTAACTACTTCCAGGCAAATTGTTATGGAATTATGCCCCCTCCCCCCCCCCCAGCCATTTGACATTGAATAGTTCTGCTCAATAACTTTTGAAGCAAATCTAGATTGAAATAAAATTTGGTGTGAGAGTTTATTTTAAGAAAATAGGTCAGGTTTGAAATTTAATTTCTGGCAAAATTTGATAGAGTTGTGACCCTTGTTTGAGATCTTTACCTTTAGCTGCATCAGTCACCTGTTGGCTCAGATAGACCCATTTCAACTTTCTTGATGTTGTTGAGGTAAAATGTAAAATAGACCCATTGCAGCTTTCTGGATGTTGTTGAGGTAAAATGTAAATTAGACCCATTGCAACTTTCTGGATGTTGTTGAGGTAAAATGTAAATTAGACCCATTGCAGCTTTCTGGATGTTGTCGAGGTAAAATGTCAAATAGACCCATTGCAGCTTTCTGGATGTTGTTGAGGTAAAATGTAAAATAGACTCATTGCAACTTTCTGGATGTTGTTGAGGTAAAATGTAAAATAGATCCATTGCAACGTTCTGGATGTTGTTGAGGTAAAATGTAAAATAGACCCATTGCAGCTTCCTGGATGTTGTTGAGGTACTCATTTGAAGCAACCTTATAGCCCTGGGGTGCATCCAGTGAGACTGTTCAAGCTAAGATCTTAAGAGTGTTTTTAAAAAAAGAGGGGTTTATGTCAAGAATCTGAATTATTATTTTAAGGATTTTATCTTATTGTAGCCTTTTGTGGATCCCTAAACTTTCTTAGCACTGTGTATCCAGGATTGTTCTCATTTGTTGTTAAACCACCAGCATGCATATGCATGCATCCATACATACATACATACATACATACATCTATACATACATCCATCCATACATACATACATACATACATACATACATACATACATCCATACATACATACATACATCCATACATCCATACATACATACATACATACATACAGACAGATATACATACATCCATCCATACATACATACATGCATCATATTGGACCACTCATGTGGCCTAGTGGTTAGAGCATCTGCCTCAGATGCAGGAGGTCACAGGTTCGAACCCCGACCAAGTCATACCAAAGACTTATAAAAATGGTGCATGCAGCTGCCTCGCTTGGTGCTCAGCATTAATATGTTAGTGTTGCGACTGGTCTGCCTGGTGTCAGGAGAGTATGACTGGGTGGGACATCATGCTACATGTCTGCGGCATGATCCCCAGTGCTAGACATCACTATAAACTGCGACACTGCAGACATCATAGCAATATAACTGATTTTTTAAAAAGGCTATGTTAAAAATCCAAATCAGACACACACACACACACACATACAGACACAGACATCATAGCAGTATGACTGAAAAATTGTTTAAGCTATGTTAAAAATCGATTTCACAGACACGCACACACACACACACATCATATTAGATGGGGCATCTGTGTAACATGAAAATATTTCTAGTTTTTATCCCTTTTTCTCAGCTATCCATTGTTCAGAATCATAGATTTCATTGCTGGAGAACAGTTTAAGCAGAAATAATTATGATTCAGGAGTCACTGGTGTAGAAAACTTGTAAACCGTCATGGGAGTTGTGGTAGCTCATTTGTTAGAGCGCCACATGTAAAATCCAAAGATTGTGGGTTCAGATCCTGCCAAGATCAGCCCAGGTCAGCTGCTGTGTTTTGTCTCAGGGCAAGGGAGGTAGTACTCTTTATTTTGGCTTTTTATAATGTCCTATTACACATCAAGCAAACAAATAAAACCATAAACAGTTTTACATTTATTGTTGGGCAAATGACCAGGCATCAGATTTATTTTGAAATAATTTACATTTATCAGCAATGTATAATACTATTTTGACACCCAAGCTCTCCATAGAGAAAATGATTCATTAGTAAGGTTGAAATGTAAGTTCTCAGATGTCATGTATAAAGTATAACATGTAGCATGTATCACATGGTGGACTTCACTTGACTAGCACTGCCTGGTGCAGTTATCACATGGTTTGACAATACCAGCATTTGTATGTATTATATAACTAATTTAACAGTATTCAGATTTAATATGTCCTAATTACACATGAATTACCAGGTTTTGATTGCATAGGGTGTGGTGTCTGGCAAGATATGGTTACTTATGTATGGGTAAGGTTGGTAATTGATTGATAGATCAGGTCAAATGGAATTGCAAGTGTTATCACTGTTAGGCATCTCCCACCCGTATTTATAACTAATGTCTCCCACTGAATATTTCATGTGAAATTCCTGGATTTCATTTCAAACTTGAGTGGATATTGGATATTCACCCATTTAAAATGAGTTGATTTCGGATTTTAGATTTTAATTCAACAACATTGCAGGGGTTTGCTACACAGGACCTTGTTAATCAAGTATTTACCTACAGAATGTAAGTAGTAATGTATATGTAGGATCATCATTAGTCTCTGCTGTTATATGTTTCATTTATTTTATGCTGATTTTCTTTCAAACATCAGTTTAATAAATACTGTTATGTTTCTGACATAATAAAAATATATAATTGTAGATCCTAGGACTAAACCAGAGCTGCCAAAATTTACCAAGCTGCTGATTGACCAGACTGTGAAAGCTGGGGATAAATTAGTCCTAGAAGCAACTGTGACTGGTAAGTGAGAAAATAAAGTTCAAGATGGCTTGGTTTATATCTTTCTCTGCCTTATTCTTTCTTTCTTCATGCCTTTTATATTTAAAAAAAAATTTAAATGATACCTACTAAACCTCTTTTATGGGCCTAATTCTTTGTATCATTTTAAATTGTACTTTTATTCCTTACCCACTTCTAGTTTTATGTACTCCATAATCGCTTATGTTTGCATATTTGCATTTTTAAATCTCCAAGTGTTTCATACATCAAATATGGAACAGAGTACTGTAATATTTTCATACAGCAAAGATGGAACAGTGTACCGTAATATTTTCATACAGTAAAAGTTCTTTATTAGTGCACTGTACAAAAGTTTATTAGTAAATAATATGTCCTTGCATCACCTTCATATACTTCCTGCACACATCTGTACACTTTCTCAGTCAGATTATCCAATTAATAAAATACATTTTATATTTACTTTATTGTATGCTGTCCATGCACTGGTCAACTGATTTTCACCTGCCTAATGGTCAACTGATTTTTACCTGCCTCTCTACATAACTTTGACACCATGACTCAACCAAAAAATTACTTGGAACTGAATCAGTGCAGTATGGAGGATGACCACTCCTTTTTTCACAGAGAAATAATGCATATAATAACAGCTTCCCATTATCCTTGATTAGATGTATAAGATAAACAGCTGACAAATTAATGATAATAATAATGTTTACAATGGTGTATCCAGCATCTTTACCTGTGGCTTTACCTAGGATAGGACAGAGTTTTACCAATAAACTTTATCCAAGTAAGAAATACTGTACTTACTGACAGTCAGAAATACTGTACTTGCTGACAGTCAGAAATACTGTACTTGCTGACAGTCAGAAATACTGTACTTATATGATATTAGAAGTTTGTTGTTGGATTTTAGTTCTTTGTAAGAGTTAGATAACACATTTTGATTCTGCTGGTTTTTAATTGCATGAAAAAATAAGATTTGTTACCTGAAAGTTTGCAGCTGATATTCATGTACTGAAAATATGAAATCTTCTTGGCAAATACAGGAAAATAGGTTTTTGATTACAAAGTGTAGAAGGTTTACCAAGTGCAAAAGATTATACAAGTTTTACAAAGTGTGGAAGTTTTACAGATGTTAAAATTATAGGTTTCCAAAGTGTAGAAATGTACAAGACTTAGAAAATTTAAAGTGGCATACACACACACACACACACACACACACACACACACACTATTTATATTTAGCATTAGAACTGGGATAATTGAATGTTTTTGACATGCAGATTATTCTTGCTTAAAGGAAAAATAATCTAAGGCTTAAGTTGGACTTCGAGTATTAATTTTACATTTAAGGAAACATATATCAACACATCAATAAGGAATTAATATCACCAGTAATTACTGAATGACAGTGAATACACAGAGTATTGTATGATGTTTCTGTTGGAGATAACCGCATCACAGTGACTACTTAGATTACTGTGCTATAATGTTTATGTTAGAGAAAACAGCATCACAGTAATAAGACAGAATACTGTACCATAATCTTTATGTTAGAGAAAACAGCATCACAGTAATAAGACAGAATACTGTACCATAATGTTTATGTTAGAGAAAACAGCATCACAGTAATAAGACAGATTACTGTACCATAATGTTTATGTTAGAGAAAACAGCATCACAGTAATAAGACAGATTACTGTACCATAATGTTTATGTTAGAGAAAACAGCATCACAGTAGTAAGACAGATTACTGTACCATAATGTTTATGTTAGAGAAAACAGCATCACAGTAGTAAGACAGATTACTGTACCATAATGTTTATGTTAGAGAAAACAGCATCACAGTAATAAGACAGATTACTGTACCATAATGTTTATGTTAGAGAAAACAGCATCACAGTAGTAAGACAGAATACTGTACCATAATGTTTATGTTAGAGATCAGTGCATCACATTGGATGCACAAAGTACTGTACCACTGGAGATCACTGCATCAGTGGCTATACAGAAAAAGTCTAGGATTTAAATGCATATTTACCAACAGAAAATAATGTTGTTTGATCTCTTGTAGGAACACATGCTTATGTTTATTAATTTGGAAGAGTTTAATGTCTTCCTAAAGTGTGTAGCAATCATCTCTGTACAGTTTTAGAATTATCTATCTATCTATCAATCTATCTATCTATCTATTTATCTATCTATCTGTCTGTCTCTGTCTGTCTGTCTGTGGTCTATCTATCTGTCTGTCTGGGGCATTTTGCAAAATGGAATTGAAAATGATCATTGCCATTGTTATTTACAGGCAAACCAAGACCCACCATCAAGTGGTACAAGGGAAAGATTGAACTTGCATCTAGTCCTAATGTCAACACTGAATACACTAATGGAATAGTCCGTCTCATCATGAATCAGACTTCACAAGAAGACAGTACCACCTATACCTGTGTTGCTGAGAACATGGCAGGGAAGGACCAGACTAAGGCAGAGGTCCAGTGCTCAGGTCAGTTTACATACATGCAAACATAAAGCTTTAGTGTGATATAAGACAAGAGACAATCTTTGATTTTTTTGTGTAAAGAATACAGTTTATGTTACACATTTTGACTCTAAGGGATTTTGTTTTTAGAACTGTATGTTTATGGGTTTTTTTGCCAGAATTTTTCTTCCTAATTCTAATTGCAATTTTTACCATTACATTTATAGAACTTAACTTTTATTCAGTACAATCTAGCCAGGATTGTGCTGACATGCTGTTAGAACGTATACATGTTTTTCCATCCAGCCATCCTTTATCCACTTTTATTTCCATTTCCATCCAGCCATCCTTATCCACTTTTATTTCCATCTCCATCCAGCCATCTTTGTCCACTTTTATTTCCATCTCCATCCAGCCATCCTTTATCCACTTTTATTTCCATCTCCATCCAGCCATCTTTGTCCACTTTTATTTCCATCTCCATCCAGCCATCTTTATCCACTTTTATTTCCATTTCCATCCAGCCATCCTTTATCCACTTGTATTTCCATTTCCATCCAGCCATCCTTTATCCACTTTTATTTCCATTTCCATCCAGCCATCCTTTATCCACTTTTATTTCCATCTCGATCCAGCCATCCTTTATCCACTTTTATTTCCATTTCCATCCAGCCATCTTTATCCACTTTTATTTCCATTTCCATCCAGCCTTCCTTTATCCACTTTTATTTCCATTTCCATCCAGCCATCCTTTATCCACTTTTATTTCCATTTCCGTCCAGCCATCCTTTATTCACGCTTTCCCTGACAGGGTACAATTCTAAAACTGCAAGATATCACTAAGAAACTTGATATGTACATATTGGTCTTATCATTGAAATGTGACATGCCATTCACATTTCTTCAGTTTCAATATTTATTTTTGTCCATTTCACTAGACATTAGACCGTGATGAAAATGTGCCATTTTTTTTCCTAGTTCTTAATTTCAGGACTTTGAAATATTTTTCTCAATTTGTCTGATCATTATGCATCCATCATTCATACTTCCATCTAAGATGTTAACTTCCTAATACCTTTCACTTCCCTAAATACTTTGTAAATATGAATTTTCTATATAAAACATCTTCAAGAAAGCATTCTATCTCCTAGCTTACATTTTGACTGGATGTAAATGACTCTTTCTTCAATCTTCCTGGCATCATATACAGGGGATTTTCACAAAGCCATTTCAGTGTCCTTCTATCTGTTTGTCTCCATAGTATCAGATACAGTGGAGTTAGTTACACTGCGGTGCCCTTTGACGCTTAGAATTTTCCCCATTCAGTATTTATTCACTGTTACCATGGAAGCAAAACATAGCATAAATAGTAAATAAATTGTGAGTGCTGCACTGTATGGTACTATCATCAGTGGTATAAAACTGAGTATTGTACTACACTATAATGTACTTGTGGTATAAAACTGAGTATTGTTCTACACTACAATGTACTTGTGGTATAAAACTGAGTATTGTGCTACACTATAATGTACTAGTATAAGTGATATAAAATATGAGAGTTCTGTACCATATTGTACAAGCATAAGTGGTATAAAACTGAGACTACTACATTTGTTATGTATATTTAATTTGTTTGTTTTGGGTGTTTTAATTCGTTATATGCTATGGATAATTGTATTTTGTACATGACCTTGTCCAAAATCAAGTACACTGCTACACTATATGGTACTAGTAGTGTAAATGGTATGGAATGGCGAGTGCTATACTATAATGTACTAGAATAAATGGTATGGAATGGAGAGAGCTACACTATAAGGTACTAGAATAAATAGCATAAAATTGAGACTACTACACTATAAGGTACTAGCATAAATGGTATGGAATGGAGAGTGCTATACTATAATGTACTAGAATAAATAGCATAAAATTGAGACTACTACACTATAAGGTACTAGCATAAATGGTATAAACTTGAGAGTTCTGCACTACTGTATATGGTACTAGCACAAGTGGTATAAAATTGACTACTGGTACTACACTAAAATATTTTAGCACAAGTGGTATGAAATGGAGAGTACTACACTATAAGGTACTATTGTAAGCATAAAATTGAGTACTACACAATTGCATAAATGTTTTAAAATGGAGAGTACTACACTTTAAGATACTATCATAAGTGGTATAAATGTGAGAGTACTACACTATAATGTTCTGTCATAAGTGGTATAAATGTGAGAGTACTACACTATAATGTTCTGTCATAAGTGGTATAAATGTGAGAGTACTACACTATAATGTTCTCTCATAAGTGGTATAAATGAAAGTACTACACCATAGGGTACTTTCAGTATGAATTGTTTCATGAGTGGTGGACCAGGTGATATGTCATCTGTAGAGGATGCTTGTCTGCTTGTATGGCATCAGTGTTTTTTTTCAACTGCAGATGATGGTGCAACAAGTGACTTTAGAGAGCCACCTATCTTCACCAAGGAACTCAGCGACATGGAAGTCGATGATGGAGATCGTGTGGAAATGAGTGTCGAGGTCAAAGGTCAGTACAAAACTTTTACATCATCTTTGCAGTCAATATATTTACCTATTGCTATGTATTTCAATTTGCATATCTTTAATAATTTAAATTGACAACAAATTCTATTTTTATTTTATAGTCAGATGTATTGATCATGTTATGAATTGTCAATTATTCACTCAGGAAATGAAGGAATTTGGTTTATATGACGCAGAGCTAATCAGTTTCATCAAGAAAGTTGAATAATTAATATAATTGTAAAATTATTATAAGATTGTAGATAGTGTGTTGAATGTTATAGATGCCATTTTATCTCAGTCATCTAACAAAGTAGGTAAATGCATGCTTTAATACTGAATGGTCATGTGATTATCTGTTTTCATTTGCTTACTTACAAGTATTTGTTTGTTTGACTCGAAAATTTCTTCTGTGTAACTATTTCTTCTCTTTTAAGTAATTGCTTTTCTCAGAATATTTTACATGTTTCTTCCAATTGTTCTTGACACCTTTTGGGGCTTTTTTTTACTTGTTTGTTGATAAATGAGTTTAGAAAGTTCATAATACTTTGGTTTCATTTGAATGACTTGATTGACAATTTTCTGTTACATTGCATGACTCCTTCTAACAGGAACACCACCAATTGAAATTGTCTGGGTTCACAACAATCGGGAAATCCCTCCCTCTGATCCTGTATGTAGAATGTTGCATGATGGGAATGTTCATAGTTTGGTGATTCCAGAAGTGTTTCCCGAGGATACAGGAGAATATGTGTGTGAAGCTTATAATGACTATGGAGATACAGACACTTTTTGTAGATTAGTTGTTAGAGGTAAAAATATCTTTCATAGCCATTTTGAAATTTTTTTGGGAGAGGTCTCAAGGTATTTGTCATTGTTGTACATTTGGACAGAGTATCTTTCAAGGCCAAAGTTCAGAAATTACTGTAGTGTTTACTGGGAAGTAACAAATCAGGTGCAAAGATACATGTAATCTTTTATCACAGTAAAACCTTTTAGCAGACATCCATGATGCCGATTCATTCTGTCTACTATAAACATATATGTGTGTGTGCGTGTCTTTTGTTTAAATCAGATCCCCTTTCTTACATTTTGAAATGGCTATGAAAATGTCATGAGTATGTTCACATAATTTTCCTAGGTCTCTTGTAGAATCTTCAGACATACTGTCTGCAGGGTACTTATCAGCATGCACTTAAAATGCCGGCATTCTTTGCTAAAACTGCTTTTACGCATGAAAAGTTTGAAATAACATTTGAAAGACAACTATTCAAACTTATTTAATAAATTTTTCTACTTTTCTTTTTTCTTTTCACAGAATCTACATGGCCTCGTTCTCAATCCGACTCCAAATCTTCCTAAGTCAACATATCAAACTTTGCTCTTTTTTATTTTACTGTTCTATCTTCTTTACTTCCTTTTAGTTTTCTGACAGACATTCCAACTGAAAACTTGCCTTTATTCTATCTGTTCTATCTTCTTTTCTTCTGACTTTTCTATTTTTGTTTTAATATGTTTGTCAAAATTTGCGTGTCTTTTCAAAAATATTGTGCAGAACAAGCTGAAAGTTCACCAGAAAATTTAGTAGCACAACCAGAATTCATTATCCGTCCACAATCGTTAAATGTAAACCAAGACAACAGTGCAATATTTACGTGCCAAGTGGTTGGGACACCACTACCAAGAGTTGAATGGATGAAAGAAGGAAAGACAATCAAAAACAGCAATAAATATAAGGTTGGTTCACATTTTTTTCACAATATTTGATTTATTTTGGGCGTTTTAAAATACAGTACTGTCAGTTTATTTTGGCCTTATACTGTGTGTGTGTGTGTTTGTGTGTGTGTGTGTGTGTGTGTGTGTGTGTGTGTGTTTGCATGCGATCCTTGATAAAATTAAATATTGGGCAACAAACACCTGCAAACTATTGCCGTAATTTATTAATTGCAATGTCTTAAAATCATTATCTTGTGACTATGATCTAAATCAAATAAAACAATTAAGGAACTAATCAGCAGAAAAGTCTTGACTATATTGCAGACCTGCCAATTCTTACGATTTTTGCCATAAGTCTTATGAAAATTACCCTTAAAATACAGACTTATGGCATAAAAGCAAAAACTACAGGAAAATTCTGGAAAATTTGTTCATTTGAGTTTGATTTGAATCTGGATTTCATAATAGAATTAGTGAAATTAGTCAGGGAACCAGACTAACTTTACAGCAGTACTTCAGACTCTTTAAACTGCACCTATTTGGTCATGCGAAGCATCTGCATGTTCAAACTGTTGATTTTAGAATTTATTAAAAATGGTATTCAGAAAGCGTGATTAAGACAAAAGGGAAAGTAAGCCTCTTGAAAAATGTTAACAATCAACACAGAAGAATAAATCAGAATATTCAGATTCTTGTGAATAAAAGCTGGAAAGGACACAATTAGGTTTATAGGATATCACATGCCAATGTGAGTATGACGCGTGGCGGGAGATATGATTGCCGTCATCATGTGAAATGGAAAAAGATAAGAATTGCTGCAAGTTGAGAGATAGCAACAATCCATTGAGCTGCATCGAGTTTGGAAGTTGAGTTTGTGTGACTGTACTAGTGGTAAATAAAGTCTACGCATACTTTACAAACTTTTCAGCTGAACACAATGTTTATTTTTGCTGCGTGTTTCACATACTGAACTTTTAATTATGTTTTCAGGCTTTACAATAGCAGTTGATGATATTTATTTCTTCCATAATAAGTCTGTATAAGATGATTAGGCCATCCCCTGTTTTTAGAAAATGTTTGTAAAGGATGATTTTTTAAAATTTCTTAAAGCTCTGACGTTTTCAAAATATTTACAAGATGGGCAACGTCATATCATATGAGACATACTTAAATACTAACTTCTCAGCTGTTTTGAAATTTTGTTTAATTTTAACACGGTAAAACCTTCTGTTAGCAGACAGCAAATATGCTGATTCTGTCCACTATAAAAAGATTCTGGTAATTCAGATATGGTACCAAATGTTGAAAAAGATACTATGAAAATATGTTATGAACAGTCACTCTTCTATATCCTGTGTCCATAATGGCAGGTTTTGCTGTTATGGATAGTGGTTATATCATATGTCCATAATGGCAGGTTTTGCTGTCATGGATAGTGGTTTTGTTACATAATGTGTCCATAATGGCAGGTTTTGCTGTCATGGATAGTGTTTCTGTTACAACATGTGTCCATAATGGCAGGTTTTGCTGTCATGGATAGTGTTTCTGTTGCATCATGTGTCCATAATGGCAGGTTTTGCTGTCATGGATAGTGGTTCTGTTACATCATGTGTCCATAATGGCAGGTTTTGCTGTCATGGAGAGTGGTTCTGTTGCATCATGTGTCCATAATGGCAGGTTTTGCAGTCATGGATAGTGGTTCTGTTACATGTGTCCATAATGGCAGGTTTTGCTGTCATGGATAGTGGTTATGTTATATCATGTGTCCATAATGGCAGGTTTTGCTGTCATGGATAGTGGTTCTGTTATATCATATGTTCATAATGGCAGGTTTTGCTGTCATGGATAGTGGTTCTGTTAAATCATGTGTCCATTAGGGCAGGTTTTGCTGTTATGAGTAGCCATTCTGGTAAATCAAGTGTTCATTAGGGCAGATTCTGCCTCACTCACTTGACATAATTAATATGCACACATTTGAAACTCAACCTCATATTTTTTAATTTTTTGTTCTTAAGATGTGAAAATGGTAATTTCTGATTGAAGTGTCAAAAAGTACTTCATTTAAGTGGATAATGTTGGAAATTTGCTTTCATTTCTGTGTTTTATTTATCTCAAGGTTTCTAACAGTGGTGATGAACACTCACTTGAAATTTACAACACTGCCTTAGAAGACATGGGCATATATTCCTGCATCGTCACAAATGAAGCTGGGTCAATAAGTGCAGATGCTAATCTCTTAGTAACAGTGGAGATTACTCCAATGCCAGCACCTGCAGTTTTAAGATCAAGGTAGCTATGTATATTGGTGTGCAAAAAAACGTAGATTTACCACAGATCCCAAAACAGCTATATTTGCTAGACCTGACTGACAAATGAATTCAGATAGTTTGTTACCTAGACATAACAGACATTGGACACAGGGTGCCCATAATTATCCCAAGCAACTGTTTGGCTTTATCCTTTCCCAGTTGTTTTTAGTCTGTAGCAACAATGCACAAGACAAAAGAGGTGGGAGCCCTTGGTGACTTGTCGTCTAAGGTGCATGTATTATTTGTACATCACTCACACATCTCACCTGTCACTTTAAAGGTCACCCTCTTCAGCTCAGTGGTATGTGTGAAAACCAATTGTTGTATTTTCTCAGGTTCTTCCTCTGCCAGATATTCTGGCCACCATATATAGCCTTTTTGTTTGCTGAAAATGGCATTAAACTCACAACATAAAAAAGAGATGTGAAAGTTTATTTCTAGGACTGATCAAAAACCTATAATTAAACATTGTCATGGATCCTGTACTGTATACATGATATCAAACTCGGATACTGTGGTTTTTAGCTGTATTTTGTGGCAGTGTGGCAACTTATATCAGACCATTGGAACAAAATCTGTGCTTCTTAAGCCCTAATGCAAAAGAAAAATGACTTACAAAAAAAACTGAAGTTAAACATCGCCACAGAGCATGTATTGTTTACATTATATCAGACTCTGACCCATGTACCATGTACATTTTAACTTTATTGTGCGACAGAATAGATCAGACCATACCATGTGCTTTTTATATTGTGTGGCAGTACATATCAGACCATACCATGTGCTTTTTTAGTTACATTGTGTGGCAGTGCATATCAGACCATACCATGTGCTTTTTAAGTTACATTGTGAGGCAGTGCATATCAGACCATACCATGTGCTTTTTTAGTTATATTGTGTGGCAGTACATATCAGACCATACCATGTGCTTTTTTAGTTACATTGTGGGGCAGTGCATATCAGACCATACCATGTGCTTTTTTAGTTACATTGTGTGGCAGTGCATATCAGACCATACCATGTGCTTTTTTAGTTACACTGTGGGGCAGTGCATATCAGACCATACCATGTGCTTTTTTAGTTACATTTTGGGGCAGTGCATATCAGACCATACCATGTGCTTTTTTAGTTACATTGTGGGGCAGTGCATATCAGACCATACCATGTGCTTTTTAAGTTACATTGTGTGGCAGTGCATATCAGACCATGCCATGTGCTTTTTTAGTTACATTGTGTGGCAGTGCATATCAGACCATACCATGTGCTTTTTTAGTTACATTGTGTGGCAGTGCATATCAGACCATACCATGTGCTTTTTTAGTTACATTGTGTGGCAGTGCATATCAGACCATACCATGTGCTTTTTTAGTTACATTGTGTGGCAGTGCATATCAGACCATACCATGTGCTTTTTTAGTTACATTGTGTGGCAGTGCATATCAGACCATACCTTGTGCTTTTTAGTTACATTGTGTGGCAGTGCATATCAGACCATACCATGTGCTTTTTTAGTTACATTGTGTGGCAGTGCATATCAGACCATACCATGTGCTTTTTTAGTTACATTGTGTGGCAGTACGTATCAGACCATACCATGTGCTTTTTTAGTTACATTGTGGGGGAGTGCATATCAGACCATACCATGTGGTTTTTTAGTTACATTGTGTGGCAGTGCATATCAGACCATACCATGTGCTTTTTTAGTTACATTGTGTGGCAGTGCATATCAGACCATACCATGTGCTTTTTTAGTTACATTGTGGGGCAGTGCATATCAGACCATACCATGTGCTTTTTTAGTTACATTGTGTGGCAGTGCATATCAGACCATACCATGTGCTTTTTTAGTTACATTGTGTGGCAGTGCATATCAGACCATACCATGTGCTTTTTTAGTTACATTGTGTGGCAGTGCATATCAGACCATACCATGTGCTTTTTTAGTTACATTGTGTGGCAGTGCATATCAGACCATACCATGTGCTTTTTTAGTTACATTGTGTGGCAGTGCATATCAGACCATACCATGTGCTTTTTAAGTTATATTGTGTGGCAGTGCATATCAGACCATTAAAATAAAATATGTAAGCCTAAGTACTGATGAAAAAGAAAAAAAAATACTAGCAACATCAATGAGCTTTTATTATCATTCTCCAAGGCTTGTTTGAAATTCAAATAAATTAAATTTTACCAATAAAGCAGAAGGCTGTCAATATGGCAAGGGAGCTAACTCCTTGATTATGTACATACAAATAATGGGAACAAAATTTATAAATTTGTAGCTGTATGCTTAATTACAACATGTTTCATGGAATTTACCCAACTGAAAATTTGTTAAATATGAAGTGTGGGTGTTTTGTCAAAGGCAGTATAATTGTTTTCTTAACAAAACAGTGTTGGATTAATGTTTTGATTTAAATTTGACTGTTTCCAGACACGGAATTTCCCCTCAAAAGCAAAAAAGTACTGAGTCCGAAAAGTCAGATGTCTCATCCGATTCGGATCATAGTAAGAGGAATTTCCATTCTCAGCCTTCAGACCAACTTACAGAAAAGAAATCTGGAGGCATTGTTCAGCTAGATTTCCGTGGTGTGTTGAAAAATCGTACACAAAGACAACCTGTTACAAAGACTTCTGAGTTGCCAAAAAGCAAAATTATTTCTGAAAGTGGATCCATAACCAGAATTCAGTCAAGAGATGTATTAAATAGAAAAAAAGAGTTAAGTGAAACTAATATATCTGGTGGTGCAAATTTAGAAAATGGATCTAAAGCAAATGTACGACACAGATGTATCATAGATTCTTCTACCACATCAAAAGAAAAAGAGCAAAATAGAAAGGAGAATACAATTTGTAATTCAAAAATAGAAAGGAAAGTGGAGTTAAAACATTTTAGTCATAAGCATTTGGAAAATTTGAATAAGGATTCACAAATTGATAAAAAATCTGAAAGATTTTCTTCTAAAGTTTTAAATGGAAAAACAGAAAAAGACTTGAATGTGCATCTTGAGCAGAAAAAAATTTCTGGAGAATCATCTGTCCAACAAATAGATTATAGGGGCATTTTACGAAAATCAAGGGGCAAAGATCAGCTTACGGAAAATATACCAATCTGTTATGGAGTAGAACAGAGAGATTTTCGTGGACTATTATTCCATCATGAGCAAACCAGTCAGAATCCAGAATTCAAAACCAAAATGTCCAATCAAACAATTACTGCAGGGAATTCAGTGACCATGGAGAATTCAGTTATCGGGAC